>CM065591.1:246384875-246984875 GCA_033119425.1 Bufotes viridis | reverse complement strand
CAACAGCAACAATATAGAGGATAAGTGCTGCTCAGACTTTTATAACTGAAGTATAGCTGTTGCGAGGTGAAGAGTTGAAGCCATGATCAACAGTTAAATAAATAACAGTGGTTAAATCTAAGCTAAGTTATAGACATAGGTTGAAACTGATTTATGACTTCACCTGCATCCTTTGAAAAATCTGCCACAACATGCATTACTGATATTAACTTCTACACTGGCTAAAAGTACAGCACTGAGTCTGAAAAGGCCCACTTAATTGCTATTGCAATTATGGGTAGAGATGTCGCAAACATAACATTTTCCGTTCGCGAATGACGAACGTGAATTTCTGCAAATGTTCGCGAACGGGCGAATCGGGCAAACCACCAAAGACTTCAATAGGCAGGCAAATTTTAAAACCCACAAGGACTCTTTCTGGCCACAATAGTGATGGAAAAGTTGTTTCAAGGGGTCTAACACCTGGACTGAGGCATGCCGTAGGGGGATCCATGGCTAAACTCCCATGGAAAATTCGGGTATTAATCCATAAAGGGCATAAATCACCTAACATTCCAAAATTGTTTGGAATAACGTGCTTTAAAACATTCAGTGTGTGTATACGATCAGGTATGATGTTGTATCGATCAGGTAGTGTAAGGGTTACACCCGCTTCACAGTGACAGACCAAACTCCGACAGACCAAACTCCCCGTTTAACGCACCGCAAACAACCACAAACAGTCTATTTGCACAACCGCTAACTCCCCATTTGCACAAGGTTGGATACCAAGCTAGCCATGTCCTGTTCCTTGTCCTCTCTCACGTCATTGAAGGTCTCTTCCTCCACCCAACCACATTCAACACCAAGGGTCCCCAAAAGGTGACAACAAGCCTCCTGGGACGCCTGCTGTGGTTGGTCTTCCACCTCCTCAAAGCCACCTTCCTCCTCTCACTCCTCTTCTTCAGACCCCTCTCTCTGCATTGCCGCAGGTCCAGCAATCGACGACGACAAGGCTGCTTCTGGTGGTGATGGTGGCCACAACTCTTCCTCTTCATGCTCATCTACAGTCTGATCAAGCACTCCTTGCAGTGCACGCTCTAGAAAAAACGTATATGGGATGAGGTCGATGATGTTGCCTTGGATTTGACTGACCAGGTTTGTCACCGCCGCAAAAGGATGCGTGAGCCTACAGCCATTGTGCACGAGCGTTCTGTAATGCGGCCAAAAAATACCCAGCTCCGCAGAGGCTGTCCTCTTTATTTTAAATGAAAAAAATCTGTTCATAACAGTTAAATTTCAGTTTTGTCCCCTATCAGGGGCTGGTGTATGGAATAGATTTTAGGAAACGGGAGATGGAATAAGATGGTTGGTCGTCCTCTTTCTTCCAATTGGGGGCACTGCGTGTGCGCCGTGCAATGTACTGTGCCACCCTATATAAGTGGTGTGTTAAGTAGTAGTATTCCTATCAGTTTAATCCCTGTTACGTCTCCATATCGGGATGTGTATCGAATAGATTTTAGGAACCGGGAGATGTAAAAAGATGATTGATCGGTCCTCTTACTTTCAATTTGGGGCACTGCGTGTGCGCGCGCAATGTACTGTGCCACCAATACAAATAGTGTGAACTACTATTCTTACCATTTTAATCTTTGTTAAGTCCCCTATCAGGGGACGTGTATTGAATTGAATCCTTGCATGGGAAGATAGAGAAAAAAGCTTGCTCTGTCCGCTTCCTTCTAATTTTGGGCACTTGCAATGGAATTTGCCACGAATGCAACTAGTGTTAACTAAGTGCTATTCCTATCAGTTTAATCTCTGTTTTGTCCCTTATCAGGGCCAGGGACGGTGTAGTGAATAAATTTTTGGAACCGGGAGATAGAAAAAGACCCATGCTCGGTCCGCTTTGTTTGAATTTTAGGTCACTGCGCGTGTGACGTGCAATGTTCTGTGACACCCTATATGAGTGGTGGGCAGTGGGCACAGTAAAGTCTGTGGGTCTGACACACACTGGCAGGCAACTGCAATTATATTAAAGGGTAAAAATGAAATGACTTTTTTATCTGCAAGGTACTGTGCCACTTAATTTAAGTGGTTGGCAGTGGGCACAGTACAGTTAGTGGGCCTGACACACACTGGCACGCAACTGCAACTATATTAAAGGGTAAAAATGAAATGACTTTTTTTATCTGCAAGGTACTTTGCCAATCTATTTGAGTAGTTGGCAGTGGGCACAGTACAGTGTGTGAGCCTGACACACACTGGTTGGCAACTGCAATTATATTAACCACCTCAGCCCCCCTAGCTTAAACACACTTAATGACAGGCCACTTTTTACTATTCTGCACTACACTATTTTCACCAATTATTGCTCCGTCATGCAACTTACCACCCAAATGAATTTTACCTCCTTTTCTTCTCACTAATAGAGCTTTCATTTGGTGGTATTTCATTGCTGCTGACATTTTTATTTTTTTGCTATTAATCAAAAATGACCGAAATTTTTTCAAAAAAATGAAATTTTTCACTTTATGTTGTAAAATTTTTCAAAAAAAACTACATTTCTATATAATTTTTTCCCAAAATGTATTGTTCTACATGTCTTTGATAAAAAAAAATACAATAAGTGTATATTAATGGGTTTGGGTAAAAGTTATAGCGTTTACAAACTATGGTACAAAAAAGTGAATTTACGCATTTTGAAGCAGCTCTGACTTTCTGAGCACCTGTCATGATTCTTCAGGTGCTAGAATGCCAGGATAGTATACATACCCTCCAAATGACACCATTTTAGAAATAAGACACCCCAAAGAATTCGCATGGTGAGTTCATGTATGATTTCATTTTTTTTCACCAGTTAGAGGAAAATGACACTGTCTGAGGAAAAAAATAAAAAATAAAGTTTCCATTTCTGCTAACTTCTGGCAAAAAAAATAAAAAATCTCCCACGGACTCACTATGCCCCTCAGTGAATACCTTGGGGTGTCTACTTTCCGAAATGGGGTCATTTTTGGGGTGTGTTTAATGGTCTGGCATTTTGGGCGGGGCTAAATTGTGAGCATCCCTGTAAAACCTAAAGGTACTCGTTGGAATTTGGGCCCCTTTGCGCACCCGGGCTGCAAAAAAGTGTCACTCGTGTGGTATTGCCGTACTCAGGAGAAGTAGGGCAATGTGTTTTGGGGTGTATTTTTACATATACCCATGTTGGGTGAGAGAAATATCTCTGTAAACTGACAACTTTGTATAAAATTTTTTAAAAAGTTGTCATTTACAGAGATATTTCTGACACCCAACATGGGTATATGTGAAAATACACCCCAAAACACATTGCCCTACTTCTCCTGAGTACGGCGATACCACATGTGTGACACTTTTTTGCAGCCTGGGTGCGCAAAGGGGCCCTAATTCCAATGAGTACCTTTTAGGAGGGCATTTTTACGCATTTGGATTCCAGACTTCTTCTCACACTAGGGCCCCTAAAATGCCAGGGCAGTATAAATACCCCACATGTGACCCCATTTTGGAAAGAAGACACCCCAAGGTATTCCGTGAGGGGCATGGCGAGTTCATAGAAGATTTTTTTTTTTTTGGCACAAGTTAGCGGAAATTTATTTTTTATTGTTTTTTTCTCACAAAGTCTCCCTTTCCGCTAACTTGTGACAAAAAGTTCAATTTTTCATGGACAGAATATGCCACTCAGAAAATACCTTGGGGTGTCTTCTTTCCAAAATGGGGTTATTTGTGGGGTGTGTTTACTGTTCTGGAATTTTTGGTGGGGCTAAATTGTGAGCAGAAATATAAAACCTAAAGTTACTCGTTGGAATTCGTGCCACTTTGCGCACCAATGCTGTAAAAAAGTGTCACTCATGTGGTATCGCCGTACTCAGGAGAAGTAGGGCAATGTGTTTTGGGGTGTATTTTTACATATACCCATGCTGGGTGAGAGAAATATCTCTGTAAATTGACAACTTTGTATAAAAAAAATTAAAAAGTTGTCTTTTACAGCGATATTTCTCACACAAAGTATGGGTATATTTAAAAATACACCAAAAAACTGATTGCCCTACTTCTCCTGAGTACGGCGATACCACATGTGTGCCACTTTTTTGCAGCCAAGATGCGCAAAGGGGCCCAAATTCCAATGAGTACCTTTCGTATTTCACAGGGCATGGTTACGCATTTGGATTCTCACGCTTTAGGACCCCTAAAATGGCAGGGCAGTATAAATACCCCACATGTGACCCTATTTTGGAAAGAAGACACCCCAAGGTGTTCCATGAGGGGCATGGCGAGTTCACAGAAAAAAAATAAAAATTGGCACAAGTTAGCGGAAATTGATATATATATATATATTTTTTTCTTTACAAAGTCTCATATTCCACTTACTTGTGACAAAAAATAAAATTTAACATGAACTCACCATACCCCTCACGGAATACCTTGGGGTGTTTTCTTTCTAGAATGGGGTCACATGTGAGGTGTTTGTACTGCTCTGGCATTTCAGGGCCTCCGTAATCATTACACGTATGGCCAGCATTAGGAGTTTCTGCTACTCTCCTTATATTGAGCATACGGGAAATGAGCCTCTGGGCTGAAAAAAAAAAATAATGAACGGCACAGATTTTTTCATTCACATCGATCATCATGGATGAAAAAATCTCTGCCAAAATCAGTGACTGTGGTGCGGTGGGCTGGGTGCTATCTACCTAACAAGTAGCTATCTAACTGGCGGTGATAAGGGACCCTTATGCCCCATTCACACGTCCGCAATTCTGTTTGCGGAACGGAATTGCGGACCCATTCATTTCTATGGGGACAGACTTTGTCCCGCTCGGATCCGGAATTGCGGATCCGCACTTCCGGGTCTGCACTTCCGTTCCGCAAAAATATAGAACACGTCCCATTCTTGTCCGCAATTGCGGACAAGAAAAGCAATTTTCTATATAGTTCTGGCAATGTGCGGATCTGAAAAATGCGGAAAGCACATTGCCGGTGTCCGTGTTTTGCGGATCTGCAGATCCGTGGATCCACGGATCCACGGATCCGCAAAACACATATGGACGTCTGAATGGAGCCTTACAGTGGTGTGATCAATGACAGGTGGGTGATCAGGGAATCTAGATGGGTTGATCAAGGGGTTAACAAGGGGTTAATAAGTGACGGGGGGGGTGTAGTGTAGTGTGGTGCTTGGTGCAACTTTACATAGCTCCCTGGTCCTCTGGTGGTCGATCCCAGCAAATGGGACCACCAGAGGACCAGGTAGCAGGTATATCAGACGCTGTTAACAAAACAGCGTCTGATATACCTGTTTGATGTGATTTATTTTACTTTTACAGCCTGCCAGCGATTGATCATCGCTGGCAGGCTGCAGTATAACTGCCGAGCCGCCCACCACTGTGGACGTCTCGCGAGATGACGCACGGATGCGTCCAGCCAGAGCAACAGGACCTCCGGCCGGATGCATCCGTGCGTTAGACGGTCCTGAGGAGGTTAAAGGGTAAAAATGTGATGACTTTTTTATCTGCAAGGTACTGTGCCACCCTTTATGAGTCGTGGGCAGTGGGCACAGTACAGTCAGTGGGCCTGACACACACTGGTAGGCAACTGCAATTATATTAAAGGTGTAAAAATTAAATTACTATTTTATCTGCAATGTACTGTGCCATCCAATATGAGTGGTGGGCACTGGCAGTGGGCACAGTACAGTCTGTGGGCCTCTCACACATGGGCAGGCAACTGCAATATATATATAGAAAAAATAAATACAAGCAGACTGATGTACCAGCCCTAAAAAGGGCTTTTTGTGGTGCTGTCAGGATGCTGTCCTTACAGCAGATGAGTCTTTGAGGACTGGAGTGGACACAGAACACTGGCCTAGCTAACGTTTTCCCTATTAATTCAGCAGCACTCTCCCTGCTCTAACTAACACTGCAGCTTCCGAATGAATCTAAGATGGATGCTGTCCTTGCTTTTTGATAGGAGGTGGGAGGGTCTTGGAGGGCGGGTATGCTAATTGGCTGAAATGTGTCTGCTGACTGTGAGGTACAGTGTCAAAGTTTGCTCAATGATGACGTATAGGGGGCGGCCCGAACATCGCATATGTTCGCCTGCCGCAGCGAATGCGAACATGCGATGTTCGCCTGCGAATAGTTTGGGACATCTCTAATGATGGGACACACGGGGGATAGGTATATTAATGATATTAATGCAAATTGATTGCAATTTTATTAATATGCAATATAAATACAAATCTTGTAATACTTATCTAAAAGTGAAAATAAATCTTGCATGAGATGTTGAATCTTCCGTTGCGTAGCATAGGAGAGTAGCGATGAGCAATATTCAAATTTGCGATATTTCACGAATATTTGGGTGAATTCTTAGGCGAATTCGCGATTTTTTTCTTTATTGCGAAAATCGGCAATGTAATATTTGCGTAATGCGTGCGCAATACAGGCAGGGGTCACTATTGCTACATTTTTCAAGCTGCTAGAAGTTTCCTGAGACTGGAGAAAATGGTTGGCACGACAGAACATTACAATAGCTTTATATGCAGAAAGGGGTCAGTATTGGGCCCTATTGTTTTCAATATATTTATTAATGATCTTGTAGAAGGCTTGCATAGTAAAATATACATTTTTGCAGATGACACTAAACTGTGTAAAGTAATTAACACTGATTGGGCAATATACTGATACAGAGGGATCTGGATAGATTGGAGGCTTGGGCAGATTAGTAGCAGATTAGGTTTAACAATAATAAATGTAAAGTTGTGCACATGGGAAGGAATAGTGCAAGTCACCAGTAAATACTAAATGGTAAAAAACTTGGTAACACTGACATTGAAAAGTATCTAGGAATTTTAATGAACAGCAAACTAAGTTGCAAAAACCAGTGTTAGGCAGATGCCGACAAGGCCAATAAGATAATGGGTGGCATCAAAAGGGGCATAGACGCCCGTGATGAGAAAATACCCCTACCACTTTACAAATCGCTAGTCAGACCACACATGGAGTACTGTGTACAGTTCTGGGCTCCTCTGAACAAGGCAGACATAGCAGATTTGGAGAGGGTTCAGAGGAGGGCAACTAAAGTAATGACTGGAATGGGACAACTACAGTACCCTGAAAGATTATCCAAATTAGGGTTATTCACTTTAGAAAAAAGACGACTAAGGGGAGATATAATTACTATGTATAAATATATCTGGGGTCAGTACAGAGATCTATCCCATCATCTATTTATCTCCAGGACTGTGACTGTGAAGAGGGTCATCCTCTGCGTCTGGAGGAAAGAAGGTTTGTACACAAACATAGAAGAGGATTCTTTACGGTAAGAGCAGTGAGACTATGGAACTCTCTGCCTCAGGAGGTGGTGATGGTGAGTACAATAAAGGAATTTAAGAGGGGTATTTCTGGAGTATAATAATATTACAGGTTATTATAGCTACTAAAGATGGGTCGTTGATCCAGGGAGTTATTCTGATTGCCTGATTGGAGTCGGGTAGGAATTTTTTATTCCCCTTAAGTAGGGAAAATTGGCTTCTACCTCACAGGTTTTTTTTTTGCCTTATTCAGGATCAACTTGCAGGATGAAAGGCTGAACTGGATGGACAAATGTCTTTTTTCGGCCTTATGTATTATGTTACTTTGTTACTATGATATATTCGCGATTGCGCAAATCGGCAATTAATGATGCGCATATTTTTGTGCAATACGTGCAACTTCAAATTTTAGCAAGTTTGACATATTAGTGGTGATTGGTGCACTAAGTATTGTTGTGAACTTATGTGACATCACAGCACTATGTATGTACCATGTATGTATGGACAGCAGAACATATCACACTACCTAACACCCTGCACTCAAACACTACACTATATCACTATCTAACCTACACTGACTATCTCCTACTAACTATCTGTATTATATATATAAGCTAACTAACTAACTATCTAATGTAATGTGACACAGTAAAGCACAAAGCACAGTAATGACACTGCTGTCTCTCAAAACTGACAAAAAACTGCAGAAAATGGCTGCTTAGAAGGTTCTTACATTGTAAGGGGTAGGCAACATTCCTATTGGTTGCTAGGGATGTTGCTAAGCTCAGAAAAAGACATTGCAGCCATTTCATTGGCCCACAAGCAAGAAGCAGGGAAGGATCATGGGTTCAGAGGGAAAAAAAATCTAGAATATTCAAAAATACGAATATATAGCGCTATATTCTAAATATTCGCAAATTCTTGAAGTGGCGATATTCAGAATAAAAATTAGCAATTTAATTATTCTCGCCCAACACTATTTTTGAATCCAGAAGGAAAAAAAACAGGCTGGTGTATTTGAGTTTCATTTACAGCATACTTATATAAGTAGATATATTTATAATGCGAGGTTGGTCGCGACGCGTGGTTGATTAAGTGTGTGGTTGTGTAAGTGTGACTTAAGATTAAGTGAGGGAGTAACTGCCAGCTACATTATTTGTGGACATTGAGTGGCTGCATTTGACTCTATTGTACACTGGGACTTTCTGCTTTGCAAGCTTCATTGCTGTTTTAACACTTTTTTTTTCCTTTATCAGGGGTTGCACAGGTGAGTAATTAGGGTGTGGCTGCCTAATTAGGAGCCTTTAAGAAGTCAGCAGTAAGGAGAACTCAGCCTTTGAATTCAGAAGGAAAAAAAACAGGCTGGTGTATTTGAGTTTCATTTACAGCATACTTATATAAGTAGATATATATATAACGTGAGGTTGGTCGCGACGCGTGGTTGATTAAGTGTGTGGTTGTGTAAGTGTGACTTAAGATTAAGTGACTTCAGATTCAGGGACTTCAGTGGGGGACTGAAATTTGCCAGTTCTTGTAACTAGATTATATTGTATTTTTTATTTTTTTTTGTTTTTGTGGTGTAATCCCCATTAGTATGTCTTGCACAATTGACAATGCCGTCCAGTGCACATCTTGCATGATGTATGCAGTCCTGGAACAGCCGCTTGAGGGTGCATATCTTTGTTCAAAATGTGAGCAAATTACCCGCTTGGAATCGCACATCGAGTCTCTAAACGGGCATATTGCAACACTGAGAGCCACTGACAATTTGCAAAGAGTTTGCTGCTCACCGAGCAAGCAGTCTTTGGGGTAGATGTGGGGAGGGTGGTAGCGAGGAGAGTGAGGTAGCTAGCTGGGTGACAGTAAGAAAGCGGGGTAGAGGGAAGAGTGCCAGGAGGCTAGCCCTGATCTGACACACCCCAACAAGTTTGCACGCTTGGCAGATGAGGGGATGGCAGCTCAGGGACAGCACCGCTGCAGCCAGACACTTCCTCTGCCGGTCAGGGGAATGTCAGCTCCAGTAAGCAGGGGACCAGGAGAGCAGGGCAGGCCAGACAGGTGCTGGTAGTGGGAGACTCAATTATTAGGGGAACAGATAGGGCGATCTGTCACAAAGATCGTGATCGCCGAACAGTGTGCTGTCTTCCTGGCGCTAGAGTTCGACACATCGCAGATCGGGTTGACAGATTACTGGGAGGGGCTGGAGAAGATCCAGCGGTCATGGTCCATATCGGAACCAATGACAAAGTTAGAGGAAGGTGGAGCGTCCTTAAGAATGATTTCAGGGATTTAGGTCAAAAGCTTAGGGCAAGGACCTCAAAGGTAGTATTTTCCGAAATACTGCCTGTACCACGGGCCACACAAGAGAGGCAGCGGGAGATTAGAGAGGTTAACAAGTGGCTCAAGAACTGGTGTAGGAAGCAGGGTTTTGGGTTCATGGAGAACTGGGCCGACTTTTGCTATCGGCTACAGGCTCTATCGAGGGACGGGCTGCACCTCAATGGGGAAGGGGCAGCCGTGTTGGGGAGAAAGATGGCTAGAAGGTTGGAGGAGTGTTTAAACTAGGGACTGGGGGAGAGAAATTACATTATAGGAGGGGAAGATAGTGCAGATAGAGACCGGGGCAAGGTAGTGGGACTGGGGGAGAAATGGAAGGAGGGACTAGAAAAGTTCAGAAGGAAAGGTGTAGGGCAAAAATATGCATAAACCTCTCAAATGTATGTATACTAATGCCAGAAGCCTGACTAATAAAACTGGGGAACTGGAATTAGTGATGTGTGAGGAGGATTATGACGTAGTGGGAATAACTGAGACATGGCTGGATGATAGCTATGACTGGGCAGTTAATGTACAAGGTTACAATCTGTTCAGAAAGGATCGTCAAAACCGGAGAGGGGGAGGGGTCTGCCTTTACATAAAGTCCTCTCTAAAGCCCACACTCCGGGAAGACATCTGTGAGGGACACGAAAATGTGGAGTCATTGTGGGTGGAGATAAATGGAGCCAAAAACAATAATAAATTACTAATAGGAGTTTACTATAAACCACCTAATATACCAGAGTCCGCAGAAAATCTATTACTAAACGAGATAAACAAGGCGGCAAACCATAATCAGGTGGTTATTATGGGGGACTTCAACTACCCAGATATAGACTGGGAAACTGAAACCTGTACATCCCATAAAGGAAACAGGTTCTTGGCAATAGCCAAAGACAATTACCTTTCCCAAATGGTTCAGGACCCAACTAGAGGGACGGCCATACTGGACTTAGTATTAACCAATAGACCTGATAGAACAACAGACGTGCAGGTCGGGGGACACCTGGGAAATAGTGACCATAAAGTAATAACCTTCCAATTATCCTTCAAACGAGAGTTTCTACAGGGAGGAACAAGAATACCGGACTTCAAAAAAGCAAAATTTAGCCAACTAAGAGAGGCCATAGGCCCAATTAACTGGGACATAGTCCTCAAAAATAAAAATACAACCACAAAATGGGAGATTTTTAAAAGCATTGTAACATCAAATTGTGATCGATGCATACCTTATAGAAATAAAAGGCTAAGAAATAAGAAGAAACCAATGTGGATAAATAGAACCGTAAAAAAGCAATAAATGACAAAAAGAAAGCATATAAATCACTAAAACAGGAGGGGAGCCAGGAAGCACTGATAAACTATAAGGAAAAAAATAGAATATGTAAAAACTAATAAAAACTGCCAAACTAGAGACCGAGAGATTAATTGCCAAAGAGAGCAAAACTAACCCTAAAATGTTTTTCAATTATATAAATGGTAAAAATATAAACCTGAAGGAGTCGGCCCTCTACATAGCAATGAGGGGGAGTTGCAGAAAGCAATGAGGATAAAGCCAAGCTATTAAATATTTTCTTCACCACTGTTTTCACTGAGGAAAATAAACTGTCAGATGAAATGCAAAATGTAAAAGTAAATTCCCTTTAAAAGTGCCCTGTCTGACCCAGGAAGAAGTACAGCAGCGACTTAAAAGATTAAAATAGACAAATCGCCAGGACCGGATGGCATACACCCCCGTATCCTAAGGGAATTAAGTGATGTCCTAGCCAGACCCTTATTTTTGATATTCACGGACTCCATACTGACAGGGAATGTTCCACCAGACTGGCGTATAGCAAATGTGGTGCCAATATTCAAAAAGGGTCCAAAAACAGAGCCTGGAAATTATAGGCCGGTAAGTTTAACATCTGTTGTGGGTAAACTGTTTGAAGGTTTTGTAAGAGATGCTATCTTGGAGTATCTCAATGAAAATAAGCAAATTACACCATATCAGCATGGCTTCATGAGGGATCGGTCATGTCAAACTAATTTAATCAGTTTCTATGAGGAGGTAAGTTCTAGACTTGACAGCGGCGAATCAATGGATGTCGTATATCTGGACTTCTCCAAAGCATTTGACGCTGTACCACATAAAAGGTTAGTATATAAAATGAGAACACTTGGACTAGGAGAAAATATCTGTATGTGGGTAAGTAACTGGCTCAGTAATAGAAAACAGAGGGTGGTTATTAACGGTACACACTCAGATTGGGTCACGGTCACTAGTGGGGTACCTCAGGGTTCAGTATTGGGCCCTATTCTCTTCAATATATTTATTAATGATCTTGTAGAAGGCTTGCACAGTAATATATCAATTTTTGCAGATGACACTAAACTGTGTAAAGTAATTAACACTAAAGAGGACAGTTTTCTGCTACAGAGGGATCTGGATAGATTGGGGGCTTGGGCAGAGAAATGGCAGATGAGGTTTAACACTGACAAATGTAAAGTTATGCACATGGGAAGGAATAATGCAAGTCACCCGTACATACTAAATGGTAAAACACTCAGTAACACTGACATGGAAAAGGATCTAGGAATTTTAATAAATAACAAACTAAGCTGTAAAACCAGTGTCAGGCAGCTGCTGCTAAGGCCAATAAGATAATGGGTTGCATCAAAGGGGCATAGATGCCCGTGATGAAAATATAGTCTTACCACTTTATAAATCACTAGTCAGACCACACATGGAGTACTGTGTACAGTTCTGGGCTCCCGTGAACAAGGCAGACATAGCAGAGCTAGAGAGGGTTCAGAGGAGGGCAACTAAAGTAATAACTGGAATGGGGCAACTACAGTACCCCGAAAGGGTATCAAAATTAGGGTTATTCACTCTAGAAAAAAGACGACTGAGGGGAGATCTAATAACTATGTATAAATATATCAGGGGTCAGTACAAAGATCTCTCCCATCATCTATTTATCCCCAGGACTGTGACTGTGACGAGGGGACATCCTCTGCGTCTGGAGGAAAGAAGGTTTGTACACAAACATAGAAAAGGGTTCTTCACGGTAAGAGCAGTGAGACTATGGAACTCTCTGCCTGAGGAGGTGGTGATGGTGAGTACAATAAAGGAATTCAAGAGGGGCCTGGATGTGTTTCTGGAGCGTAATAATATTTCAGGCTATAGCTACTAGAGAGGGGTCGTTGATCCAGGGAGTTATTCTGACTGCCTGATTGGAGTCGGGAAGGAATTTTTTCCCCTTAAGTGGGGAAAATTGGCTCTACCTCACAAGGGTTTTTTGCCTTCCTCTGGATCAACTTGCAGGAAACAGGTCGAACTGGATGGACAAATGTCTTTTTTCGGCCTTATATACTATGTTACTATAGGAGAGTCGTCGAAGATACCAACAGATAACTTCAGTTTATCCAACACAACTATAAATGAATAGGAACAACGGTTATTTCACATTCTCAGAAGAATAGAAGAATATATATATAAATATATATATATATATATATATTGTAAGAGGGTGCAAGGTATCATATGCGATGGCAGGTACGTGTCACCGAGGTTGCTGGCCTCGGTGAGGTGAGAGCCGGGGTTTTTGTCTGCAGCAGCTTATGCTGCTAGACTTTGTTACTTAGTTTGGCTGCAAAGCTAATCCGGGCCGGCTCTTACTGGGAGTAGGTAAAGTGTAGGGTGGGTGCCTACTCCCCACGGTCCAGTCCTGGTTTTGGGCTGGATATAAAACACAGCCAGCAGCTGTGTCTGGGGGTGATTATCCTGGAGCCTGCTAACAGGACTGTGAGGTTCTCTGTGCTGGAGGACGGAGCTCAGCAAGGTGGTGTTTCCCTGCAACCTGAAGGTGGAATCGCCTGCGGCTGGGCCGACTGCTAGGTGTGAACCCGCACCTAAACCACCCAGGTGACTGGACCCTGTGTTGGCCTGTTTTTGCTTTGCCACGTTATTTCCGTTGTGTGTGAACTGTCACCAAAGAGACTGTTTTTCATTTATGGTGTGCAAGTGTGAATAAAACACTGTTTGTTGCACAATCTGGACTCCTTGTTTTGCCTCTAAACTGCACCCGCACCGCTGTCTACCAGAGCGACTCCCCACATTTGGTGGAGGATGCGGGCATGCGCAGTGAGGCTGGCGTGAACGCCGAAGTTTTGTTTTTCTAAAGTGCATGGAATATATTAAGCCAGCAAAGCTGCAAGCAGGAGTTTCTGGCAACATGGAGGCTGCTGTGAAGGCTCTCATAGAGGCTAACGTGCAGCAGCGGGAGACTAACCAGCTACTGCTACAACATGTGATGGCGTTACAGGCGGCAGGAGCGTCCCACCACGTCCATGATGCCCGGAAAGCGGTCCGTGCGGCGATCCCAAAAATGACCCCGCAGACGACGTTGAGACGTACCTGGCGGTTTTTGAGAAGGTCGCCGTGAGGGAAAAGTTACCCCGTGACCAGTGGGCTGAGGTGGTCGCTCCTTTCCTGGCTTCCGGACCCCAGCAGGTGTTTTTCGACTTGTCGGACGACCAAGCGGCAGATTATGACACCGTGAAAGGAGAGATCCTCGCCAGACTGGGCGTGAACGTGCTGGTCCGCGCCCAAAGAGTCCACCAGTGGGACTTTAAAATGACTGAACCCGCTAGGCCGCAGTACTACGATCTGCTGCACAGGCTGCAAAAGTGGCTGCAGCCCGATCTACTAAGTCCCACTGCCATGCTGGATCGACTGTTGGCGGACATCTTTTGGAGGGCCCTGCCTTATCCCCTCCAGCACTGGATCGGCCAGGTATCGCCCACCAATGCCCTGGAGATGGTCGACCTGGTGGAGCACTACGAGGCAACCAGAAACCTGCAGGGGACTCTTGCGGGGAAGGGGTCAGTCAAACCCCGGAGGCCTCTGCCCCAGTTCCGACGTCCGGCGACAGAGCGGCCTGCACGGAATATACCCCCTGCGAGTCCGCCTCCCGTGGTATGCTGGAGGTGTCAGGAGCCAGGCCACATCAGGGCCGACTGTCCGCATCGGGATGAGCCGATGGATATGAACTACGGGGGTCGTCACTCCCTGTATGCACGGAAGCTGTGCGCAACTGGCACCCGTGAAGTGCAGGACCATAACCACCTGTGTCAGGTAGAGGTGGGAGACTCTCTGGCGGTGGCTGTGGCCGGTAATAAAGGTATCTAAGGGACCCGAGACAGGGGTGACCCTAGTGGAGTGGCCTGATACCACTGGAAGGCCAGAACCCTGGGAGCCCGAGTCTGAAGGGCCGGCGGTAGGGGTGACCACTGCTCCAGCGGTAGAGGGGGAGACAACCCCACTGAGTGTAATGGTGGGAGACACGGAGGACTTGCCACCGGGACCTGAGTTGGCAGACCTCAATGTCTCCGGGGAAAATTTTGGGACCGCACAACACCGGGACCAAACCCTAACCAGGGCCTGGGAGAATGTGCTGGAAATTGATGGGAAACCCCAGAAACCAGGGGCTGAATTAATGTTCCCACGATTTATTGTTCTGCAGGATATGTTGTATCGGGTGAACCAAATCCGAGGCGAACCTGTTGAACAGTTGGTGGTGCCCACAGCGTATCGCAAGCTTGTTATGGAGCTTGCCCACCAACATGTTCTTGGGGGACACCTGGGGTGGCAGAAAACCCAGGACCGCATACTGCAGCGATTTTATTGGCCCAGTGTGTTCAAGGAGGTAGAGAATTATTGTAAGTCCTGTCCGACCTGTCAGATAACTAGCCCCCAGCCACATTTCCGTAGTCCTCTGGTACCTCTGCCAATTATTGAAGTACCGTTTGAGCGAATCGCTATGGATTTAATTGGGCCTGTACCAAAGTCTGCCAGGGGCCACCAACACATTCTGGTAGTTCTCGACTATGCCACTCGGTATCCGGAGGCGGTGCCTCTGCGACATACCTCAGCTAAGCTCATTGCCAAAGAGTTATTGGAGATGTTTTCCCGTGTGGGCCTGCCAAAAGAGGTTCTGACAGACCAAGGGACCCCTTTATGTCCAAAGTAATGAGGGAACTGTGTAAATTGTTGCGTATAAAGCAGTTACGGACGTCCGTTTACCATCCGCAAACAGACGGTCTTGTGGAGAGGTTTAACCAAACTCTAAAAATATGTTAAAGAGGGTGGTGTCTAGAGATGGGAAGGACTGGGATCTGCTTCTGCCCTATCTCATGTTTGCAGTGCGAGAGGTGCCCCAGGCCTCTACTGGGTTCTCGCCCTTCGAACTGCTTTATGGCAGACACCCTCGGGGCCTGTTGGATATCGCCAAGGAAGCATGGGAACAACAGCCTGTCCCCCACAAAAGTGTCATTGAGTATGTCGCCCAGATGCAGGAACGGATGGAAAGGGTGTTGCCCTTGGTCCGGGAGCATATGGAGGCAGCGCAACAAGCCCAGAGTAGGGTGTACAACCGTCAGGCTCGGGTACGGGACTTCAATCCGGGAGATCGGGTTTTGGTTCTGGTACCCACCCTTGACAGCAAATTCCTAGCTAGGTGGCAGGGCCCTATGAGGTGATCGAGAAGGTAGGGGAAGTGAATTACAAGGTACACCAGCCAGGGCGGCGAAGCCGGAGCAGGTGTACCACGTGAATTTACTTAAGCCGTGGAAAGATAGGGACGCGGCCGACGACCACAGCCCCGGCCAGGGCTTCTAGGTGAAAAGGGTCCAGCCCCACAGTTCGAGGCCTGTGAAGCCGTAACCACGGTAAAATTGCAGACAGCCTGTCTTCCAAACAAGTTCAGGAAGTCAGGGAGTTCCTCAGTCGGAACACGGATGTGTTCTCGACCTCCCTGGCCGCACGTCTCTCATCCGACATGACATCGTCACTGAGCCTCAGGCCAAGGTCCGGTTAAAACCATACCGGGTACCCGAGGCTCGGCGGCGGGCCATCGCGGAAGAAGTGCAGTTAATGTTGAAGCTCGATGTCATTGAGGAGTCGAAAAGTGAGTGGGCCAGTCCCATAGTCCTAATACCCAAGCCGGATGGGACGTTGCGGTTCTGCAACGACTTTCGCAAGTTAAATGAAGTATCCAAGTTTGACGCGTATCCCATGCCCCGAGTAGACGAGCTTGTTGAAAGTTTAGGACAAGCCCGTTATTCTTCTGTGCTGGACCTCACTAAAGGATACTGGCAGGTACCCTTAACGGAGTCGGCGAAAGGAAAAAACCGCATTTGTTACCCCGCAGGGCCTGTATCACTACAAGGTGTTACCCTTTGGCCTGCATGGCACCCCCGCCACTTTCCAAAGGTTAATGGACATAGTGCTGCGACCACATCGTCGGTACGCCTCGGCCTACTTAGATGATGTAGTCATCCACAGCACCGACTGGGAAAGCCATTTACCCAAGGTGCAGGCGGTAGTGGATGCCCTGAGGAAAGCCGGACTCACCGCTAACCCAAAGAAGTGCTCCATAGGGTTAGAGGAGACAAAATATCTGGGATATGTTATTGGGCGGGAGTCATCAAACCTCAGGTAACTAAGGTAGAGGCCATTCGTAACAGGCCTCGACCGGTCACCACCAGGCAGGTAAAGTCGTTCCTGGGGATTGTAGGATACTACATGAGGTTTGTGCCCCACTTTGCCACAATAGCAGCGCCATTGACAGACCTGTTGAAGGGCGAAAGTCTGGGAGGGTTAGCTGGAGTGAGAAGGCGGAGGAGGCTTTCTCCGCGTTGAAGTCGGCCCTGTGTGGGTCCCGGTTTTGGTGACACCCGACTTCAACAAGGAGTTTGTCGTACAGACCGACGCCTCGGAGGTAGGCCTCGGTGCGGTACTGTCGCAGGAGGTCAACGGGAAGAACATCCCGTTGTCTTCCTGAGCCGTAAGCTCAGCCCCGCCGAGTCCAGATATAGTATAGTGGAGAGGGAGTGCCTGGCTATCAAGTGGGCACTCGAAAGTCTCCGCTACTACCTGTTAGGGAGGAGGTTCCGTCTGGTGACCGACCATTCCCCCTCAAATGGATGAGTCAGGCCAAGGAGAGGAATGCTCGGGTCACCAGGTGGTTCCTATCGCTTCAAAATTTCAAATTCTCCGTGGAACACAGGGCAGGCCGCTTGCAGGGCAACGCAGATGCCCTGTCCCGCGTCCACTGCCTCACGTGTGTTCACCCCTCAGGGTTGAACAAAGGGGTGTGTAAGAGGGTGCAAGGTATCATATGCGATGGCAGGTACGTGTCACCGAGGTTGCTGGCCTCGGTGAGGTGAGAGCCGGGTTTTTGTCTGCAGCAGCTTATGCTGCTAGACTTTGTTACTTAGTTTGGCTGCAAAGCTAATCCGGGCCGGCTCTTACTGGGAGTAGGTAAAGTGTAGGGTGGGTGCCTACTCCCCACGGTCCAGTCCTGGTTTTGGGCTGGATATAAAACACAGCCAGCAGCTGTGTCTGGGGGGTGATTATCCTGGAGCCTGCTAACAGGACTGTGAGGTTCTCTGTGCTGGAGGACGGAGCTCAGCAAGGTGGTGTTTCCCTGCAACCTGAAGGTGGAATCGCCTGCGGCTGGGCCGACTGCTAGGTGTGAACCCGCACCTAAACCACCCAGGTGATGGGTGATCGAAATAAACCTCTAACACATCTCATATTGGTGAAGGTAGTACCCTTTGGCTGTCTTTACTGTAAAGCAGCAACATAGCAGAATGATCGCAGTATATGTGGAAGAACTGCCATCATAAACGTAACGGTGCGACTCACCAACATCCATGCAACTTTCTGACAAAAGTGAAGCCAAGTGTCATATGTGAATTGTTTGATTTTGTAAACGTGATCTTGCGATGTTTTTATTGTTATTCAGGATTGGCTGTAGGGCGCGTCACGCAGCTGAGTGCAGCAGCGGGATGACGTCACAAAAGTGGACATTTCTAGCCAGGTGACATGTTGCATTGTCTTTCTGGAAGATCCCAGTCTGTATGTATATATATATATATATATATATGTGGCAATGTGAATAACAAGGGGTGTTGTTTGCACCAGGAGCGTGTCACCAAGGGGCCCGGCCTTGGTGAAGTAAAGGCCCTAGTCTAGAGATGGGTGGCCACTAAGTTAGTTGGTGGTCACCAAGATAACTAGCTTAGCTGGCTCCAGCTAGTCCAGGGCGGGCTTTTACTGGGAACAGGCAATGTGCTGGGTGGGTGCCTGTTCCCCATGCTCCAGTCCGGGGTTTTTGACAATGCCCATGTCCAGGGATGCTATTTAATCCTCTTGTTGGACATGGGTGGAGTCCCACTCTGGAGAGAGTTTTGGAGACAGAGTTTGGCAGAGGCTCTGTGTGAGTGGTCTCGGCCAAGTTGGCTGAGGGGCCACGGGGCTAAGCGATAGCCTGGAATTGGGGGACACAGCGACGCCTTGAAGGGTCGCAGGGCCACAGTCAGGAGGACTGGTGAGCCTGAATTCCCCAAAACGGACATTGAACTGAGACTGTGTGTGAACAGTGCTCTGAACAGCCAGGAGGCTGTGGGATATTGGGCTGGAGAAAGCCGCATCAGTTTACAGGGTGTGAACTGTACCCACTAGGTGAGTGAGGGATTAAAATAATATGTTTAGTTAGAGCCTAGCCGGGCCAGTGTTTATTGTTTTGTACCTGGTGTTTTGTTTGAAAAGACTGCCAAATAAATGCACTGTTTGGACATGAAATCCGTTGTCCGGAAGGAAGTTTGTGTGAATGATCCCCGAGACCAGAGCTAACCCCCCACAATATATATATATATATATATATATATATATATATACAGAGAGAGAGAGATACACACAAATATGGTTAAAGGATCAGTCCCTGAACAGAAAATTATGTCCCTTAAGCTTTCTGCAAACATTCTTGCTTTGAAGCTTTGTACATTAATATTCCATTGAATTTGTTTTCTAGCTTCCTAGTTGAAAACATTATAAAGTATACATAAAAGCTGACTGTTTCATGTTGCATTTTAGGCTTCTTGTGGTGGGTATACTTTGGTCTCCAATCAGAATGAACCAGCATCTTGGTTGTCTTTCCAGGATAGAACACCAGTACAGCGAAGCCTTTATTGATAATGAAGAATTAAGATGAAAATTATTCGAAGATCATACATTAAAAAAAATGACATGTAATGAATAGAGATGAGCAAATCAAATCAGATGAAGTGGAATTGGATCCGAATTTTAGGAAAAATTCAATTTGCAATGAATGAGAATTTCCTCCAGCTTCATGGTAACGAATCACAATTTTTCCTAAAATGTCAGCCACACGTGTGAGGACTGAGGACATGGGACTAGGAACTCTGGGAAGGCGGGATCACCAAGATTGACATGCATGCCTGCAGCCAATCAGCAGCCAGCCAGCCCTGTGATGTCACAGCCCTATAAATGCGGCAGCCATTTTAGATTCTGCCATGTTCCAGCGTTCTCAATGCAGGGACAGACGTGAGAAGGTGCTAGGAACAGCAATTGGAAAAACCTCATTGTAAAAAAAACAAAACCTGAAAAAACGATTTATAAGTGCAGGGAAAGGATAGGGAGGAATCTTTTCACAGCATCTTAGTACAGGGAGACACGTCAGAAGGCGCTAGGGACAGTGCTAGGAAAGCAATTTACAAGTGCAGGGAAAGATAATTTGGGGATCCAAATAGCCATTGTACAGCTCTGTCATTATAGCAATTTGTTCTTGGGGTGCAAGTGCAATGTTGAAAAGCCTATATTGGCTTATATCTGAGGAAAAAGATAAATATATACGCAGCTCACTTCTGCAGTTATATGTGGTGAAAGTGCTTAGTGGCCTATTTCAGTACAAAAATAAAAAATATATAGACAGTTCACTGTTGAGGTTATTTGGGGTTAAAAGCGTTTAGTGACAAATTTCTGTACTACAATAAAAATATATACACAGTTCACTGTTGCCGTTATTTGCACTAAAAGTATTTAGTGGCCTATTTCATTACAAAAAGAAAAATATATACGCAGTTTACTTCTGCAGCTATATGTGGTAAAAGAGTTTAGTGGCATATTACTGTATTATAAGAAAAAAATATACACAGTTCAATTCTGCAGTTTTTTGGGGTTAAAAGTGTTTAATGAGGTATTTATTTACTACAAGAAAAATATATACACAGTTTACTGTTGCTGTTATTTGCGGTAAAAGCGTTTAGTGGCCTACTTCATTACAAAAAGTAAAATATATATACAGTTCACTTCTGCAGCTATATGTGCTGAGAGCGTTTAGTGATGTATTTCTGTACTACAAGAAAAATATATACACAGTTCACTAATGCCGTAATTTGCGGCCTATTTCAGTACTAAAACAAAAATATATATGCAGTTCACTTCTGCAGCTATATGTGGTGAAAGCTTTTAGTGACGTATTTCTGTTCTACAAGAAAAATATAGACGCAGTTCACTTCTGCAGTTATATGTGGTGAAAGCGTTTAGTGGCCTATTTCAGTACGAAAAGAAAAATCTATATGCTGTTTACTGTTGAGGTTATTTGGGGTTAAAAGCGTTTAGTGACCAATTTCTGTACTACAATAAAAATATATACGCAGTTCACTGTTGCCGTTATTTGCAGTAAAAGCATTTAGTGGCCTATTTCATTACAAAAAGAAAAATATATACGCAGTTTACTTCTGCAGCTATATGTGGTAAAAGAGTTTAGTGACATATTCCTGTATTACAAGAAAAATTATACACAGTTCACTTCTGCAGTTATTTGGGGTTAAAAGTGTTTAGTGAGGTATTTCTTTACTACAAGAAAAATATATACGCAGTTTACTGTTGTCGTTATTTGCGGGAAAAGCGTTTAGTGGCCTAATTCATTACAAAAAGTAGAATGTATATACAGTTCACTCCTGCAGCTATATGTGCAGAGAGCGTTTAGTGACGTATTTCTGTACTACAGAAAAAATATATACACAGTTCACTTCTGCAGTTATTTGGGGTTAAAAGCGTAGTGACATATTCCTGTATTACAAGAAAAATTATACACAGTTCACTTCTGCAGTTATTTGGGGTTAAAAGTGTTTAGTGAGGTATTTCTTTACTACAAGAAAAATATATACGCAGTTTACTGTTGTCGTTATTTGCGGGAAAAGCGTTTAGTGGCCTAATTCATTACAAAAAGTAGAATGTATATACAGTTCACTCCTGCAGCTATATGTGCAGAGAGCGTTTAGTGACGTATTTCTGTACTACAGAAAAAATATATACACAGTTCACTTCTGCAGTTATTTGGGGTTAAAAGCGTTTATTAATGTATTTCTTTACTACAAGAAAAATATATACGCAGTTCACTGTTGCCCTTATTCTTAAAAGCGTTTAGTGGCCTATTTTATTACAAAAATAAAAATATATACGCAGTTCCATTCTGCAGTTATTTAGGGTTAAAAGCGTTTAGTGACGTATTTCTATACTACAAGAAAAATATATACACAGTTCACTGTTGCTTTTATTTGTGGTAAAAGCGTTTAGGGCCTTCTTCATTGCAAAATGAAAAATATATATGTAGTTTACTTCTGCAGTTATTTGGGGTTAAAAGCGTTTAGTGAAGTATTTCTGTACTACAAGAAAAATATATACGCAGTTCACTGTTGCCGTTCTTTGCTGTAAAAGTGTTTAGTAGTCTATTTCATTACAAAAACAAAAATATGTACGCAATTCACTTCTGCAGTTATTTGGGGTTAAAAGCATTTAGTATTTAATTTCTGTACTACAAGAAAAATATATATGCAGTTCACTGTTGCCCTTATTTGCTGTAAAAGCATTTAGTTGCCTATTTCATTACAAAAATAAAAATGTATATGCAGTTCACTTCTGCAGTTATTTGGGGTTAAAAGCGTTTAGCGACATATTTCTATACTACAAGAAAAATATATACACAGTTCACTGTTGCTTTTATTTGTGGTAAAAGCGTTTAAGGCCTTCTTCATTGCAAAATGAAAAATATATATGTAATTTACTTCTGCAGTTATTTAGGGTTAAAAGCGTTTAGTGAAGTATTTCTGTACTACAAGAAAAATATATACACAGTTCACTGTTGCCGTTCTTTGCTGTAAAAGCGTTTAGTGGCCTATTTCATTTGTGGTAAGGTGCAGGGTGCCGTCGTGGATGGCAGGTATGTGTCACCGAGGTTCATAGCCTCGGTGAGGTAAGAGCTCCGTTTTTGTTGATGTCAGCAACAGCTAGTGCTACTGACAGAGTTTAAATAGCATGGCTGCAAAGCCGATCCGGGCCGGCTCTTACCGGGAGCAGCTAAAGTGTAGGGTGGGTGGCTGCTCCCCACGACCCAGTCCTGGTTTTGGGCTGGGTTTAAAAGCTCAGCCAGCTCAGCAGCTGGAGGGGGTGATTATCCTGGAGCTGCTAACAGGGCTGAGGAGTTCTCTGTCCTGGAGGAAAGAACTCAGCAAGGAGGTGTTTTGTTCCTGGCTACCTGAAGCTGGATTCTCCTGCGGCTGGGCCGACAGCATGGTGCGAACCTGCACCTACACCTCCCAGGTGACTGAACCTGTGTTGGCCTGTTTTTGTTTTGCCACGTTATTTCCGTTGTGTGTGAACTGTCACCAAAGAGACTGTTTTTTCATTTATGGTGTGCAAGTGTGAATAAAACACTGTTTGTTGCACAATCTGGACTCCTTGTTTTGCCTCTAAACTGCACCCGCACCGCTGTCTACCAGAGCGACTCCCCACACATTACAAAAACAAAAATATGTACGCAATTCACTTCTGCAGTTATTTGGGGTTAAAAGCATTTAGTATTTAATTTCTGTACTACAAGAAAAATATATACGCAGTTCACTGTTGCCCTTATTTGCTGTAAAAGCATTTAGTTGCCTATTTCATTACAAAAATAAAAATGTATATGCAGTTCACTTCTGCAGTTATTTGGGGTTAAAAGCGTTTAGTGGCGTATAGAAAAATATATACACAGTTCACTGTTACCGTTACTTGCGGAAAAAGCGTTTAGTGGCTTATTTCATTACAAAAAGAAAAATGTATGCGCAGTTCACTTCTGCAACTATATGTCATGAGAGCGTTTAGTGACGTATTTCTGAACTACAAAAAATATATATACGCAGTTCACTGTTTCCGTTATTTGGGGTAAAAACGTTTAGTGGCCTATTTCATTGCAAAAAGAAAAATGTATGCTCAGTTCATTTCTGCAGTTATTTGGGGTTGAAAGCATTTAGTGACGTATTTCTGTACTCCAAGAAAAATATATACGCAGTTCACTGTTACCGTTACTTGCGGAAAAAGCATTTAGTGGCTTATTTCATTACAAAAAGAAAAATGTATGTGCAGTTCACTTCTGCAACTATATGTCATGAGAGCATTTAGTAACGTATTTCTGAACTACAAAAAATATATATACGCAGTTCACTGTTACCGTTATTTGGGGAAAAAACGTTTAGTGGCCTATTTCATTGCAAAAAGAAAAATGTATGCTCAGTTCATTTCTGCAGTTATTTGGGGTTAAAAGCATTTAGTATTTAATTTCTGTACTACAAGAAAAATATATATGCAGTTCACTGTTGCCCTTATTTGCTGTAAAAGCATTTAGTTGCCTATTTCATTGCAAAAATAAAAATGTATGCTCAGTTCATTTCTGCAGTTATTTGGGGTTAAAAGCATTTAGTGACGTATTTCTGTACTCCAAGAAAAATATGTACGCAGTTCATTGTTGTTGTTATTTGCGGTAAAAGCATTTAGCTGCCTTTTTCATTACAAATATATATATATATATAAGAAAACCACAGCAGCACCAATCAAATGAGTTATTGTGTCGGTGCAGGCTCAAGCAGGGTTAAAGCTTCCCCAAATATACAATCCTAAGAAGATTGAACAGCACTCCCAAAAATAGTGAAAAAAATGGTGATACTTTATTCACCTATAAGTGTTGCGACATTTCAGTCCTAAACCAGGACCTTTCTCATATATATAGTTCACTTCAGCAGTTATTTGGGGTTTACTAATGTATTTCTGTACTGCAGTAAAAAAATATTCCCAGTTCACTGGTGCTGTTATTTATGGTGAAAGCTTTTAGATGCCTATTTCAGTACAAACCTAAACATATATTTGTTGCTTTTAGGGGTATTTTAATTTGCTTTTAATTTATTTTGTTCAGCTAAAAGTATGTCTTACAGAGAATCGTTAGGCTGTGCACAAAGGAGTGGAAGAGGCCTAAATGTTTCTGGCACAGGCAGAGGTCACAGCAGAGGTCGGGGGAGTGGCAGAAGGAATTGCAGCGAGAGGCCTGAGCTCCCGGTATCATCTAGTGGTCGTGTTGATTGGTTAACTCGCTCATCCACTTCATTCCAAGTGACTTCAAACACTGCCCAGCCAAAAGTCGGTGGGTTTGTCAGACATAACCCTTAGTTGGAATGCGCCGGAGAGCAAGCCCTGTGCCCTCACCTGTCCTCAACCTGCCTCAACCTGCCTCTGTCTTTTGCTATTCCCTCAGCCACAGCAATATTGAATGCTGTGGGCTCAGCTCCAATATACAGTGAGGACGAGCTACTAGAGGAGAGTCAGCAGCTACTGCCCAGCCAAGATCTGGAGGAGACATCTGCCGCTTCCTCCACTAGGCGGGCAAGTAGTGATAAGGAGAGTGGCGTGGGTGTTGCTAGCGGTCAGGCCCCTGACCCAGAGGCCATTGAGGGGGACATCAGTGACGTGCAGACACTACTCGATGATGATGAAGCCGATCACACTTGGGAGCGGTGTGCAGAAGGAACTTCATCAACATCAACAGAAGAGGGTGGCAGCTTGTCTGGGAGACAGTGGCGAAGCCAGCAAGCTGGTAGCATGGCAGGGAGTCAGCAGGGTGGCAGCAGTGGGAGGTCGGGAGCCAAACGTGCCCGGTCTAGACCACCTGTTTTGCAGCAGCCTACCTGCCCGGGAAGTAGTGGTGCGGGGCTTCACGGAGGCAGCTTCGGTAACAGTCAGTCATTGTGATCTGTTGGGGGGAATATAACCAATTCGGCAGTCTGGCATTTTTTTTTAAAGGACCAAAGGAAGTGAACGTGGCCATATGTTGAATCTGTGGGCAGAATCTGAAGAATGGCCAGTGTGCCAATGTTGGCACTACGGCCCTGCGCCAACATATGCAGCGCCGCCATACGGTGGCTTGGGATAACTGTGGCTCTGATGTGGTGGTACCAAGAAAAAAGAAAAAAAGAAAGACTTGCTATGGGGATATTCAAATGTGCTCCCCTTATCCAACAATGGGCTCTACTAGCGCCAAGAAACCCCCCCAATTGGGATATACCAGATTATATTATGCTAGAAATACTTAGATGTGTGTAGGGTACAGGTATTTGTGATACACTTACATATTAATCCAGATATGCTGGAATACATGAATTAAAACCAATTCTGATTAACTCAGATACTGAGAGAGGGTAGTACTCACTTCACTAGGGGGGTTGTCTAACAGGTTAAACTCAATACGCCTGAGACAGTCCCCACTGGCCAGGATAGCATGTAGAATCTTAGAGGTTGGAGTCACCACTCGGAAAAGACCTGGGAATCTTCTTCAAATCCTCTTTATTTAAATCAAGGCTCAACGCGTTTAGGGGTGTGCGTAATAACCCCTTCCTCAAGAGCAAAAATTATATTGGACAGTACAAACATACATCTATATATACACGGGTCCATTACCTCCAATTTCCCGCCTTTGAGATGCGATTTCAGGGAGGTGACGTCAACCGCGTCACTTCCGGTCGCCTGGAACGCACGCCGCACGGGTTATCGACATTATCGTCGCACAGGTTAGCGGACTTCTGCCTGCGTTTCAGGGTGGAACGCACCAGCCGGGAGCTGGGCTGGGTGGGAGGAGCTGGGCAGGCGCAATGTCCCATCTCCCCCTGGAAATGGCTGAGCGTTCCACCGTGGAACGCATACTATCGAAGGCGTCAGACTAGATTCTACCCCACATACTCTCATGATCCAGATATTGTTGGTATACACATTCTGGGGGAATAATGGAGGTAAACGGTCCCTTGGCTAGGAACCATTTAAATACTCAAAGTTAATACATAAAACAAATTTGTTCGGTTATAAAATTAATAGAAATCTCATGTCTTAATAAAAATCCGTAAAACTGATAAAAATAGACAAGGAAATTTTATATATATGATTGAATATAAATAAATAGATAAGTTAATAGGTAAATTAATTGGTCGGTTCTGTAGATAGAACGTTCATTAATGAATAATCAGATGAATAAGTACATTAAAAAAATAATTTAATTGGTGTGTCCCTAGATGGGTCTATCACTGAGTAGTGGTTATATCCTAATGTATTAAAAAGTGAGGTGTTTCTCAGGGGTTTGGGTACTGCAGTAGTCCTTTTGGATGATATGGATCAATGTATGGAGCATTAGAACCTCTAGGAGCCGGGCTACTTATAAATGGACGGATGGATAGATGGGTATAAAATACAACACTCCATGGGTCCATCCTCAAACGAGTGATTATGTCTTAATATAAATTGGACCCATGGATAAGTATGAGTTGATGTCCTGGCCCTAGATGGATGGATATAGCTGATGGTTCTAATAATTTACATACTCCAAAGTTTCGTTCAAACCAAACGGGGTTAGGGTATTTAGTTGGTATATCCAAAACATCTCTTTCCTTGCTAGGGTTTGGAATGAAGACGGGATCCATTCTAGGGGGGTTACTTTCAAACCCTCTGGGTCCCCCCCATGGTAAATTGAAAAATGTTTAGATACACTGTGTGTTATCTGGAAATGTTCGAACGATGCTCATTCATGCGTTCCCTAAGTGTTTGGATTGTACGTCCCAAATACAAAAGTCTACAGGGGCATTCAAGTAGATAAATGACAGAGGAGGTGTTACAATTCATTTCATGTCTTAAAGTCACAGGATCTCTTGGTGGTGGTAGATTAGCAACCTCTCCACACTGGATCATTTTGCAGCACTTGCACTTCTTGTGACCACATTTACTGGAACCTACCTTACCCTTTTGTTTAGCCTGGGAGAATGGCTTCTGTTTGTTAGATAGTTTGGGGCAGGAAGGTGCAAACAATTTTTTTAAAGTTTTTGCCCTACGGTGGGTCAAGGTGGGTATTTTGGGGATGTTTTTTTTCTAAAATCGGGTCTTTCATAAGAATTTTCCAAAGTTTGCTTATTATCCCTCTTATTTTAGCATGTTGATTATTGTAGGTAGTAATCAGATTAATGTTAGCATATTTCTGTCTGGTATCATTTTTAGGTCTACTCTTCAAACTATCCTCTTGGCTCTCTTTCAGTATTCTTTTTTCTGATTCTAACACAAGTTTATTAGGAAAACCCTTCTCCTTAAACCTTGTTTTTAAAATTCCTATTTGTTTGTTCATGTTTTTATCATTACTACAGTTTCTGCGAACCCTTTTCATTTGTCCAAAGGGGATATTACACTTCCACCTTTGGTGATGACAACTTTTAAAATCAAGGTAGCTATTGGTATCTACCTTTTTGAAATGCGTCCTCGTCGTGATCTCGTTGTCGACGGTTTTGATATGTAGATCTAAAAATATGGCTTCCTTATCGAGGTAGTCTAAAGTAAATTTCAGTTTCCAACTGTTGGTATTGATACAATCTATATAAGTAATGAGATCCTTCTCTTCACCCTCCCAAATAAAGATAATGTCGTCAATGAATCGTTTATAAAACCGAATATTTGGATGTGTCAGTAGACCCATTTCCTCTTCAAAACCCCCATGAATAAATTCACGTAAGCTGGCGCAAATTTTGTCCCCATTGCCGTACCTTTCGTCTGTAGGTATATGGTATTTTGAAAGGAAAAAAAATTATGTTTTAGTATAAAGTCTATAGATTTACTCACAAATACTTTCTGGGCCAGTGGCATTAGGGGATCTTGTTCTAGGACTTTTTCGACTACCTTCAATCCGAGCTCGTGGGGGATATTGCTGTATAGAGAGCTCACGTCTAATGTGGCCCAATGAAAATTACTACCCCAATGTAACATAGTAACATAGTAACATAGTATATAAGGCCGAAAAAAGACATTTGTCCATCCAGTTTGACCTGTTTCCTGCAAGTTGATCCAGAGGAAGGCAAAAAAACCCTGTGAGGTAGAGCCAATTTTCCCCACTTAAGGGGAAAAAAATTCCTTCCCGACTCCAATCAGGCAGTCAGAACAACTCCCTGGATCAACGACCCCTCTCTAGTAGCTATAGCCTGAAATATTATTACGCTCCAGAAATACATCCAGGCCCCTCTTGAATTCCTTTATTGTACTCACCATCACCACCTCCTCAGGCAGAGAGTTCCATAGTCTCACTGCTCTTACCGTGAAGAACCCTTTTCTATGTTTGTGTACAAACCTTCTTTCCTCTAGACGCAGAGTATGTCCCCTCGTCACAGTCACAGTCCTGGGGATAAATAGATGATGGGATAGATCTCTGTACTGACCCCTGATATATTTATACATAGTTATTAGATCTCCCCTCGGTCGTCTTTTTTCTAAAGTGAATAACCCTAATTTTGATAACCTTTCAGGGTACTGTAGTTGCCCCATTCCAGTTATTACTTTAGTTGCCCTCCTCTGAACCCTCTCTAGCTCTGCTATGTCTGCCATGTTCACAGGAGCCCAGAACTGTACACAGTACTCCATGTGTGGTCTGACTAGTGATTTATAAAGTGGTAAGACTATATTTTCATCACGGGCATCTATGCCCCTTTTGATGCAACCCATTATCTTATTGGCCTTAGCAGCAGCTGCCTGACACTGGTTTTTACAGCTTAGTTTGTTATTTATTAAAATTCCTAGATCCTTTTCCATGTCAGTGTTACTGAGTGTTTTACCATTTAGTATGTACGGGTGACTTGCATTATTCCTTCCCATGTGCATAACTTTACATTTGTCAGTGTTAAACCTCATCTGCCATTTCTCTGCCCAAGCCCCCAATCTATCCAGATCTCTCTGTAGCAGAAAACTGTCCTCTTCAGTGTTAATTACTTTACACAGTTTAGTGTCATCTGCAAAAATTGATATTTTACTGTGCAAGCCTTCTACAAGATCATTAATAAATATATTGAAGAGAATAGGGCCCAATACTGACCCCTGAGGTACCCCACTAGTGACAGTGACCCAATCTGAGTGTGTACCGTTAATAACCACTCTCTGTTTTCTATTACTGAGCCAGTTACTTACCCACATACAGATATTTTCTCCTAGTCCAAGTGTTCTCATTTTATATACTAACCTTTTGTGTGGTACAGTGTCAAATGCTTTGGAGAAGTCCAGATATATGACATCCACTGATTCACCCCGGTCAAGTCTAGAACTTACCTCCTCATAGAAACTGATTAAATTAGTTTGACATGACCGATCCCTCATGAAGCCATGCTGATATGGTGTAATTTGCTTATTTTCATTGAGATACTCCAAGATAGCATCTCTTACAAAACCTTCAAACAGTTTACCCACAACAGATGTTAAACTTACCGGCCTATAATTTCCAGGCTCTGTTTTTGGACCCTTTTTGAATATTGGCACCACATTTGCTATACGCCAGTCTGGTGGAACATTCCCTGTCAGTATGGAGTCCGTGAATATCAAAAATAAGGGTCTGGCTAGGACATCACTTAATTCCCTTAGGATACGGGGGTGTATGCCATCCGGTCCTGGCGATTTGTCTATTTTAATCTTTTTAAGTCGCTGCTGTACTTCTTCCTGGGTCAGACAGGGCACTTTTAAAGGGGAATTTACATTTTGCATTTCATCATTTTGCATTATTTTCCTCAGTGAAAACAGTGGAGAAGAAAATATTTAATAGCTTAGCTTTATCCTCGTCGCTTTCTGCAACTACCCCCTCATTGCTATGTAGAGGGCCGACTCCTTCAGATTTATATTTTTTACCATTTATATAATTGAAAAACATTTTAGGGTTAGCTTTGCTCTCTTTGGCAATTAATCTCTCAGTCTCTAGTTTGGCAGTTTTTATTAGTTTTTTACATATTCTATTTTTTTCCTTTTAGTTTATCAGTGCTTCCTGGCTCCCCTCCTGTTTTAGTGATTTATATGCTTTCTTTTTGTCATTTATTGCTTTTTTTACGGTTCTGTTTATCCACATTGGTTTCTTCTTATTTCTTAGCCTTTTATTTCTATAAGGTATGCATCGATCACAATTAGATGTTACGATGCTTTTAAAAATCTCCCATTTTGTGGTTGTATTTTTATTTTTGAGGACTTTGTCCCAGTTAATTGGGCCTATGGCCTCTCTTAGTTGGCTAAATTTTGCTTTTTTGAAGTCCGGTATTCTTGTTCCTCCCTGTAGAAACTCTCGTTTGAAGGATAATTGGAAGGTTATTACTTTATGGTCACTATTTCCCAGGTGTCCCCCGACCTGCACGTCTGTTGTTCTATCAGGTCTATTGGTTAATACTAAGTCCAGTATGGCCGTCCCTCTAGTTGGGTCCTGAACCATTTGGGAAAGGTAATTGTCTTTGGCTATTGCCAAGAACCTGTTTCCTTTATGGGATGTACAGGTTTCAGTTTCCCAGTCTATATCTGGGTAGTTGAAGTCCCCATAATAACCACCTCATTATGGTTTGCCGCCTTGTTTATCTCGTTTAGTAATAGATTTTCTATGGACTCTGGTATATTAGGTGGTTTATAGTAAACTCCTATTAGTAATTTATTTATTGTTTTTGGCTCCATTTATCTCCATCCACAATGACTCCACATTTTCGTGTCCCTCACAGATGTCTTCCCGGAGTGTGGGCTTTAGACAGGACTTTATGTAAAGGCAGACCCCTCCCCCTCTCCGGTTTTGACGATCCTTTCTGAACAGATTGTAACCTTGTACATTAACAGCCCAGTCATAGCTATCGTCCAGCCATGTCTCAGTTATTCCCACTATGTCATAATCCTCCTCACACATCACTAATTCGAGTTCCCCAGTTTTATTAGTCGGGCTTCTGGCATTAGTATACATACATTTGAGAGGTTTATGCATATTTTTTGCCCTACACCTTTCCTTCTGAACTTTTCTAGTCCCTCCTTCCATTCCTCCCCCAGTCCTACTACCTTGCCCCCGGTCTCTATCTGCACTATCTTCCCCTCCTATAATGTAATTTCCCTCCCCCCCAGTCCCTAGTTTAAACACTCCTCCAACCTTCTAGCCATCTTTCTCCCCAACACGGCTGCCCCTTCCCCATTAAGGTGCAGCCCGTCCCTACGATAGAGCCTGAAGCCGATAGCAAAGTTGGCCCTTGGTTTTTAAAATGGTTTTTAAAATGTTTAATAAATGTGATGTGTCCCTCAAATAAGATGGTAATTCTAATACATACATCTTTTGAATACTGTCTCCATATTCTGACAGGTTCATAGTGAGGGAGCCTATCCCCAAAATTATAGGCCTCCCCGGAGGTTCTATTAGGGACTTGTGAATTTTTGGCAAGAAGTAAAATCTTGCCATAGAGGGGTGGTTGTTTTTCAGAAAATTTCTCTCTTTTTTGTTTAGTATTCCCATAAGGTATCCTTCATCAATAAATTTCAGCAGTAATTTTTTGTATTCCGCGGTGGGATCGTGAGTCAGAATTTCATAGTAGTCCTTATCTGAAAGGATGCGGAGGGCCTCGGTCTCATAATAAATGGAATTCATGATCACGATGCCCCCCCCCCCCTTTATCTGCGTTCTTAATCACTATGTCCTTATTATTGGATAAGGATTTAAGGGCCAGAGTCTCACTCTTACTAAGATTTTTGGTTCTATTGTCTAAGGATTGTATGGAGAGTGTCTCTCTCAGATCAGACATCACTAAGTTATAAAAAGTCTCTATGTGGGGGCCTCTACTTTCTAGCGGATAAAAATGGGATTTAATCCTCAAATTAGATTCGATCGGTACCAGAGGGGGTTGGGTGATGTCTGGATCCAGTTTACCAACAGGTTGATTTTTAACTTGAGTGTTTTGACAATCTTTAATGATGAAATGCCTGTATAGAGTTAATTTGAGGAAAAATTTATTTATATCTACAAATAGCTCAAACAAATCGGGTTGGTTAGTTGGGCAGAAAGATAGGCCTTTGGCTAGTAGTTCTATCTCATTTTGTGTCAGAATGTAGTTGGAAAGGTTAAATATGCCCATGCTTCTAGATGTTTCTTCTATATTAGGGGTGATTTTTTGGGTCTCAGTTTTTTGGTGAGAGGTTCGCAGTTGTCTCCCTCCTCTACATCCTCTGTATCTACGTCTGCTCTTTTCTTTTTTATAGATGATACAGGGGTGTAGAAGTGAGTTATCTTATGTGGTGGTCCAGCCTGCCGCAGAAACCGTTGCATCACCCAGTGGCACGCACCGGGTTTCAGGCAGTCAAGGTTCCACCTCATAAGCCGAAGGGAGCAGTCTATCATTCCCATATTCTGCTGGTCCAGATGTTCCTGCTACTCCCTCTCAGTCATTCCATCAGCAATCGATCACCAAAGTGATTGCCAAGAGACAGCAGTATGCGTGCACTTATCCAACCGCGCAGAAGCTGAATATGCTCCTGTCCAATTTACTGGTGCTGCAGTCCTTCCTTCATCAAGTGGTGGACTCTGCACCTTTCACAGAACTTATGGCTTGTGCCGAGCCGAGGTGGAGAGTTTCAAGCCGTCATTTCTTTGCAAAGAAGGCAGTAGCAGCCCTGCACAAATATGTAGAACAGAAGATGAGCCAGTCCTTGAGCCTGTCGGTGTCTGCCAAAGTGCATGGCAGCGCTGACGTGTGGAGCTGTAACTATGGGCAAGGACAATACATGTCCTTTATGGCCGACTGGGTTCCAACAGAGCCACAACAGTAAACTGGTTCCAACAGAGCCACAACAGCAACTTGGCCAGGTCACGTAACTTCCCCTCCATGTTCTCACACCATTGGTCCAGCGACAATGTCCGTCTCTGCCTCCTCATCCTCCACCATCTCCTCAGCCTCCACTGCAGGGACAAGTCACAGTGCCCCTCCAGAATACCACATGTGCACGGCACGGTGGTATCATGCTGTTCTGCACCGCGTTTCCCTGGGCGAAAGGAATCACACAGGGGAGGAACTGCTCCCTGTGATTCATCAAGAAATTGAATTCTGGCTTTCTCAGTGACAATTGAAAATCGTAACGATGGTGACCGACAATGGGAAGAACATTGTGCCGGCACTGCGTCAAGGAAGGCTGAGCCAAGCACCCTGCATGTCACACGTGTTCAATCTGGTTGTCAAGCGGTTCCTGAAGTCTTCCACAAATCTTCAAGACAACCTAGAAAATGGCCAGAAAACTTTGCATGCACTTCAGCCACTTGGACACCACAAAGCACACCCTATTTGAGTTGCAGTGGCAGAACGGCATCCCCCAACATAGGCTGATATGCGATGTTTCCACCCATTGGAATTTCCCCCTCCATATGTTGGACTGACTATATGAACAGAGAAAGGCCATCAATGATTTTTTGATGATGCAAGCGGATAGGAGTACTCCCCTGTGTAACTTTGATGTCAGCCAGTGGCAGCTCATGCGTGACTCCTGCCATTTGCTCAGGCCATTTGAGGACGCCACCTTATTTGTCAGTCGCCAGGACTACGGGATAAACAATTCCAATGCTTCATGTCCTGGAACACATGGTGGCAAGAATGGCTGGTCAGGGGACTGGAGTTGTGGTGCCTAGATCTCATGGCCACATGAGCCCTGTGGGGGCTGAACTGGAAGAGGAGGAGGTGGAGGAAGACATTGGAGCACAAGCAATGTGTAACAAAATGGGTGGTTTTTCTACTCAGCTGACAGGAGAGTAGGAGCAGGAGCAGCCAGAGGAGCTACAGGGCGATGAGAAAGATGAGACAGAGGACCCAGACACACCGTGGCAGTATGCAGTGGAGATGGAGACAGGGAGTCCCTCAGAGTCACTTGCACAAATGGCCTGCTGCATACTGACTTGCTTGCGTAGTGGCAGCCGAATTGTCAGCATTCGGCAGAGGGATGACTTCTGGCTCTCCACCTTGTAGGACCCTCTCTACCGGTCCAGAATGGGGGCCTTTTTTTACACCCACTGAGAGAGAGGACAAACTGAACTACTACAGAGACATCCTATGTAGTCAGTTGGCCGTTGCCATTGTCCATCTTCTCGTAGGTCTGACCAGGGGAGCTCTCTGTGCTCACATTTCACTGCCATGGCTGCTGAAGAGGGGTGGAGTGGCAGGAGCAGTTCCAGCTCCATCAGAAGTAGCCTGAGTCTACAGTCGGTGATGAGTAGCTTTCTTCACCTGCATAGTGAAGAAACTACTCACCAGCAGCAGGTAGACCTGGAGCAGGACCTAAACCAGCAGGTGGTGGCATACTTGCACATAACCCTGCCAACCCACATTGAAGATCCGCTGGTCTACTGGGAAGCCAAACTGGATTTGTGACCGCAACTTGCAGAGTTTGCACTGGAAAAACTGTCCTATCTGGCCAGTAGTGTGGCATCAGAGCAGGTGTTTAGTGCGGCGGGGGCCATAGTGACCCCAAGTAGAACTCGCCTGTCCACCAAAAATGTGGAGACTGACCTTTGTCTAGATTAAATAGGCATGGATCTGCCAGGATTTCCGCCCACCAATTCTGTTGATTCATTTGATTAGATCATTTATGCCGCCTCTCCCAATCCTTGAAAAAAGAGACCGGTTTCTTTTGGCTACCTGCCTCAGCTACTACTCTGATGCTACCACCTGCCTAATGCCACACATCTGATGCCAAGTGCTCCTTATTTCACCCACCTTCGTCAGTGGGTACTAGTATTGCCACCCACCGCTCCACTCTGTCACCGGATCACTTTGTGGTATCCTGATGCTGCTGCAGCTGCTAACTCCACACTATGTAACCTTGCCACTCTGTGGTAGCATAATGCTGCTGCTGCTAGTGCTGCCATCTCCACACTGTGTCACCTTGCCATTTTGTGGTCTCCTGTTACTGCTGCTGCCATCTCCACACTATGTCACCTTGCCTCTTTGTGGTCTCCTGATGCTGCTGCTGTCATCTCCACACAATGTCACCTTGCCTCTCTGTGGTATAATGATGCTTCTTCTGCCATGTCCACAATATGTCAGCTTGACACTCTGTGGTATCCTGATGTTGCTGCTGCCACCATCTCCACACTATGTCACCTGGCCAATTTGTGGTCTCCTGCTGCTGCTGCCATCTAGACACTATGACACCTTGCCACTCTGTGGTATCCTGATGCTGCTACCACCTCCAGACTTGGTCACTTTGCCACTCTGTAGCCTACTCATGCTGCTGACATCTCCAGACTCTGTAATTGTGCGGCTCTGTGGTCTCCTCATGCTGCTGCCACCTCCACACTTGGTCATTGTGCCATTCTGTAGCCTCCTCATGATGCTGCTGCTGCTGCCGCCACCTCCAGACTCGGTCATTGTGCCACTCTGTGGCCTATTCATGCTGCTGCCACCTCCAGACTCAGTTATTGTGCCACTCTGTGTCCTTCTGATTCTGCTGCCACCTCCAGACTCGGTCATTGTGCCACTATGTGACCAACTTATGCTGCTGCCACCTCCAGACTCGGTCATTGTGCCACTCTGTGGCCTACTCATGCTGGTGCCAACTCCACACTTGGTCATTGTAACAATCTATGGTCTCCTGATTCTACTGCCACCTCCAGACTCTTTCATTGTGCCGCTCTGTGGTCTCGTCATTCTGCTGCCACCTCCAGACTCTTTCATTGTGCCGCTCTGTGGTCTCGTCATTCTGCTGCCACCTCCAGACTCTGTCATTGTGCCACTCTGTGGCCTTCTCATGCTGCTGCCACCTCAACACTCTGTCATTGTGCCACTTTGTGGCCTCCTGATTTTGATGCCACCTCCAGACTGCCATTGTGCCATTCTGTGGCCTGCTCATGCTGCTGACATCTCCAGAATCTGTCATTGTGCCACTCTGTGGCCTGCTCATGCTGCTGCCATCTCCAGACTCTGTCATTGTGCCACTCTGTGGTCTCCTCATGCTGCTGCCACCTCCACACTTGGTCATTGTGCCAATATGTAGTCTCCCGATTCTGCTGCCACCTCCAGACTCTTTCATTGTGCCGCTCTGTGGTCTTCTCATTCTGTGGTCTTCTCAATGGATCCTGTCTGTGTAGCAGCTGTAAGGCCAGTATGGTCCCATCAGAATTGGCTTATGATTTGGTAGCCAAAAGCAGGAGTGGGTACAAAACACATAAGACATGTAAATTTTCCCTTTACGTGTCATCTCTGTTTTAGATCCACTCCTGTTTTTTTTTCTTTTTTTGGCATAAGCAATACTGATGGTTAATTAAGCAAATGCTGGCCAAGTGAAGGTGTATGCTCCCCAGACAGGATCTGTTTTTGTGGGTTATTGTTCTGATGGATCAGAGGAAGGGTAAATTAATCAGTGACATCAACACAAACTTACTGCTGACACCCTCTCCACTCTGTCAGGGGGGGCTCTACTTGTATAAGCATTTAATAGAACAGGTTCTGTAGACATCTATGTGGAATCAGCTGACAAGGGTGTAAAAGGACTGCTCTTCTTCTTGACGCTAAGATCTACCTATAAGGCTGATTTGATACTTGAGTTATTTGGCCCCGTGACTGCCCAAATAAGTGAAGTATGCAGTAATTCTAAGAGCGACCCCTGTCATCTGCATGTCATTCTGACTCACAGTATTATTTCACTAACACAGCAGACTCCCTATGCGTGTTACTGCAAGTCGCAGTGTTCGTTTAACAAATAAAGGGACCTAACCTGAGTAAGGGTGAATATATAACACTAATTTACAACACCAATTTTTCAGAAAAATTTGGTGAACAGGCTGAATCGAATTTTTGAAAAATTTTCTCATTTTTAGTAAGAAATCTATCTATCTTTACATAGTTATGCGGCTGTGTTGCAATACACAACTTGCAAAGTCATGCTTATCAGAACTTCAAAATTATTTTAAAAAATATTCAATGTATTCTTTTTTTTAGCTTTGGCCGTTTTTCATTTAGACAATACCATGGCATTAAAAACTATTAATACAAATTATTGTCCTTCTGTAGCAGTCTACACAAATGTTAATACCTTGGATTCTATCAACTTACTGTTACTGTGAAGAAAAATGTTATCTGAAGTTAAATCCTCATGATAATAGTAAACATAGAACCGGGATCCCAGTATTACAGCTCTATTGTTCTCTTGATAACACGAGATAAGATGCCACAGAAGAGCACTGGATAGGTTCGTGTAAGGCTGGGTTCACATATGCGCTGTGAACGCTAGCAATCTGTTCCTGAGGGGTAACAGACTGCCGGAGTTCACTGTATCTGGCATAGCTGGATACCAACTTGCACTGCTAAATCCCCATTCACTGTTATGGGATCCAGCCACTTTTCGGCATACATGCCGGTTTTTGGATGGACAAAAAATGCAACGTGTAGTATTTTTTGTCTGGTCAACAGCTGACATATATGCCACATACAGTGAATTCCGGCAGTCTGTTCCTCCACCGGAACACAGGGCATATGTGAACACAGTCTAATGTGTGATGTTCTAAATCTGCATTTACATAGACCAATGTTCGGGCCATTTATCTGGAATGAGCGTTTCTACAAATGCTCGTTTCTGGTTATTGACCCATGTAAAGATGCAGCATATCACCTGCTAAACAAGTGAAACGCTCGTTCACTGGGTTAAATCATCTGAGGTGTGGATACTTCAATCATTGTTCCCAAACAGCACTCTGCTGCCAAAGAGCAATGATTTTGTATGGGCGTGTAAATGCAGCACTTCACCTCCACTTTATGAGAAGCAAATTGTTGCGAAGAAACACGGCCTTCCTAACGTTTAGTTGCTCCTCGAAGCATCTAAATTCAGATTAACTAAGTCACTACAAGGGAGCTCACTCTAGTTCCAAAGGTGGATGGAATAAAAAAGGTAATCAAAACTCTTTATTGTTCTAAAAGTCCAATAAAAAATAAAGTTAAAGAGCCGATTAAAATCAGCCTATGGGGCAGACAGGTTAATCAGGAGTGCACGGCCAATGGAGTCAGCCCCACCCCCAATGCAGATTGCAAAGAAAATGAAAATGGGGCTTAGTCAGCACATCCCAGTGTGCAGGTGCACGTCATCATGGCTGGAAGAACAAACCAAAAAACTAACAATGCAACAGCACTCTGCAAACACAAATAATAAAGTAAAAATACAATAGTGCAATTTTGGCACCACAAGAGGTATAATATAATGGGCTCAGCATGCATGTGGAATCTACATTCCCTGAATTTTATGGAGGCCAGTATGGCAACAGTGGATAACATAGTGTTAGGTTCCTGTCCTAAAGAGATCGCCTTGAAGCCAGTGGACAGGCACAAATAATTTTGTACAAAATGTGTTTGCCCAGAATTTCACATAGGAAATACGTAGGATTAGCACTTTACATTTTCTATGAGTATGGCACTAAATCATACTTACTTGATTATTTGTGTTTGCAGAGTGATGTTGAAATGTTTGTTTTTTGCTGTATTTGCATATAAGTAGGGATGAGCGAACCCGAACTGGATAGTTCGGGTTCGTACCGAATTTTAGGGTGTTTGGGACACGGACCCGAACATTTACAAAAAACTTCGGTTTCGGGTTCATTGTTCGGCGACTTCTTCCTGCTTTCTAAAGGGCTGCACAGCAGCCAATCAGCTAGCGTTTTACTTCTTGCCCTAAGAAGCCATCACAGCCATGCCTACTAATGGCATGGCTGTGATTGGCCAAGTGCAGCATGTGACCCAGCCTCTATTTAAGCTGGAGTCACGTAGCGCCGCATGTCACTCTGCTCTGATTAGTGCAGGGATAGGACGCAGCTGCTGTGAGGGCGAGATTAGGCAGGGAAAACTCAGCAAAAACAACTAATGAAGTGATCAATCTACAGCTGTGAAACATTCAACTTCTGCTAGTTAATTGCTCACTGGTTTTTGGGCTGCACAGAGCGTTTTTCTGTCACTTTTTAATGGGGTGATCGGTGGCCAATTTGTGTCTTGTGGTGCACCAGAACAAGCTGCCACCAAGTCCATCAATTCATCAATACTAGTTTTTTTTTTTTTGCTATATCTTACATCAGGGGCTTGGCTGTGCTTATTGTTACCCCTAGAAACTCAGGATAGAAATTTCTATATATTTTTGAGGGGTTAAATTCAATTGCCCAAATAGCAATCCTCTAAATCTGGTGTTCAAGCTGTGGCTAGCCAAGTGTAAAACTGTCTGCTGTCTGGCAAAGAATAGATTTTTTTTCTGTGGTGAAATTCAATAGCCAAAATAGCAATCCCCTAAATCTGGTGTCCCAGCAGTTGCTGGCAAAGTTTAATAGTGTCCGGCAAAGGATATATTTTGTTCTGGGGTGAAATTCAATTGCCAAAATAGCAAAACCATAAATCAGTGGTTTCAGCTGTGGCTGGCCAAATTTAAAGGGCTTCTGTCATCACGTTTTGAAATAATAAGCTGTCTGAGATTAGCTATGTGCTAATGTCAGAGCAGCTTGATAATGTCTTTTTTACAAATATCCGATTTATATTCGGGCTAAAAAACGTACTTTTATAATATGTAAATTAGCCTCTAGGAGCAGGGGGGCGTTGCCCTGCTCCTAGAAGCTCCGTGCGGCAACCTGCTGGCACGCCCCTTCTTACTTTGAGTAACAGTGCTCCGGCACTGTCTCCTTGTGAAATCCAGCGCCTGCACGGCCGCTCTGTATTCGGCGCAGGCGCGGTGAGCAGAGGACAGTAGGCACCAGCGTCCTCTGCTCACCGCGCCTGCGCCGAATACAGAGCGGCCGCGCAGGCGCGGGATTTCACAAGGAGACAGTGCTGGAGGATTGCTGCCCGGCACTGTCATTCAAAGTAAGAAGGGGCGTGCCAGCAGGTTGCCGCACGGAGCTTCTAGGAGCAGGGCAACGCCCCCCCTGCTCCTAGAGGCTAATTTACATATTATAAAAGTATGTTTTTTAGCCCGAATATAAATCAGATTTTTGTAAAAAAGACATTATCAAGCTGCTCTGACATTAGCACATAGCTAATGTCAGACAGCTTATAATGTCAAAACGTGATGACAGAAACCCTTTAATAGTGTCCGGCCAAGTAAACTTTTTTTCTGGGGTGAAATTTGATTGCCAAAATAGCAATACCGTAAATCTCGTGTCCCAGCATTGGCTGGCCAAGTTTAATAGTGCCCGGCAAAGGAATTATTATTTTCTGGGTTGAAATTCAGTAGCCAAAATATAAATACAGTAAATCTGGTGTTCCAGCTGTGACTCAAGAAGTTTAATAGTATCTGTCAAAGGATAGATTTTGTTCTGGGGTGAAATTCAATTGCCAAAATAGCAATACCCTGAATCTGGTGTTCCAGCTGTGACTGGACAATTTCCCTAGTGTCCGTCAAAGGATATATTATTTTCTGGGGTGAAAGTCAGTAGCAAAAATAGAAATACAGTAAATCTGGTGTTTAATAGTGTCCGGCAAAGGATATATTTTTTTTCTGGGGTGAAATTTGATTGCCAAAATAGGAATACCATAAATCTGGTGTCACAGCAGTGGCTGGCCAAATTTAATAGTGTCCGGCAAAGGATATATAATTTTTTTCTGGGGTAAAATTCAATTGCCAAAATAGCAATACCATAAATCTGGTGTCCCAGCAGTGGCTGGCCAAGTTTAATAGTGTCCGGCAAAGGATTTATTATTTTCTGCGGTGAAATTCAGTTGCCAAAATAGAAATACAGTAAATCTGGTGTTCCAGCTGGAACTGGACAAGTTTAATAGTATCAGTCAAAGGATAGATTTTGTTCTGGTGTGAAATACAGTTGCAAAAATATAAATACAGTGAATCTGGTTTTCCAGCTGTGACTGAACAAGTTTAATAGTATCCGTCATAGGATAGATTTTGTTCTGGGGTGTAATTCAGTTGCAAAAATATAAATACAGTAAATCTGGTGTTCCAGCTGTGACTAGACAAGTTTAATAGTATCCGTCAAAGGATAGATTTTTTTTCTGCAGTGAAATTCACTTGCCAATATAGCAATACACTGAAACTGGTGTTCCAGCTGTTGCAGGCCAAGTGTTAATCTGTCCTTAAAAGGGTATATTACACTCAGCGTGCATCTCCAAGTATATTTCTTTCCGTAAAATGGTATATTACAAAAAGTGTTACATTACAGTTGCTGAAAGCATAATCCTGTAAATCTGCACGCACTATTGTGCATCTCTTAGTGGATTTCTGTCCGTAAAAGGGTATATTACACTCAAGGTCTATATACAAGTGCTGAGAGGGTCATCCTCAATAACTTCACACGCTACCGTGCATCTCCAAGTGTATTTCTGTCTGTTAAAGGGTATATTACACAAAGTGTTAAAATACAATTGCTGAAGGCATAATCCTACATATTTTTTCACATGCTACTGTGCATCTCCAAGTGTAAATCTGTCCATAAAAGGATACCTTTCATCAAGGGCCTAAATACTAGGCCTACAATTGATATTCCCCTAAATCAGTGGCTACTGCTGTGCCTGGATTAGTGTAATACGGTATATACATAAATAGGCAGAAAGTGTTAGGTGCCTGTAAAAAAAGGCCTGAATTTGAAATCAATACATTGGGCCAAATATTTTTCTTCTTATTGTGGTGCTTGGTGAACGGTAACAATGAGGAAAACATCTAGTAAGGGACGCTGACGCGGTCATGGTGGTGTTAGTGTACCCTCTGGTGCTGGGAGAGGACGTGGCCATTCTGCCACAGCCACATGTCCTAGTGAACCAACTACCTCAGGTTCCAGTCCCCACTAGAGTTTACAGCGATATTTGGTGGGGCCCAATGCCGTTCTATGGATGGTAAGGCCTGAGCAGATACAGACGCTAGTCAATTGGGTGGCCGACAGTAGATCCAGCATGTTCACAACATTATCTCCCACCCAGTCTTCTGCAGAAAGCGCACAGGTGGCGCCTGAAAACAAGCCCATCAGTCTGTCACATCACCCCCATGCATATCAGGGAAACTGTCAGAGCCTCAAGTTATGCAGCAGTCTCTTATGCTGTTTGAAGACTCTACTGGCAGGGTTTGCCAAGGGAATACAACTAGCCCTTCCCCAGTGGTGGAAGACATAGAATGCACTGATGCACAACCACTTATGTTTCCTGATGATGAGGACATGGGAATACCACCTCATCGGAGTTTGCACGTCTCTTATGATGACGAAACACAGGTGCCAACTGTTGCGTCTTTTTGCAGTGTGAAGACCGAACAGGAGGTCATGGAGGAAGACTGTGTGGAAGACCATGCAGGGGACGAAGATGGTCCTAGACCCCACATGGAATGAAGGGCATCATTCTTTGCCTCCTGTAGCCTCCTCCTCCTACTCGGCTTCCCCCTCCTCTGTTTCAACCTGCTCATCCAGTCAGCCACACACCTTCACCACCAACTTCAGCACAGCCCGGGGTAAACGTCAGCAGGCCGTTCTGAAACTCATATCTTTGGGGGAAAGGCCCCACACCACGCAGGAGTTGTGGAGGGGTATTGAACAACAGACCGACTAGTGGTTGCTGCCGGTGGGCCTCAAGCCCGGCCTGGTGGTGTGCGATAATGGGCGAAATCTCGTCGCATCTATGGAACTAACAGGTTTGACGCACATCTTTTGCCTGGCGCATGTGCTGAATTTGGTGGTGCAGAAGTTCATTCACAACTACCCCGACATGTCAGAGCTGCTGCATAAAGTGCGGGCTGTCTGTGCGCGCTTCCGGCATTCACATCCTGCCGCTGCTCACCTGTCTGCGCTACAGCGTAACTTCAGCCTTCCCGCTCACCGCCTCATATGCGATGTGCCCACCAGGATGAACTCCACCTTGCACATGCTGCAGAGACTGTGCGAGCAGCAGCAGGCCATAGTGGAGTTTCAGCTGCAGCACGCACGGGTCAGTCGCACTGCGGAACAGCACCACTTCACCACCAATGATTGGGCCTCCATGCGAGACCTGTGTGCCCTGTTGCACTGTTTCGAGTACTCCACCAACATGACCAGTGGTGATGACACAGTTATCAACTTTAACAAATACCACTTCTATGTCTCCTTGAGAAAACACTTAGGGCGATGATGGAAGAGGAGGTGGCCCAGGAGGAGGAGGAGGAGGAGGGGTCATTTTTAGCGCTTTCAGGCCAGTCTGTTAGAACTGCCTCATAAAGATGTTTTTTGCAACAGCAGAGGCCAGGCACAAATGTAGCCAGCCAGGGCCAACTACTGGAGGACGAGGAGGATAAGGAGGAGGTGGAAGAGGATGAGGATGAAGAAGGTTCACAGCGGGGTGGCACCCAACACAGCTCAGGCCCATCACTTGTGCGTGGCTGGGGGGATACGGAGGACGATGACGATATGCCTCCCACAGAGGACAGCTTGTCCTTACCTCTGGGAAGCCTGGCACACATGAGCGACTACATGCTGTAGTGTCTGAGCAACGACAGCAGAGTTGCCCACATTTTAACGTGTGCAGACTACTGGGTTGCCACCCTGCTATATCCCCAGTACAAAGACAATGTGCCCACCTTACTTCCTGCACTGGAGCCTGATAGGAAGATGCGTGAGTACAAGCGCACACTGGTAGACGCGCTCCTGAGAGCATTCCCAAATGCCACAGGGGAACAAGTGGAAGCCCAAGGCGAAGGCCGAGGAGGAGCAAGAGGTCGCCTCGCCAACACAGCTGTGTCACGGCCAGCTCCTCTGAGGGCAGGGTTAGCATGGCCGAAATGTTGAAAAGTTTTGTCACCATGCCACAGCTAACTGCACCACCACCTGATACGGAATGTGTTAGCAGGAGGCAGCATTTCACTAACATGGTTGAACAGTACGTCTGCACACCCCTCCATGTACTGACTGATGGTTCGGCCCCATTCAACTTCTGGGTCTCCAAATTGTCCACGTGGCCAGAGCTAACCCTTCCTGCCTTGGAGGTGCTGGCCTGCCCGACGGCCAGCGTTTTGTCTGAACGTGTATTCCGCATGGCAGGGGGCGTCATTACTGACAAACGCAGCCGCCTGTCTACAGCCAATGTGGACAAGCTGACGTTCATAAAAATGAACCAGGCATGGATCCCACAGGACCTGTCCATCCCTTATGCAGAATAGACATTTATAACTGCCTCTCCCTCAACCATATATTCTTGTACTACGGGGCACTTCTTTATTGAATTCTCTTTTTTTTTTTCATTTTACAATTATATTGCGGTGCAACCAAAAGTTGAATGAACCTCCGTCTAGGTGCCAGGGGCCTAATTATCTGAAAGTGGCCTGTTCCAGTGGTGGGTGACATGAAGCCTGATTCTCTGCTATGCGACCTCTGTCCTCTGTCTGGGTGCCGTGGGATAAATATCTGGAAGTGGCCTTCTCTATTGCTGGGTGACATGAAGCCTGATTCTCTGCTATGCGACCTCTCTCCTCCGTTGGTGTGCCAGGGGCCTAATTATCTCAAAGTGGCCTTCTCCATTGGTGGGTGACATGACGCCTAATTCTCTGCTATGCGACCTCTGGGTGCTGGTGCCTAAATAAATGAAAGTGGCCTTCTCCATTGGTGGATGACTTGAAGCCTTATTCTTTGCTATGGGACCACTCTCCAATTGATATTACTTAATTTTTTTGCAGCCCTCTAGCCCTTTCCTGGACTATTTTACAGCCTTTTTAGTGCCCAAAAGTTCGGGTCCCCATTGACTTTAATGGGGTTCGGGTTCGGGATGAAGTTCGGATCCCGAACCTGAATATTTTCAGGAAGTTCGGCCGAACTTCTCGAACCCGAACATCCAGGTGTTCGCTCAACTCTACATATAAGTTATTTATGTGCTAGAAATTTTGATGGAAGAAATATTGCCATATGTTTTGCTAAGAGAGTTGCCCAGAGAGTTGAAAACACTTTAGTGGCAAAATATTAAAATGAAAAACTTTGCAATATACTCATAGCTTCCTATATTCATACCAAACCATGTATCGTCCCTTATTTGTAGTAGTATGTGATGGCATGTCATCCACACCATCTGACTGCAACAGCAATATGTTTATATGTAGTGATGTCGCGAATATAAAATTTTCCGTTCGCGAACGGCGAACGTGAACTTTCGCAAGTGTTCGCGATCGGGCGAACCGGGCGAACCGCCATAGACTTCAATAGGCAGGCAAATTTTAAAACCCACAGGGACTCTTTCTGGCCACAATAGTGATGAAAAAGTTGTTTCAAGGGGACTAACACAAGTACTGTGGCATGCCGCAGGGGGATCCATGGCAAAACTTCCATGGAAATTACATAGTTGACGCAGAGTTGGGTTTTAATCCATAAAAGGCATAAATAACCTAACAATCCTAAATTTTTTTGAACAACGTGGTTTAAAACATCTAGTGTGTGTATACGAGCAGGTATGATGTTGTATCGATCAGGGTTACAGGGTTGTATCGATGAGGGTTACGGCCGCTTCACAGACATTGACAGACCAAACTCCCCTTTTAATGCACCGCAAACAACTGCAAACAGTTCATTTGCACAACCGCAAACTCCCCATTTGCACACGGTTGGATACCAAGCTAGCCATGTCCCGGTGATGTCATTGAAGGTTTCTTTCTCCACCCAGCCACGTACAACACGAAGGGTCCCCGAAAGGTGAATTGAATTGATTTTTCGAACGGGGAGATGGTTAAAAAAATGCTGTCTCCCTCCCCTTTGTTTTTATCCACGGTCACTGCGTCTGCGCCGTGCAATTTACTGTCACACCCGATATGAGTGGTATTTTCTGTAGTACTATTCTCATCAGTTTAATCCCTCTAACGTCCCCAATCTGGGGTCCATTTATTGAATTGATTTTTCGAAAGGGGAAATGGTTAAAAAAACGCTGGCTCCCTCCACTCTGTTTTAATCCACGGTGACTGCGTCTGTGCCGTGCAATTTACGTTCACACCCGATATAAGTGGTATTTTCTGTAGTACTATTCTCATCAGTTTAATCCCTGTTACATCCCATATCAGGGATTGCCATTTGTGAAAAAAAATTTAGACCGGGTACCTTCGACTGCCTTCACAGTGACAGACCAAACTCTCATACACCAAACTGAATTGATTTCAGGAACCGGGAGATGGAAAAAGCAGCTTGGTCGGTCCTCTTACTCCCAAATTGGGGCACTGTGCGAGCACAGAGCAATGTGCTTTGACACCCTATATGAGTGGTGTGTTAACTAGTACTATTCCTATAAGTTAAATCCCTGTTACGTACACTATCCGGGGACGTCTGTCGAATTGATTAACCATTGTCGAATTAGCGAACCATTACGACATCAGGAAATAATTTGGTTCTGAGCTCTGTACTTGCTTTTTATTGGAATTGATGGGGATTTTATTAATTGTCTGCATTATTTCTAATAAACTATTAAGAGAATTTATTATGATTTTTTATTTTATGTATTAAAAACCCATACAACATAAAAAAAAAAAAGGTAAATTAATGTTTTTTCTATGAAATATTATCCAGCCGTCCTATCGCTTTCGGTCTGACCATAATGAAGCAACGGCCTTATCATCTGGGGTGTGGCAACATTGCCAACACACTCATAGAGGTGATGATTGCTTCATTGTGATACGCAAGCCCCTTCACCACAACAAGGTAACGATCACGAAGGGGAATTAACACTTGTATGTGCCTTTTTTTTTTGGTTTGTTTTTGCAGCCACAGGACAGAAAAATTAGGCACGTACACATGCCTGAAAAATAATGGCATTGTTGCAGCCGCTATTGTAGCAGCGGCCGGAAAAATTGATGTTTTTCAGGCAGAAAAGTGACTAAAACATTGCTTGAACCCTAGTTGGTGGTGGAGTATTCACGAAAGTCATCCGGTATGCAGACATTAAATATAGCAGCGTGGGTACCATTTTGAGGCCAAGGCATGTAATCGGGCCTTTTGTTAGTCAAACGTATCCCCCACTGTCAGTCCCTTCGGGATCCATGCCTCATTCATCTTTATGAAGGTGAGGTAATCAACACTTTTTTGACCGAGGCGACTTCTCTTGTCAGTGACAATGCCTCCTGCTGCACTGAAGGTCCTTTCTGACAGGACACTTAAAGCAGGGCAGGCCAGAAGTTCTATCGCAAACTGGGATAGCTCAGGCCACAGGTCAAGCCTGCACACCCAGTAGTGAAGGGGTTCATTGCTCCTCAGAGTGTCGATATCTGCTGTTAAGGCGAGGTAGTCTGCTACCTGTCAGTCGAGTTGATCTCTAAGGCTGGATCCCGAAGGGCTGTGGCGATGAGTAGGACTGAAAAAGCTCCGCATGTCCTCCATCAACAACACATCTGTAAATCGTCCAGTCCTTGCCGCCGTGGTAGGAGGAGGATTACACTCACCTCTTCCCCTGTTAGATTCCCGTTGTGCTGTGACATCCCCCTTATAAGCTGTGTAAAGCATATTTTTTAGTTTGGTTTTGAACTGCTGCATCCTTTACGACTTAATTTGGTAACATTTCTGCCACTTTCTGCTTATACCGGGGGTCTAGTAGCGTTGCCACCCAGTACAGGTCGTTCTACTTCATCCTTTTTATATGTGGGTCCCTCAACAGACATGACAGCATGAAAGACCCCATTTGAACAAGGTTGGATGCAGAGCTACTCATTTCCCGTTCCTCGTCCTCACTGATGTCATTGACGGTCTGTTCTTCCCCCCAGCCACGTACAACACCAGGAGTCCCAGATAGGTGACAACAACGAGCAACCTGGGGTGCCTGCTGTGGTTGGTCTTCCTCCTCCTCAAAGCTGCCACATTCCTCCTCTGACTCCTCTTCCTCATACTCCTCTTCTAGCGTTGCCGCAGGTCCGGCAAGCGATAATGACAAGGCTGTTACTGGTGGTGATGGTGACCACAGCTCTTCCTCTTCCTCTCCACGCTCATCTACAGCCTGATCCAGCACTCCTCGCAGGGCACGCTCCAGGAAGAAAACAAATGGGATGAGATCGCTGATGGTGCCTTCGGTGCGACTGACTAGGTTTGTCACCTCCTCAAAAGGACGCATGAGCCTACAGGCATTGCGCATGAGTGTCCAGTAACGTGGCAAAAAAATTCCCAGCTCCGCAGAGGCTGTCCTAGCACCCTGGTCATACAAATACTGGTTGACGGCTTTTTCTTGTTGGAGCAGGTGGTCGAACATTAGGAGTGTTGAATTCCAACGTGTCGGGCTGTCGCATATCGAGCGCCTCCATGGCCGTGTAGGAACACCTGAAATGGCCACACACCTTCCTGGCCTGCTTGAGGACGTCCTGTAAGCCTGGGTACTTAGACACAAAGCGTTGTACGATGAGATTCAACACATGTGCCATGCACGGCACATGTGACAACTTGCCCAAATTCAATGCCAACAAAAAAATTTGTTCCATTGTCACACACCACTTTGCCGATCTCCAGTTGGTGCGGGGTCAGCCACTGATCCACCTGTGCGTTCAGGACTGACAGGAGTGCTGGTCCTGTGTGGCTCTCTGCTTTCAGGCAAGTCAACCACAAGACAGTGTGACACTGTCGTATCCGGGATGTGGAATAGCCCCTGGGGAGCTGGGGGGATTCAGTTGATGTGCAGCCAGACGCCGCAGCAGAAGAGGACTCAGCCATGGAGGATATCGAAGAAGATGGATTAGGAGTAGAGGAGGTGGCAGTAGGTCTGCCTGCAAGTCGTGGCGGTGTCACCAACTCCGCTGCGGAGCCACGCATTCCATGCTTGTCAGCCGTCAGCAGGTTGACTCAATGCGCAGTGTACGTGATATACATGCCCTGACCGTGCTTTGCAGACCAGGTATCAGTGGTCAGATGGACCCTTGCCCCAACACTGTATGCCAGAGATGCCATGACTTCCTTTTCAATGATATTGTAGAGGTTTGAGATTGCCTTTTTTGAAAAGAAATTTCGTCCGGGTACCTTCCACTGTGGTGTCCCAATAGCGACAAATTTTTTGAAGGCCTCAGACTCCACCAGCAGGTATGGTAAAAGCTGACTGGGTAAGAGTTCCGTCAAGCCAGCTGTCAGTCGCCGGGCAAGCGGGTGATTCTGTGACAATGGCTTCTTACGCTCAAACATGTCCTTGACAGACACCTGACTGTGGGCAGATGAGCAGGAACTGCTGAAGGTGAGAGGCGGAGTGGCGGTTGGTTGAGAGGGGGCAGGGAGGACAGCAGTGGTTGACGTGGCTGAAGATGTTGGACCAGGAGGAGCATGGTGGCTTTGAGTTTGTGTGCTGCTTGTACTCATGTCTTGATCCCATGGGCGTTTGTGATGTGAGATCATGTGCCTTCGCAAAGCAGTTGTACCGAGGAGGATGTTGGACTTCCCACGACTCAGTTTCTTTTGGCACAGGTTGCAAATGGCATAGCTGTTATCAGAGGCAGACACACAAAAAAAATGCCACACTGCTGAGCTTTGCAATGACGGCATTCTGGTGGTCGCAACAGCATGCGTTGACTGGCGTGCTGTCTGGCTGACCCCGGGTGCTGATACATTCTGTCGGACTGTGCGACTAACTCCTTACGACGACCTCCCCCTGCTTCCAACTCGTCTCCTCATTCTCTCTGTCTCCCCTTCTTAACTTTCCCCCTCTTCTTCTCTTCGAGCAGGCACCCACGTGGCATCCGTGGATACATCGTCATCATCAACCGCTTCATTTGTATCTGACACCTCAGCAAAGGAAGCAGCAGCGGGTACAACATCATCATCATCATCATCATCACACTGTATGTCCATGTGTGTAATCCTGCCTGACTGAGACATATCCCTGTAATCTACATCATCTGGCAATAATGGTTGCGCATCACTAATTGCATCCAACTGATGTGTAAATAACTCCTCTGACGGATCAAGTGAAGCGGCTGTGGTGGCTGTGGTGGTAGTGGTGGTGGTGGCGGCGGGCGGGAGCGTGGTAACTTGAGAGCAGGTGACCGAAGTTGAGCTGGAGGAGGATGGTGCGTCAAGGTTCTTAGCAGAAGCTGTTGAAGATTGGGTGTCCTGTCTAAGCCAGTCAACTATGTCCTCAGAAATTTTCGGGTTCAGGGTACGTGGCCTCAGAACACTAGGCATTATTCCAGGGACAGTGGAAATCAAAGCACCACGACCACGACGACCGCTGCGGTGTGGCCTGCCTCTACCTGTCATTTTTTTTTAAATTAGTGGTACTACGCGTGCTCGGTACTGTGACACCCGGTACGAGTGGTTGGCACTGGCAGTGGGCACACTACAGTCCGTGGAAGTGGGCCTGACACACACTGGCAGTACGCAAGCAACTGAAATTATACTACTACCTAAAAATTTTATGCCTTATTTATCGGCAAGCTACTGTGCCACCCGGTATCAGTGGTTGGCACTGGCAGTGGGCACACTACAGTCTGTGAAAGTGGGCCTGACAAACACTGGCAGCAGGCAAGCAACTGAAATTAGAATACTGTCTAAAAATTAAATGCCTTATTTATCGGCAAGCTACTGTGCCACCTGGTATCAGTGGTTGGCACTGGCAGTGGGCACACTACAGTCTGTGGAAGTGGGCCTGACAAACAATGGCAGCAGGCAAGCAACTGAAATTATACTACTGCCTAAAAATTAAATGCCTTTTTTATCGGCAAGCTACTGTGCCACCTGGTATCAGTGGTTGGCACTGGCAGTGGGCACACTACAGTCTGTGGAAGTGGGCCTGACACACACTGGCAGCAGGAAAGCAACTGAAATTAGACTACTTTGTAAAAATTGAATGCCTTATTTATCGGCAAGCTACTGTGCCACCCGGTATCAGTGGTGGGCACTGGCAGTGGGCACACTACAGTCAGTGGAAGTGGGCCTGACACACACTGGCAGCAGGCAAGCAACTGAATTTAGACTACTGTCTAAAAATTAAATGCCTTATTTATCGGCAAGCTACTGTGCCACCCGGTATCAGTGGTGGGCACTGGCAGTGGGCACACTACAGTCAGTGGAAGTGGGCCTGACACACACTGGCAGCAGGCAAGCAACCGAATTTAGACTACTGTCTAAAGATTAAATGCTTTATTTATCGGCAAGCTACTGTGCCACCCGGTATCAGTGGTTGGCACTGGAAGTGGGCACACTACAGTCTGTGGAAGTGGGCCTGACACACACTGGCAGCAGGCAAGCAACTGAATTTAGACTACTGTCTATAAATTAAATGCCTTATTTATTGGCAAGCTTTTGTGCCACCCTGTATCAGTGGTTGGCACTGGAAGTGGGCACACTACAGTCTGAGGAAGTGGGCCTGACACACACTGGCAGCAGGCAAGCAACTTAATTTAGACTACTGTCTATAAATTAAATGCCTTATTTATCGGCAAGCTACTGTGCCACCCGGTATCAGTGGTGGGCACTGGCATTGGGCACACTACAGTCAGTGGACGTGGGACTGACACACACTGGCAGCAGGCAAGCAACTAAAATTAGACTAATGTGTAAAAATTAAATGCCTTATTTATCGGCAAGCTAAGCTACTGTGCCACCCGGTATCAGTGGTTAGCAATGGCAGTGGGCACACTACAGTCAGTGGACGTGGGCCTGACACACACTGGCAGCAGGCAAGCAACTGAATTTAGACTACTGTCTAAAAATTAAATGCTTTATTTATCGGCAAGCTACTGTGCCACCTGGTATCAGTGGTTGGCAATGGCAGTGGGCACACTACAGTCTGTGAAAGTGGGCCTGACACACACTGGCAGCAGGCAAACAACTGAATTTAGACTACTGTCTAAAAATTAAATGCCTTATTTATCGGTAAGCTTTTGTGCCACCCGATATCAGTGGTTGGCACTGGCAGTGGGCACACTACAATCTGTGGAAGTGGGCCTGACACACACTGTCAGCAGGCAAGCAACTGAATTTAGACTACTGTCTATAAATTAAATGCCTTATTTATCGGCAAGCTACTGTGCCACCCGGTATCAGTGGTTTTCACTGGCAGTGGGCACACTACAGTCAGTGAAAATGGGCCTGACACACACTGGCAGCAGGCAAGCAACGGAAATTAGACTATTGTGTAAAAATGAAATGCCTTATTTATCGGCAAGCTACTGTGCCACCTGGTATCAGTGGTGGGCACTGGCAGTGGGCACACTACAGTCAGTGGACGTGGGCCTGACACACACTGGCAGCAGGCAAGCAACTGAAATTAGACTACTGTCTAAAAATTAAATGCCTTATTTATCGGTAAGCTTTTGTGCCACCCGATATCAGTGGTTGGCACTGGCAGTGGGCACTCTACAATCTGTGGAAGTGGGCCTGACACACACTGTCAGCAGGCAAGCAACTGAATTTAGACTACTGTCTATAAATGAAATGCCTTATTTATCGGCAAGCTACTGTGCCACCCGATATCAGTGGTTGGCACTGGCAGTGGGCACACTACAGTCTGTGAAAGTGGGCCTGACACACACTGTCAGCAGGCAAGCAACTGAAATTAGACTAATGTGTAAAAATGAAATGCCTTATTTATCGGCAAGCTACTGTGCCACCCGGTATCAGTGGTGGGCACTGGCAGTGGGCACACTACAGTCAGTGGACGTGGGCCTGACACACACTGGCAGCAGGCAACCAACTGAATTTAGACTTCTGTCTAAAGATTAAATGCTTTATTTATCGGCAAGTTACTGTGCCACCTGGTATCAGTGGTTGGCACTGGCAGTAGGCACACTACAGTCTGTGAAAGTGGGCCTGACACACACTGGCAGAAGGCAAGCAACTGAATTTAGACTACTGTCTAAAAATTAAATGCCTTATGTATCGGCAAGCTACTGTGCCACCCGGTATCCGTGGTGGGCACTGGCAGTGGGCACACTACAGTCAGTGGACGTGGGCCTGACACACACTGGCAGCAGGCAAGCAACTGAAATTAGACTACTGTCTAAAAATGAAATGCCTTATTTATTTGCAAGTTTTTGTGCCACCCGGTATCAGTGGTTGGCACTTGAAGTGGGCACACTACAGTCTGTGGAAGTGGGCCTTACACACACTGGCAGCAGGCAAACAATTGAATTTAGACTACTGTCTAAAAATTAAATGCCTTATTTATCGGCAAGCTACTGTGCCACCCGAGATCAGTGGTGGGCACTGGCAGTGGGCACACTACAGTCAGTGGAAGTGGGCCTGACACACACTGGCAGCATACAAACGTAAAAACAAAGGTGCAATGGCACACTGGAGCTAGAGCTCCGTCCTGCCACTATGCCCAGCATAGTGGCAGGACGGAGCTCTAGCTGCAGTGTGCCATTGCACCTTTGTTTTTACGTTTGTATGTGTATTTCACCATAGCAACGTGCACTTGCGTATTGGGTTGTGCTGACTGCAATCTCCATTTTTTTTCCTTTGTAACACACTGGCAGCAGGCAAGCAACTGAAATTAGACTAATGTGTAAAAATTAAATGCTTTATTTATCGGTAAGCCACTGTGCCACCCGGTATCAGTGGTGGGCACTGGCAGTGGGCACACTACAGTTAGTGGACGTGGGCCTGACACACACTGGCAGCAGGCAAGCAACTGAAATTAGCCTAATGTGTAAAAATTAAATGCCTTATTTATCGGCAAGCTACTGTGCCATCCGGTATCATTGGTGGGCACTGGCAGTGGGCACACTGCAGTCAGTGGAAGTCGGCCTGACACACACTAGCAGGCAAGCAACTGAAATTACACTAAAGTGTAAAAATGAAATGCCTTTTTTTGATGCAAAGTCCTGTGCCACACGGTATGACAGGGGTGGGCACTGGCAGTCGGCACACTACAGTCTGTGGGCCTGCAGCTCCTCACACACAGGCAGGCCAGGCAACTGCAATATATATATGGAGAAAAAAAAAAAGCAGACTAATGTTGCAGCCCTAAAAAATGTTTTTTTTGGGTGCTGTCAGGACGCTGTCCTTACAGCAGAGATCAGATGAGTCTTTCAGGACTGGAGTGGACAATGAATTCACTAGCCTAGCTATCGATTTCCCTATTAAATCAGCAGCTGCTACACTCTCCCTCCTCTCACTAAGACTGCATCTTCTGAATGAATCTAAAATGGATGCTGTTCAGGAGATGGGAGGGTCTGGGAGGGAGGATATGCTGCTGATTGGCTGGAATGTGTCTTCTGACAGTTAGGTACAGGGTGAAAGTTTGCTCAATGATGATGTATAGGGGGCGGACCGAACATCGCATGTGTTCGCCTGCTGCTGTGAACGCGAACAAGCTATGTTCGCTGGGAACTGTTCGCCGGCGGATAGTTCGGGCCATCTCTATTTATATGTAAGAGGTAGCATTGTAGGTGCGTTATCACATCTATGAACAACAAATGAAGCTTCAAAACTTTTAGTGTATATTGTTGACAACACTTAAAGGGGTTATCCAGGAAAATATATTCATGACTTTTCATTAAGATATGTCATTAATATCAGATCTGTAGGAATGTGACACCCAAGACTTCTGCCGATCAGTTGTTATAAGAGGCACATAGTCTAGTTGCAGCTCAGCCTTATTCAAGTCAATGGGGATGGTCTGCAATACTTAGTACTGCCACTATACAATCTACGCTGCTGTCCTTGGAAAGATGTGCACATTCATCGATCACCAGATCTCCGTGAACAGCTGATCGTCAGGGAAGTCAGGACTTGGACCCCCATTGATATGATAATTATAACCTATTGTGAGGATAAGTCATCAAAATCTTTTCCAGGATAACCCCTTTAAACACTTTTCAAAGTCATATATACTGTTTGAAAAACGCTGGAGTGAAATAGGTGTTGCCTTTTTTGCTCTGATGCCAAATAGCAAGGAGCAATAGCCACAGTCATGCTTTATTTCTTACAAATACAATCTCCATGATATCTCATTGCTCCGAGATGTTTTAGTGTCAACAGTTAAATAGAATGAACACTTAGCTTTTGCTAGCATATAGAGGCTTGCAAAACTTTTGGCACCCCTGGTCAAAATTTCTGTTACTTTGACCAGTTAGGCCTCTTTCACACGGGCGTCATGTTTGACGCCCGGATAAGAGGTGGGTGCGTTGCGGGAATATGAGTGATTTTCCTGCACGGGTGCAAACGTTTGTAATGTGTTTTGCACGCGCGTGAGAAAAATCTCCATGCTTGGTACCCAGACCCGAACCCGGACTTCATCACTGAAGTCCGGTTTCGGGTCTTCTGGAGACTTTATTATTTTACCTTATAACATGGTTATAAGGGGAAATAATAGCATTTTTAATAAATAATGCATAGTAAAATGAAGTGGAAGGGGTTAAAAATAATAAAAGTTAACTTACCTTAGCCACTTGATCGCGTAGTTGCGATCAGTCCTCTCTTTCCCTGCATCAGCTAAAGGACCTGTGATGACGTCACATCACCATGTTATAAAGGAAAATAATAGAGATCAGGTCCAGTTGCTAAGCAACCATGCGGGAAAATCGCAAAGCATCCGCACTTGCTTGCGGATGCTTGCGATTTTCCCACAGCCCCATTCACTTCTATGGTGCCTGCTTTGCGTGAAAAACGCACAATATAGAGCATGCTGCGATTTTCACGCAACGCAGAAGTGAAAATCACCGCTCATGTGGACAGCCCCATAGAAATGAATGGGTCCGGATTCAGTGCGGGTGCAATGCGTCCTCCTCACGCATTGCACCCGCGCGGAAAACTCGCCCGTGTGAAAGGGGCCTTAAGCAAGTTGCAGATGAAATAATCTCCAAAAGGCATGGACATTCCCTTTGTTTTTTAAGCAAAACAATATTTTATTTTTTTGTTTTACATAAAAAAAATATATATATATTCCACAAGCTCTTCCTATATTGATATATAGTCCTGCAACACTACATACGTTCAACTAAGGTCAGGAATGACCACAATAGTAAACAATTATTTAACGTGGTGTGCGCTACTACTATAAACTACCCCTTTCTAACAGACTAAAAGAGACCCGATTTCCACAATAATTTTCAATGTACCGAGATAACTGTATTAATGTGTGTCAATAGTAACCTAGCAAGGATATAGATCCGATACCTGAGAGTGAAGGTAGAATGACTGTGCTCTGATCCTTCGTTCTTTTCCAAGTTGAACCCACAGACAGTGTACTTCCCAATCCACCAGTGGAAGTTTATTTTAGTCATGCTGGAGGTAAGGCAAAATCGATATGGAGCGTGCCCCGGCTGATTTTTTAAAAGTAATTACACATTTATTTTAAGCCATACATTTTTTGCAATTACTAAAAAACATATAAAATATATAAATGTCATCTCTATTTATGAATTGAGATGTCCCGAACTATTCGCCGGCGAACAGTTCCCGGCGAACATCGCATGTTCGCGTTCGCCGCAGTGGGCGAAAAAATACAATGTTCGGTTTGCCCCCTATCCGTCATCATGGAGCAAACTTTGACCCTGTACCTCACAGTCAGCAGACACATTCCAGCCAATAAGCATACCCTCCCTCCCAGACCCTCGCACCTTCTATCAAAAAGCAAGGACAGCATCCATCTTAGATTCATTCTGAAGCTGCAGTGTTAGAGCAGGTAGAGTGCTGCTGCTGAATTAAAGGGGCTCTTCACTTTGTTACAACTGATGATCTATCCTCAGGATAGATCATCAGCATCTGATAGCCTGGGGTCTGACACCCGGGACCCCCGCCAATCAGCTGTTTGAGAAGAAAGCGACGCTGCAGGAGCTCTACGGCCTTCTCACTGTTTACCACTGCTACCGCTGCCATTTGGTGAACAGAGCTTAGCCTCGCCCACACCACTTGATACAAGTCTTGATGTCACTGGGCGGGGCCCTAGCAGTGGTAAACAGTGAGAAGGCCGTGGCGCTCCTGCAGCGCCGCAGCCTTCTCAAACAGCTGATCGACGGGGGTCCCGGGTGTCGGACCCTGGCCGATCAGATGTTGATGATCTATCCTGAGGATAGATCATCAGTTGTAACAAAGTGAAGAACGTCTTTAATAGGGAAAGCGTTAGCTAGGCCAGTGTTCTGTGTCCACTTCAGTCTGCTGTAAGGACAGCGTCCTGACAACACCCCAAAAAGCCCTTTTTAGCGCTGGTACATCGGTCTGCTTTAATTTATTTTTTATATATATATATTGCAGTAGACTGTACTGTGTGCCCACCACTCATATCGGGTGGCACAGTACCTTGCAGATAAAAAAAGTCATTTAATTTTTACCCTTTAATATAATTGCAGTTGCCTGGCAGTGTGTGTCAGGTCCACTGACTGTACTGGGCCCACTGCCCACCACTCATATCGGGTGTCACAGTACATTGCACGGCGCCGAGCATGGGTCTTTTTCCATCTCCCGGTTCCATAAATCTATTCACTACACCGGCCCTGGCCCTGATAAGGGACAAAACAGAGATTAAACTGATAGGAATAGTACTTAGTTAACACTAGTTGCATTGGTGGCAAATTCCATCGCAAGTGCCCAAAATTAGAAGGAAGCAGACAGAGCAAGCTTTTTTCTCTATCTCCCCATGCAAGGATTCAATTCAATACACGTCCCCTGATAGGGGATTGAACAAAGATTAAGATGCACGCGCAGTGCCCCAAATTGGAAGTAATAGGACCGACCAATCATCTTTTTCCATCTCCAGGTTCCTAAAATCTATTCAATACACGTCCCCTAATAGGGGACGTAACAGGGATTAAGCTGATAGGAATAGTACTACTTAACACACCACTCATATAGGGTGGCACGGTACATTGCACGGTGCACGCGCAGTGCCCCAAATTGGAAGGAAGAGGACCGACCCTCCATCTTTTTCCATCTCCTGGTTCCTAAATCTATTCCATACACTGGCCCCTGATAGGGGACAAAACAGAGATTAAACTGGTAAGAACAGATTTTTTTAATTAAAAAAAAAGACGACAGCTTTTGTGGAGCTGGATATTTTTGGGACGCGTTACTGAACGCTCATGCACAATGGCTGTAGGCTCATGCGTCCTTTTGCGGAGGTGACAAACCTGGTCAGTCAAACCCAAGGCAACATCATCATCCTCATCCCATATGCGTTTGTTCTGATGCGTGCCCTGCGAAGAGTGCTGGATCAGGCCGTAGATGAGTGTGAAGAGGAAGAGTTGTGGTCACTATCACCACTAGAAGCAGCCTCGTTCTCGTCGATTGCTGGACCTGCGGCAACGCAGAGAGAGGAGTTTGAAGAAGAGGAGTCAGAGGAGGAAGGTGGCTTTGAGGAGGTGTAAGACCAACCACAGCAGGCATCCCAGTGGCTTGTTATTACCTTTCGGGGACCCTTGGTGTTGTACGTGGCTGGGTGGAGGAAGAGACCTTCAATGACGTCAGTGAGGACAAGGAACGGGACATGGCTAGCTTGGTATCCAACCTTGTGCAAATGGGGAGTTTGCGATTATGCAAATGGACTGTTTGCGGTTGTTTGCGGTGCATTAAACGGGGAGTTTGGTTTGTCAGAGTTTGGTCTGTCACTGTTAAGCGGGCGTAACCCTTACACTTCCTAATCGATACAACATCATACCTAATCGTATACACACACTGGATGTTTTAAAGCACGTTATTCCAAAAAATTTGGAATGTTAGGTGATTTATGCCCTTTATGGATTAAAACCCGACTCAGCGTCAACTACGTAATTTTCCATGGGAGTTTTGCCATGGATCCCCCTCCGGCATGCCACAGTCCAGGTGTTAGTCCCCTTGAAACAACTTTTCCATCACTATTGTGGCCAGAAAGAGTCCCTGTGGGTTTTAAAATTCGCCTGTCTATTGAAGTCTATGGCGGTTCGCCTGATTCGCCCGTTCACGAACATTTGCGGAAGTTCACGAATGGAAAATTTTATGTTCACGACATCTCTATTCATGAAATGTATCTACCAGGATTTAAACTCACAACCTTCTGCATTAGAGGCAAGAATCTTGACCACTGAGCTATACAATCCAATAAACTGTGCTGGAAAAACGTCATAGTAGTTTCTAAAGTAGCAAGTGTTCCTATACAGAAGGAATACTTACTGATACAGAAATTACTATGAGGATTTGTCCAGTATAGTTTATCATTGGAATGTATAGCCCAGTGGTTAAGCTGCTTGCCTCTAATGCAGACTGTTGTGAGTTGAAATCCTGTTGTGAGTTGAAATCCCGGCAGAAACTTTTCAGAAATACTGACTAAATTATATTTAAATACACTGGGTGTCCCCAAGCACTCACTCCTTATATAGACATAGTTATATATGGAGTCAGAGCGGGGACTCTTAAGCCACTGATTTACACTGGGGGATTCCCCCACTGTACAGCCATCTTCTGCATAGACATAGATGCTGAATTAGATTTAAATGCACTGACTCAAGCATACACGTTGTCCGGCCAAGCATTGTGATGCTCGAGCCGAACTGGTGTTCAGCCGAGCATGCTCGCTCAACACTACTGACAGTGTTTTCCCAGCGATTCAGACTTTGTTGGACCGTTTCAAATTTTTTGGTCAACCCCTCTAAGTCATAAGTGTTGAATATAACACTTGACTTGCAGAAGCAGAAGACCCTTACCCCCTATCAATGGTGGTACACAGCTATGAAATTCCTGGGAGTTCATATTACCTCTGACCCTTCAAACCTTTACAAGGAGAACTTTCAGAGTTTACCCCAAAATATTAAAATCTTGTTAAACTCGTGGGAAATCCCATTCACCTCATGGTTCAGTAGGCGTTCTCTAGTTAAAATGGTAATCTTGCCCAAAGTACTATATTACTTCCTATCCCTCTCCCACTTCCCTTTTTACACAACTGAGATTCATTCTATCAGTCTTTCTTTGGCACAAAAAGAGACCGAGACTTAAACATTCTTATGTTACCCAGCTGACAAGACAAGGCGGCATTGGGATTCCACACTTTTTATGTACTATAAAACTGTACAAGGTATGCGCTGTATGGAATGGCTCATACCACAAAAGGATCACTTAGATATCCAAGCTAAATCCACCTTTTCCCCAATCCGCCTAAGGACTTTACTGCTGTTAGTCTGTAAAAGTGCACAGATATATATCTCAAACCCTATAACGTAAAACACGATCAATATATGGAAATCAGATCTAGACCCATTGTTACTGCCCCCCCCCCCCTTTCTCCCTTAATACAGATTAGAGATTTGCTCTAGGATTCATCTCCCCACTTCTGACCCAATCTAGCAGAAATAAGTAAAAATACCACAGTTCCACTGATTGACTTAACCAACCCCCAGGCAGGTCTGAAAAGGGACTGGAAATCTCATAACCATCTATCCTCTTTGACTAAATTTCACCGTTTACACATAAAACATTATCGCAATAATTTCCTCCCTATTTCCTGGAAGGACCCCACCATATTTGAAAAAGAAGTTCTCTTGACCAGAGAACCCACTAAGAAAATTACCAACCTATACACTTGTTTGGTTTCCCAGACCAGGCCAGCAGCCTTTGACTATGTTAAGAAATGGGAGAATGATTTACAATTATCACCCACGCAGAACACCCTCCAGCGCTGTCTCACTTTGACCCCAGAATCTCAACATGCGTCAGATTGCAAGAGAATTATTATACAGTCCTTACTCACTGGTATTACACCCCAGAGATTTTGCACAAGATGTACCCAGAGGTCAGTCAGCTGTGTTGTATATATGAGACGGAGACAGTCTCCTATATACATATTTGGTGGAGCTGCCAGGATATCCACCCATTTTGGAACGAGGTATGCCGAGTCCTCTACCTTGTCTGTGAGGTTACAATCACCACCTCACCAAATTTGTGTCTATTAAGTTTAACAGATCAAATAAAAGGCCCAGCCCATACCAAAACCCTGTTAACACAGCGTTTGGCAGTAGCTAGAATCCTAGCAGAATTCTGTACTGGCAGAAAAACACCACTCCCCCACTGGCCAATTGGCGAGCAAAATGTGATGATATGGTGGATGCCCTCAATCAGGGCTGATCATGTTTGCTCTACTATATATATCTATAAATAACAGTGACACACACAATGGGGTCAAAGTAAATTCTCATTTATTACAGGAAGTACAGCTGGATATAAAGACATCAGAGGGGCATTCCCCCTGAGGCATGTGGCATTGTTAAATTGGATGGAATTTTAAAACATGACAAGAGATAACACTTGGCAGCTGAACATTGTGCATTGTTTTACTAACTGTGGTATGTGAACTATGTAAATATCTAGCTGTAGCCGCTATGTTGTATTGTAGTCTTGACTAACAGCAGAAAAGCATATATGACTAGACATGAGCGAACACCTGGATGTTCGGATTCGAGAAGTTCGGCCGAACTTCACAAAAATGTTCGGGTTCGGGATCCGAACTCAACCCGAACTTGACCCGAACTTTATCCCGAACCCGAAACCCATTGGAGTCAATGGGGACCTGAACTTTTAGGCACTAAAAAGGCTGTAAAATAGTCCAGGAAAGGGCTAGAGGACTGATTAACACTTGGCCTGCAACAGCTGAGACACCAGATTCAGGGTATTGCTATATTGGCATTTCACCCCAGAACAAAATATATGTTTTGGCGGACACTATTATACTTTGCCAGCCACAGTTGAAACCACTGATTTATGGTATTGCTATTTTGGCAATTGAATTTCACCCCAGAACAAAATATATCCTTTGCAGGACACTATTCAACTTGGCCAGCCACAGTTGAAACCACTGATTTATGGTATTGCTATTTTGGCAATTGAATTTCAACCTAGAACAAAATATATGCTTTGGCGGACACTATTATACTTTGCCAACCAGTGCTGGGACACCAGATTTAGGGGATTGCTATTTTGGCAATTGAATTTCACTACAGAAAATAATCCGTTGCCAGACAGCAGACAGCACTATACTTGGCTAGCCAAAGCTGGAACACCAGATTTAGGGGATTGGTATTTTGGCAATTGTATTTAACCCTTTAATAAAATATATAAATTGCTATCCTGAGTTTCTAGGTGTGACAATAAGCACAGCCAAGCGCCTGATGTATGATATACAAAAAAAAAAAAAAACTAGTATTGATGGATTGATGGACTTGGTGGCAGCTTTTTCTGGTGCACCACAAGTCACAAAATGTCCGCCGATCACCCCAGAAAAAAAGTGACAGAAAAACGCTCTGTGCAGCCTAAAAACCATTGAGCAATTAACTAGCAGAAGTTGAATCATTCACAGCTGTAGATCGATCACTTCATTAGGTGCTTTTGCTGACTATTCCCTGCCTAATCTCGCCCTAACAGAAGCTGCGTCCTCTCCCTACACTAATCAGAGCAGTGTGACGTGCGGCGCTACGTGACTCCAGCTTAAATAGAGGCTGGGTCACATGCTGCACTTGGCCAATCACAGCCATGCCATTAGTAGGCATGGCTGTGATGAGCTCTTTGGTCAAGAAGTAAAATACTAGCGGGAAAAATTTGACGAACAAACGGACCCGAACCCGACCTTTTTTGAAAATGTTCGGGTTCGGGTCCGTGTCCCGAACACCTCAAAATTCGGTACGAACCCGAACTATGCTCGAACTGTTCGCTCAACACTATATATGACGTAGGATGGAACTTTCATGCTCTTGAGAAGATAAGGTGTTGTCTGAGAGCTCGAGTATATGGGAGCTTCCTTAGCTGAATCAAAGAATGATGTCCTCATCTCTATCAATAACATTTACAGGTTAGAACAAATTGCCAGATGGGAGACCAGATGCACAATCAAATCCACAAGGATAGGGAGATCATGCAGAGTTTCTTGGTTTTCTCTCTTGAAGCATTGTATTTCAGCTTCAGAAAATTCTTCTCTGCAATATGGGACTTACCTCACTTCCCTACCCCCCTCCGACCACTCCGTTCTTTTCATTCCTTCTTTTATCTTGCATTTATATTGTTTATTAGTGTTGATCACGAATTTTCGAATTGCGAATTTTAATCGCGATTATAGGCACTTCGAGAATCCGTGAATATTTAGAATATCGCGAAATATATTCGCAATCGCGAATATTCATTTTTTTTAAATACTCTTCAAAGTATGAATTGTTGCAATATTTTACTCTAGGATTGGCACTCATATATGGAAAAGTCACTAATATATTAAAAATTCAATATATTTATTAAAACTGGATGTATATTCAATTAGGTACACATTAAATCACAATACAATCGTATTAGTGCAAGATTGTGGTGCCCATGTGCCAAACAGGAACTATAGTCCGGCACCATACGTCACCACCGCCCCGCACCGTTTCTATCAATACACTAAAAACATTACCACTACTCTATTTCAACCTTACATGGAATCATGAGATAGACAATATACTCAATTACAACTGTATTGATTCACTCATGCGTTAGTATTTAGATGGTTCTATATTGTTGCGCAGTTTCTTAAAGGAGGTATCCGCGGTAAGTGATCACAATACAAGGTGTTCTGTTTGTATATCCGGAGCGCTCCTTAAATCATATGTAGCATGTAAGTATTATGTCCAATGTTGCTGATTTCCAGCTGCAAATAGAGCATTTAATACTTTCCCTTTTGGTCCAACAAGTTGTTTAAAAGTCCCGTATCAATTGGAACCTTGGCAAATTAGATTCCACAATACTGTGGGCTTACCTTCCCTTTCGATATGGACGGGGAAGGTTGTCTTCAGACGTCGTGCTGGCCGGAGTCTTTCTTTAGATTCCCGCTGCTGCTCTTTTGTCCGTGCCTCAACTCTGTGTTGCTTGTATCAAGTATACACCTGGGAGAGGTCACGTGTTCTTTGTTCCAGCTTCTGTTGGCAGTATACTTAACTTAATTTTTACCGTGCACGGCTATCAGTCTTGGGGTACCAATTTGCTTTTAACGCCAAACGCGTTTCGGGGACACTCTCCCCTTCATCACCCCGAAACGCGTTTGGCGTTAAAAGCAAATTGGTACCCCAAGACTGATAGCCATGCACGGTAAAAATTAAGTTAAGTATACTGCCAACAGAAGCTGGAGCAAAGAACACGTGACCTCTCCCAGGTGTATACTTGATACAAGCTACACAGAGTTGAGGCACGGACAAAAGAGCAGCAGCGGGAATCTAAAGAAAGATGCCGGCCAGCACGACGTCTGAAGACAACCTTCCCCGTCCATATCGAAAGGGAAGGTAAGCCCACAGTATTGTGGAATCTAATTTGCCAAGGTTCCAATTGATACGGGACTTTTAAACAACTTGTTGGACCAAAAAGGAAAGTATTAAATGCTCTATTTGCAGCTGGAAATCAGCAACATTGGACATAATACTTACATGCTACATATGATTTAAGGAGCGCTCCGGATATACAAACAGAACACCTTGTATTGTGATCACTTACCGCGGATACCTCCTTTAAGAAACTGCGCAACAATATAGAACCATCTAAATACTAACGCATGAGTGAATCAATACAGTTGTAATTGAGTATATTGTCTATCTCATGATTCCATGTAAGGTTGAAATAGAGTAGTGGTAATGTTTTTAGTGTATTGATAGAAACGGTGCGGGGCGGTGGTGACGTATGGTGCCGGACTATAGTTCCTGTTTGGCACATGGGCACCACAATCTTGCACTAATACGATTGTATTGTGATTTAATGTGTACCTAATTGAATATACATCCAGTTTTAATAAATATATTGAATTTTTAATATATTAGTGACTTTTCCATATATGAGTGCCAATCCTAGAGTAAAATATTGCAACAATTCATACTTTGAAGGGTGAATCAAAGAGGATTTGAGCACCTACTGTGAGAAAGAAAAAGTGAGCGGTTCCGCATTATTAATTACCATTTAATTTTTTAAATACTGGTTTATGCGAATTTCATTAATGTCATTATTTTCATGCTTGCGAAAATTCACATAAAAATTTGCATAAACTGGTATTTAACCACATCAGCCCCCCTAGCTTAAAAACCCTTAATGACCAGACCACTTTTTACAATTCTGCACTACACTACTTTCACCTTTTATTGCTCGGTCATACAACTTATCACCCAAATGAATTTTGCCTCCTTTTCTTCTCACTAAATGAGCTTTCATTTGGCGGTATTTCATTGTTGCTGACATTTTAACTTTTTTTGCTATTAATAAAAATGTAACGACATTTTTGCAAAAACATGACATTTTTCGCTTTCTGTTGTAAAATTTAAAAAAAAAAACTAAATTTCTATATAAATTTTTCTCTAAATTTATTGTTCTACATGTCTTTGATAAAAAAAAATGCAATAAGTGTATATTTATTGGTTTGGGTAAAAGTTATAGCGTTTACAAACTATGGTGCAAAAAAGTGAATTTCTGCATTTTGAAGCAGCTCTGAATTTCTGAGCACCTGTCATGTTTCTTCAGGTGCTAGAATGTCAGAATAGTAAAAATCCCCCCCAAATGACACCATTTTGGAAAGAAGTCACCCCAAAGTATTCGCGGAGGGGCATGGCAAATTCATATATGATTTAATTTTTTTCCACAAATTAGCGGAAAATGACACTTTCTGAGTAAAAAAGAATTATAATAAAGTTTCCATTTCTGCTAACTTCTGGCAAAAAAAAAAATAAAAAATCTCCCACAGACTCACTATGCCCCTCAGTGAATACCTTGGGGTGTCTACTTTCCGAAATGGGGTCATTTGTGGGGTGTGTTTACTGTTCTGTCTTTTTGGGCGGGGCTAAATTGTGAGCAGCCTATAAAGCCTAAAGGTACTCATTGGACTTTACGCCCCTTTATGCACCTTGGCTGCAAAAAAGTGTCACACATGTGGTTTCACCGTACTCAGAAGAAGTAGGGCAATGTGTTTTGGGGTGTATTTTTATATATACCCATGCTGGGTGTGAAAAATATCTCTGCAAATGACAACTTTTTAAAAAAATGTATTCAAAGTTGTCAATTTACAGAGATATTTCTCTCACCCAGCATGGGTATATGTAAAAATACACCCCAAAACACATTGCCCTACTTGTCCTGAGTACGGCGATACCACATGTGTGACACTTTTATGCAGCCTATGTTCGCAAAGGGGCCCAAATTCCAACGAGTACCTTTTAGGAAGTTATTTTTACGCATTTGGATTCCAGACTTCTTCTCACGCTTTAGAGCCCCTAAAATGTCAGGGCAGTATAAATACCCCACATGTGACCCCATTTTGGAAAGAAGACACCCCAAGGTATTCCGTGGGTGGCATGGCGAGTTCATAGAATATTTTTTTTATTGGCACAAGTTAGCGGAAATTGATTTTTTTTTTTGTTTTTTCTCATAAAGTCTCCCTTTCCGCTAACTTGTGACAAAAAGTTCAATTTTTCATGGACTGAATATGCCCCTCAGCAAATACCTTGGGATGTCTACTTTCCGAAATGGGGTCATTTGTTGGATGTGTTTACTGTTCTGGCATTTTGGGCGGGGCTAAATTGTGAGCAGCCCTGTTAAGCCTAAAGGTATTCGTTGGACTTTCGGCCCCTTTGCGCACCTAGGCTGCAAAAAAGTGTCACACATGTGGTATCGCCATACTCAGCAGAAGTAGGGCAATGTGTTTTGGGGTGTATGTTTACATATACCCATGCTGGGTAAGAGAAATATCTCTGTAAATTGACAACTTTGTATAAAAAATGTTAAAAAAGTTGTCGTTTACAGCGATATTTCTCACACAAAGTATGGGTATATATAAAAATACACCCCAAAACACATTGCCCTACTTCTCCTGAGTACAGCGATACCACATGTGTGACACTATTTCGCAGCCAAGATGCGCAAAGGGGTCCAAATTCCAACGAGTACCTTTAGGACTTCACAGGGCATTTTTACGCATTTGGATTCTCACGCTTTAGGGCCCCTAAAATGCCAGGGCAGTATAAATACGCCACATGTGACCCCATTTTGGAAAGAAGAAACCCCAAGGTATTCTGTGAAGAGCATGGCGAGGTCACAGATTTTTTTTTTTTTTGGCACAAGTTAGCGGAAATTGATATAATTTTTCTTTATTTTTTACAAAGTCTCATATTCCACTAACTTGTGACAAAAAATAAAATTTTACATGAACTCACCATACCCCTCACGGAATACCTTAGGGTGTCTTCTTTCCAAATTGGGGTCACTTGTGGGGTGTTTGTACTGCCCTGGCATTTGAGGCTCTCCGCAATCATTACATGTATGGCCAGCATTAGATGTTTCTGCTATTCTCCTTATATTGAGCATACGGGTAATGAGATTTTTTTGAACGGCACGGATTTCTTCATTCATATCGATCAATGTGGATGAAAAAATCTCTGCCAAAATCAGTGACTGCGGTGCGGTGGGCTGGGCGCTAACTACCTAACAATTGGCTAACTAACTGGCGGTGATAAGGGACCCTTAGGCCCAATTCACACGTCCGCAATTCTGTTTGTGGAACGGAATTGCGGACCTATTCATTTCTATGGGGACAGACTTTGTCCCGCTCGGATCCGGAATTGCGGATCCGCACTTCCGGGTCTGCACTTCCGTTCCACAAAAATATAGAACATGTCCTATTCTTGTCCGCAATTGCGGACAAGAAAAGGCTTTTTCTATATACAGGGTGGGCCATTTATATGGATACACCTCAATAAAATGGGAATGGTTGGTGATATTAACTTCCTGTTTGTGGCACATTAGTATATGTGAGGGGGGAAACTTTTCAAGATGGGTGGTGATTAAGGTGGCCATTTTAAAGTCGGCCATTTTGAATCCAACTTTTGTTTTTTCAATATGAAGAAGGTCATGTGACACATCAAACTTATTGGAAATTTCACAAGAAAAACAATGGTGTGCTTGGCTTTAACATAACTTTATTCTTTCATGATTTATTTACAAGTTTCTCTTTGTTTACAGCTATTGACATGTCGCCGAGATGAACACATGAGGAGCGGATAGAAATTGTGTTGATGTCTGGTGAATGGAGTAACCGGCTCATTGCAGCAGATTTCAATGCAAGACACCCTTCGAGACCACCCATCTCCCATGCTACCGTTAGCAAACTGTTTGCTAAGTTTCGTGAAACTGGTTCAGTGTTGGATTTGCCAAAATGTGGACGCATGAAATCTGTCACTAATGAAGAAACATCAGTGGCTGTCCTAGCTTTATTCAGCAAGAGCCCACAGCGTAGCACTCTCCGCATGTCACTGGAGAGTGGCATTAGTCGAACATCCCTTCGGCGGATATTAGCTACTCACAAATAGCACCCGTACAAACTCCAGCTACTGCAGCATCTCAATGATGATGACCCACTGAATTTGCAGAATGGGCAAAACAAAAATTGGAACAGGACCCTCAGTTTACGCAGAAGATTTTGTTCAGTGATGAGGCAAACTTTAATGTGAATGGTGAAGTTAACAAACAAAACCACTGCTATTGGTCTGACACTAACCCACATTGGATTGATCCCTCCAAGACTGTTGGAACAAAAAAAATTGATGGTATGGTGTGGTATATGGGGTACAAAGATAGTGGGGCCATTCTTCATCAATGGAAACCTCAAGGCCACTGGATATGCGAAATTGCTACATGATGATGTTTTTCCCTCTTTATGCACTAAAGCTGGCACGTTCCCTGAGTTTTTCCAGCAAGATGGTGCACCACCACATTATGGGTGTCAGGTCCGAGCATTCCTAGATGAACAGTTTCCTGGAAAGTGGATTGGTTGTCGTGGGCCAGGTGAATGGCCCCCAAGGTCTCCTGATCTGACCCCCTTAGACTTTTATCTTTGGGGTTATCTGAAGGAAATTGTCTATTCTATGAAGATACGAGATGTGCAGCACCTGAAACTACCGATACTGGAAGCCTGTGCTAGCACGATCTCTCAGCATCTGCTCGGTGGAGTTCCACCTGGTGGGCACGTCGCATATGAGGCGGTGAGCGGGAAGGCCGAAGTTACGCTGTAGCGCAGACAGGCGAGCAGCGGCAGGATGTGAACGCCGGAAGTGCGTACAGACGGCCTGCACTTTATGCAGCAGCTCTGACATGTCGGGGTAGTTGTGAATGAACTTCTGCACCACCAAATTCAGCACATGTGTCAGGCAAGGGATGAGCATCAAACCGGCTATTCCCATAGCTGCGACGAGATTTCGCCCATTATCGCACACCACCAGGCCGGGCTTGAGGCCCACCGGCAGAAACCATTGGTCAGTCTGTTGTTCAATACCCCGCCACAACTCCTGCGTGGTGTGGGGCCTGTTCCCAAAACATATGAGTTTCAGAATGGCCTGCTGACGTTTACCCCGGGCTGTGCTGAAGTTGGTGGTGAAGGTGTGTGGCTGACTGGATGAGCAGGTGGAAGCAGAGGAGGAGGAAGCCGAGTAGGAGGAGGAGGCTACAGGAGGCAAAGAATGATGCCCTATGATCCTTGGCAGCGGATGGACATGCGCCAAAGAACTCTCCGCCTGGGGCCCAGCCACCACTACATTTACCCAGTGTGCAGTTAGGGAGATATAGCGTCCCTGGCCGTGCTTACTGGTCCACGTATCTGTGGTTAGGTGGACCTTGCCACAGATGGCGTTGCACAGTGCACACTTGATTTTATCGGATACTTGGATGTGCAGGGAAGGCACGGCTGTCGTGGAGAAGTAGTGGTGGCTGGGAACATTATACTGTGGGACAGCCATCACCATCAGCTATTTGAATCTGTCTGTGTCCACTAGCCTGAATGACAGCATTTCAAAGGCCAGTAGTTTAGAAATGCTGGCATTCAGGCCCAGGGCTTGAGGGTGGCTAGGTTGGAATTTACGCTTTCTCTCCAAGGTTTGTGAGATGGAGAGCTGAACGCTGCCGTGTGACATGGTGGAGATGCTTGGTGATGCAGGTGGTGCTGTCGGTGGCACATCCTCTGTTTGGTGGGTGGCAGGTGCCAATATTCCTCCCGAGGTAGAGGAAGAGGCTGAGGCAGCAGCAGAAGAGGGACCAGGGGGAGCCTGAGTGAGTTCCTTGTTTTGAAGGTGCAGTTGGCACCCATGTCCTCATCATCAGGAAACATAAGTGGTTGTGCATCAGTGCGTTCTATGTCTTCCACCACTGGGGAAGGGCTAGGGGGATTCCCTTGGGAAACCCTGCCAGCAGAGTCTTCAAACAGCATAAGAGACTGCTGCATAACTTGAGGCTCTGACAGTTTCCCAGATATGCATGGGGGTGATGTGACAGACTGATGGGCTTGGTTTTCATGTGCCACCTGTGCGCTTTCTGCGGAAGACTGGTTGGGAGATAATGTAAACATGCTGGATCCACTGTCGTCCACCCAATTGACTAGCGCCTGTACTTGCTCAGGCCTTACCATCCTTAGAATGGCATTGGGCCCCACCAAATATTGCTGTAAATTCTGGCGGGTACTGGAACCTGAGGAAGTTGGTTCACTAGGACGTGTGGCTGTGGCAGAATGGCCACGTTCTCTCCCAGCACCAGAGGGTCCACTAACACCACCACGACCGCGTCCCTTACTAGATATTTACCTCATTGTTACCGTTCACCAAGCACCACAATAAGAAAAAAAATATTTGGCCCAATGTATTGATTTCAAATTCAGGCCTATTTTTACAGGCACCTAACACCCTCTGCCTATTAATTATGTACCGTATTACACTAATCCAGGCACAGCAGTAACGACTGATTTAGGGGAATATCAATTGTAGGCATAGTATTTAGGCCCTGGATGAAAGGTATCCTTTTATGGACAGATTTACACTTGGAGATGCACAGTAGCGTTTGAAAAAATATGTAGGATTATGCCTTCAGCAATTGTATTTTAACACTTTGTGTAATATACCCTTTATGCAAAAGAATAAAAATAGGGGCAACACTGAGAACTATCTGGGATAAGACAGTGTAAAATCGATTTTATTTAGAAATATTAAGTATTAAATATTAAATATATAAGTAAATATAGGAATAAATAAAAATAAAAAATAAAAATAAAAATAGATAGACCTGTTTGGTTTGTTCAAATTGCGCTTCACTTAACTTATTGACTCTATTCGTCGACGCACACCTAGACCAAAAACCCTATACAATGTGTATATACTAAATAAACTGAATAAATTGATAACCACTGTGTTACAAAACCTTCTGTGCAAATGGTGCAATTCCTGTGCAAAATACAATAATCATATAAATAGTTAAAAATAAAAATAACAATAAACAATCTATAGCATAAAAGTTCAAAGCGTGCTGTTTCAATTATATGTGATGAGATGGGCAATGGGCATCAAAAAGAGTCACTAATAATAGTGCTCCTACTGTCCTCGGTTTTTATAAGCGCACTATGGGAGCTCTGAATGGTCAGAATATTTCCATATGGATAAATAGCCCTTTTAAATTGATACACTGGCGTTTTGCAGTGAATAGTAGCTGATCGTTCTGTCCGCTTCTTTGATACTGAGTTGGAGTCGGCAACACTGCGCGCTCCTCCCTTCTTCCACACCACCGTCCCCCGACCCCGGCTGCTTACCTCCGGTCTCGTGTACCGTCACCGTCAGAGTGTCCACACGCCCGCGGCGTCCCGCTCGGCGTTCTAGGCACACGCGGCGTCCCACGTGGCTTCCTTTATAGTGTTGGCAGCCGCTGGGTCCTAGAGGTCATCGGTATCTCTTTTTCTCTGTAGTTCTATAGAATCGATGTAGCTGTATCTTTGTTAGGCGTGGGGACGGAGGGGGACAAACTTCGATAGGTCACCGCCAAACTCCCAGACGCGTTTCGGGGTTTGCCCCTTCTTCAGTGGGTAATGGCGGTGGTTAGCGGTGTTCCTTAATATACGCTTTGCTTGCTGATTAATGGGCATGTCAATCATCATTATCAATCAGCCAATCCGGAGCATGTATCAACGCATGACAGTATTTCATAAATATTTTGTACAACTCCCTTTTGTCCATAATTTTCAAAAATAATTCTCACAAATACACATGATAAAAATGTATAAAAAGAAGGAATGTATGAAGAAGGAGGAATAAAAGGAATAAAATTGCAGTAGTTCAGTATAGTATCCAGGTAAATGGAGAAATTGTATATATTCAATAGAATCAAAGTCACAATAGAAGTCAATATATATCCCAAATTATCAATAGATAAAATCGATAAAAAGATGAATGAAAGATAATGATAAATAAATGCAACATAGGTAGAGCAGAGTTCTGATGGAGTATAAGGGAAGGAGACGGGAAGGGAGAGGAGGGATCAAGGTGTCGATAAACGGCCAGACCTTGATTCCCCATCGCCCCCGACAACCCTCCTACTTTATAAAAACCCAAAAATCTCCATCTCTGAATTTAATCCTTTCGGCATCAATGTGTCAAATTCAAAAATTCGTCTGGATTCCTGTCTTGACATTTGTGCTAAAAAGTTCCCCCTCTCCATGATCTTTTTATTTTTCAATAGCCGCAAAAGTTAGGTGTGAAGGATCACAGTTGTGCATAATTTTAAAATGTTTAGATAAGGGATGGTCTTCATGACCCCCTTAATTTTAGCTATATGTTCACTTATCCTTTTTTAAAAGTCCTTTTGGTCCGGCCGATATATTGTTTCTGACACGGACATTCCAGCATGTATATTACTTCCGTGGTGTTGCATGTTAGAAACTCCTTAATCTGGAATTTACTGGAATTGCTCCTGGACTGAACCTCTTGTGTTTTCTTAGGGAATGATGTACTTTTGCATCCTATGCATCTACCACATCTATAAAAACCTTTGAAGGAGAGCCAATTTTCACCACCATTTGTTTTTTGTTTGTGGTTTTGTACTGTGGGGGCCACTTTTATAGCTAAATTTGCCGCTTTGGTGTATACTATTTTTGGGTTCTCCTCAATTAAAGGGCCAATCCATTTATCTCTTGATAAATGGTTCCAATGTTTCTTTATTATTCGTTCGATCATCTTATATTGGGAATTAAAAGGTAAAATTATCTTGGGCATTTGATCACTCTCCACATCTTCTTTGTCTTTTTCTCTAAAAAACCTTTCTCTTTTCATATCCCTCACTTTTTTCAAAGAGCTTTCTATCACTTCTGTTGGATAGTGTTTCTCAATAAACCGTTCCCTCAACAGTCCTGCCTCTTCCTCAAATTTATCTACCAAGGTGCAATTCCGTTTCAATCTACGGAATTGGCTGATTGGAACATTAGTTAACCACCTTGGTAGATGACAGCTATCAAACCTTATATAACTGTTTCTTGATACTGGTTTAAAGTGCGTGCTACAGGTTAGTTTAGTACCCTCTACTTTCACATCTAGGTCCAGAAATTCAATGGTCTCCTTACTAATATGTGGTGTAAACACCAGATTAAGATCATTGATATTAATTAATTTCAGGATGAACTGGATGAATTCCTGAAATTAATTAATATCAATGATCTTAATCATGTTTACACCACATATTAGCAAGGAGACATTAATTTCTGGACCTAGATAAAGTAGAAGTACTAAGCTAACTGCAACACACTTAAACTCAGTATCAGAAACAGTTATATAGGTTTGATAGCTGTCATCTACCAAGGTGGTTGGCTAATGTTCCAATCAGCCAATTCCGTAGATTGAACGGAATTACCTGTAGTCAGATGAAGAGGCAGGACTGTTGAGGCGTTTATTGAGACACTATCAACAGAAGTGATGAAAGCTCTTTGAAGAAAGTGATATGAAAGAAGATTTTAGAGAAAAAGAAAGATGTGAGAGTATCAAATGCCCAAGATAATCTTACTAATTCCCAATATAAGATGATCGAGCAGTAATAAAGAGACATTGGAACCATTTATCAAGAGATAAATAGTTAGCTGTTGAGGAGGACAAAATAGTATACACCAAGCGGCAGTCAATATAAAATGGCTACAGTACAACACAAACAAACAAATGGTGGTGAAGTGGCCTCCTCAAGGTTTTATAGATGTGGTAGATGCATAGGATGCAAAAGTACATCATTCCTAAGAAAACACAAGAGTTCAGTCAGGAGCAATTCAGTAAATTCCAGATTAGGAGTTTCTAACATGCAACACCACGGAAGTATATACATGCTGGAATGTCCGTGTCAAAAATATATCGACCGGACTAAAGGACAAAAAGGATAAGTGTTATATAGCTAAAGTGGGGGTCATGAAGACCATCCCTATCTAAACATTTTAAAATTATGCGCAACTGTGATCCTTCACGCAACTGGCTATTGAAAAATAAAAGATCATGGAGAGGAGGACTAGCACAAATGTCAAGACGGAATCAGACAGTACTGAATTTGTCACATTGATGCCGAAAGAATTCAGAGATGGAGATTTTGGGTTTTGCAAAGTAGGAGGGTTGTCGGGAGGCGATGAGAGTCAAGGTCTGGCGTTATCGATACCTTGTCCCTCCTCTCCCTTCCGTCTCCTTCCTATACTCCATCAGAACTCTGCTCTACCTATGTTGCGACTTATTTATCATTATCTTTCATTCATCTTTTATCGATTTTATCTATTGATAATTTGGGATATATATTGACTCTATTGTGACTTTGATTCTATTGAATATATACAATTTCTCCATTTACCTGGATACTATACTGAACTACTGCAATTTATTCGCTTTATTCCTCCTCTTCATACATTCCTTCTTTTATACATTTTTATCATGTGTATTTTGAGAATGATTGTTGAAATTATGGACAAAGGAGTTGTACAAAATATTTATGAAATACTGTCATGCGTTGATACATTCTCCGGATTGGCTGATTGGTAATGATGATTGACATGCCCATTAATCAGCAAGCAAGCGTATATTAGGAACACCGCTAACCACCGCCATTACCCACTGAAGGGGCAAACCCGAAGCTGGCGTCTGGGAGTTTGGCGGTGACCTATCAGCTTGTCCCCTCCGTCCCCACGTCTAACAAGATACAGCTACATCGATTCTGTAGAACTACGAGAAAAAGAGATACCGATGACCTCTAGAGACAGCGGCTGCCAACACTATAAAGGAACCACGTGGGACGCTGCGTGTGCCTAGAACGCCGAGCGGACGCTGCGGGCGGTGGACACTTCTGACGATGCACGACCGAGGCAGACCGGGAGTCGGGACGGTGGTGAGGAAGGAGGAGGAGGCGCAGTGTTGCCGACTCCAACTCAGTATCAAAGAAGCGGACAGAACGATCAGCTACTATTCACTGCAAAACGCCAGTGTATCAATTTAAAGGGCTATTCATCCATATGGAAATATTCTGACCATTCAGAGCTCCCATAGTGCGCTTATAAAACCAAGGACAGTAGGAGCACTATTATTAGTGACTCTTTTGATGCCCATTGCCCATCTCATCACATATAATTGGAAACAGCACGCTTGAACATTTATGCTATAGATTGTTTATTGTTATTTTTATTTTAACTATTTATATGATTATTGTATTTTGCACAGAATTGCACCATTTGCACAGAAGGTTTTGTAACACAGTGGTTATCAATTTATTCAGTTTATTTAGTATATACACATTGTATAGGGTTTTGGTCTAGGTGTGCGTCGACGAATAGAGTCAATAAGTTAAGTGAAGCGCAATTTGAACAAACCAAACAGGTCTATCTATTTTTATTTTTATTTTTTATTTTTATTTATTCCTATATTTACTTATATATTTAATATTTAATACTTAATATTTCTAAATAAAATCGATTTTACACTGTCTTATCCCAGATAGTTCTCAGTGTTGCCCCTATTTTTATTCTTTTGCACCAAGGTCTTCAAGTGCCTAAGTGGGTGTAGGCACACTAGGTGAGCACCTGAGTATTCCATCAGAAACAACATCAAGTGTAGCCACCATTTATATCGGTTTTAATATACCCTTTAATCGACAGAAATACACTTGGAGATGCACGGTAGCGTGTGAAGTTATTGAGGCTGACCCTCTCAGCACTTCTATATACACCTTGAGTGTAATATACCCTTTTACGAACAGAAATACACTATGAGATGCACAATAGTGTGTGGAGATTTACAGGATTATGCTTTCAGCAATTGTAATGTAACAGTTTTTGTAATATACCCTTCTACGGAAAGAAATATACTTGGAGATGCACGCTGAGTGTAATATACCCCTTTACGGACAGATTAACACTTGGCTTGCAACAGCTGGGACACAAGATTCAGGGTATTGCTATATTGTCAAGTGAATTTCACCCCAGAACAAAATCTATCCTTTGACGGATACTATTAAACTTTTCCAGTCACAGCTGGAACACCAGATTTATTGTATTTCTATTTTGGCAACTGAATTTAACCGCAGAAAATAATGAATCCTTTGACGGACACTATTAAACTTGGCCAGCCACTGCTGGGACACCAGATTTACTGTATTTCTATTTTTGCAACTGTATTTCACCCCCAGAAAATAATATATCCTTTGACGTACACTAGGGAAATTGTCCAGTCACAGCTGGAACACCAGATTTAGGGTATTGTTATTTTGGCAATTAAATTTCACCCCAGAAAAAATATACCCTTTTACGGATAGATTTAAACAAGGCCTGCAACAGCTGGAACACCAGATTTACTGTATTTCTATTTTTTCATCTGTATTTCACCCCAGAAAATAATATATCCTTTGACGGACCCTGTGGAAATTGTCCAGTCACAGCTGGAACACCAGATTCAGTGTATTGCAATTTTGGCAATTAAATTTAACCCCAGAAAATAATATATCCTTTGACAGACACTAGGGAAATTGTCCAGTCACAGCTGGAACACCAGATTCGGGGTATTGCTATTTTGGCAATTAAATTTCACCCCAGAACAAAATCTATCCTTTGTCGGATACTATTAAACATGTCCAGTAACATCTGGAACACCAGATTTCCTGTATTTCTATTTTGGCAACTGAATTTCACCACAGAAAATAATATATACTTTGCCGGACACTATTAAACTTGGCGAGCCACTGCTGGGACACCATATTTACGGTATTGCTATTTTGGCAATTGAATTTCACCCCAGAAAAAAATATACCCTTTTACGGACAGATTTAAACTAGGCCTGCAATGGTTGGAACACCAGATTCAGGGTATTGCTATTTTGGCAATAAAATTTCACCCCAGAAAAATATATACCCTTTTACAGAGAGATTTAAACTAGGCCTGCAACAGCTGGAACAACAGATTTATTGTATTTTTATTTTTGCAACTGATTTTCACCGCAGAAAATAATAAATCCTTTGCCGTACACTATGACACTTGGCCAGCCACAGCTGAAACTACAGATTTATGGTATTGCTATTTTGGCAATTGAATTTTACCCCATAAAAAATATATCCTTTGCCGGACACTATTAAACTGTCCAGCCACAGCTGGAACACCAGACTTACTGTATTTCTATTTTTGCTACTGACTTTAACCCCAGAAAATAAAATATCCTTTGACGGACGCTAGGCAAGTTGTCCAGTCACAGCTGGAACACCAGATTCAGGGTATTGCTATTTTAGCAATTAAATTTCACCCCAGAACAAAATCTATCCTGTGACGGACACTATTAAACTTGGCCAGCCACAGCTGAAACCACTGATTTATGGTATTGCTATTTTGGCAATTGAATTTCACCCCATAAAAAAATATATCATTTGCTGGACACTATTAAACTTGTCCAGCCACAGCTGGAACACCAGATTTACGGTATTGCTGCGTTCTCTCCCTACACTAATCAGAGCAGTGTGACGTGCGGCGCTACGTGACTCTAGCTTAAATAGTGGCTGGGTCACATGCTGCACTTGGCCAATCACAGCCATGCCATTAGTAGACATGGCTGTGATGGCTTCTTAGGGCAAGAAGTAAAACGCTAGCTGATTGTCTGGTGTGCAGTCCTTCAGAAAGCCTGAAGAAATCGCCGAACAATGGACCCAAACCCGAATTTTTTTTTTTAAATATTAGGGTCCGGGTCCTGAATACCCCAAAATTCGGTACGAACCCAAACTATCCAGTTCGGGTTCGCTCATCCCTACCTACAACACAATAATAGTGCCCCTATTTGGGCCCTACAGAGTAGGCATACGACTCTTTGTGCACCCATACAGTATTAGTGTTCCTTTGGTGCCGGTATACAGCTACAATACTCCCATCATAGTAACAGTACTCTCTTTCTGCCACTTTAATATGCCGAAAACATAGTGTAACAATTTTTAGAGGCCTTACCTACTTGTTGAAAAGCCCTCTCATGAGTGGCAAAAAAAGTGGTGCTCATATTTTAATTTTCTCATCTTAGTGACATGTTTTAGTCATCTCCTCAATATATACTATTGCCTGAGCCATTATGCTAGTTAGATTAAAACTGCCTTCTCCACCATGATATCCAACTGTATTTGTGCCCTGAGGCTGTGGATACAGATAAAGCGCGTTGTTCCACTCTGTTTCTCTCTGCTTTTCCTAGGCCAGTAACAACACCTTCATCTATTACATGGCCTAGGAGCAGCTCAGCCCCATTCACTTAAATAGCAAGCAAAGCTGCTATACAATGTACGGTGCTGTGCTTGTTAAGCATTGAGAAGTCAGTAGGGCTCACGGAAGTGCCGGTGCCTTCTCAAAACAGCTGACTGTTAGGGGATCCTGGGTGTCAGGCCCCTACCGATCAGATACTGATGACCTATATAGAGGATAGGTCATCGGTAAAAAAATCTTGGAAAACCCTTATAAGGGATCGCTGAACAAAATATTGAGTTTTTAATATTTATGTTAATGTTTTAATGTTATATCCATTGTACCACAGAACCATCTTAAAACATCTCTAACACATCTCTAGTACATGGTGGACAAGATTCTCTGGTTGACAGATGTCAAACTAGCATCTCTGGTGGACAGAAGTTGGACAAGTGTGTCTAGTAGACAAGTTAGAACTGTTACTGTTTACTCTAAGAACATAGGGACAATTATTTTCTGTTTCAAATCTCTGTTCTTCAAAACATAACTAATAGATTTTAATTTTGATATAATGAGTTTAGATGCTTATATTTGCATGTAATTGTCTGCTTGAAATATTTACCATCTGTGCACTTGTCATTTATTGTTAGTATAGTAACTTAGTGTTGCAATACTTCACTCTTTAATGTTTCAAATTTCTTTGGTAACTAAATGAGATCAGGGTGACCTTATTGTGGTGATCTGCTATATTCTGCTTCATAGCAAAAAGTTTCAGTAGATTCCTATTCCTACTCTATAAAAAAGTGTTGAAAGTGTTTAATTTAAATTAAAATATATAGAATAATAATATAAAACAAGAGCACAAATGTGTTGCATAATGTCTACAATAAATAAATAAAAATTAAACCCATTAAAACAGTTCAGAAGACTTATTCTGATTATAATGCGCAAATCAATTCTAAACTAATCTGATTTGTTACATATTTCACAAAAATTCTTCTGCCAAACAAATCTCAAGCAGAGTTGAGCAGACACCTGGAAGTTAGGGTTCGCTGAGCTTGGTCAAACTTCCCTACAAAGTCCGGGTTTGGGACCCGAACTTGACCACGAACCCCATTGAAGTCAATAGGGACCCGAATTTTTGGGCACTAAAATGGCTCTAAAAGAGTCTAGGAAAGGGCTAGATGGCTACAAAAGGCAGCAAATGACAAGTGCCCTGCAAACAAATGTGGATAGGGAAATGACCTAAAGGGAACCTGTTACCAGGAAATTCACTGATAAACCAGGCATGCTGCCTTGTAGGGCTCACTCTGCTGAATATAATGATACCTTTCACTTGGTGATCTGTTGCTTTATTGTGGAGAAAAAGTACCTTTAATCCATATGCTAATGAGCTGATTTGAGTCCAGTAGTTGATATGAGTCCAGCGTTTTTTCTATTCAGCGCTGTAGCCACTCCCCTATTCACTTTAGATTTAAAAGGGGCGTGGTTTATTACATCATTCATTTTTATAATTGGCGGGAAAATGAATAACAGGGAATGCTAGGGTATTATATTACTAAGGTAAAAAAGGGAGATGAATATACTGTTGAAGGTAGTAATTATAATAAGGGCTAGTTTGTTCATGGGGTGATAAACACATGTTTGATAAACAATTATAAAATGAATGATGTAATAAACCACGCCTCTTTACATCTGAAGTGAATAGGGGAGTGGCTACAGCTCTGAATAGAAAAAACGCTGGACTCATATCAACTACTGGACTCACATCAGCTCATTAGCATATGGATTAAAACTAATTTTTCTCCACAATAAAGCTCACCAAGATCACCAAGTGAAAGGTATCATTATATTCATCAGAGTGAGCCTTAAAAGGCAGCATACCTGGTTTATCAGTGAATTTCCTGGTGACAGGTTCCCTTTAAAATAAAATAAATAAAAATTAAAAATAAAAATCTTGAACTAGGAGAAGGAGGTCCATATGGAGTAGGAGGTTGAGGAGGTAGTGGACGTGGCGTGAAGATGGAAGCAGTGGTGGAGGAGGAAGGCCAGCACTTCCAAGGCCAGCACTTCCAAGGCGTAAAGGGCAAGCTAAGGCCATGTGCCCAATTTGGAGACCCAGAAGTTGAATGGGGCAGACCCATCAGTACGTGTAGGCGTGTGCACACATACTGTTCCACCATGTTGCTGAAATGCTGCCTCCTGCTAAGACGTTCCATATCAGCTGGTGGCACTGGTTCTTGTGGCGTGCTGACAAAGTTTTTCCACATTTCGGCCATGCTAACCCTGCCTTCTGAGGTGCTGGTGGTGCCCCAGCTGCATTGGCGACTTTTTCTTCCTCCTCTGCCTTCGCCTTGTGCTTACATTGAGGCTCCAGTGTCAGGTTGGAATGCCATCAGCAGTGCATCTACCAGCATGCGCCAGTAAGAGGTATAGAGGTATAGATCACCCAACAATCTAAACGCTGCCGAATTTACAAAATATATTTTCCAGTCAGGTATGCAGTGCAGGGGTAATTTGAAAAAAAAAAGGGGGTACACATCACCCAACAATCCAGACGCTGCCGAATTTACTGAATATATTTCGCAGTTAGGTATGCAGTGCAAGGGTAGTTTGAAAGAAAAAAGGGGTATAGATCACCCATCAATCTAAATGTCACTGAATTTACAAAATATATTTCCCAGTCAGGTATGCAGTGCAGGGGTAGTTTGGAAGAAAAAAGGGGTACAGATCACCCAACAATCTAAACGCTGCCGAATTTACAGAATATATTTACCAGTCAGGTATGCAGGGCAGGGGTAGTTTAAAAGAAAAAAGGGGTCATGGAGCGTCCCTGTCATCCGGCCCCACTGAAGGATTATTTTGAAAGTGTGTAGAAGCCACACGGGCCCCCACACTGCAGATTTATCATGGAGACATCATGGAGATTTTACAGCATATAACTACAACACCCAACAATCTAAACACAGCTGAATATACAGATTATATTTGCCAGTCAGGTATGAAGTGCAGGGGGAGTTTGAAAGAAAAAAGGGGTACAGATCACCCAGCAGTCTAAACGCCGCCAATTTTACTGAATATATTTCCCTGTCAGGTATGCAGTGCAGCAGGAACACACCCTCCAAGCCACTTTTGAATGACTGGTCTGATAACCGTGGAAATGTCCACCCACAATCCTACCCTCAGAGATGCAGTACAGGCCGTGAATGTACTTTATGGTAAAAAAAAACTAATTTTTTTCACCAACAATGTCACAGAAGTATTAATTGGTTATATTTCACTGTCAGAAATAAAGTGCAGGCCGCAAATGTACTTTATGGCAAAAAATAAGTGATTTTTTTCACCAACAATGTCACAGTAGCATTTACTGGTTATATTGCACTCTCAGTAATGCAGTGCAGGCTGCAAATGAATGGCAAAAAATAAGTGTTTTTTTTCACCAACAATGTCACAGTTGTATTTACTGGTTTTATTTCACTGTCATAAATACAGTACAGGCCGCAAATGTACTTTATGGCAAAAAAATAAGTCATTCTTTTCACCAATAATGTCACAGTAGTATTTACTGGTTATATTGCACTCTCGGAAATGCAGCGCAGGCTGCAAATGTAAATGCATTATTTATCGGTTTTATCGGAATTTCAGAAATGCACACAGGCCAAAAAATGTACAAACCGGATTCCAAAAAAGTTGGGACACTATAGAAATCGTGAATCTAAACTGAATGCAATGATGTGGAGGTGCCAACTTCTAATTTTTTATTCAGAATAGAACATAAATCACGGAACAAAAGTTTAAACTGAGAAAATGTACCATTTTAAGGGAAAAATATGTTGATTCAGAATTTCATGGTGTCAACAAATCCCAAAAAAGTTGGGACAAGGTCATTTTCACCACTGTGTGGCATCTCCCCATCTTCTTACAACACTCAACAGACATCTGGGGACCGAGGAGACCAGTTTCTCAAGTTTATAAATAGGAATGCTCTCCCATTCTTGTCTAATACAGGCCTCTAACTGTTCAATCGTCTTGGGCCTTCTTTGTTGCACCTTCCTCTTTATGATGCACCAAATGTTCTCTATAGGTGAAAGATCTGGACTGCAGACTGGCGATTTCAGTACCCGGATCTTTCTCCTACGCAGCAATGATGTTGTGATTGATGCAGAATGTGGTCTGGCATTATCTTGTTGAAAAATGCAGGGTCTTCCCTGAAAGATATGATGTCTGGATGGGAGCATATATTGTTCTAGAACCTAAATATATTTTTCTGTATTGATGGTGCCTTTCCAGACATGCAAGCTGCCCATGCCACACGCACTCATGCAACCCCATACCATCAGAGATGCAGGCTTCTGAACTGAGCGTTGATAACAACTTGGGTTGTCCTTGTCCTCTTTGATCCGGATGACATGGCGTCCCAGATTTCCAAAAAGAACTTTGAATCGTGACTTGTCTGACCACAGAACAGTCTTCCATTTTTCCACACTCCATTTTAAATGATCCCTGGCCCAGTGTAAACGCCTGAGCTTGTGGATCTTGCTTAGAAATGGCTTCTTCTTTGCACTGTAGAGTTTCAGCTGGTAACGGCGGATGGCACGGTGGATTGTGTTCACTGACAATGGTTTCTGGAAGTATTCCTGAGCCCATTCTATGATTTCCTTTACAGAAGCATTCCTGTTTGTGGTGCAGTGTCGTTTAAGGGCCCGGAGATCACGGGCATCCAGTATGGTTTCATGGCCTTGACCCTTACGCACAGAGATTGTTCCAGATTCTCTGAATCTTTCGGATGATGTTATGCACAGTTGATGATGATAGATGCAAAGTCTTTGCAATTTTTCGCTGGGTAACACCTTTCTGATATTGCTTCACTATCTTTCTGCGCAACATTGTGGGAATTGGTGATCCTCTACCCATCTTGGCTTCTGAGAGACACTGCCACTCTGAGAAGCTCTTTTTATACCCAATCATGTTGCCGATTGACCTAATTAGTGTTAATTGGTCTTCCAGCTCTTCGTTATGCTCAAATTTACTTTTTCCAGCCTCTTATTGCTACTTGTCCCAACTTTTTTGGGATTTGTTGACACCGTGAAATTTTGAATCAACATATTTTTCCTTTAAAATGATACATTTACTCGGATTAAACGTTTGATCTGTCATCTGTCATACGTTCTATTACAAATAAAATATTGACATTTGCCATCTCCACATCATTGCATTCAGTTTTTATTCTCAATTTGTTTAGTGTCCCAACTTTTTTGGAATCCGGTTTGTACTTTCTGGCACAAAATATGGGAATTTGTCAACCGATAATGTAGCAGCAGTATTTATGCAGTGTCGGTGTCCTTAAAAAATGTCTAGATGTAACCCACTGAGCTACCAGAACAGGATTAAAGTAATGTCTCTGGCACACATGCAGTTGCAAGTGCACATGCACTTGCTAAAGTGGTCGCTGACGCCCACCTAACAAACAGACTGATTAAAGCTTATTTCTCTGTGGCACTGAGCTCATGGGTACACAAATGTAGCATAGCACCCACAAATATAATCACTGTATATAATTGCAGATTTAACAACACCAAGTACACCAGAATTGTTTCCTAATCTCTCCCTCACAACAGCAGCATCCTAGCCCTACACCAGTAAGAGCTGATGTGACGTGCGGTGCTACATGACTCTAGCTAATATAGAGGCTGGGTCACATGCTGCACTGGCGAATCACAACTATGCCATTAGTAGGCATGGCTGTGATGGCTTCTAAGGGCACACTAGTTAAACGCTTGTTGATTGGCTGCCCTGCAGCCCTTCAACAAGCGCCATTAAATCGCCGAACACTGAATTCGAATCCGAACTTTTACGGAAATGTTCGGGTTCAGGTACCAAAAAACGTAAAGTTCGGTACGAACAGTTCGGGTTTGCTCAACCCTAATCTCAAGTTTAGGTGATTTGCTTCAGACAATTTGCACAGAATGGCACCTACTATTTTAGGCCCCTTTCACACGGGCGAGTTTTCCGCGCGGGTGCAATGCGTGATGTGAACGCATTGCACCCGCACTGAATCCGGACCCATTCACTTCTATGGGGCTGTGCACATGACAGTTGATTTTCACGCATCACTTTTGCGATGCGTGAAAATCGCAGCATGCTCTATCTTCTGTGTTTTTAACGGAACGCATGCCCCATAGAAGTGAATGGGGCTGCGGGAAAATCGCAAGCATCCGCAAGCAAGTGCGGATGCTTTGCGATGTTCCCGCATGGTTGCTATGCAACCATCGGGATGTGTAACCGGTTCTGTATTATTTCACATTATAACATAGTTATAATGTAAAATAATACCCTTGGCCATCTTCCTAATGTTTAAACAGGTGCAGAATGGGTTAAAAATAATAAACTAATAATAACTTACCTGTTCCATTTAATCGCGAAGCCCGGCATCCTCTCCGTTAGCTTGCTAGTAGGAAAAGGACCTGTGATGATGTCACATGGTCACATGGACCAATCACATGCTCCATCACTGCTGAGGAAAACAGAGTAGAATGGATATAGATGAAGGATCACATGACCCCAGGAGGGAGGTTGGGGCTTTGCCAATCGGGAAGAAGGATTCTGGCAGGTCCTTGAGCTCTGTGGTATGTGTAAAGCAGAGATGCCATTCTGAGCTCAGCCTGCCACATGAAAGGACATGTGTGCCATGTGTCCTGGCAGTCACCAATTACAGACCAGCCATATTAGGGTGTTACAGGTATACTTTAGAGATATGTTTAGTTAGGTAGATTGAAATAACAGGTAGAAAAGCCAGTGTTTTATCAGAGAGGCAAAGCATAGGGTCAGAGTTCTTTGTGTGTGTTTTACATTGAGAGGAAGGCAGCTTCTGGCAAGTGGAAAGCTTCATGTTTTGCACCGCAATCATAAAAGTTCTGCAATGCCTGCACAGAGTCGACATGCTTATAAAAATAAGATAATTACATTTTTAAAAACAATTACATCAAAGTCTCAAACTGCAATCTTGCTTGGAGCGCAGCAGGTCTATGGTGAGGTAGGTTCAAGTTCACACTTAGACCTGAGTAACATAAAGAAGACCGTGCAGCTCATAAACCATCAATGGAAGTGTCAGTATTCAAAGGCATACATAAAGTATCCTACCAATGCAATTGATCACTGGGTTTGAAGTCCGGGCTTCGACCAAAGTCATTATCTCTATATCCTGGATATTATGCAAGATAACCTGACATAGTTAAATACCGCAGATATTCCAGTAAAACACGCTTTTTTATTTTACTTACAGGATTAAAAACGAATGAAAGCATATAAAGTCAAGTACGATACATCCAATTTCTCCACCTGCCCGACCCGGGTTTCACTCTCGCTTGCTTAGTCAGGGGCAACTCTATATTAAACTTACGATCCGTCCTGGAGTGCCCATGTGTCCTTCAGTATTTAGGAAGAACCTTGAGGAAACTTAAAACATGTGTGCAAGAACACATTTGTTATATTAAGAAGGGTGTAGAGACACATAGTGTGGCGGCACCCGTTAAAGTGGTACACAATAAAAATCCACAAGGCTTGAAGTTTGTTGGTTTGGAGAAAGATGGACAAAATGGAGGGGGACAGAATCCCATTTCAAAAATAAACAAAAAAGAAGTTAAATCGATTTACCGTTTGGACACACTACAACCTAACGGGCTTAATGTTGAATTTGATATTAAGACCTGTCTCAAATAATGAACGATAGATTATATAGTTGGTGTGGGTTCCAAAAAACATAAAATATGATATAATGCTATTTTTGAAGACAAGTGCGTTTTTCATTGGTTTATGTGAATACTATGTGATATTGGGGAGTGAAGTGAATATATTTTGTGATCAAGATGGAAAGGTTTTGGGATTTGAGGGTTTGCATATACTAACAGGCTGAAAGGAAATACAATGTTTATGGGTATATGTTGGATATCAGGAAATTTTTTATATTGAAAAAATTGTAGTTTATTTTGTCCCGTAATGTATTATAATTTTGAGATATATAAATTATCTAGTAAATTTTATTGCATTACTATATAGATAAGAAATGACCGATATTAATCTCCATTTACGGTCTTTTAGGCTATATTACTTTTTAAGTAAGATCTCCTAAAGTGTTTAGACAACGCCCATTTGATTATAAAATGGCGGATCGTAAGTTTAGTATAGCATTTTCCCCGACGAACCAAGCGAAAGCGAAACCCGGGACGGGCAGGTGGAGAAATTGGATGTATCTTACTTGATTTTATATGCTTTCATTAGTTTTTAATCTTGTTAAAAAAGTATAATAAAAAAGCGCGTTTTACTGGAATATCTGCGGTATTTCACTATGTCAGGTTATCTTGCATAATATCCAGGATATAGAGATACTGACTGCGGTTGGAGCTCAGACTTCAAACCCAGTGATCGATTTCATTGGAAGGATACTTTCTGTTTGCCTTTGAATACTGACACTTCCATTGATGGTTTATAAACTTTGTGGTCTTCTTTATGAAATTTCTGCACAGACATAATCTTTCCTGTGCATTAGCAGCCAAACTTAAATCCTTTAACCTTCTACAGTTCATAATCATAAGAGCTTTATACACATGTTCCCAGCACCTCCAGCAGCATATATTTTGTTACATACAATTGCTCCTTTATCTTTCTAGAAACCAGTTTTAATTTTGCTACCGTTTAAAATTGTGCAGTTCAACACATTGTACTGCCTTAGTATAACAGTTTAACTGATTGCATCGTATTGTGTTAGTATAACTATTTAATGTAATCCATTGTTCTGTGTTGGTATAACCATTTAATTCAATGCATTGAATTGTGCTGGTATAACCATTTTATTCAAAGCATTGTATTGTGTTGTGTAAGAGGGCGCAAGGTGCCGTCATGGACGGAAGATACGTGTCACCGAGGTTCACTCGAGGTGAGAGCCGGGTTTTATGTGTCAGCAGCAGCTAGTGCTGCTTGACATTGATAGTTAGTTTGGCTGCAAAGCCAATCCGGGCCGGCTCTTACTGGGAGTAGGCAAAGAGTTGGGTGGGTGCCTACTCCCCACGGTCCAGGCCGGACTTTGCCGGGCTTTTTAAAGGCAGCCACATCAGCAGGTGTGGCGGTGATTGTCCTGGAGCTGCTGCTAGTGTTGTGTTGCTCTCTGGGCTGGAAGGATGAGCTCAGCAAGGAGTCGTGCAGTCGTCCTGGAAGCCTGAAGGTGGATTACCCTGCGGCTGGGCCGACCGCCAGGTGCGAACGCGCACCTAACCATCTCACAGGTGATTGAACCTGGTTTTGGACTCTTTGGTTTTGCTTTTTTGTGTTTGCTGAGTGTGAATTAACACCAAGAGACTGTTTATCGTTTATTTTGTGCAAGTGTGAATAAAACACTGTTTATTGCACTTTCTGGACTTCTTGTTTTGCCTCTGTACTGCACCCGCACTGCTACCTACCAGAGCGACTCCCACATTTGGTGTCGGATGCGGGCATGCGCAGTGAGGCTGGCGTAACGCCGAGTTTTTCCCAAAGTGAATGTCATATGTCAAGCCGGCAAAGTTTCAACACGTGAACTCTGATAAGATGGAGGCAGTTGTAAAGGCTCTCGTGGAGGCCAATTTACAGCAGCGGGAGGCCAACAAGCAGCAGCAGGAGACAAACCAGCTGCTGTTGCAACATGTAATGGCTTTGCAAGCGACTGGAGCCTCTCACCGTGCCCATGATGCCCGGAAAGCGGTCCGTGCAGCAATTCCCAAGATGACCCCGAGGATGATGCCGAGACCTACCTGGCAGTCTTCGAAAAAGTGGCCGTGAGGGAGAAGCTGCCCCGTGACCAGTGGGCTGAGGTGGTCGCTCCGTTCCTGGCTTCCGGACCCCAGCAGGTGTTTTTCGACTTGTCGGACGACCAAGCGGCCGATTATGACACCGTGAAAGGAGAGATCCTAGCCAGACTGGGGGTGAACGTGCTGGTCCGCGCTCAAAGAGTCCACCAGTGGGACTTTAAAACGACTGAACCTGCTAGGCCGCAGTACTACGATCTGCTGCACAGGCTGCAAAAGTGGCTGCAGCCTGATCTACTAAGTCCCACTGCCATGCTGGATCGACTGTTGGCGGACATCTTTTGGAGGGCCCTGCCTTATCCCCTCCAGCACTGGGTCGGCCAGGCGTCTCCGGTAAGTGCCCTGGAGATGGTCGACCTGGTGGAGCGTTACGAGGCCACCAGAAACCTGCAGGGGGTCTTGCTGGGAAGGGGCCAGTCAAACCCCGGAGGCCTCCACCCCAGTTCCGACGACCGGCGACAGAGAGACCTGCACGGAATGTATCCCCTGCGGATCCGCCTCCCGTGGTATGCTGGAGGTGTCAGGAGCCAGGCCACATCAGGGCCGACTGTCCGCATCAGGGTGAGCCGATGGATGTGAACTACGGGTATCGCCACTCCCTGTATGCCCGGAAGCTGTGTGCAACTGGCACCCGTGAGGGGCAGGACAATAACCACCTGTGTCAGGTAGAGGTGGGAGATTCTCTGGCGGTGGCCCTGCTGGACTCCGGGAGTTTAGTCTCCCTGGTAAGAGCTGCCCTAGTACGGCCTGCGGAGTATACCGGCCGTAAAGTCAGGGTCCTATGCATCCACGGAGACTTAAAAGACTACCCCACTGCATTAGTGACTTTGTCCACAGCTGCTGGTAAGTGGACCCACGAGGTGGCTGTCGCTACCAAACTCCCACATGAACTGATACTTGGGAGGGACTTCCCAGGTTTCCCGGCGCTGTGGCCGGCTATAAAAGTGTCTGATGGGCCCGAGACAGGGGTAACCCTAGTAGAGTGGCCTGATACCACTGGAAGGCCAGAACCCTGGGAGCCCGAATCTGAAGGGCCAGCAGTAGGGGTGACCACTGCTCCAGCGGTAGAGGGGAGACAACCCCACTGAGTGTAATGGTGGGAGACACGGAGGACTTGCCACCGGGACCTGAGTTGGCAGACCTCAATGTCTCCGGGGAAAATTTTGGGACCGCACAACACCGGGACCAAACCCTAACCAGGGCCTGGGAAAGTGTTGTAATGATTGACGGTAAACCCCAGAAACCTGGGGCTGAATTAATGTTTCCACGATTTATTATTCTTCAGGATATGTTGTATCGGGTGAACCAAATCCGAGGTGAGCCAGTTGAACAGTTGGTGGTGCCCACCGCATATCGCAAGCTTGTTATGGAGCTTGCCCACCAACATGTTCTTGGGGGACACATGGGGTGGCAGAAAACGCAGGACCGCGTACTACAGCGATTTTACTGGCCCGGTTTGTTTAAGGAAGTAGAGGAGTTCTGTAAGTCCTGTCCAACCTGTCAGGTAAATAGCCCCCAGCCGCATTACAGAAGTCCCCTGGTCCGTCTCCCAATAATTGAGGTCCCATTCGAGCGTATTGCCATGGATCTGGTCGGACCCGTACTGAAGTCTGCTAGGGGTCACCAACATATCCTGGTGATTCTGGACTATGCTACTCGATATCCAGAGGCGGTGCCTCTGCGACACACATCGGCTAGGCTCATTGCAAAGGAGTTAATGGAGATGTTTACCCGGGTGGGCCTACCTAAGGAGGTTCTGACGGACCAAGGGACCCCTTTTATGTCTAAGATTATGAGGGAATTGTGTAAACTGTTGCATATAAAGCAATTGCGGACGTCCATTTACCATCCGCAAACGGACGGCCTTGTGGAAAGATTTAACCAAACTTTAAAAAATATGCTAAAAAGGGTGGTGTCCCGAGATGGGAAGGACTGGGATCTGCTTCTGCCCTATCTCATGTTTGCAGTGCGAGAAGTGCCCCAGGCCTCTACTGGGTTCTCGCCCTTCGAACTGCTTTATGGCAGACGCCCACGGGGCCTGTTGGACATCGCTAAGGAAGCGTGGGAACAACAGCCCGTCCCCCACAAAGCGTAATTGAATATGTTACCCAGATGCAGGAACGTATGGAGAGGGTGTTACCGCTGGTCCGGGAGCATATGGAGGCAGCACAACAGGCCCAAAGTAGAGTCTATAATCGTCAGGCTCGGGTACGAGACTTTAATCCCGGAGACCGAGTTTTAGTTCTGGTACCCACCCTTGACAGCAAATTTCTAGCTAGGTGGCAGGGGCCCTATGAAGTGCTCGAGAAAGTGGGGAAGTAAATTACAAGGTGCACCAGCCAGGGCGGCGGAAGCCGGAGCAGGTGTATCATGTGAATTTGCTGAAGCCATGGAAGGATAGGAACTCGTCCAGCGATGACAGCCCCGGCCAGGGCTTCTAGGTGAGAAGGATCCAGCCCCTCACCTCGAAGTCCGGGAAGCAGCAGCCACCGTAAAAATTTCAGATAGCCTATCCTCCAAACAGGTCCAGGAAGTTAAGGAGTTCATTAGTCGGAACACGGATGTGTTCTCGGACCTCCCTGGGCGCACATCCCTAATCCAGCATGACATTATCACTGAGCCTCAGGCCAAAGTCCGGTTAAAGCCGTATCGGGTACCCGAGGCTCGGCGACAAGCCATTGTGAAGGAAGTGCAGCTGATGCTCCAGTTAGGTGTCATCGAGGAGTCAAAAAGTGATTGGGCCAGTCCGATAGTCTTAATACCCAAGCCGGACGGGACATTGAGGTTCTGTAACGATTTCCATAAGCTGAATGAGGTGTCCAAGTTTGACGCATATCCCATGCCGAGGGTGGATGAGCTCATTGAAAAATTGGGCCAAGCCAGGTATTTTTCTGTCTTGGACCTCACCAAAGGGTACTGGCAGGTACCCTTAACGGAGGCTGCCAAGGAAAAAACTGCTTTTATCACACCGGAGGGGTTGTATCAGTACAAGGTATTACCCTTTGGTCTACATGGCGCCCCCGCCACGTTTCAAAGGCTTATGGATATTGTGCTTCGTCCACATCGACGGTACGCCTCAGCGTATCTGGATGATATCATTGTCCATAGCACCGACTGGGAGAGTCACCTACCGAAGGTACAGGCCGTAGTGGACTCCCTTAGGAAAGCTGAGCTTAACTGCTAACCCAAAAAAGTGTGTGGTAGGGTTAGAAGAGACCAAATACCTAGGGTATGTCATTGGGCGGGGGGTGGTCAAACCTCAGGTAAACAAAATTGAGGCAATTAAGAATTGGCCCCGACCTGTCACTACGCGGCAAGTAAAATCATTCCTGGGCATGGTGGGATACTACATGAGGTTTATTCCCAACTTCGCTACAATTGCTGCTCCATTGACAAGCCTTTTAAAGGGACGCAGGTCAGTGTCGATCCAGTGGAATGAGCAGGCGGATAAGGCTTTCTCTGCTCTGAAGTCGGCCCTGTGTGGGTCCCCGGTTTTGGTGACGCCCGACTTCAGGAGAGAGTTTGTGGTACAGACTGATGCCTCTGAAGTGGGCCTCGGGGCTGTACTCTCTCAGGAAATCAATGGGGAGGAGCATCCCGTGGTTTTCCTGAGTCGCAAACTCACCCCAGCCGAAACCAGGTACAGTATAGTGGAGAGAGAGTGCCTGGCCATCAAGTGGGCACTAGAGTCTCTCCGCTATTATCTGCTAGGGAGAAAATTCCGTCTGGTGACCAACCATTCCCCTCTAAAGTGGATGTGCCAGGCGAAAGACAGGAATGCTCGGGTCACCAGATGGTTCTTGTCTCTGCAGAACTTCAAGTTCACAGTGGAACACAGGGCAGGCCGCTTGCAAGGAAATGCGGATGCACTATCTCGAGTACAGTGTTTGGCGTGTGTTCACCCTGTCGGGGTTGAACAAAGGGGGGAGGTATGTAAGAGGGCGCAAGGTGCTGTCATGGACGGAAGATACGTGTCACCGAGGTTCCTGGCCTCGGTGAGGTGAGAGCCGGGTTTTATGTGTCAGCAGCAGCTAGTGCTGCTTGACATTGATAGTTAGTTTGGCTGCAAAGCCAATCCGGGCCGGCTCTTACTGGGAGTAGGCAAAGAGTTGAGTGGGTGCCTACTCCCCACGGTCCAGGCCGGACTTTGCCGGGCTTTTTAAAGGCAGCCACATCAGCAGGTGTGGCGGTGATTGTCCTGGAGCTGCTGCTAGTGTTGTGTTGCTCTCTGGGCTGGAAGGATGAGCTCAGCAAGGAGTCGTGCAGTCGTCCTGGAAGCCTGAAGGTGGATTACCCTGCGGCTGGGCCGACCGCCAGGTGCGAACGCGCACCTAACCATCTCACAGGTGATTGAACCTGGTTTTGGACTCTTTGGTTTTGCTTTTTTGTGTTTGCTGAGTGTGAATTAACACCAAGAGACTGTTTATCGTTTATTTTGTGCAAGTGTGAATAAAACACTGTTTATTGCACTTTCTGGACTTCTTGTTTTGCCTCTGTACTGCACCCGCACTGCTACCTACCAGAGCGACTCCCCACAGTTGGTATAACCATTTATTTAAATCATTATATTGTGCTGGTATAACAGTTTGAATTCAATGCATTGTACACTATGTACTATGTTACTATGTTACACTAGTATAACATTTTAAGTCAACATATTGTACTGCACTGGTATAAAAGCTTAACGGGGTTCTGTACTTTGTTTAAACTGATGATCTATCCTCTGGATAGATCATCAACATCTGATCGGAGGAGGTCCGACACCCGGGCCCCCCGCCAATCAGCTGCTTGAGAAGGCAGCGGCGCTCCTGGAGCGCCGTGGCCTTCTCACTGTTTACCGCCAGCCCAGTGATGTCACGACTAGTATCAATTGGCCTGGGCGGGGCTAAGCTCCATTGAAGTGAACAGAGTTTAACCGTGCCCAGGCCAGTTGATACTAGTAGTGACGTCACTGGGCCGGCGGTAAACATTGAGAAGGCCGCGGCCTTAGATCATCAGTTTAAACAAAGTGCAGAACCCCTTTAATTCAACGTGCTGTACTACGTTAGTATAGCAGTTTCATTCAACTGTATTGCATCACTAGAATAGTTACATCAATGTATTGTACTGTGTTAGTAAAACAATTTCATTCAATGCATTGTACTGCGTTAGTATAACATTTTCATTCAAAGCATTGCACTTCATTAGTATAACAATTTAATTCAATGCATTGTACTGTCTTAGAAAACCAATTTAATTCAATGCATTAAACTGAATTAATATAACAGTTTCATGCAACACATACAAACAGAAGATCTGTGCCTCGTCATCCATGAGTCGGAATGTGGGTGGCTGTAGCAGTGCAAACAGCAGTAGTGGCACAGCACCACCTGTCCAGCTAGTAGTAGCAACAACAGGCCACAGTTCTCCATCACTGTCGGTAGGCACTAGATTATAATTGAGGACAGAAAGGATGACGATGTGGATTGGATGGCTCATTCTGCATCATAATTTCATCAGGATGATGTCGATGTCACCTCTGAGTCCGTCATTGTGCCTTTAATCCAGGGCTCAGCTCAGTCCTCCTGCTTTCCCTCCTTGAGACCCAAGAAAAACCTATTAGTCTTCCTTTTGATGTCAACGTCAGCATTTGGACTGTCATGAGGAAGATGTTCAGGCGAGGCAGATGACCTGATGTGTAGCTCTTGGGAAAAATACAGAGGAGGAAATCGTAAGAAGGGCCAATGAGCCCACAATGAAATATCTCAATTTGATAAAAGTGGAGAAGAAAGGGAGGGCTATGATGATAATTGTGTGTTGGGCAGGGCCTGGAAGCCGGATCAGGGTGATGAGGAGCAGGTGACATCAGAGGAGGATGGGGATGGTCACGGCAGCAATAAACAGCAGAGGAAACAGACAGCCAAAACTTCCAAATAGACTGCCAGGGCCAGGTCTGCTTCTATTGTGGTCAGCCCAGGAACTGGTTTGGCTGCTGATAAAAGGCCGGCAGACGAAAGCACTGATGTGTGTTAAATTTGCAGGATGAAAATCAGCTGTGGGCATTCAAACATAGATACCAGGGCTGTATTACAGCACCAAGAGGCATTCAGGCATTTTCCTGTGGGAAAATATAGCTGTTCAGCATTCAAAATAACTCTGTCCTGTTTCCCACAGTCTTCTTTGAGGCAGCCAGGCCACATCCCAAAGCATTTCTGTGTCATTGTCATAAGGGATGAGCCAAGCGAGCTTCAGATCCTAGATCCGATGCCGCTTCGCTCAAAACTTCAGATTAATTCTGTATCGAGATCTGTCTACGTACAGCATTAAAATATATTAAAATTAAATGTATTAAAAGTCTGTTATTCTCAAAGAGACTTCAGTGAATAAGTTTGGTATTTGATTTTTAAACTGGAAAACCATTTTAAAACTTGGATCCAAACTCGGCTTTGGTTCTGACTGGAATCAATTTGGACCTCAGATTAATTAATGCATCAGCTTTTAAAAAAAAAAAAAAAAAACGCCACCTTACACCAGATGAAGATTGCAGTGCTATGCAATACACAGTTCTAAAGCCCAGAGCTTTGCTAACAGCCTTGGGTATCAAGGCACTAATCAGAGACTGATAAAGTTGCACTATAATCAGTTAAAACATGACTGTGGCAACTAAGGTGCTCCCTCTGTCAGCCTATTACTGCCCGAACGTTTTATTATGACAGACAGGAGTCTACAAAAGGCCCCTAGATCGGCAATAAGAATCTGTCTATAACAGTGGAAAGAGAATTACATTTTAAAAGGTTTAATTTAAAGCCCCTTACTCTATCCCCCAATAAAAACATGTCATCATTTTTTTAAATAGTTAACAATACCGAAATGCATATCTGATATTGCCACAATTTTAAAGATCGATTAAAGTGGCTGTCCAAGATCTTGATATATTTAGAGATGAGCGAAGTTCGGAAAAATTAAATTCAGACGATTCGCCGAAGTTCGCCAAGAAATTCAATTCCATTCTGAATTAATTAGTCACAAATCGCGATCAGTCTGGTATACCCAGGCCACTCTGCCTAATCATTTACATACCACTTGGTGGCCAAATCTAAGTCTGAGGGCTTGGAACTAAAACTGCAGGGAGAGGGTTTCGCCATGTGCATTACATTCTAGTGCACCCACATTCATAACTAATCCGTTTTGTATATTACAGGCAGTATTATAGGTAATTTATTGCTGTCTACATCCATGTTCAGGGCACCAAGATTCATAAATAATCCCTTCTGTTAACTGTGATATGCAAAATTAATGTGGAGCCACAGTATTGGGTCTACAACACAATGAAAGCCAGATATCCCTCAAAGTAAGGAAAAACAAGCAAAGGGGTGTATCCATTACAGAGATCACCAAATCCAACATATTAAGTGGCCCCTATGTCAAGATCCCGCTTTTTTACAAGCTTTAAGCATGTGATGGGGAAAACCTAAGCCAGTTATCCATCCACAGACAGCTTTTTCGGGGTGTTGCCCCTTCATCAGTGTGGAGTAGGATTCTGGCTAACCGGGAGCAATGCCTTGGAGACTACTCAAACAAAACAATAGCTGATCTCGGGGAGACCAGCTACAGAAAACACTGTGGAGCCTCATTTAAAAGTCTCAACACAGCATACCAAAGTGCAAAGCTCCCTGGGAAACAGTGATATGCAAAATAAATGTGGAGCCCCAGTATTGGGTCTACAACACAATGAAACGAGCAAAGGGGTGTCTCCATTACAGAGATCACCAAATCCACCATATTAAGTAGCCCCTATGTCAAGATCCCGCTTTTTTACATGGATAACTGGCTTAGGTTTTCCTTGTCACATCCTTAAAGCTTGTAAAAAAGTGCATATCACTGTTTCCCAGGGAGCTTTGCACTTTGGATCAGCTCTTGTTTTGTTTCTGTTAACTGTGGATTTACTGTAAATCAGTATTACAGGTCAATAAAAGTGTCAGGTCTAATTTATTGCCTTGGACTTAACGGTGCAGTGCCCCAAGATTCAAGTAGTGGCTCCCACTCCATGAGTGGGGATGGTGGCAGCAGCAGCAGTGGCAGTAGTGGCCATATGACAGAGTGGGGATGGTGGCAGCAGCAGTGGCAGTAACTGTGACAATAGTGGCCCCCATGAAAGAGTGGGGAGGGTGGTGGCAGCAGCAGTGGCAGTAGTGGCCCCACGACAGAGTGGGGATGGTGGCAGCAGAAGTGGCAGTAACCATGACAATTATTGTTCTGTAAAAAAGTGGGGACAGTGGCGGCATCAGTGGCAGCAACAGTGACAATAATGGCCCCATAACAAAGTGGCGAGGGGCCAGCAGTAGAGGCAGTGAATCTGTGTTAACATCACTGTTTATGTTTCCGTTCTTCTGATCCATAAGAAGAACATTAAAAATTCTCTATTTTGAGCATCCTTAAAGCCTCTTTCAGATGGTCAGCATTTTGCCAGTGTTTTGTATCTGTATTTGGCTTGCAAATTCTGATCAAATACTGATGTAAAACAATGAACAAATACTGACTAAAAGAACATATTAGCTACAATGATTTTGGGTCGAGTTGGTAGAGCGATTTTTGTGGTTCATTTTTATAACCAATGAGACTCCTCCCTTATGGCAATATTCCAGCTGCCATGTTTGATCCATTTACCATGTTCGGTCCATAGCAAGCCACTATTTACACACAGCCGATCATTTGAACAGTTTGAAAAAGGGCACCTACTAAAAAAGGGCCCAAAAGGTTGCAGTGATGTATATTGTGTACCATTGGTGTTAAAATGAATTGATAAAAGAAGCAATTTTCCAAATAACCTGATCGGTGTGATGTCTTCAACCATAAATATATACTAAGTTATATACAGATCCCCAGGTGAAGGGAGATCAACCCAGGGACATGCACCCACAAAAGCCATCTGGATGAGCGCTGAGGCCACAACTCTGCCTCACGGTCCATCTGGTTTGAACCCTAATGCATGTTGAAAGCAAAATACTAATAAGTTCATAGTGTGAAGGGATCTACTAATGAGAGATGAGAAGTTCTCTTTGTAGCGGGGGTCGAGAAGAGTGAACAATCAGTAATCCGTGTTATCTAAAATGCGTATAAAGCATGGGTCGCAGAAAAGAGAGCCTAACAAGCAGAGTTCCAACAGGCAAGAGTTCGATGTCATCATAAAACAACGCTGAACCACTCTCAATCTCCTCATCCTCTTCCTCCTCTTCTGCCCCCCCACGCTGAAAAGATGGAATTAAACTTCAATGGGTACTACCTTCTGTAATGGAGGCAACCGTCTCCTGCTCCTCCTCCTCCTCTTCATCCTCCAATTCGCGCTGAGAAGAGGCTATCACCCTGTGTAATGTCTTCCCCCATTTCCACCTCTTCCACTTGCAAAGCGTCTTCCTTAAATGTGAGCAGTGAACGTTTGACTAGACATAGAAGTGGGATGGTTAAGCTGATAATAGCATTATCGCCGTTCACATCTGTGTTGAATCCTTGAGTTTCTTAAAACCTCACAAAGGTCAGACATGCATGCCCAGTTGCCCACTCCTCGCTTGTGAATAGCGGAAGCTGACTGGAAAAGTGACAACAATGTTACAGCTGGTATTCCACTACTGCCCTCTGCTGCTCACAAAACCTGGCCAACATATGGAACGTTGAGTTCCAGAGCGCGCTCACGACACACAACAGCCAGTGAGCTGGGAATTTCAAGCGCTGCTACAGCATTGACAGACCGGCTGAAGCTATCGAGGACTTGCGAAAATGTGCACACACGCTGCACACCTTCACCAGTAGCTCAGGCAAAATGGGGTAGGTTTTGAGAAACCGCTGAACCACTGAGTTTGAGATTTTGGCTAGGACATGGGATTTGTGTCAGGTTGCTGAGCTCCAAAGCCGCCACCAAGTTACAACCATTATCAGACACAACTATGCCTGGTTATAGGTTGAGTGGTGAGAGCCACAGCTCAGTGTGGTCCCTTATCTCCTGCCACAGCTCTGCGGCGGTATGCTCTTTGCCACCTAAGCAGATCAGTTTAAGCACGGCCTCTTACCGCTTCCACACTGCAGTGTAACACTGCTTTAAGCTACTGACTGATGGCTGACTGGTGTTGCAAGATGATAATTCAGAGGTGGAAGTGGAGGTGGAGGAGGAGAAGGGGGGGTTGCAGCCACATTATATAGAAGGTATAGCGCAAGTAATGTAGCTGTCACCATCGGCTAATAAAAAATTTGGTAATGCCAACGCTACACACACATAATACGATGCGTGACTACAATAATGTTAACCAAATGACCATAAAGGGACACGCATTTACAATTTCACAAACTTTATTAGTTGATAAAAGACCAACGACATACACAATATCAATATAAAAATAATTATATATAGCAGCAATGCAGGTAGTAGCCAAGACATGTGGCTCCCCTCCCACACATAGAAAACACCGATAGTTCTCCTGACTATAAGGTAAAAACATATTACACAAGTACTGGCATAGAGCTAATACACAATTCTTAGCAGTTCATATTATAACCAATGAGACTCCTCCCTTATGGCAATATTCCAGCTGCCATGTTTGATCCATTTACCATGTTCGGTCCATAGCAAGCCACTATTTACACACAGCCGATCATTTGAACAGTTTGAAAAGGGCACCTACTAAAAAGGGCCCAAAGGTTGCAGTGATGTATATTGTGTACCATTGGTGTTAAAATGAATTGATAAAAGAAGCAATTTTCCAAATAACCTGATCGGTGTGATGTCTTCAACCATAAATATATACTAAGTTATATACAGATCCCCAGGTGAAGGGAGATCAACCAGGGACATGCACCCACAAAGCCATCTGGATGAGCGCTGAGGCCACAACTCTGCCTCACGAGGAGGAGAGCCCACCCGACGTGCGTTTCGCTCCGCTTTCTCAAGGCCCCTTGAAAGCGGAGCGAAACGCACGTCGGGTGAGCTCTCTCTGCAATAGAAAACCCGTGTTCTCCTCTCTAAGTGTCCCTTAGGTATACATTTATGGAATATATATGCCTTCTTGCTGCAGTGTTTGTGTGGTTTATCCACTATACCAGTTTCAGTGGGGCTTTGTTCTATTATACAATTGTTATATTGGGGATGTGTTTGTCTATGCCAGTACTTTTGTAAAAGGTTTTTACCTTATATAGGAGAACTATCGGTGTTTTCTATGTGTGGGAGGGGAGCCACATGTCTTGGCTACTACCTGCATTGCTGCTATATATAATTATTTTTATATTGATATTGTGTATGTCGTTGGTCTTTTATCAACTAATAAAGTTTGTGAAATTGTAAATGCGTGTCCCTTTATGGTCATTTGGTTAACAAAAAAATAATAAAAAATATGACTGAATGAATGTCACTGATATTTAGGATGCACAAATGTTATACAGGAGGTAAAGTGCAAGTAGTGTTGCTGTCACCACCGGCTAATAAAAAATACACTGAATTAATGTCACTGATATTTAGGATGCGCAAGCGTTATACAGGACGTATAGGGCAAGTAATGTCGCTGTCACCATCGGCTAATAAAAAAATTAAACTGAATGAATGTCACTGATATTAAGCATGCACAAACGTTGTATAGGAGGTATAGCGCAAGTAATGTCGATGTCACCACCGGTTAATAAAACAATTACACTGAATGAATGTCACTGATATTTAGGATGCACAAACGTTATACAGGAGGTATAGCGCAAGTAATGTAGCTGTCACCACTGGCTAATAAAAAATTAGACTGAATGAATGTCATTGACATTTAGGATGCACAAACATTATACAGGAGGTATAGCGCAAGTAATGTCGCTGTCACCACCGGCTAATAAAAAATTACAATAAATTAATCTCACTGATATTTACGATTCACAAACGTTATACATGAGGTGTAGTGCAAGTAATGTCATTGTCACCACAGGCTAATAAAAAATTACACTGAATGAATGTCACTGATATTTAGGATGCACAAACGTTATACAGGAGATGTTGCGCAAGTAATGTCACTGTCAAATATATTTAGGCTGCGCAAATGTAAAATAAAAGGTGTAGCAGAGGTTGTGTCGCAGGTTGCACTAATAATTATATTGCTGCCAGATACAACATTAGTCCTTAAAAGGACTTTTGGGTCTCTAACAAGTTTTTTCCCTAAATTATTACTATTTCAATTCCTACACTATCTGTCCCTTCTTCAGTACAGCACTCCCTGACTAAGACTGAGCCGAACATGTGTCATCGGGTGCTATGTAGACTTTAGACAATCGAAAAGAGTTGTCAATAGTTGACACACTCATAACATAAATTTTATTCCTCTATGCGTCAATCTTGGTGTAGTGATGACTGTGCTCGTGCGCACGTTTGGCAGATTGCAGGTGATGGCGGTTTTTCAAAGCCTATGGTCGTGCTGAGGTAGTTCAGTGACAGTTAAGTGACCCAAAAAACAATGATTCTGCAGTGTGGGCCCATTGTTGGCCTAGTAGGCTTTAGTGACCACCTTAGATGATCACAAAGAAAATTAATGTTTTTTCTATGAAAAATTATCCAGCCGATCACTTTTGGTCTGTTCACAATGAAGCAACAACTTTATCATCTGGGGTGTGCCAACATTGCCAACACACTCATGGAGGTGATCCCTTCATTCTGATACGCAAGCCCCTTCACCACAACAAGGAATTGACACATGTATGTGCCTTTTTTTGTTTTGTTTTTACAGGCACAGTGCAGCCCCAGAGGCCAGAAAAATTAGGAATGCACACATGCCTGAAAAATTGGGTATTGTTGCAGCTGCTACATGCAGAAACTAAATACAGCAGCGTGGGGACCACTTTTAGCCCAAGGCATCTCATCAGGCCTTTTTTAGTCAAATGTATCCCCCACTGTCAGTCCCTTCGGTATCCATACCTCATTCATCTTAATAAAGGTGAGGTAATCTAGACTTTTTTGACCTAGGCGACTTCTCTTGTCAGTGACAATACCTCCTGCTGCGCTGAAGGTCCTTTCTGACAGGACACTTGAAGCGGGGCAGGCCAGAAGTTCTATTGCAAATTGGGATAGATCAAACCACAGGTCAAGCCTGCACACCCAGTAGTCAAGGGGTTCATTGCTCCTCAGAGTGTCGATATCTGCAGTTAAGGCGAGGTAGTCTGCTACCTGTCGGTCGAGTTGTTCTCTGAGGGTGGACCCCGAAGGGCTGTGGCCATGCCTAGGACTTAAAAAGCTCTGCATGTCCTCCATCAACAACACGCCTGTAAAGTGTCCTGTCCTTGCCGGCATGGTCGTGGTAGGAGGAGGATTACTTTCAACTCTTCCCCTGTTAGATTCCCATTGTGCTCTGACATCACCCTTATACGCTGTGTAAAGCCTACTTTTTAACTTGTTTTGGAACTGCTGCATCCTTTCCGACTTCTGGTAATTCGGTAACATTTCAGCCACTTTCTGCTTATACCGGGGGTCTAGTAGCGTGGCCACCCAGTACAGGTCGTTCGCCTTCAGCCTTTTTATACGAGGGTCCCTCAACAGGCATGACAGCATGAAAGACCCCATATGCACAAGGTTGGATGCCGAGCTACTCATCTCCCGTTCTTCGTCCTCACTGATGTCATTGAAGGTCTGTTCTTCCCCCCCAGCCACGAACAACAACACGGGTCCCAGATAGGTGACAACAACGAGCACCCTGGGATGCCTGCTGTGGTTGGTCTTCCTCCTTCTCAAAGCCACATTCCTCCTCTGACTCCTCTTCCTCAGACTCCTCTTCCAGCGTTGCCGCAAGTCCAGCAAGCGATGATGATAAGGGCTGTTTCTGGTGGTGGTGGTGACCACATCTCTTCTTCTTCCTCTTCACGCTCATCCACGGCCTGATCCAGCACTCTTCGCAGGCCACTCTCCAGGAAGAAAACAAATGGGATGAGGTCGCTGATGGTGCCTTCGGTGCGACTGACTAGGCTTGTCATCTCCTCAAAAGGACGCATGAGCCTACAGGCATTGCGCATGAGCGTCCAGTAACGTGGCAAAAAATGCCCAGCTCCCCAGTCCTAGCACCCCGGTCATACAAATACTCATTGACGGCTTTTTCTTGATGTAGCAGGTGGTCGAACATTAGGAGTGTTGAATTCCAACGTGTCGGGCTGTCGCAAATCAAGCGCCTCACTGGCATGTTGTTTCGCCGCTGAATGTAGGAAAAGTGCGCCATGGCCATGTAGGAACGCCGGAAATGGCCACACACCTTCCTGGCCTGCTTGAGGACATCCTGTTAAGCCTGGGTACTTACACACAAAGCGTTGTACAATCAGATTCAACTCATGTGCCATGCACGGCAAATGTGTCAACAGATTGCTTCTGTTGTCACACACCACTTTGCCGTTGGTGCGGGGTCAGCCCTGATCCACCTGTGTGTTCAGGGCGGACAGGAGTGCTGGTCCGGTGTGACTCTCTGCTTTCAGGCAAGTCAACCACAAGACGGCGTGATACTGTTATATCCGGGATGTGGAATAGCCCCTAGGGAGCTGTAGGGGTGCAGTTGATGATGTGGAGCAAGACGTAACAGCAGAAGAGGACTCAGCCGAGGAGGTCAGCGAAGAGGATGGAGTAGGAGGAGTAGAGGAGGTGGCAGCAGGCCTGCTTGCAAGTCGTGGCGGTATTACCACCTCCGCTGCAGAGCCATGCATTCCATGCTTGGCAGCCATCAGCAGGTTTACCCAATGCGTAGTTTACGTGATATACCTGCCCTGACCGTGCTTTGCAGATATGGTATTAGTGGTCAGATGGACCAACACTGTGTGCCAGACATGCCATGACAGTACAGGTTGGTGATTGCCTCTTGTGAAAATATTTTTGGCCGGGTAACTTCCACTGCGGTGTCCAAATAGTTACAAATTTTTTGAAGGCCTCAGACTCCACTAGCTTGTATGGTAAAAGCTGGTGGGCTAAGAGTTACGACAAGCGAGCTGTCAGACACCGAGGAAGGGGTTGACTCTGTGACATTGGCTTCTTACGCTCAAACAATTCCTTGACAGACACCTGACTGTCGGCAGATGAGCAGGAACTGATGAAGGTGAGAGGTGGAGTGGCGGGTGGTTGAGGGGGGGCAGGGAGGACGGCAGTGGTTGAGGTGGCTGAAGATGCTGGACCAGGAGGAGCATGGTGGCTTTGATTTTGTGTGCTGCTTGTACTCATGTGTTGATCCCATAGGCGTTTGTGATGTGAGATCATGTGCCTTCGCATAGCAGTTGCACCTAGGTGGGTGTTGGACTTCCCACGACTCAGTTTATTTTGGCACAGGTTGCAAATTGCATTGCTGTTATCAGAGGCAGACACACAAAAAAAATGCCACACTACTGAGCTTTGCAATGACGGCATTCTGGTGGTGGTAACAGCATGCGTTGATTGGCGTGCTGTCTGGCTGACCCCGGGTGCCGATATATGCTGTCTGACTGTGCCACTAGCTCCTTGTGACGACCTCCCCCTGCTTCCAAGTCGTCTCCTCCTCCTCTCTGTCTCCCCATCTGAACTTTCCCCCTGTTCTTCTTCTCTTCGAGCGGGCACTCACGTGACATCCACGGACACATCGTCATCATCAACCAGTTCACTTTTATCTGACAACTCAGCAAAGGAAGCAGCAGCGGGTACAACATCATCATCATCACATCGTACGTCCATGTGTGTAATGCGGCCTGACTGAGACATATCCCTTTTATCTACTTCCTTTGGCAATAATGGTTGTGCATCACTCATTTCTTCCAACTGAAGTGTAAATAAATCCTCTGACAGATAAAATGAAACAGCTGTGGTGCTAATGTTGGTGGTGGCGGCTGGTGGGCGAGTGGTAACTTGAGAGGTGCCCGAAGCTGAGCTGGAGGAGGATGGTGCGTCAAGGTTCCGAGCGGAAGCTGTAGAAGAATGGGTGTCCTGTGTAGGCCAGTCAACTATGCCCTCAGAATTTTTTAAGTTCAGGGTTTGTGGCCTCTGAACACTGGACATTATTCTAGGGTCAAAAGAAATCACAGCACCACAAAGGACCCTGTGGGATGGCCAGCCTCTGCCTGTCAATTCTTTTTGATTAGTGGTACTATGCGTGCAAGGTACTGTGCCACACGGTATGAGTGGTGGGCATTGGCTGTTGGCACACTACAGTCAGTGAAAGTGGGCCTGACACACACTGGCAGCACGTAGACAACTATAATAAGACTACAGTGAGGAAAGTGCTACACACATGCAAAGTGATCCAACATATGTGTAAGGTAAAAAAATGCCTTTTTTATGCAAAAGTCCAGTGCCACACAGTATGAGTGGTGGGCACTGGCAGTGGGCACACTACAGTCTGTGGAAGTGGGCCTGACACCCACTGACAGGCAACTAACCTTAGATTAAAGGGTAAAAATTAAATGCCCTATTTATCGGCAAGGTACTGTGCCACCCGGTATGAGTGGTGGGCATTGGCAGTTGGCACACTACAGTCAGTGAAAGTGGGCCTGACACACACTGGCAGCACGTAGACAACTATAATAAGATTAAAGTGTAAAAAAAAAATGCCATTTTTATGCAAAAGTCCAGTGCCACACAGTATGAGTGGTGGGCACTGGCAGTGGGCACACTACAGTCTGTGGAAGTGGGCCTGACACCCACTGGCAGGCAACTAACCTTAGATTAAAGGGTAAAAATTAAATGCCCTATTTATCGGCAAGCTACTGTGCCACCCGGTATGAGTGGTGGGCATTGGCAGTTGGCACACTACAGTCAGTGAAAGTGGGCCTGACACACACTGGCAGCACGTAGACAACTATAATTATATTAAAGTGTAAAAATTAAATGCCTTTTTTTATGCAAAGTCCGGTGCCACACGGTATGAGTTGTGGGCACTGGCAGTGGGCATTTTACAGTCAGTGGAAGTGGGCCTGACACACATTGGCAGGCAACTAACCTTGCATTAAAGGGTAAAAATTAAATGCCTTATTTATCGGCAAGCTACTGTGCCACCCGATATAAGTGGTGGGCACTGGCAGTGGGCACACTACAGTCAGTGGAAGTGGGCCTGACACACACTGGCAGGCAACTAACCTTAGATTAAAGGGTATAAATAAAATGCCTTATTTATCGGCAAGCTACTGTGCCACCCGGTATGAGTGATGGGCACTGGCAGTGAGAACACTACAGTCAGTGGAAGTGTGCCTGGCACACACTGGCAGCAGGCAGGCAACTAAAATTTGATTAAAGTGTAAAAATTAAATGCCTTTTTTTATGCAAAGTCCTGTGCCACCCGGTATGAGTGGTGGGCACTGGCAGTGGGCACACTAAAGTCTGTGGAAGTGGGCCTGACACACTGGCAGCAGGCAGGCAACTGAAATTAGATTAAAGTGCAAAAATTAAATGCTTTTTTTCATTCAAAGTCCTGTGCCACACGGTATGAGTGGTGGGCACTGGCAGTGGGCACACTGCAGTCTGTGGAAGTGGGCCTGACACACACTGGCAGCAGGCAGGCAACTGAAATTAGATTAAAGTGTAAAAATTAAAAGCCTTTTTTTTAATGCAAAGTCCAGTGCCACAAGGTATGAGTGTTTGGCACTGGCAGTGGCCACACTACAGTCAGTGGAAGTGGGCCTTACACACACTGGCAGCAGGCAGGCAACTGAAGTTAGATTAAAGTGTAAAAATGAAATGCCTTTTTTTATGTAAAGTCCTGTGCCACACGGTATGAGTGGTAGGAACTAGCAGTGGGCACACTACAGTCAGTGGAAGTGGGCCTGACACACACTGGCAGCAGGCAGGCAACTGAAATTAGATTAAAGTGTAAAAATGAAATGCCTTTTTTTTAATGCAAAGTCCTGTGCCACACGGTATGAGTGTTTGGCACTGGCAGTGGGCACACTACAGTCAGTGGAAGTGGGCCTGACACACACTGGCAGCAGGCAGGCAACTGAAATTAGATTAAAGTGTAAAAATGAAATGCCTTTTTTTTAATGCAAAGTCCTGTGCCACACGGTATGAGTGGTGGGCACTGGCAGTGGGCACACTACAGTCAGTGGAAGTGGGCCTGACACACACTGGCAGCAGGCAGGCAACTGAAGTTAGATTAAAGTGTAAAAATGAAATGCCTTTTTTTATGTAAAGTCCTGTGCCAGACGGTATGAGTGGTGGGAACTGGCAGTGGGCACACTACAGTCAGTGGAAGTGGGCCTGACACACACTGGCAGCAGGCAGGCAACTGAAATTAGATTAAAGTGTAAAAATGAAATGCCTTTTTTTTAATGCAAAGTCCTGTGCCACACGGTATGAGTGGTGGGCACTGGCAGTGGGCACACTGCAGTCAGTGGAGGTGGGCCTGACACACACTGGCAGCAGGCAGGCAACTGAATTTAGATTAAAGTGTAAAAATGAAATGCCTCTTTTTATGCAAAGTCCTGTGCCACCCGGTATGAGTGGTGGGCACTGGCAGTGGGCACACTACAGTCAGTGGAAGTGGGCCTGACACACACTGGCAGCAGGGAGATAAGCAATATATATATATGGAGAAAAAATAAATAAATGCAGACTAATGTAGCAGCCCTAAAAAGGGCTTTTTGGGGTGCTGTGAAGCTGTCCTAACAGCAGATGAGTCTGTGGACACAGAACACTGGTCTAGCTAACGGTTTCCCTATGAATTCATCAGCACAGCAGCAGCTGCAGTCTGCCTGCTCTCACTAACACACTGCAGCTTCAGACTGAATCTAAAATGGCTGCCGTTTTTAAAAGAGGTGGGAATATGTGGGAGGGAGGGTGTTGAATGGCTGGAATGTGTGTGCTGACTGTGAGGTACAGGGTCAAAGTTTGCTCAATGATGATGTATAGGGGGCGGACAAGCTATGTTTGCCGGCTAATAATTCGGGACATCACTAGTGGTTGGTTTTGTAATGCACAGCTGTTAGAATTAGGTGTTCATCAACAGCTTTATCAACCAGTGTTACCAGCCTCTGAGCCTCTCCCTCTCAAAATTTTCCCTGATTAAAGTCGCTAAAATCTACACAATTATTTTTTTTCTATTCTTTACCTAGACTGTCTCTGCTACACTAGAATATTTGCTTGTGCCTCTGTATATTCTATTTTTGTTTTTTGGCAGTCATTACCAGAGATCCACCCATCCACCTTCATCAGCAGCTCAACACAGTATGGCATTTGCTTGTTCTGTAGAGGTGTCTCCTTGTTTTTTACCACCCCTGATTGGCTGATAAGGCTTTATGTCAACCTCTGAGAAAATTAGGGCAAGCCCTACTCCCCACTTCCTCCCAGTGTCATCCTTGTTCTTTCTCCCTCGTGGTTTTTCTGTGTCAATCTTTACAGTAAAATAGTGCAGGGCGCCATTTTGATGCGGTTCGTCCAAAACAAATAAAAAATATTTGCTTTGTAGATAGATTTTTGTTAAATGCATAACAAATGTGATTAGTTTAGAATAGATTCATTCTTCTTTACTTGAAGGGTAACATTTACAAATGGAGATGTCACACAAAATCAAGTAACTATAAGATTACTTATTAATGCAGCTGAAATGATATTTTGTTACTTGTCCATGTGATAAAATATATATTGGTTTGACATCTAGAGAACTCAGAAGGACAAGAGAACACATATTGGGGATTCTGTCTGCAAAGGAGACAAAGGAGATTGATAAATTAAAGACTTTTTACCACCATTTCAAGAAGTATAACTATGGTTGAGCGAGTTATCTGAAGTGGACTTTAACCAGATTTCTGTGAAAATATGATTCACTGCAAAGCCAAATTTCCTCATGCTGTGTGGTAATGCATCAATTTTTCCTGAAATGACTTAAAAAAACAATACTCACCTTATTTACTTGAGTGTGAATAGCTTAAAGGTCCCGTTTTAAATCTCAAGCGGTGCTTGATGACATCATCTTGCTGGCCGAAGTGGTGACGTCATACACTACCGTGCACAAGATTTTGTGCGAGATCTTCAATAAAGATGTTTGCGATGGCCTCTTCATGCACAAACAGATGAGGTGAGTATTATTTTATTTTTTGAATCCCTGAAAGGTCTCCATTTTTATGTCAGATGCCACGATCAGCGATGAATGCGGCATTCGGGGGGTTCAATAATGGGGGCAGTGCCCGCTACTTACAAAGAAATGTGTTTCATGATTAAGTATTTCGACACAAAGTTAGTTTATTTGGAAAATTTGTAGAAGCAGCCAAATGAAAGTCTTCATAACTTTGCTCATCACGAAATATAACATCTGTGATATTTCTAGTTTCAAGGTAAGAGGAAATAACAGAATTTACCTAAACGTGAAATATGGCCAAATTAAAAGAAAAATTGTACTAGGAATATTATAATTGGTCACCACTCTTAGCACAATGGTACCAATGAAGCTCTGAATTTCAGCGTCTTTCTCTGATTAATTTATGTGTTTATTATTTTTATCATGAAAAACATTTTCTTATGTTTGTTATTTATTAAGACACACTTCCTGACATGCTGTCTGCATTTTATTTGCCATATTCACCCATTGTTTTGTTTTTTACAGATATAAGAACAGAGGGTACAAGCATATAAGTAGGTGTATGAAGAATGGAATAGTACATACAAGGAAAACTTTTTTGTGACAGGTCACATTTATGTGTGGTTATATGCATTTTTCACAGTATTTCTGTGTTTTTTTCACATTCTTTTTCTTTCATTGCACATTCACACTGCTTAAAACTGATTTACACACTCCAAGGAGAAGGCGATTATCAGGAAGGAAGCATTCCGTCCCGACAGCTGTCTGCTCATTCAGTGGGGGTGAAGCCCTGCTTTTACATGGAGCAATCACCTTTGTGTAAGTGTGTGAATATCATGCAGCTGCATTGTTTCTGAGCAGCATTGTGCTGTTTAGACAGCAGGATCTGCTTGCCAGAAACAATAAGTTACTTGCCTTCATGAATGACTGTTTCACCCAATAAACATGATTATTGGTAACGAGCTTTCATTGGAACTTTCATCCCTGATAGTCCGCCCAACAATCGGCCCATGTAAACCCTCCATTATAGTTGTATTTATTCACGCCTCTTCACACCAATCTAATTTACAATACAATTTACCGATACTTACATGGTTACTAATGTAAAACTTATCTATTTCATTTGATATATACTTAATTATATAATTTTTTGGCACTATTTGGCATTTACGTGCATTTTTCATATATGTTTTTTTTTTAATCACATTCCATTTCTTTCATTGCACACTTACTGTACATTAGCTATATTTGTATCTATTGACATTCATTTAGCAGCGATTTTATTTGTATTAACAGTATTTAATTGCGTTTTACTGGATTCATGTACACATTTCAGTCTCTCTATATTATATCCTTGTATTTATACATACATTACAGTGGCTTTGTTAAATTTGTTTCTGTTTATTGTAAGAGGGTGCAAGGTGTCATATTCGATGGCAGGTACGTGTCACCGAGGTTGCTGGCCTCGGTGAGGTAAGAGCCGGGTTTTTTTTGGTCTGCAGCAGCTAGTGCTGCTGGACTCTGTTACTTAGTTTGGCTGCAAAGCTAATCCGGGCCGGCTCTTACTGGGAGTAGGCAAAGAGTTGGGTGGGTGCCTACTCCCCACGGTCCAGGCCTGACTTTATCCGGGCCTTTAAAAAGGCAGCCTCCTTAGCAGCTGAGGGTGGTGATTATCCTGGAGCCTGATAACAGGGCTGTGGAGTTCTCTGTCCTGGAGGAAAGAGCTCAGCAAGGAGGTGGCTTTTGTTCCTGGCTACCTGAAGGTGGATTCTCCTGCGGCTGGGCCGACAGCCTGGTGCGAACCTGCACCTACACCTCCCAGGTGACTGAACCTGTGTTGGCCTGTTTTGTTTTGCCTCCTTGTTTCTGACATGTGTGAATTACCACCAAAAGACTGTTTGCTGTTTATTTTTGTGTCAGTGTGAATAAAACACTGTTTATTGCACATCCTGGACTCTTTGTTTTGCCTCGGTACTGCACCCGCACCGCTGTCTACCAGAGCGACTCCCCACATTTGGTGTCGGATGCGGGCATGCGCAGTGAGGCTGGCGGGAACGCCGAAGTTTTTGCTAAAGTGCATGGAATATATTAAGCCAGCAAAGTTGCAAGCAGGAATTTCTGGCAACATGGAGGCTGCTGTGAAGGCTCTCATAGAGGCTAACGTGCAGCAGCGGGAGACCAACCAGCTACTGCTACAACATGTGATGGCGTTACAGGCGGCAGGAGCGTCCCACCACGTCCATGATGCCCGGAAGCGGTCCGTGCGGCGATCCCAAAAATGACCCCCGCAGACGGCGTTGAGACATACCTGGCGGTCTTTGAGAAGGTCGCCGTGAGGGAAAAGTTACCCGTGACCAGTGGGCTGAGGTGGTCGCTCCGTTCCTGGCTTCCGGACCCCAGCAGGTGTTCTTCGACTTGTCGGACGACCAAGCGGCAGATTATGACACCGTGAAAGGAGAGATCCTAGCCAGACTGGGGGTGAACGTGCTGGTCAGCGCTCAAAGAGTCCACCAGTGGGACTTTAAAGCGACTGATCCCGCTAGGCCGCAGTACTACGACCTGCTGCACAGGCTGCAAAAGTGGCTGCAGCCCGATCTACTAAGTCCCACTGCCATGCTGGATCGACTGTTGGCGGACATCTTTTGGAGGGCCCTGCCTTATCCCCTCCAGCACTGGATCGGCCAGGTATCGCCCACCAATGCCCTGGAGATGGTCGACCTGGTGGAGCGTTACGAGGCCACCAGAAACCTGCAGGGAGTCTTGCTGGGAAGGGGTCAGTCAAACCCCGGAGGCCTCTGCCCCAGTTCCGACGTCCGGCGACAGAGCGGCCTGCACGGAATATACCCCCTGCGAGTCCGCCTCCGTGGTATGCTGGAGGTGTCAGGAGCCAGGCCACATCAGGGCCGACTGTCCGCATCGGGATGAGCCGATGGAGGTGAACTACGGGAGTCGCCACTCCTTGTACGCCCGGAGACTGTGTGCGACCGGCACCCCGAGACAATAGACAATCGTCATCTGTGCCGGGTGCAGGTCGGGGATAACCTGGCAGTGGCGCTGTTGGACTCAGGGAGCCTGGTAACCCTGATAAGTGCTGCCCTGGTACAGCCCACCCAGTATACGGGCCGGAAAGTGGGTGTGGTGTGCATTCACGGAGACTTAAAGGACTATCCCACTGCTGTAATGTCTCTGTCCACGGCGGCCGGCACCTGGACTTGTGAAGTGGCGATCTCCACAAAGCTACCCTATGAACTGATAATTGGGAGAGACTTCCCTGGTTTTCCGTCACTGTGGCCTGAGGTGAAAGTGTCTAATAGCCCTGAGACAGGGGTAACCCTAGCAGAGTGGCCTGATACCACTGGAAGGCCAGAACCCTGGGAGCCCGAGTCTGAAGGGCCAGCGGTAGGGGTGACCACTGCTGCAGCGGTAGTGGGGAGACAACCCCACTGAGTGTAATGGTGGGAGACACGGAGGACTTGCCACCGGGACCTGAGTTGGCAGACCTCAATGTCTCCGGGGAAAATTTTGGGACCGCACAACACCGGGACCAAACCCTAACCAGGGCCTGGGAGAATGTGCTGGAAATTGATGGTAAACCCCAGAAACCAGGGGCTGAATTAATGTTCCCACGATTTATTGTTCTGCAGGATATGTTGTATCGGGTGAACCAAATCCGAGGTGAACCTGTTGAACAGTTGGTGGTGCCCACAGCGTATCGCAAGCTTGTCATGGAGCTTGCCCACCAACATGTTCTTGGGGGACACCTGGGGTGGCAGAAAACCCAGGACCGCATTCTGCAGCGGTTTTATTGGCCCAGTGTGTTCAAGGAGGTAGAAAATTATTGTAAGTCCTGTCCAACCTGTCAGATAACTAGCCCCCAGCCACATTTCCGTAGTCCTCTGGTACCTCTGCCAATTATTGAAGTACCGTTTGAGCGAATCGCTATGGATTTAATTGGGCCTGTACCAAAGTCTGCCAGAGGCCACCAACACATTCTGGTAGTTCTCGACTATGCCACTCGGTATCCGGAGGCGGTGCCTCTGCGACATACCTCAGCTAAGCTCATTGCCAAAGAGTTATTGGAGATGTTTTCCCGTGTGGGCCTGCCAAAAGAGGTTCTGACAGACCAAGGGACCCCTTTTATGTCCAAAGTAATGAGGGAACTGTGTAAATTGTTGCGTATAAAGCAGTTACGGACGTCCGTTTACCATCCGCAAACAGACGGTCTTGTGGAGAGGTTTAACCAAACTCTAAAAAATATGTTAAAGAGGGTGGTGTCTAGAGATGGGAAGGACTGGGATCTGCTTCTGCCCTATCTCATGTTCGCAGTGCGAGAGGTGCCCCAGGCCTCTACTGGGTTCTCGCCCTTCGAACTGCTTTATGGCAGACACCCTCGGGGCCTGTTGGATATCGCCAAGGAAGCATGGGAACAACAGCCTGTCCCCCACAAAAGTGTCATTGAGTATGTCGCCCAGATGCAGGAACGGATGGAAAGGGTGTTGCCTTTGGTCCGGGAGCATATGGAGGCAGCGCAACAGGCCCAGAGTAGGGTGTACAATCGTCAGGCTCGAGTGCGGGACTTCAATCCGGGAGATCGGGTTTTGGTTCTGGTACCCACCCTTGACAGCAAATTCCTAGCTAGGTGGCAGGGCCCCTATGAGGTGATCGAGAAGGTAGGGAAGTAAATTACAAAGTACACCAGCCAGGGCGGCGCAAGCGGAGCAGGTGTACCACGTGAATTACTTAAGCCGTGGAAAGATAGGGACGCGGCCGGCGACCACAGCCCCCGGCCAGGGCTTCTAGAGTGAAAGGGTCCAGCCCCACAGTTCGAGGCCTGTGAAGCCGTAACCACGGTAAAAATTGCAGACAGCCTGTCTTCCAAACAAGTTCAGGAAGTCAGGGAGTTCCTCAGTCGGAACACGGATGTGTTCTCGGACCTCCCTGGCCGCACGTCTCTCATCCGACATGACATCGTCACTGAGCCTCAGGCCAAGGTCGGTTAAAACCATACCGGGTACCCGAGGCTCGGCGGCGGGCCATCGCGGAGGAAGTGCAGTTAATGTTGAAGCTCGATGTCATTGAGGAGTCGAAAAGTGAGTGGGCCAGTCCCATAGTCCTAATACCCAAGCCGGATGGGACGTTGCGGTTCTGCAGCGACTTTCGCAAGTTAAATGAAGTATCCAAGTTTGGCGCGTATCCCATGCCCCGAGTAGACGAGCTTGTTGAAAATTTAGGACAAAGCCCGTTATTTTACTGTGCTGGACCTCACTAAAGGGTACTGGCAGGTACCCTTAACGGAGTCGGCTAAGGAAAAACCGCGTTTGTTACCCCGCAGGGCCTGTATCACTACAAGGTGTTACCCTTTGGCCTGCATGGCGCCCCGCCACTTTCCAAGGTTAATGGACATAGTGCTGCGACCACATCGTCGGTGCGCCTCGGCCTACTTAGATGATGTAGTCATCCACAGCACCGACTGGGAAAGCCATTTACCCAAGGTGCAGGCGGTAGTGGATGCCCTGAGGAAAGCTGGACTAACCGCCAATCCAAAAAAGTGTGCGATTGGGTTGGAAGAGACCAAATATCTGGGATATGTAATCGGGCGAGGAGTCATCAAACCTCAGGTAACTAAGGTAGAGGCCATTCGTAACTGGCCCTGACCGGTCACCACCAGGCAGGTAAAGTCGTTCCTGGGGATTGTAGGATACTACATGAGGTTTGTGCCCCACTTTGCCACAATAGCAGCGCCATTGACAGACCTGTTGAAGGGACGAAAGTCTGGGAGGGTTAGCTGGAGTGAGAAGGCGGAGGAGGCTTTCGCCGCGTTGAAGTCGGCCCTGTGTGGGTCCCGGTTTTGGTGACACCCGACTTCAACAAGGAGTTTGTCGTACAGACCGGCGCCTCGGAGGTAGGCCTCGGTGCGGTACTGTCTCAGGAGGTCAACGGGGAAGAACATCCCGTTGTCTTCCTGAGCCGTAAGCTCAGTCCCGCCCGAGTCCAGGTATAGTATAGTGGAGAGGGAGTGCCTGGCTATCAAGTGGGCACTCGAATCTCTCCGCTACTACCTGTTAGGGAGGAGGTTCCGTCTGGTGACCGACCATTCCCCTCTCAAGTGGATGAGTCAGGCCAAGGAGAGGAATGCTCGGGTCACCAGGTGGTTCCTATCCCTTCAAAATTTCAAATTCTCCGTGGAACACAGGGCAGGCCGCTTGCAGGGTAACGCAGATGCCCTGTCCCGCGTCCACTGCCTCACGTGTGTTCACCCCTCAGGGTTGAACAAAGGGGGTGTGTAAGAGGGTGCAAGGTGTCATATTCGATGGCAGGTACGTGTCACCGAGGTTGCTGGCCTCGGTGAGGTAAGAGCCGGGTTTTTGGTCTGCAGCAGCTAGTGCTGCTGGACTCTGTTACTTAGTTTGGCTGCAAAGCTAATCCGGGCCGGCTCTTACTGGGAGTAGGCAAAGAGTTGGGTGGGTGCCTACTCCCCACGGTCCAGGCCGGACTTTATCCGGGCCTTTAAAAGGCAGCCTCCTTAGCAGCTGAGGGTGGTGATTATCCTGGAGCCTGATAACAGGGCTGTGGAGTTCTCTGTCCTGGAGGAAAGAGCTCAGCAAGGAGGTGGCCTTTGTTCCTGGCTACTTGAAGGTGGATTCTCCTGCGGCAGGGCCGACAGCCTGGTGCGAACCTGCACCTTCACCTCCCAGGTGACTGAACCTGTGTTGGCCTGTTTTGTTTTGCCTCCTTGTTTCTGACATGTGTGAATTACCACCAAAAGACTGTTTGCTGTTTATTTTTGTGTCAGTGTGAATAAAACACTGTTTATTGCACATCCTGGACTCTTTGTTTTGCCTCGGTACTGCACCCGCACCGCTGTCTACCAGAGCGACTCCCCACATTATATACATACAAGTGGTATGTAAATATGAAGGCCTAGTACACCTGAAGATAACTGTTAAGATTATCGCTAATGAGCGTTCATATAAATGCTCGTTAGCAAACATTTGGCAGTGTAATACTGGCGACAATTACCCGGTAATCTGAATATTTTAGCACGTTTAAAAGTTGTCGTTTGTCGGCGCCAGGTTGCGTTGTGTAATCAGCGCTCTGCTGCCAGCAAGCAATGATTCAGTATGGGGATGAATGATGACATTCGCGATCTCTTCTCCCCATACCGAGGAAGAGATCGCTGCATGTAATAGAAGTGGTTTCCTCTGCTAGCGAGCAGGTGATTGCCGGGAAAGAACGCTTCTGTCTAGACCAGTGATGGGCAACGTGCGGCTCTCCAGCTGTTGCAGAACTACAACTCCCAGCATGCAAAGCCTGTCTATAGCTATCAGCCTACTGCAGGGCATGGTGGGAGTTGTAGTTTAGCAACAGCTGGAGAGCCGCACGTTGCCCATCACTGGTCTAGACAATCGCCTGCAGAATCTGCAGGTGTAATAGGACTTTTAAAACTTGGTTAGTGACAGTACTTGTATGGAGACTAATAAGATATAGTCAGCCCATGCTGGCTAAATGGCAGTCATCTATTTGTGGATATGCTTTTAATTAATAGAGCCCCATGTTGTATAGCCACAACATTGCGTGATTTGATTATGCCGCCGCATGTGGGCTGATGTCATTTGATGTTTCTGGAAGCCATATTTTCAATTAGATTAAGCCTGGCAAAGTATAAAGATCAGGTATTTAGACACCACTCAGATAAGGAGTGCAAACAATTAAGTGGTATTGTAAGCAGGTACAATTGGGGTTCATAAGGAGACATGCCAGTTCAGTCAGCTCCCCCAATGAAGGGAACGAAACACACTTCGGGGGTCTATTGTGCCAGGGTAAGGTTTGTATTAGTCATTGTATCAACTTCCATACCTTATGTTTATGGGTCAAATTTTTTGGTCTGAGTATATGATGCTTGTATATACGTTTGCACTTTATTTAGGATGTTAACTCTATGTGGAAACTATAACAACTACTATTCCACCCTGTGCTGTGTGCGTTTGGTCACTGATTTTAATATGTTTCAATTATGGATGCTTAATAAAGATGACATCTATATTACAAATGGGTGTGATGTCAAATCCTGCAGGTTTGCTGTTTGACTAGCGTCTGACTGACGCAGGTTGATTTTGTGACAAAATAGTAATTTATGTTGGTGTGATTAATGGAGGAAAAAAGTGATCCCTTTTTTCAGGATATAGAAGACTATATGGGTCCATTCTATGAAATTTTAAATATCATATTGATGTGCAAAACAGATTATGAAAGGTTCTGGTACATATACTGTAGCTATTCAAAACCATGTCTTAGTTTTAAAAATGAATGCCTTAGGCCTCTTTCCCACTTGCGTTCTAAGGATCCGGCAGGCACTTCCGTCCCGCCGGATCCATCAGAACGCAAGTCGCCTGAAAGCATTAGAAGACTGATCAGGATCCTGATCAGTCTTCGAAATGCTTTGAGGTTACTATGGCAGCCAGGAGGCTATTAAAGTCCTGGTTGCCATAGTAGTAGTGGGGAGCTGGGGAGCAGTATACTCACAGTCCGTGCGGCTCCCGGGGCGCTCCAAAATGACGTCAGAGTGCCCCATGCGCATGGATCACGTGATCCATGCGATCACGTGATCCATGCGTGTAGGGTGCCCTGACGTCACTCTGGAGCGCCCCGGGAGCCACATGGATGGTAAATATACTGCTCCCCACTACACTTTACCATGGCAACCAGGACTTTAGCGTCCTGGCTGCCATGGTAACCATTGAGAAAAAGCTAAACGTCGGATCCGGCGATGCGCCGAAACGACGTTTAGCTTAAGGCGGAATCGGATTAATGGCTTTCAATGGGCATTAATTCCGGATCCGGCCTTGCGGCAAGTGTTCAGTATTTTTGGCCGGAGCAAAAAGCGCAGCATGCTGCGGTATTTTCTCCGGCCAAACAACGTTCCGGTCCTGAACTGAAGACATCCTGATGCATCCTGAACGGATTTCTCTCCATTCAGAATGCATTGGGATAATCCTGATTCACGATTCAATCCAGGATTGTTCTGGCATAGAGACCCGACGACGGATCTCTATGCCAGAAAACAAAAACGCTAGTGTGAAAGAGCCCTTAGTTGTGCCGAAATAACACTTTTGATAAATATGCAAAATGACAACACTGAGGACATTTCTACTACTCTTGGTGCGGGAAAGATCTCCTTTAGCCCCCTAGCCATTCCCTCTGAAACTTGATTGACAGGGAAAGGCATAAAATATGTTTTTTCGCACAAGCACCATGCAATTACACATTGTTGCATGGAAAGTAGACTAGAGACCAGTGGAGATGCCTACATTTCCTTTTCTGTGTGTATCGTTTTGGTATGTTGCTTTATCCAGGCCTTCAATGGCACAACTACATTTTTAATAAATCCTCTGATAACTGTACTCCAGTCTACACAAGAAGGCAGACTCTTTATTTTATGTGGATAGTCCGACTAAAAAAAAAAACTATTTTTGCTGCAATAGACATCTGATACCATCATTGGGGAGTAGCTTCAAATATAGATATCATAATTGTATTGCATCGTCCTGTTTACAGCTGAATAATTTAGACAATGCCAGTATAGTAGCTATTTATATATTATGTGGACATAATACTTGAATATAATTACATGCCCTTAGTTCAGAAGGTTCAGTGCTTTGTGCATGGCTGTGAATGACGCTTGACTGATTCAAAGATAAACCAATGAAAAGAATGTGCAAAGCGCTGCCAAATATTATTACAGTCTGCTTTTGTAAGATGTCATATTTCCTGCAGCTTGACAGAGCCAGTAATAGAATTGTCTTTCAGATGCCTGGAGAGAGCCGTTTAGAACAATCACTAGCGCTTTCTTATTGTCACCATTTCAAATGAGGGATCATTTAAACTCCTCAATTAAGGCTCAAAAGTTTTATCAAAAGCTGCTGATTTAGGTAAAAAACTCAGAATGCCAGGTACAAGCTTTGAAATTATTCTGTCAATTCTTCTCCATTGCTTTCAAGCTCATGTTTTTAAGATATTATGTACAGTGTATAAAAAAGTAGCATGTATGTTTTTAAAGTAGGCTCCCCTTTGTGCTGAAAATAGCTGCAGTATAGTAAGTTAATACCACAGAGAACATTGTGCAACACACATACTATAATAGTCAATAATGATTCCAACTTTTCTATACTGCTGCTCAAAGGAACTTGGAAGTTCGAGTCTTATAGGAAATCTGACACAATGATTTTCTCTATTATGTAGTAATAAATGAATAGTACTGCTCATAAGGAAACCAGATTCCTATTTTTTTAATTTTTCGACTGTCCCTATATACTCCTTTTCAGTATTTAAAACTGTGCTAAACTACATTGTATGGTACATTCGAGAGTTCTCTATTATGGTAGCACAGCACAGCAGTCCAGAATGTGTATTACATGCAGAGTTGAGCACTGACTGCAGGGGAATGGGGGGCAGTAGGAAAGAAAAAACGTTGATCTAACCTATATAGTAATATTAGGGTGTTACTGCTGATGATGATGTCCAGCTGGTCCTATAAATGCTTTATTGGTGATAAATCTGGGCCAGGGTGGCCAAGGAAGTTTTGCAATCTGGTGAAGGCATTCCTAGGAAATCCTTAAGTTGTGTGGATAAGCATTATTCTGCAGAAAAACGCCAGTTGGATGACCTGCCATGAAAGGCAACACATGTGGCCAAAGAATGTCCTGCATATATTGCTGAGATGCTGGCATCCCTTGTTTCACTACTTGGATTACCCGACTATCCTAAATAATGGCTCCCCTGATCATCACACCAGCAAATGGGGCTGTGTGTGATTGAAGTGCCCACCATGAGGACTCCATACTCAAAGACACGTAATTGGGACTGTGACACCAAATTTCCTTATGCTAAGCACCTATAAATAGTTCAAGCCGAGACAGGAGTATATAAAGAAAGTGCCACCCGTGTCTGGATAATGGACAACGAAACTGTATGAGTTGCTTATGTTTGTCAGTGGATCAAACAATCCTCTTTACTGGTGGTGTGTCTGGGCCATCCATAGTCTCTAGGCCATGTGTGTGCCCTCATTTAACCAACCCTCCAAAAACCTTCTAAAAGATAGATACAAATGGTCTAGATAGCAGGCAATCCATTGAAATTCCAGCTTCCTGCTTGAACAACCCGTCTTAGATTGGCCAGCATTGCGCACATGAGTAGGACTGGCTAATCTGAGGGCAGCAGGAGTGTTTTGGACTAACAAATGCACACTATGGATCAGGTAGTCTGAGAAGCAGTGCAGACATCACAGATGACAGAAGAAAAGCCTGAGAATTGGCAGATGTACAGCGAAATTATGAAAGAAGGTACTTTTGTAAGTGTTCTGTTTATTTCCCAGTCAATGTAATTTTTTTTTTTTTATTAAAAGGGAAGATCACTTTACATGTGTGTTAAGATAAAATGTGACAATTAGATAATTCTTGTTTAGCATCTATCTAATTCATAAGGTAACTAGTTCTATATTGCAGGAATAAAACATTACATAAGATACATTATTACTGCTGGCGGAAAGAGTTAGACATCAGTTAGGTATACTAATTAGTGATGAGCGAACACCAAAGTGTTCGGGTGTAAGGGGAATAGTTCCAAACACATAGCGATATTTGTGCGCTCAGCCGAGCACCTCGAGTATAATGGAAGTCAATGGGAGACAACCAGGCACCCCCCGCTCAGATGAGCGGAAGGTGCCTGGTCCATTGGAAAAGGACAGAAAGTCACAGAAACAACACGGAAATGGATCTGAAACAGCATGGGGACCATGTCTGGGTGCATCTGGGACTCCAATGTCGCTGCTGGAAAACATAATGTCCCAGTTTTCCGCCACTTTTACATAGCGCCTAAAATCCCGCCCCCTCTAAAAAAAAATACATTTTTTGAGGTAAAAATGTTAGGAACCCATTCTTTCCTGTACATACAATTGTATATACAGTGCAAATGCTGCCAAAAATTAAAAGGAAGAAGCACTCTGGTACAAACTGTATATCACATAAAGGAAGGCCTCATTCACATGGTGCTACAATTGTTCAGGTACACTGCTGCACTCATAAAGCCTAAGCACTAAGTGAAGGGGCTTGAAAAATTACAAGGAACTGGAACTTCAATACACCCTTTATTACACATAAAAGTTCACTTGCGTTGTGCCGGATCCGGCATGCACTTCCGGTGACGGAAGTGCACGCCGGATCCTAACAACGCAAATGTGAAAGAGGCCTTAGTCTGATTTACAGTCAGTATATGTATACCAGAACAGATTAAGTGTTAATGGCGCAACTGATGAACTAGTTTAATACGCCTGTACATTAGACCGCCTGTTGACAATGAGTCTGATGTAGAGTAAGTCTATGTATAATAGAAAAGATTAACAATGAATGGCGCAGCAGTTGAACAATATGCACTATTTGTTGCCAAAAAGCGAGAAAATATGCATGAATCAAAATTTTCCTGAAATTCAGATCATAATTATTTTGTTAACTTCAATTTGCTCAACACTAATGACATGGATACAGTATTGCTTTAGGATGCGACCTGGATGCCATGAAGAAGACTGGTAGAAGCAGTATAGACTTACGATTTCAGATGTTGGCAAGTTCTATTTTCCCACGGGATCCGTTGATGCTGCCTCATGTGCTGCAATTGATCCCTGGTTCCTTGTCCAGCGTAAAAGCTCCCTAGCTCTCACAAGACAATGACGCCTGTACATGGTGGTGTGGTCAGGTAAACTGAAATAGGGTGGTGTCATGATGTGATTAGTGATGTCGCAAACATAAAATTTTCCGTTCGCGAACGCAAGCGGGCGAACCGGGCGAACCGCCATAGGCTTCAATAGGCAGGCGAATTTTAAAACCCACAGGGACTCTTTCTGGCCACAATAGTGATGGAAAAGTTGTTTAAAGGAGACTAACACCTGGACTGTGGCATGCCGGAGGGGGATCCATGGCAAAACTCCCATGGAAAATTACGTAGTGGACGCAGAGTCGAGTTTTAATCCATCAAGGGCATAAATCAACTAACATTCCTAAATTGTTTGGAATAACATGCTTTAAAACATCCAATGTGTGTATATGATCAGGTATGATGTTGTATCGATCAGGTAGTGTAAGGGTTACACCCGCTTCACAGACATTGACAGACCAAACTCCCCTTTTAATGCACCGCAAACAACCGCAAACAGTCCATTTGCACAACTGCAAACACCCCATTTGCACAAGGTTGGATACCAAGCTAGCCATGTCCCGGTGAACTCATTGAAGGTTTCTTCCTCCACCCAGCCATGTACAACAACAAGGGTCCCCGAAAGGTGAATTGAATTGATTTTTCGAACGGGGAGATGGTTAAAAAAATGCTGACTCCCTCCCCTTTGTTTTAATCTACGGTCACTGCATCTGCGCCGTGCAATTTACTCTCACACCCGATATGAGTGTGATTTTCTGTAGTACTATTCTCATCAGTTTAATTCCTTTTTCGTCCCCAATCTGGGGTCCATTTATTGAATTGATTTTTCGAACGGGGAGATGGTTAAAAAAACGCTGGCTCCCTCCCCTTTGTTTTAATCCACGGTCACTGCGTCTGCGCCGTGCAATTTACTCTCACACCCGATATGAGTGGTATTTTCCGTAGTACTATTCTCATCAGTTTAATCCCTCTAATGTCCCCAATCTGGGGTCCATTTATTGGATTGATTTTTTGAACGGGGATATGGTTAAAAAAACGCTGGCTCTCTCCCCTTTGTTTTAATCCATGGTCACTGCGTCTGCGCCGTGCAATTTACTGTCACACCCGATATGAGTGGTGTCTTAACTAGTACTATTCCTATCAGTTTGATCCCTGTTACGTCCCATATCAGGGATTACCTTTTGTAAAAAAATTTAGGCCGGGTACCTTCGACTGCCTTCACAGTGACAGACCAAACTCTCATACACCAAACTGAATTGATTTTAGGAATCGGGAGATGGAAAAAGCAGCTTGGTCGGTCCTCTTACTCCCAAATAGGGGCACTGCACGTGCACAGAGCACTGTGCTGTGACACCCTATATGAGTGGTGTCTTAACTAGTACTATTCCTATCAGTTTAATCCCTGTTACGTACACTATCCGGGGACGTGTGTTGAATTGATTAACCATTGTCGAATTAGCGAACCGTTACGACATCATGAAATAATTTATTTCTGAGCTCTGAACTCACTTTGTATTTGAATTGATGGGGATTTTTTTAATTGTATGTATTATTTCTAATAAACTATTAAGAGACTTTATTATAATTTTTTATTTTATGTATTAAAAACCCATACAACATAAAAAAAAAAAAGGTAAATTAATGTTTTTCTATGAAATATTATCCAGCCGTCCGATCGCTTTTGGTCTGACCATAATGAAGGAAGGGCCTTATCATCTGGGGTGTGGCAACATTGCCAACACACTCATAGAGGTGATGATTGCTTCATTGTGATACGCAAGCCCCTTCACCACAACAAGGTAACGATCACGAAGGGGAATTGACACTTGTATGTGCCTTTTTTTTTGTTTTGTTTTTGCAGCCACAGTGCTGTACCCTAGGACAGAAAAATTCGGCATTTTACACATGCCTGAAAAATAATGGCATTGTTGCAGCCTCTGTTGTAGCAGCGGCCGGAAAAATTGTTGTTTTCCAGGCTGAAAAGTGACTAAAACATTGCGGCTTGAACCTTAGTTGGTGGCAGAGAATTCACAAAAGTCATCCGGTATGCAGACATTAAATACAGCAGCGTAGTGAACCATTTTGAGGCCAAGGCATGTCATCAGGCCTTTTGCTAGTCAAACGTATCCCCCACTGTCAGTCCCTTCGGGATCCATGCCTCATTCATCTTTATGAAGGTGAGGTAATCAACACTTTTTTGACCGAGGCGACTTCTCTTGTCAGTGACAATGCCTCCTGCTGCACTGAAGGTCCTTTCTGACAGGGCACTTGAAGCAGGGCAGGCCAGAAGTTCTATTGCAAACTGGGATAGCTCAGGCCACAGGTCAAGCCTGCACACCCAGTAGTGAAGGGGTTCATCACTCCTCAGAGTGTCGATATATGCTGTTAAGGCGAGGTAGTCTGCTACCTGTCGGTCGAGTCATTCTCTAAGGCTGGATCCTGAAGGGCTGTGGCGATGAGTAGGACTGAAGAAGCTCCGCCAGTCCTCCATCAACAACACATCTGTAAATCGTCCAGTCCTTTCCGCCGTGGTAGGAGGAGGATTACATTCACCTCTTCCCCTGTAAGATTCCCGTTGTGCTGTGACATCCCCCTTATAAGCTGTGTAAAGCATATTTGTTAGTTTGGTTTTAAACTGCTGCATCCTTTCCGACTTTCGGTAATTTGGTAACATTTCTGCCACTTTCTGCTTGATGATGTCAGCACTGATGTCATTGACAGTCTGTTCTTCCACCCCAGCCATGGGTCCCAGATAGGTGACAACAACGAGCACCCTGGGGTACCTGCTGTGGTTGGTCTTCCTCCTCCTCAAAGCCACATTCCTCCTCTGACTGTCTTATATATCGGCAAGCTACTGTGCCACCCGGTATGAGTGGTGGGCACTGGCAGTGGGCACACTACAGTCTGTAGAAGTCAGCCTGACACACACTGGCAGCAGGCAAGCAACTGAAATTAGAGTAAAGTGTAAAAATTAAATGCCTTATTTATCGGCAAGCTACTGTGCCACACGGTATGAGTTGTTGGCACTGGCAGTGGGCACACTACAGTCTGTGGAAGTCGGCCTGACACACACTGCCAAAAGTCAAGCAACTGAAATTAGACTAAAGTGTAAAAATTAAATGCCTTATTTATCGGCAAGCTACTGTGCCACCCGGTATGAGTGGTGGGCACTGGCAGTGGGCACACTACAGTCTGTAGAAGTCGGCCTGATACACACTGGCAGCAGGCAAGCAACTGAAATTAGACTAAAGTGTAAAAATGAAATGCCTTATTTATTGGCAAGCTACTGTGCCACCCGGTATGAGTGGTGGGCACTGGCAGTGGGCACACTACAGTCTGTGGAAGTCGGCCTGACACACAATGGCAGCAGGCAAGAAACTGAAATTAGACTAAAGTGTAAAAATGAAATGCCTTATTTATTTGCAAGCTACTGTGCCCCCCGGTATGAGTGGTGGGCACTGGCAGAGGGCACACTACAGTCTGTGGAAGTTGGCCTGACACACACTGGCAGCAGGCAAGCAACTGAAATTAGACTAAAGTGTAAAAATTAAATGCCTTATTTATCGGCAAGCTACTGTGCCACATGGTATGAGTGGTGGGCACTGGCAGTGGGCACACTACAGTCTGTGGAAGTCGGCCTGATACACACTGGCAGCAGGCAAGCAACTGAAATTAGACTAAAGGGTAAAAATGAAATGCCTTATTTATCGGAAAGCTACTGTGCCACCTGGTATGAGTGGTGGGCACTGGCAGTGGGCACACTACAGTCTGTGGAAGTCGGCCTGACACACACTGGCAGCAGGCAAGCAACTGAAATTAGACTAAAGTGTAAAAATGAAATGCCTTATTTATCGGCAAGCTACTGTGCCACCCGGTATGAGTGGTGGGCACTGGCAGTGGGCACACTACAGTATGTAGAAGTCGGCCTGATACACACTGGCAGCAGGCAAGCAACTGAAATTAGACTAAAGTGTAAAAATTAAATGCCTTATTTATCGGCAAGCTACTGTGCCACGCGGTATGAGTGGTGGGCAGTGGCAGTGGGTACACTACAGTCTGTGGAAGTCGGCCTGACACACTCTGGCAGCAGGCAATGAACTGAAATTAGACTAAAGTGTAAAAATTAAATGCCTTATTTATCGGCAAGCTATTGTGCCACCCGGTATGAGTGGTGGGCACTGGCAGTGGGCACACTACCGTCTGTAAAAGTCGGCCTGACACACACTGGCAGCAGGCAAGCAACTGAAATTTGACTAAAGGGTAAAAATGAAATGCCTTATTTATCGGAAAGCTACTGTGCCACCTGGTATGAGTGGTGGGCACTGGCAGTGGGCACACTACAGTCTGTGGAAGTCGGCCTGACACACACTGGCAGCAGGCAAGCAACTGAAATTAGACTAAAGTGTAAAAATGAAATGCCTTATTTATCGGCAAGCTACTGTGCCACCCGGTATGAGTGGTGGGCACTGGCAGTGGGCACACTACAGTATGTAGAAGTCGGCCTGATACACACTGGCAGCAGGCAAGCAACTGAAATTAGACTAAAGTGTAAAAATGAAATGCCTTATTTATCGGCAAGCTACTGTGCCACGCGGTATGAGTGGTGGGCAGTGGCAGTGGGTACACTACAGTCTGTGGAAGTCGGCCTGACACACTCTGGCAGCAGGCAATGAACTGAAATTAGACTAAAGTGTAAAAATTAAATGCCTTATTTATCGGCAAGCTATTGTGCCACCCGGTATGAGTGGTGGGCACTGGCAGTGGGCACACTACCGTCTGTAAAAGTCGGCCTGACACACACTGGCAGCAGGCAAGCAACTGAAATTTGACTAAAGTGTAAAAATGAAATGCCTTATTTATCGGCAAGCTATTGTGCCACCCGGTATGAGTGGTGGGCACTGGCAGTGGGCACACTACCGTCTATAAAAGTCGGCCTGACACACACTGGCAGCAGGCAAGCAACTGAAATTTGACTAAAGTGTAAAAATGAAATGCCTTATTTATCGGCAAGCTACTTTGCCACACGGTATGAGTGGTGGGCACTGGCAGTGGGCAAACTACAGTCTGTGGAAGTCAGCCTGACACTCACTGGCAGCAGGCAAGCAACTGAAATTAGACTAAAGTGTAAAAATTAAATGCCTTTTTTTATTAGCAAGTTGCTGTGCCACCCGGTATGAGTGGTGGGCACTGGCAGTGGGCACACTAAAGTCTGTAGAAGTCGGTCTGACACACACTGGCAGCAGGCAAGCAACTGAAATTAGACTAAAGTGTAAAAATGAAATGCCTTATTTATTGGCAAGCTACTGTGCCACCCGGTATGAGTGGTGGACACTGGCAGTGGGCACACTACAGTCTGTGGAAGTCGGCCTGACACACACTGGCAGGCAACTAACCTTAGATTAAAGGGTAAAAATTAAATGCCTTTTTTTTATGCAAAGTCCTGTGCCACACGGTATGAGTGGTAGGCACTGGCAGTGTGCACACTACATTCTGTGGGCCTGCAGCTCCTCACACACAGGCAGGACAGGCAACTGCAATATATATATGGAGAGGGAAAAAAAAAGCAGACTAATGTAGCAGCCCTAAAAAGGGCTTTTTTGGGTGCTATCAGGATGCTGTCCTTACAGCAGAGATCAGATGAGTCTTTCAGGACTGGAGTGGACACTGAATACACTAGCCTAGCTATCAATTTCCCAATTAAATCAGCAGCAGCTACACTGTCCCTTCTCTCACTAAGGCCTCATGCACACGACCGTATGTGTTTTGCGGTCCGCAAATTGCGGATCCGCAAAAAAAACGGATGACGTTCCGTATGGCATCCGTTTTTTTGCGGATCCGTTATTTTTGTGGATCCATTGTAATAATGCCTATCCTTGTCCACAAACTAGAAAAAATAGGACATGCTCTATTTTTTTGCGAAACGGAAAAACGGACACACGGAAACGGAATGCACACGGAGTATCATCCGTTTTTTTTGCGGACCCATTGAAATGAATGGTTCCGCATATGGTCCGCAAAAAAAACGGAATGGACACGGAAAGAAAATACGTTTGTGTGCATGAGGCCTAAGACTGCAGCTTCCGAATGAATCTAAAATAGATGCTGTCCAGGAGATGGGAGGGTCTGGGAGGGAGGGTATGCTGCTGATTTGCTGGAATGTGTCTGCTGACTGTGAAGTACAGGGTCAAAGTTTGCTCAATGATGATGTATAGGGGGCGGACCGAATATCGCATATGTTCGCCCGCCGCGGCGAACGCGAACATGCTATGCTCGTTGGGAACTGTTCACCGGCGAATCGTTCAGGCCATCTCTAGATGTGATATAGTAACTATATCACAATTGTTTTCCAAACTCTTTGAATCATTGGTAAAATAACTTCAAAAATGTTTGAAGCTCTTTCTTCATTTTATAATTTATTGCAGGATATGTGGGTAACTCGGTTCTAATAACTTTCTTGTCCACTAAATTTTTTCCTACAAATGAGTTTATAGATAGATGTTTATCAATCGATAAAAGCCAAGTGTAATTACTCGGAAATTTCCCAAAGCCGATTCTAAACTCCTTACCATCCAACTTTGATTACAGCTGCAGCGACAAAACCAAATTGATCAGCAAAATAAGCGTCTTCAGGAATAAAAGAAGAAAACATGGGACAGTAGAGGCTGAACCAATCAGTGCCCAGCTAAGACGTAAAGCAATAATACATAATTGCAGGACTCGACAAGCTGTGCTAGATAAAAGATCGTTCATAATTGTCAAGTAAATTGCGTCTTGTATCGAGCTTAAAAAATGAATCATGAGAAGCATTTTCTTATTGATTACTGGAGTAGAAAGAAGTATTATCCTGCTTGTGCAGAGAAAGGTGCTGTAATTATTTTCTTATTCAATTTGTTTCTAAAAATAAAATATATCTTGCATTAGTTTGATCAGTCCAAAATGATGCTTTTACTTATTTTTTTTATAGAACCATTGCTAAATTATTAAATACTGTAATGAGCTTTAAAGTTAAAGGGGTTGTCCGAGATATGTAAAAATCTCGGACAAGCCCTGCAAGAGTCTAAAATAAAAAATCATCTTATACTCACCCCTTTCTTCAGCCCTGTTCTCTGTGGCACTGGTCCTGGCCTCTTGCTGATGCTTGTTTGTAAACTGCAGGGGAGACTTGCCAGCATACTGCATATGAGTCCTGCAGCCAATTATTGTCCTCATTGGTCTAACACTGGGGATAACAGATGGTTGAATTGGTGACATTCCATGCACTTGCATGTCACTGTGCACACCACATTGTCAGTTACATGCACAGTCCCATGCAGTTGTTGGCATATGACTACTGCAGCCAATCACTGTCCACGGTGGTAAACCATTAAAGACAGTGATTGGCTGCAGCAATCATTTGCTGTATAGTCACATTTCCACAGTTTGTTAACAAGCAGTGGCAGGGGCACATGCCCAGTGCCACAGAGAGGTGCAGGGGAAAGCGCTGACTGTATCTTGGTTATTGCATCTCTTGTGAAAGATTTTTAATTATCTTGGATAACCTCTTCCAAGGATACCAATGTTTTTTTTCTTTATTTTTGGGAGGGAAGATTAAATTAGCTGCTCATTTATATAAATGTAGGAGTAGTAATAGTAGTAGTAGTAGATCTAAATTTTTAGTAATTTGTATTTAAAGTTGAGAAAAAGTTTTCCATGTTAGAAAGAGAATGGAAAACATTTAGGGGGAGATTTATCATCTCCCTATGCCAGTAGTGGTGGTGTTAAAAACTTTTTACATGCAACTTTTTAAAAAAAGTCACAAGTGGCTTTTTCTTAAGCCACCCATTCCACATTTCCGAAGGATGGCTTGGTAAAAGCAGGTGTTGTCAGCTGCAGCAAAAATTTGATCTTCATTTACGCCAGTTTTCTAGAGCAAATGAAGCCAGAAATCTAAGGCAGGTCAGTGCTTCTGTAGATGTCTTTTTAGGTGCACGGACTGCCAGAGGATATGTCTAATTTATGATAAGGCATTCTTCCAGCAGCACAGGAGAAATCAAGACTGGTGCTTTAATCTCTCCCTTAAAGTTAATGATTTGTAGTGTAAAAAGAAACTTTATTATGGGAAAATATAATCATTTTTTCCTTTGGTGACTAAAAATAAATAAATACATAAACAAATTATAGAATTTGTTCATCTCTCAATTAGTTACATATAAAGTAGCTCCAAATATTTATGAAAGCCTAAAGGCAATTTTATAAAATCCCTGTGCTACTGCTAATTAGAGATGAGCAAATCGAAGTTGACCAAGTGGAATTCGATCCGAATTTTAGCCTCAAAGCTGAATTTTCTCACACTTCATGGTAACGAATTGCATTTTTTGCTAAAATGGCTGCCGCACGTGTGAGGACATGGGGCAAGGAACTCTGGGAAGGGGTTAAGAAAGCAAATGAAAGGTAGCTCTCACCTGTTGTTTTAAGTCACCCTCTAGGCACGGATGCCGCACCTGGATGCGGAAACATATAGTCCAACAAAAAACAAGATAATCCAGCTCAGCTCGAGTGAATGATTTTGCGACTTTATTCCAGCGGTTTTAAAATTTCCATATAACAAGATGTGAAAAGTGACGCCTTTCAGACCTCTAAGACATCTGGGTCCTTCATGACAAACATAAAAGTGAAATGGAAGCACCCTCTGATATACACCTTCCAAACCACAGGCTGATGAATATCACCTGGGAATGGAAGGTGTCGGAGGGTGGTCCTGCAATAATCTCATTTAATATACCAACAAGCCAAAAAAAGCAAAAGAAAAAGAAGGCAAGGGTAAAAGCCTTAATATTAAAACAACATGTAGATCAATGTGTTCACAAATTAACAAGGCAAATAAATATAGAAACAGAAAGCAAGCACATTAGCATATTCAGTATTGCAAGATTAAATCATGTTGTTTGTTTAATCCTTCTGGTTGGCTAGATCCAAGCTGAAAAATCCAGAAGGCATCTCTATTCAGGAGTTCCCTTCTATAATCTTCCCCTCTAGGTGGTAAAAACACTCTTTCTATGCCCTGCACTTTTAGACTGGAGACATCACCTGCATGCACAACTGCAAAATGTAAGCTAGCTGCTGAAACATTGCGGTTCCCATAATGCGGTATGTCAGATATATGTTTTCGTATTCTATTTTTTAATGGATTTATAGTCCAGCCTACATATTGCAGAGAGCATGTCTCACGGGTGATAAGGTACACTACATATTTAGTATTGCAATTAATGTATGTCATATTCTTTGTTGTTTGCAGTGGACCTGAAAGCCTTATTGGTATTCATGTGTTCACAACAAACACATTTTCTGTGTCCACACCTGAAACTGCCTTTGTAATGGAGTCATGTAGGTTGTGTGATTTTTTTCTCCGAGAAAAAGCTTGGGCTGATTAGATTGCTAAGAGTGGAAGCTCTCTTGGCAACACATCTCATGCCATCAGACGTGATTTTAGACCACTGTCCATCAAAATTCAGGACATGGAAATATTTCTTTATAATTTTACAAATCGCAGGAAACTCTTGACTACATTGTGTAACAAAATAGCTGGCTCGTTTCTCTGAAACAGGGGTATTGGAAAGTCTATAATCCGAAGAAAATTTCGGAAGGACCAGAGAGAGTATCTGTCAGAAACTGTTTTGTTTGCCCGCTCTATATTGTTAAATAAATATGCCCTACGCAATAGTCTGTTTTTTATATTATAAGCTTCCTTTTCATAGGCATCATTATCAGAAAAATTGCGGCGGGCACTAATCAATTCTCCCTTTAGGATGTTTCGGATAGTATGAGGTGGATGGCATTAATGTGCAAATAGAGAGGGGTATTGTCGGCCAGTTCTTTTCGGTAAGTGGATGTACTGACCCCGTGGGTGGAAACATTCCCTCTCAGACACAAATCCAGAAAATGAATTTCTATAGTATAAAATTGAAAAACAAATTGTATCCAATCTAAACAAGAATTAAAATACATAGCCAGCTCCGGTATGGACGCCACACCACCAGACCACACCATCATTATGTCATCGATGTAACATCCATACCAGAGCAAGCGGTCCAAAAAAGGAGAGGTGTCAATGAGGAGAAAGTAACCCTCCCACTCCACCTCTGGGAAGGGGTATCAGCCATACTGACATGCATTCAGACAATCAGCAGTCAGCAAGCACTGTGATGTCACAGCCCTATAAATAGTGGCAGCCATCTTAGATTCTGCCATTTACCAGTGTAGTTAGTGCAGTAGGAGATGTCTGCAGGCGGTTGGGACATTGAGAGAAAAAACATACTTGTTCTAAAAAAAAAAAAAATTATTTACAGGTGCAGGGAAAGATTATTCAAGCTTTAGGGAAAGGATAGGGAGGAATAATTCCACCAGCATTTCTGTTGAACAGGGTTCAGTCGGGGAGTTGACAGCCTAGGTAATAGGAACAATCCGATTACACCTTGCTGCACTGACTGGGGATCCAAATTGCCATTATACAGCTCTGTAATTCCAGCAAACCGTTCTTATTAGGGTTCAAGTGCTGTTTGGTACAAGCATTAACAGGGTTTATTACAAGGAAATGTTTCTACATTTTATTTGCCCTTGTGCGGTGCATTTATATGTTCTAAAGCATTTTTTGTTGTATATTAGTGGGAAAAAAGGTCTTATTAGCCATTGTGTGGTGAAGTGCGAAAATTACAGCCTTTTTTGTCATGTATTAGTGGCAAAACTAAAATTTATTGGCCGCTCAAGGGTGCAGTTATCTGCTTTAAAGCCCTTTTTTGCACGTATAAGTGGAAAAAGGAAACATATCTTTGCCCTCAGTGGTGCAGTTATATGGTCTATAGCCCTTTTTCCGGTGTATTAGTGTAAAAATAAAAAATAAATATTTGCCACTCAGCGGGGCAGTTATCTGTTGTAAAGCCCTTTTTTGCATGTATAAGTAGAAAAAAGAAAAATATCTTTGCCGCTCGGCGGTGCAGTTATCTGTTCTATAGCCCTTTTTCCCGTGTATTCGTGTAAAAATAAAAATAAAATATTTACCGCTCAGCGGGGCAGTTATCTGTTGTAAAGCCTTTTGCTGCCTGTATTAGTAGAAAAGGAAAGATATCTTTGCTACTCAGCAGTGCAGTTATCTGTTTTAAAGCCCTTTTTTCCGTGTATTAGTGGAAAAAGTAAAAATATAATTGCCGCTTAGCGGTGCAGTTATCTGTTTTAAAGCCCTTTTTTGCGTGTATTAGTGGAAAAAGAAAAAATATCTTTGTCGCTCAGCAGTGCAGCTATCTGTTTTAAAGCCCTTTTTTGCATGTATTGGTGGAAAAATTTAAAATATCTTTGCTTCTCAGTGGTGCAGTTATCTGTTCTAAAGCCTTTTGTGGCCTGTATTAGTGGAAAAATAAAAAATATCTTTGCCTCTCAGCAGTGCAGCAATATATTCTAAAGCCCCGTTTGCCATGTATTAGTAGTGAAATAAAAATATATTTGCCATTCATCGTTGCACTTATCTGTTGAAAAGCCTTTTGTGTAACAGTTGAAAAAAATTAGGGCCTAATTGCCGTTCTGCGGTGCAGTGATATATTCTGAAGCCCTGTTTGCCATTTATTAGTGGTGAAATAAAAATATATTTCAGTTTGGAGGCCCCTTGCCGGCTTACCACGTGTGTCTGCTTCTGGGGAGAGCGGAGACTTCGGGGCTGTGACACTTTATAGTGTCACAGCCCCGAAGCAGTTTGGGCGTGGTCATACGTCGAAATGCAGCAAGTCATTTGTTATTTGGTCGTACAGTTATGTCAGAAAGCATGAAGGGGTTAAAGGATAAAGATTTAACATGTTTATTATTGTTTACTGGAATAAACTGACACCAGTGACTGAGTTAAAATACCCACAACACTGTGGTGACAAACCCTGACTCGGCCCTTCCCAAAATTTATGGACACTTTGCATCATGCGGCGCCCTCTCCAATCTAAAAATTAACCATGCCAAATCATTAGTTTTAGCTGTCGGTATAGCCCCTCAACGCAAAGCACGGCTAGAAAAAGAGTCCCCATTCAATTGGACTTCCCCCTTTATTACTTATTTAGGAGTGAAGTTTGACGCAAATCCAGACCACCTTTTTAAATTGAATTACATCCCTTTACTGAAAAAACTGGAGACAGACCTCAAAAACCTAGATGTTCCGACCCTTTCTTGGTTCGGTAGAAAAAATATACTCCTCTCTATGGTTTTGCCCAAATTAACATACTTACAGCAGGCCCTTCCCATTCCGGTCCCTGCATCTTATTATTCCACTTTGCGCTCCTTATTCAGGGCTGTTGTTTGTTAGGGGAAAAGGGCTAGGATATCTTATAAAACTCTGTCTTACCCAAAACATAAAGGAGGTATAGCTTTACCGGATCCAGAGACATATGGTCTGGCGGTCCTTATATCCAGAGCTTTGGACTGGCTACACTCTTCACCACATAAGTCCTGGGTTAGGATGGAACAAGCAATTTTAGGCCTTCCACTTAGGCCTCTTTACTCAATACGCAATCCCCCCTTTTACCCACGGCCCATGCTTCACCTACTTTAAAAGCGATCATGCAAGCTTGGCATACATTTCAGTCTTCTCTTTGCGGCTTCCTCTGCTCTTCCCCTACTCTGACGATTGGTGACATTATTCATCTAGCCCCAAAAGAGCTAAGAGATAGCTCCCCTCACTCCTTGGTGAACTCTACCTTACCCATTTCTGTCCTCTATGTATCTGATAAACTTATGACTGTTGGGGAGATGTCGACTTTTCTGAGTCTCTCCCACTCTTTCTTTCTTATTCAATCGTTTTTTTATTAGAATTTTTTTTTAAAAAATTGAAAAATTCTCCCACTCTTTCTTTTGTGCAGCCCACTTCATTCATTCGTATATGTTGATGCATGGACACCTGAGCCACCTATATAGGCCTCTGTCCTGGTTTGAAAATTTGATCACATCCCCACAACAGCCAAAAAGGATTATCTCTCAATTGCACGGCCGTCTGAGAACCCCCTTTACTAGGACTACGCTAGCCCCTATAGGTTTGTGGGAGAGAGATCTTGGAAGGTCCCTCACTAGTGGAGAAGTGAGGGCCATCTTTTTGGCCCCTCACTCAGTCTCTCGATGTGTGACAATTCAGGAAAATAGCTATAAAAATTTTTCTAGGTGGTACAAAACGCCCGGTCAATAGGTAAATTCAGAAACCTCCTCAGGATGCGCTGCTTCTCCAAGCGGGACCTGGTGGTGTCATATTTCATCTCCAACATGCGCTGCAGGAAAAATGCAACCATATAATCCCAAATTTTTTAAAATGAAAGTATTAGAAATTAATGTCATCATCTCAACACAACCAAAAATATTTGAGTGTTTGAAAGTAAAATATTAGATTTAATGTTACAGTAAAAAAATTGGAGTCTATGATAATAGCAATTAGATGACTGATTGTTATAGTTCCATATAGGAACTATCTAAAAGTAAAAAATAATAAACCAAAAAATTCAAATCACCACCCTTTTCCCAAAATTAAAAAAAAATAACTAAACAAATAAAAAAATACACACCATGGGATGGCGCAGAAGGAAAGGAACGCCATACGGTTTTTGAAAGGCAGATTTTGCAGGACTAGTTTTTTGACACCATGTCCCATTTGAAGCACCTCCTGATGCACCCCTACAGTAGAAACTCGAAAAAAGGTGACCCCATTTTAGAAACTACGGGATAAGGTGGCAGTCTTGTTGGTACTATTTTAGGGTACATATAATTTTTAGTTGCTCTATATTACACTTTTTGTGAGGCAAGGTAAGAAGAAATAGCTGTTTTAGCACAGTTTTTATTTTTTGTTGACAGGTTAGATCATGTGGTATTTTTATAGAGCAGGTTGTCACAGACGTGACAATACCAAATATGACATTTTACATAAAGCATTTTTTTTTTATGTTTCTTTAGTGTCTCCACATTCTGAAAGCCATAGTTTCATTTATTTTTTGGGCAACTGTCTTGTGTAGGGGCTCATTTTTTACGGGATGAGATGACTGTTTTATTTGCACTATTTTGGGGTGCGTACGACTCTTTGTTCGCTTGCTATTACACTTTTTGTGATGTAAGGTGTCAAAAAATAGCTTTTTTTACACTGTTTTTATTTTTTACGGTATTCACCTGAGGGGTAAGGTCATGTGATATTTTTATATAGCAGGTTATTACGGAGGCGGCAATATCTAATATGTAGATTTTTTTATGTCAGTTTTACACAATGATTTCATTTTTGAAACGAAAAAAAAAACTAAAAACATGTTTTAGTGTCTCCATAGTCTGAAAACCATATTTTTTTCTGTTTTTGGGCGATTATCTTGGCTAGGGTATGATTTTTGCGGGATATGACGGTTTGATTGGCACTATTTTGGGGTGCGTATGACTTTTTGATCGTATGCTATTACACTTTTTGTGATGTAAGGTGACAAAAAATGGCTTTTTTGACACCGTTTTTATCTTTTTACGGTATTCACCTGAGGGGTTAGGACATGGGATAATTTTAGAGAGCAAGTTATTACGGACGCGGAAATACCTAATATGTCTACTTTTTTTTCTCCCTATTTTCTACCATTTTTTTTTGTTTACTTTATTTGGGGAAAATGATGTTTTAGATTTTTTTTACTTGAAACAATAATTTTTTTGGGGGGGGAAATTTTATTTTTTTAACTTTTTTTTTCACTTAAATTTTTGTCATACTTTGGGACTTAAACTTTTGGGGGCCTGATCCCCTTTACAATGCATTCCAATACTTTTGTATTGGAATGCATTGGCTGTATGAGTAATACAGTGTGTATTACTCATACAGCTTCCTGCCTGTGAGATCCAGGGGGCTGGGGGCTGGATCTCACAGGCTACTTCACTGGAAGGCAGCCCCGATGCCTTCCCTGCTATAGGGTCCCTGTGCTGCAGCACGGAACCCGATAGCCACTGCAGATGCCGCCCGATTACCCGGAAACGCTACAAACTGTAGGTCTAAATTGACCTGTGGTTTGCGGCGATTGCCGATACGGGGGGGAAGTGGGGGTTACAGGATGGCAGAGTGCCTGCTGATTGATTTCAACAGGCACCCAGTTCCGATCAACGCCCGCGCAGCGGTGATCGGAACTACACATGACGTACCAGTACGTCATGTGTTCTTAAGGGGTTAAAAACCAGTAAAACTGGGGTGGCATTGCTTTTATTTTGCAATTTTTGTCCATTTTGCATTTTGTTTGGCTTCCCAATACATCATATGCAATATTAAATGGCGGCGTTAGAAAGTACAACTTGTCCCGCAAAAAGCAAGCCCTCATATGGCTATGTGAACAGACAAATAAAAAAGTTCTGGCTCTTTGAAATCAGTGAGCGAAATAAAAGGCTAACAAAAAAACCTCTGGCTTTGACAGGGTTGATATGCACTGAAGCAAGATAACATGTAAATTTGTATAAATACATTGAAATAACAAACATGTCATATGTAATACAGTGCTGTAATGTGGAATTACTTACAGTGATCAGGAGATCTTCCTCGACTTTTTTAAAATTGCTCGAGACCATTTTCACTTGAGTCACACACAAGTAATGAATTGCGATTCTAACTTCCACCTGTCAACAAACTCGCAAGACAAAGCTACGCCCATATAGGCTCACACGAATATTTCAATGAAGAATTCTCGCGATAGAAACACCATGTGCATATTGCGAGCGCAACTTATGCAACTTCCTAATATGACAAATACTAATATAGCGCTATATTCTCTATAATGTTAATTCTAGCAAGTCAACCATTAGGAACGTTGCCTATACACAAAATTAAGTTGGATACGCAATGCGAGTAATTTAAGTAATATTCTCTCATTGCGCATCGAACTTTTGCCATGGTCTAGATAACCGTGATTCTCACATCCGACAGTACATTCTAGCATGGAGGCATTCCCATGGTGATGGGGACACTCCATGTGCACGGGAAGTCGGCACTCGGCAGACTCGGCAACAGGCACTGACTGGAGTGGCCAAGGAGCATGGATTCCCCCGGACATGTAAGAGGAACTGCTTTTGGGAAGTGGGAACAACTTAAAAAAAAATAAAAAATGAGTATTCGAATTAATGAATATATAGCACTATATTCGAAATATTGGCGAATTAGCGAAGTGCCGATATCGAATATTCACGCTCAACACTATTGAAGAGCCTTTTGTGTAAAAGTTGAAAAAAAATTAGGCCTAATTGCCGTTCTGCGGTGTAGTGATATATTCTGAATCCCTGTTTGCCATTTATTAGTGGTGAAATAAAAATATATTTGACCTTCATCGTTGCACTAATCTGTTGAAAAGCCTTTTGTGTAAAAGTGGAAAAAAATTAGGGCCTAATTGCCGTTCAGCGGTGCCATGATATATTCTAAAGCCCCATTTACCATGTATTAGTGGTAAAATATAATTAGATTTGTCGTTCATTGTTGCACTTATCTGTTGAAAAGCCTTTTGTGTACAAGTTGAACAAAAATTAGTGCTTAATTTCCATTCTGTGTTGCAGTGATATATTTTGAAGCCCTGTTTGCCGTGTATTAGTGGTGAAATAAAAATATATTTGACCTTCATCGTAGCACTTATCTGTTGAAAAGCCTTTCGTGTAAGTTGAAAAATATTAGGGCCTAATTGCCATTTTGCGGTGCAGTGATATATTCTGAAGCCCTGTTTGCCATGTATAAGTGGCAAATATAAAATACATTCTCCATTCAGCATTTCACTTATCTGTTGAAGAGTAGTGATGAGCGGGAGATGCCATATTCGATTTTGCGATTTTGTTGAAATAAAAAATATTTGATCTAACATTTGATTATTTGATCTAACATGTCAGACAGAGAAGTGCCAAACCCTGTACAGGGGAGTGGCAGATGCCCAAATGTTTCTGGCGCAGGCAGAGGTCACAGCAATGTAAGGGGTCATGGCAGCAGAGGTCACATTAAGAGGGCTGACCTCCCAGTCTCAGCTAGCGGTCGTGTCATGACCAGCAACCCAGCGGCTCTTGAGTAATTGACTCGATCTTCGACTTCATTGCAAGTGACATCAGACACGCTCAGCCAAGAGTCAGTGGGTTCGTCAGACACAACCCTTAGTTGGCATGGCCTGGGAGCAGGTGCTGTTCCCTCAACCTGCCACTTTCCTTTCCTCCACTAGGCGGGCAAGTAGTGATGAGGAGAGTAGCCTGGGAGCTGCTGATCGCACTTGGCAGTCGGGTGATGAAGGGGCTTCATTTCCTTTTTTTTTTTTATATATATAATAATGTAACATTATAAAATCTGGTGTGTCTATCATAAATCTGCAGCGTGGGGGCCCTGCGTGGCTTCTACACACTTTCAAAATAATCCTTCAGCAGTAAGAATAGATGCCGGATGACCGGGACGCTCCATAACCTTCACAAGAGCTTCTGTCGGGAGCAGCGGTTCATTTCTGAGACATCCGTATAGTGTGTGGGGAATCTGAGGACCCTCTTCATCTCCGTGCACCACAGGATGTCCTCCTTCCTATCCATGATGACTGATAACTCGTGATGTTTTCCCTAACGAAGAGAAAAGGGGCTGGTAGTAATGGTTTGAATCTTGATGAAATTTGCAATTCTTCCGGGCTCCAATCAATCTGGAAGCTTTGTCTTCTCATTGTCTGTAGCTACTAGAGGCCTGTTAATGCCAGGCAGATTCCTATAGCAGCCGATACCGCACTTGCATCAATCTTGACAGGATTCGTCTCCAGGTGGAGAGAAGACTGGCCGATTCTCTCCTGTCTTAGGCAACACTTAATTTTTCTTATTAAATTTATTAAATATTTAATATTAAATTGAACCGAGACTTGAATAAAATTACAAGAAAGTAAACTTAAATTCTCCAATATATTATCCCAATCTTCTTGGGAAATTCCCGGACAATCAATTTGCCAAGCCTTTTGTGCCGGACAACGTGTATTATCAAATTGTGCTTTTTTTTTTTTTTTGTTTGTTTGTTTTTTTTTTTTTAAACTTTTTATTGATGAAAAGCATATAGTACAGATAGAGACATAAATATGCGATCTCAGGAGGGTAAGGCAGTAGCCTCCTGATAAGAGTGGTTAGGTACTGCAAAAAATTCAAATTGCATGAAATACAATAAAAAACTGGGTTCATGTCCGGTATGCAGAGTTGGGGTCGGAGACCTTCTAAATAAAGATACATTAAGTACACAGAGCTCTGAATAGCTCCAGCAGTCCCAATCCGAGTGGACCCCGCAGAGCTGAAGAGACTTTTGGTCATAGTAGCTAGAGTGGTGAGTATGAGCAAGAGAATGTATGTCCTATAAGCAGAGCTTGGAACTCTTGTGAACAGAGTAATGGAAGGGATATAGTAAAAAAGGGGTGGTGAAGGGATAGAGATTAACTTTGGTACCCTCTGTAAGAGCTCCACCTCGTCCAAACTTTAACAAAGGCATGGTGGGATCTTAACTCCCAAGAGGACAATTCCTCCAATCTATATATCTGATCGATTTTGAGGTACCACTGTTCCAACGAAGGAACTGTTGGTGTTAACCAATGAATAGGTAAGAGAAGTTTTGCTGCGCTAAGCAGATATCTAAACAGCCGAACCTCAGCCAAACTGGTGTTTTTGGGATATAAATTCAACAGAGCTATCTCGGGGGTGATGGGAAAGGATGACCCACAGATTTGATTCCCGATCCTAAAAATCTCTCGCCACCAGGGTACTAACGTGGGACAATTCCACCAAATATGGAAATATGTTCCCCTGTCTGTTGAACATCTCCAGCATGTGTCTGAGGCTAGGGCTGAGTAAAGACAGGTTTTGTCAGGATTTTTTTACCAGAGGGATAAAATTTTAAAGCTGTTTTCCTGAACTTTAACACATCGCGAGAAAGAATGTGAAGAAAGGTAGATGGATCGGAGGTCAGTGAGATCAAAGGATCTATCCAAGTCTTTTTCCCACAGGCGGATGTAGTCAGGGGTGTGGAAGGTAGGAGGAGTCCTAAGTCTATTATGGATCTGAGAGATCAATTTGACAGGAGAGGTAGATTGCGATATAAGAGCCTCAATCCAGGTCAAAGGACGGAGGAGAGTATCTAAAGTGCCGTGTTGAGTTAAGTAGGCCTTGAGGAAATATATAAAGTTAAGATGGGATGGGGCAACACCCAAGTAAGTTCGGATAGAGTCATGAGAAATGGGGGCATCTGACAGGTAAAATTCTCCGATCTTCCCTTCCGAACTTTTGACGGACAGAGGGACACTGTCTAGTAGGGTTTTAGGAGCCAAATGTAAAATGTCTTTTACAGTCAGTAAGGGAGATGGGAGGGGGACACCCAGATTGGAATTCTGTAAAGAGTTCCAGGCTTGAAATGTGGCTTTCATAACAAGGGAATGTTAGCTGTTGGGGGAATACTGGTTTTCTTCCCTAGTAGGAAAGACCTAAAAGGCATATCCAATAGGGATTGTTCCATTGCTACCCAAGCTTTATGAGGAGGGTGTCTCAGCCAGTCTATTACTCTCGTCAGAAGCACAGCTCTGCCATAAAGTTCTGGATCAGGGAGAGCGATTCCCCCTCTATCCTTAGGGTGGGACAAAGCACTGTAAGATCTCCAAGCCTTTTTGTTTTGCCATATAAAAGAACTGAAGATGGATCGAAGAGCCGCAAAATATTTAGAGGGAATAGGGAGGGGGAGAACCTGCTGGAGATAGGTTAATTTGGGGATAATTAATGACATGAGCAGATTTTTCCATCCAAACCAGGATAATATGGGCATGTCTAGACGAGCAATATCTTCTTTCAGCGTTTTAAGAAGGCGAGTAAAGTTAAGGTCAAACCACCGATCCGGGTCCGTACATATCTTAATTCCCAGAAAGGTTAAATGGGGGGTGGACCAATTAAAGGGTGATAAGGATTTCAATGTGTTTTTAAGAGAGTTTGAAATCCCAGTGGATATTATTAGACATTTATTGTGGTTAATCTTGAGATTGGAAAGAGAGCCGTAGGTCTCTAAGAGCCTATAAACTTTGGGGAGTGCTAATGTCGGGTTGCTAATTATCAACAACATGTCGTCGGCAAACGCAGCTGTCTTGTGCTGTTGATCTCCTAACGTGACACCCTTAATATCATCATCCAGTCGTATAGCTTGCAATAAGGGTTCTAGCGTTAGTACAAACAAAAGCGGGGAAAGGGGGCAGCCCTGTCTGGTGCCGTTGCGGATGTTGAATGGGGCAGAAAGGATGTCATTGACCAGGATGGAAGCGGAGGCTCGCTGATACATTGCAGAGATGGCAAGGACAAAGGGGTCTGGGAAGTTCAGGCATTCCAGTACCGAGTACATGAAAGGCCAACCCACTCGATCAAAGGCCTTCTCAGCATCAGTGCTGAGAAGGACTAAGGGCAAATGTTTTTTTATGTACATAATGAAGAATGTTGAGCACTCTGGCGGTATTGTCCCTACCTTCCCTATGTTTGACAAAACCAACTTGATCTCTGTGGATCAATGATGGCAGTATAGGTGCCAAGCGGTTCGCCAACATTTTGGCCAATAGCTTTAGGTCAATATTAAGGAGGGATATAGGCCTGAAATTAGAGCATTGGGTATGGTCTTTCCCCTCCTTGGGAATAAGTGTTATATGGGCTCTAGTCATATCACTTGACATGGGGGTACCCTGCAGAGCTCCGTTAAGTACGGGCAGGAGATGTGGTACTAAGATGTCTCTGAAATGTGAATAGTAGAAAATAGAGAGGCCATCAGAGCCAGGGCTCTTTCCTTTCAGTGAGTTCTTAATAGCCCCCAGGAGTTCTTCTGTAGTAAAAGGGGCCATTAGGATCTCCCTATCTGAATCTGTAAGTTTTGGGAGATTCAGTTTCCCCAAGAAAGATGTAGTAGATGGGCTATATCCGTTTTGTGAATTAGGGGAAGGAGTATAGGGTAGGTTGTATAAAGCTTCATAAAAATCCCGGAAAAGAGAAGCTATCTTCTGAGAGTGAAAGGTAGTGGAGTTATCGGGTGTTTGAAGTTTATGAACATAGTTGTTAAGTCTCCTTTTTTTAATTCTATGCATCATAAATTTTGAGGCCTTGTTACCGTGAGCGTATATTTTATGTTGAGAGTGTAGGTAGTATTTTGCTGAGGAGGCATTAAATAGATTCTTAAGGGAAATCTTCAGTTCGTCCAGATGAGATTGTAGTAAAGTGCGTTTATGAACGCTTTCTAGTGAAGCTATTTTTTTGAGAAGCTCATCTATTTGTTTCATCCTGGTTTTTTTTAATATGGGCACCAGTACTAATACATTGTCCTCTAAAGAAAGCTTTATAAGCATCCCAGATAGTGTGTTTGGAAACGTCCGGGGTGCAGTTTTTGGTAAAATATTCCTCTAGGGCGTGTCTCAATCTCAACTCAGCCTCTGGGACGCTCAAAAGCTGTTCATTAAGGCGCCAATGTTTGGCAGGTCTAGAGTTAGGAGGAGGTGACATTTGGATGTAAAGTGGTGCGTGGTCTGATAGCACTATATGTCCAATGGAGGCCTGAGTACACAGCTGGAGATGTTGTTGGAAGATGAAGAAATAATCAAGGCGTTGATACGAACCATGTGCTTGAGAGAAAAAGGTATAGTCAACAGTGTTTGGATTGAGCGAGCGCCAGACGTCTATTAGGTGGGCTCGTGAGAGGTGTTGCAAGAGTGAACTGAGAGCTTTCTGAGAGTGTACAGATTTGTGGGAGGAGGAGTCTAGGATCGGGTTCAAAACTAGGTTAAGATCTCCCCCCATAATAGTAATGCCCTCGCTGAAGGAATCGAGTAGTTGTAATACCTCTTTGATCCAGTATGTTTGGTTAGTGCTGGGTGCATAGACATTTACAAAGTGTGGCAGTGGAGCTGCCAGAAGGCCATAGGAAGGCCATTGAAGTGGCATATCTCACCCAGAGAAAGCTGGGTGAGAACAAGAAAGGTTGGGAAAATAGTTTTTTCCCACTGTCTGCAGCAGTCAGGCTGGTAATGGGGATAATTATCAGCCAGCTGAGGAGCTTGGCTTAATGTGGGTTGAGCTTCTCAATCAGGGCTCCCAGTCTGGGAAAGGAGCAGGCTGTGTCCAGGCCTGTGGGAGCCGGGACCCTCTAACCCTGTGTGTGGGGTAAGCACTTGTGATGTGTCTTGGGGAGCTGGGTGGTGGACCCAGATCCCGATAGAGAGGGAAAGACTGTTTAGTCAGTGGCCAGACGGCCGAGGATTTATTTTTATGATTTCTTTGTACTGCTGTTGTGACAATAAAGCTGGTCGTGGCCAGTTTGCACCCGAATCTACAGTGGTGGAGTGGCTTCTTGATGTGTGCCAACCGTCTAAGGTGATAAGACGGCGATCTGGAAGAGCTAAATGACCCCGTGTTGTTACATATGGTGGAGGTATGCTATGGCATGAAAATGGCACACGAAGCTGGGTGCTGCAGAGCTAAAAGGGCAAGACAACAGGTTGCTAGGGGCACCAGGAAGCGTTGTCTGTGCTGAATGCTGCGGGATTGCTGGATGGAAAGTGGCCGTGCTGAGAAGAGAAAAAAAAAACTTGGTTGCTAGGGGCAACGACGAGACAGCAGGTGCTGCTGAAAGTTGTTCTTTGCTGTGTGTGAAGTTAAAGGGCCGGAAGCCTGTTTTGTCTAGTGAAGCAAGTGCTGCTCATGCGATAGTGGACTGTTTTTTCTGTGCTGCAAGCTGTGTGCGGATTTAAAGGGCCAGAAGCACAATAAAAGAAACTGACCTGTCAAAATGGCTGCAACATGGTGGAGCCCGTGGGAAAAGTCCTGCGAGATGGTGATCGGGGGGATCCCTTTGGGGGTCATACTAGACTCCCGCCAGCAAGTGTCTCGGGTGCTGCCGGAAATTCTGAACTTTGTAACAAGAGGTCCAGAGACAAAAACTAAGGTGTCACTGACCTTTGTGACTGACTATGGCTCTGTGCAGTGGGAGCTGTTGAAATGTGAGACCCTGGGGCTAGAATTCGTACTGGGCAAGGATTTTCCCTTATTTTGGCAGATATGGTATGGCGGGAGTACTTTAAGTTCTGCAGTTGGAGTTCCAGAGGACAAGCGGAAGTCTGCCGTTGCCAAGGGCAACCGTCGGGAAGATAAAGAGGTGGAGAGTGGTGCGTTTCTCAGGAGTGCCTATTTTCCCTGCGACTGTGCACAGAATCCTAAAGGGTGCGGCTGGAATGTCCGTCCGGAAAAAGCGCTTAAGGAGCAAGACGAATTGGAGAGGCTGAACAAGCAACTCAGAGCAGAGATGGAAGATCTCAGGAGCTCAAAAGATGAAATCTATGAGGTGGAGAGGCCTAAGCGTGCTCCTGCGCAGCAGGTGGAAGAAAATGAGATACCTGAAGAAGAAGATCCTCTAAAAGATGCCATGAAGTCAGAGCCCGTTAAGAATGGGTCTGGAGGTGGTGGCGCTGTGGTGCCAGCCGAGGCAGAGAAGAAGATGGAAGATGTATCTGCTGAACCAGATGATGGTGCTGAGGTGGATGCAGAAGCCCAGAGACTCGTGGCAGTGTGTGGCCAGGACCTGGTCATGAAAGACATTCCCTCTGCTGTCAATGTGTTCCAGAAAGCCAGCAGTCCGCTGGGGAAGAAATACGGGGGGACCGACGACCAGTATGAGGGTCCTGTCTACTCCAATGGGCTGGCTCTCCTAGATCCTGCCCGAAAGGAGAACCATATCCTGGGTGAACCTCTGCAGGGATTGCAAGAAGACGACGAGTCTGAAGACCCTGATGTCCCCAGTACCTCCAACCTTGATGAGAAAGAGGAGGAGGAGTTAAGAATGCAAGTATATGATTCCGTGTCCGAGAAGGATGAGAAGGCTAACAAAGTGGATGAAGACTCCAAAGGAGTCTCAAAGGCTGAAGAAACTAAGGCCGTTGAGTTGGAGTGGGGAAAAACCTTAGATGTTTCCCAACGTAGGAGCTTTGACCCTGGAGGGGTTTAAGTAAGGTGAAAAGTCCTACGGCCTTTATCAGGGGGGGAGGATATGTGGCAGTGGAGCTGCCAGAAGGCCATAGGAAGGCCATTGAAGTGGCATATCTCACCCAGAGAAAGCTGGGTGAGAACAAGAAAGGTTGGGAAAATAGTTTTTTCCCACTGTCTGCAGCAGTCAGGCTGGTAATGGGGATAATTATCAGCCAGCTGAGGAGCTTGGCTTAATGTGGGTTGAGCTTCTCAATCAGGGCTCCCAGTCTGGGAAAGGAGCAGGCTGTGTCCAGGCCTGTGGGACCCTCTAACACTGTGTACGGGGTAAGCACTGGTGATGTGTCTTGGGGAGCTGGGTGGTGGACCCAGATCCCGATAGAGAGGGAAAGACTGTTTAGTCAGTGGCCAGACGGCCGAGGATTTATTTTTATGATTTCTTTGTACTGCTGTTGTGACAATAAAGCTGGTCGTGGCCAGTTTGCACCCGAATCTACAGTGGTGGAGTGGCTTCTTGATGTGTGCCAACCGTCTAAGGTGATAAGACGGCGATCTGGAAGAGCTAAATGACCCCGTGTTGTTACAAAAGGTATAGAGTTGTTGGCCAATAGTACCTTTAATTAACAGGTATCTCCCTTCCGCATCGCTGCGTTGGTCTAACAGGAGAAAGGGGACCTTTTTCTGGAACCCGATGCTAACACCTTTTGAGTTAGAGGAGGTGGAGCCATAGTGGTACCAGTTTGGAAAGTACGAGAAAGAGAGATTTGGGAAGTGGTCAATTTTAAAATGAGTTTCCTGAAGGAAAATTACATTTGCGCCCTCTCTCCTCAAAACCTAAAATATATGGCTCCTCTTCGATGGGGAGTTGCAACCCTTCACATTGTATGATGCAAGTTTCAGAGCCATCATAGGGAGTCAAAATTCAGGTGGAAGAGCAATAGCATAGACATATGTAAAATGTGGTAAGAGGTACTCATCTCTTTGCAGGACCAAAAGGCGTATATAGAACGAGGAGAGCATCTGCGAGGTCCAACCCGGCAAGAAAGTAATCCCAGCATAGAACCTATATAACAAAAACAAGTTAACAAAAGCACAAATATGAGTGCAGCAAAAACAAGAAAACAGTTGCACAGAGGTGTATCTAGTGCAAGATGAGGGGGGGTTAGTGTCATACACTAGTTTCAGGTGTCGGTCCCTCTGGGCAACTTTGTGACTTTAAATGAGAGGTAAAAGAGATTACTGATCTCAGGGCAACGGCCTGAGAAAGAGTTGTTGGGTTGTTTGAAAGAGAGAGGTCTGGACAAGAAAAGGGAAAGGGGAGGGAAGTGAAGGAAAGAAGGGGGGGGGGGAGATAGAAGAAAGAAAACATATCTAAAAGAGTGGGAGAAGGGGAGTGGAGGTAAGAGGTGGTAGAAACAGAAGATGGGGACAGGGGAAGATGAGGAGGCAGGGATAATGAAAGGTAATTGTGATATACCAATATTTAATGCTCCCACTCATTGACATGGAGAACAGGAATAGTAGTTATCAAGCCTAAGGAAACAATCAGGCAGCGAAATGAGTACTGTTATCCCGCAGTGAGGGTAAATTATAAGAAGAGCGGGTGAGGGATAGTTTATGTAGTGAAATAATGGATTGGGATAGGTAGGTAAAGATTAAAAAGGCGATGAGACAAGTCGGGAAGATAGGGAGACAGAAGGAGTGGGACACGGACAATAAGAGAAGCATTATACAGTCATCAGGGACAACTTGTGAGTTATCATTTCCATGCAGATACATGGAATGTAGGAAATCAGAGGTCCTCAGTAGATATGCGTCTGGGAGTCAGGGGTTGGTTTTTCTTCTTTTGGCGCTGGGCCTTAGGAGTGTTCCTGGTTTCAAACGGGAAAATCCTCGGTAGCTCAGGCAGGGAGGTGAGATCTTGGACCATTTCCCAGTTTACAATGTCCATGTGTTGAGTCTCCAGTAGATCATAGACGGGGGCCAGATCTGCATGGTTTTTCACCGTCACTTTTTGGCCCCGGTAGGAGAAAGAAAGGCCGAAGGGGAAGGTCCACCTATATGGGATCCGGCGATTCCGGAGCCATTCCGTTAAGGGTTTAAGAGTTCTCCTTTTCTGGAGGGTCAGCGGAGCTGAGTCTTGAAAGATGCTGATGTCGGCACCATTAAATTTTACCCCTCCAGAGGTGCGGGCTTTGTTTAAGATTTCTTCCTTAACCTGGAAGTGGAGGAACTTGCAAATAATGTCACGTGGAGGCTCTGAGGCTGAGGGCTTGGGGCGTAGAGCCCTGTGTGCTCTCTCAATATCTATGGAGCCAGCGCAGTTCTGGCCTAGCAGATCATGGCATATAGTTGTTATAAGTGCCGCGGATCTTGATTGGAATCCGATTCTGGGACCCCCTAAATCGCAGGTTGTTTCGCCTACCTCGATTCTCTTGGTCTTCTAGTGCACAGTAGACCGTGTTGAGATGTTGCTGACATTTCTGTAGGCTGGATGAAGTAGCGGTTTGGAACTCTAAAATGGCAGCCTGTGTGTCTTCTAGAGACTCTACTCTGTTTCCTATGTGGCGTACATCCTGTCGCAGTGAGGACATCTCACTCACCAAGGGATCCAGGGCCTTTTGAAGTGCTGTGTCGAGGTATTTTCTGGAGATCGAGAGATGTTTTTTGCCTCTCAGCTCCTCTTGATCACTTTGGTCTGCAGGTATGTCGAGATCGCTGTCCTCCGTCCCTTTAGAGGTAGCGGGCGCCATCTTGGCTTCTCTGGCCGCACATATAGCGGTCGTCTTTTTAACAAATTTGTCCATGTCTCCCCCTCCTGCAGGGGTTTTGAGGGGTTGGGAGGGGTCCCCAGACTTCTGCTTGCCAATTTTACCCATCTATTCGTCAAGAAGCTAACGGTAGCTGTGAGGTAACCGAGTGAGGATTGCAGAGCTCAGACTCACACGTCCATGCTGCTCCGGCGCTGGCTCCGCCCCCCCATCAAATTGTGTTTTAAGCAACACTTTATAAAGTTGAGAAATTTTAAAATTCTGTTCTGTCCCATATTTCCTTTGTCATCGTGCCACTCTGTGGCCTCCTCAGGTTCTGTAGAAATCTTTTTGGAATCAGCTGACGACTGTGTAAAAGGAGTGTGTTTTTTCTTGGCGCTAATATCGACCTTTAAGGCTGAGGTAATACTTGAGTTAATTGGTCAATTTTGGTCCCGTGACTGCCCAAATAAGTGAAGTGTGTAATGATTTTAAGAGCGACGCCTATCTGCATGTCATATGGACTCACAGTATTGTTTCACTACCAAAGCAGACTCCCTATTCTACACCACTATAAAAGCTCTCAGCAGCCAGGAAATAGCAGTTTTTTAAGAAATTTGCAGAGAATATATTCGGACCCGACCAAATTTTTTCCAAAAAATTCGGCGAAAAGGTTAATCAATTTCTTTAAGATTCATTCATCTCTACTGCTAATAAATATTTGACACATCCAACAGATTTGAAACAATGGCTAATAAAATACAGTAGAAAACAAAATAAGGTTCACTTTACTTCTTACTGAAAATACCCCAAAAAAATTTGCATAAAAACGGGTTGGACAAAGACATTCCAAACTCTATTCTGACAGCTCAAGGTGAGAGAGTCATGAATCTGAAGGACTAAATATAAAAGATCCTGGTGTTTGAGCAATTTGTATATCTAGGCATAGTAGTTCATCGGTAATTAGAAAGTTCAAGAACTTAACCTCATTCCTATCATGAATTGTGGCATGGAAGAATCTTCCTTTATCCTTGGTGGGTTGCATTAACATTTTTAAAATGGTGTTACTGTACTTCCAAAGCTACTCTATGTGTATAGGGAACCTCTCCTGAAGTTAGCTAACACTCACATTATAACAATTGATAAACTTTTTTCTCTGTTTTTGTGAAATAAGCAAAATCCAGACTGGCAAGAGACATGGTGGATCTAGACAGATTCTTTGTTGGGCTCCTATGAGCCAATTGCTAAGGGTACTTTCACATTTGCGTTGTAAGGATCCGACAGGCAAATCCGTTGCCGAAACTGCCTGCCGGATTTAGAAATCCACGTGAAAATGGAAAGCATTTGTAGACGGATCCGAATGTGGATCTGTCTAACAAATGCATTGAAACACCGGATCCATCTCTCCTCTGTCATCCTGAAAAACGGATCCGGTAATTATTTTTCTTTGCATTTTTAAAGGTCTGCGCATGTATAAACCGGAAAACCGGATCCGTTTTACCAGAACACTTGGTGCCAGATCCGACTTTAATGCATCTCAATGGAAAATAATGCCAGACCAGCATTCTGGCAAGTGTTCCGGAATTTTGGACGCAGAAAATACCGGTATTTTCTCAGGCCAAATACCGTAAGAGTGACTGAATTAAAGACATCCTGATGCATACTGAACAGAATGCATTAGGATAAAACTGATCAGTTTTTTTCCGCTATTGAGCCCCTAGGACGGAATACTGGAAAACTTTTACGCAAGTGTGAAAGTACCCTAACTTAGTCTATCAAAAAGGTAAATACCAAGCCCACTGTTACACTTCTAATATGCTGCTGTTGTGGTGGTTTAGAATACTTTTGTTGACTTACATGCAATTAGAGATGATGGAGAGACCTGGTCTCTGTATTTGCCAGTTTGGAGAAATGTAAAATCAGCTGAGTTATTACATTTACCAGATTTAGATTTTGGTCAAGGAAAGGCCTAAAGTACTGTATTCATTTATTTGAGGGCACCTTCAGGACCTTCACAAATCTAAAACAGTAAGGGTGGGTTCACACTAGCATTATGGTTTCCGTTAGACGGAAGGACGGATCCGTTCTTTTGCCCATAGACTTCTATCATGATGGAATGCAAAACGAAAGCCTTTAAAAGGCATTCTCTTTGCTTTCTGTCATAATACAAGTCTATGGGAAAGCATAACGGATCCGTCTGGTTCCCGTTATGCAAGATGGAAAACAAAGATGACATGCCAGGCGAGACGTTGTCATGCTGTGCTGCGTCTGTTGTGCCTGGAAGCCGAGAGCCACACTGGTCCTGCACTGCTTTTAGCTCTGCGGTCACAGGCCGATCAGTAGCTAACCCCACGTAATTTGACAGTTGGTAAAGTGGTGTGCGACAACGGTGCCAATCTGCTGAGCATGCTGAAACAGGGCAAAATGACACACGTGCCGTGCATGGCACACGTCCTGAACTTAGTCGTGCAGTGATTCGTTGCCAAATACCCAGGGTCCAGGACGTCTTGCGGCAGGCCAGGAAAATCTCTGGCCATTTCAGAAGATCTTACATGGCCATGGCTCATCTTGCTGACATTGAGCGGTGACACAACCTGCCCGCCAGAACTCCACCTTGTATATGCTTGATAGGCTGCTCCAGCAGAAACATGCAGTTATCGACTACCTGTACGAACTCTGCGGGAGGACAGGTTCTGGGGAGCTTGTTTTTTTTTCACCATGCCAGTGGCTGCTCATGCACGACGCATGCAGACTTCTGCTGCCATTTAATGAGATCACTAAACTGGTCAGTCTCAGCCAGGGTGCCATGAGTGACATCGTAGCTTACGCCTTCTTTCTGGAGCGTGCATTGCGTTGTGTCATTGCCGTCGAGGAGCAGGAGCAGGAAGATCAGGATGTCGCAATGCTGGATGAATTCCCAGGGGGGGCTACTCCATCTGAGACAAGTCAACAACAGGAGTCTGAAGAGGAGTCAGTGGAGGATGGTGTCGGGGCGGATGAGGAGGAGCAAGAAGAGCATGCTTTAAACCTTTCTGGGATACCTAGTGTTGTCCGTGGATGAGGGGAGGAGAACGAGGACGACATTATTCTGAATGGTGAGCAGGAGCCAGGCCACTACACCGCTTCCAGTTTAGTGCAAATGGGGGCCTTCATGCTCCAGTGTTTTAAGAGGGACCCCCATATAAAAAGCATAAAGGGCAAGGACCAGTACTGGGTGGCAACGTACTTAGACCCCCGGTACAAACAAAAAATTGTGTAAATGTTACCACCATCACAGAGGGCTGTCAGAATGCAGCACTTCCAGGCTTTGCTTCGAGAAATGCTGCATTCTGGTTTTGCGGGTGCTGGCAGAGGAATTTCCACTCACAGAGAAACAGTTGCGGGTACCAATCCAACAGCGACTGCAAGAAGATGTGTTGGTCACTTCTGATATGAGATCATTCTTTCAGCCCACCCATCGACAGCTCTTCTCTTGATCCAGCCTCAGGGAACGCCTAGACCGACAGGTGTCTGACTACATCGGGTTAATGGACAATGTGGACGCTCTGAGAAATGATGAACTCCTGGACTACTGGGTGGGCAGGCTTGACCTGTGGCCAGAGCTGGCACAATTTGCCATGGAACTGTTGGCTTGCCCCTTGTCCAGTGTCCTGTCCGAAAGGACGTTCAGCGCAGCAGGGGGGATTGTGACCGATAAGCGCACACTCGCCTAGCTCACGACAGTGTGGACTACCTCACATTTCTAGAAATGAATGAGGCATGGATCTGGGAGGAATTCAACACATGTGACCAGTAGACCATGTTTGATTCAAATTCCTCATGACAGCCTACAAATATCCACCACCACCAAGAACAATTCATGGTCCCTGTCTTAGGTAAATACAGCTGCATAAAAGGCCTTTTATGTCCGTTGAATGCCTAATTTTTGGGGCTTGTACTAGTGACCAACACTTACTTACTTCCTCATCCTGTGAATGCCTAATGTACCTCCAGCCCCAGAATACAAAGTTCTTTGCTGTCAGGTGAACGCCTGTTGGCTAATTTTCGGGGCCTGTACTGGCCGACACTTACTTATTTATCCTGTGAATGCCTAATGTACCTCCAGCCACAGAATACAAAGTTCTTTGCTGTCAGGTGAACGCCTGTTGGCTAATGTTTGGGGCCTGTACTGGCCGACACTTACTTACTTATCCTGTGAATGCCTAATTTTGGTGATGCAAAATGCCATATTTTTGGCCAAATGAAATGACAGATTGGTACTATTTTGGGGGGCATATGCCTTTTTTGATCGCTTGGCATTGCACTTTTAGTGATGTTAAGTGACAAAAGAATATTTTTTTAAAATTGTTTCTATTTTTTTATTTTTACAGTGTTCACCTGAGGGGTTAGGTCATGGGATATTTTTATAGAGATAGTCGATATGTACACGGCGGTACAAAATATGTCTGTTTGTCTATTTTTTACCTTTTTTTTATTTTATTTAAAGTCTTTATACACATTGACGATTTAAATCAAAATACGTTAGTGATATTTATGATGATTATATAGATTATTAGTTTGTGATATAGTATAATTTTATTTTATTTTGTTTGTTAGTGATAGTTCAATAGAGTTTAATATTATTTATTTGTTAAGTTAATATTTTTAATGTAGATTAAAGAGTTATTGTCCAGTGTTCTTGTTTTATATTACTATAATGTATATTGTCCCCTCATTGTTGGCCCTTTTAATGTTTATGTACATATTATTGATACATAATCATATTGCTATGTGCACATATTTACCTTCCTGGCAGGGGCTGGTGATCACCTCCTCTTTCTCCATGTCCTAAGATGGGGCGGTGCTGGAGTGTCCAGCACTTTCCACCTCCACCTCTTTCACTTCTCCCACATCTGGTGGGGGTGACTCAATAGGCTGGGAGGGTCGGGCCTCCTCCTCCTCTTCCTCCTCAACCTCCACCACCTCCACAGCCTCCACCGATTGCCTTCTCCGAATGGAGAGAATAGGAACTTCTGTAATCACAGGATGTTCAGATTTTAGAGAAACAACTCCAAAATCTTAACAACATTAGATATAAAGAAATTCCAATATGGAGGGATCTATATATAATTGCAGTGGCATCCAGCATTATGCCGCATAACTCAATCAAAAATGAACAGCATGGGGGCGTGGCCAAGCTGCCGAGGAGAATGGCTGCCTGATCCAGGAGCTCCTGCACCATAGCGGCTAAAACAGCGATTGCCCTGAGTGCTCTGCACTGCCCGGCTCCCCCAGTGCATTTCTACATGCCCCATTGCCTCCCCGTCCTAATGGGGAAACTTAAGAAACAGATTTCCAAGCTCCAGGACGGAAACCTGGAGTCCTACTTTGACAAGGGGAGAGCTAAAGATGGCGCAGACGCTTCCCCCTCCCCCCCGCCTGAAACCAGCATCGGGACTCTATCTCCTGCTCCAGCGATGCGCTCACCTTCGCCTCCAGTCCTCTCCTGCTCCTCGGGCCTGCTCACTGCCTCGCCTCCGTCTTTTCCAGCGACTCCAGAGGAAGACAAATGCCGCCCCTGTGCGGCCGCCTCTCTCCAAGATGGCGCCCGGACCGGATCACAGCACAGCCAGCAGCCATGTGGCATGGGCTCTCCTCACCAGCGCTCAGCCATGGGTGGCTGTCCTCAGCCCAGTGAGTACCTTAACCCCTTGCCTACTTCTATGGGAGCACCTGGGGACCCCTTTCACTCACTGCCCACCTCTGACAGGCCTGTCACTGAGGATTCCCTTAAGGCCATGTTGCTGGCCCTGAAATCTTCTCTACATGCTGATATTGCGGGGCTGATTAACCCTTTAGCAACCAGAATCCAAGGCTCTGAAGATAGAATTGCTCATATTGAATCTAAAATGGGTGAATTCGCTGCCTCTCAAAATGAGATTATTGACGCTCACAATGACATGGCTACTGAGCTAGAAAACGTCAAGCTTAAGCTCGCAGATTTGGAGGATAGATCCAGGCGCAATAATGTAAAATTCCGCGGCATCCCTGAAGATGTTTCTCAGCAAGATCTACAACCGTTCCTGAAAGGTCTTATCAAATCGCTTCTGCCGCAAATACCGATTCCTGATATGATCATTGACAGAGCCCACAGAATTCCTAAGCCTTCACATTTGGGCCCTAATGTGCCACGAGACACGCTTGCCCGCATTCATTTTTTCCATACTAAAGAGGCCTTAATGGAAGCTGCACGGAAAAAGAATACGCTGCCGGCTTCTTATCAGAAAATTAAGTTGTTCGCTGATTTATCCAAAACCACCCTTCGCCATCGCAGGACATTGCTAGCAATTACGGCGACTTTACGTGACAATGACATTCCCTATAAGTGGGGTTATCCCCTGAAATTGTTGGTTCGGAAGAACGATCAAACCCATCTTGTCAAGTCGTTTGAAGATGGCAAACTGCTCCTGGAGTCCTGGCAAATTCCGTTGTCCCTGGAGGGCTCCAAACCCGTTTTGGATCCAATGCCTCGCCATCGATCCCAACCGTCTGAGGACTGATGCTCAACAGAATTTCCTGTTACCTGCCTCCCCGGCCCTCTGGGTGGCTGCTGAGAGATTTGTATATTTGCCTTATTCATTCTGGGCTTTTCTTATGTGCCTCTGACATAATGGTGCCGACTCCTGGTGTTTTATTGATCCATCTCTGTATTGCCTCGGCCTTGGCACAGGACTCTTGCCCTACTATATAACTGAAGGCTACTACTGCTGTGCCTGTTCACTCTTCTCTTTGTCTTCTTTTGGTCTTTCTTTCTCCTTCTTCCCTTCCTTACTCCTCCCCCCTCCCCATCAGTTTTGTTGTTGCACGCCTGTGATTTTTGCCTATTTATAGAGGGTTAGCACTTTAACTGTTGCACGTATATTACCGAATTGCACTGCTTTCCACATCATGGGCCTCAAATTTATGTCTCTGAATGTTAAGGGCCTTAATTGCCCCCCGAAAAGGTCCTACATGTGGAAGGAAGCTCTGCAATCTCAGGTCGATATTTTGTGTATACAAGAATCCCACTTACTGCAAGCTGACGCATCTAGGATTAGTCATAGATTGTTTCCTCACATTCTACATTCTCATTTTAGCAAGAAGAAGAGAGGTGTCCTGATTGCTATTAAGAACTCCGTTGCCTACTCTCCAATCTCTACTCTAGTGGATCCGAACGGTCGCTACATCATCTTGGTATGTCTGATTAACAATATCACCTACACACTAGTTAACTTATACGCGCCCAACTCCCATCAATTGGCTTTCCTGCATAAACTCATGCGGAAAGTCAATAGCTGTAAACAGGGTAAACTGATTTTCTGTGGGGATTTTAACTCTGTTCTCCAGCCGTCCTTAGACTCCACATCCCCTACACGTAAATCTGACTCTAGTTTGGCTTCCTTCCTGCACTCAGAAGGTCTGATCGACGTGTGGAGAGCACAACACAGCTCAGACAGGGATTACACTTTCTTCTCCCCCCCGCACCTTTCCTATTCCCGCATTGATCTGTTTCTAACTGATCACACCTCCTTGCTCCATACTTTATCCACAGATAAACTTTATCAAATGGTCTGACCACGCCCCCGTAACATTGGTTTTAGATGAACAATTCCAGTCTTGTAGAGCTCCTGTTTGGAGAAATAATACTTTCCTCCTAAACAATCCCAAATATTCTACGGAACTTTTAACTCATCTCAAAGAATACTTTCACTTCAATGACAGCTCTGTTAATGACGCCTTCGTCCTTTGGCAGGCTCATAAAGCATCCATGAGAGGCTCCTTGATTAAATTAGGCCATACGGTGAAGAAAATCAGGAATAAGGATATTATGCAAACCCTTGAGACCATAGCTAATCTAGAATCTGTCAATAAACTATCTCCTACTCCCCAATGTTCAGCAGATCTTAGATCGGCAAGGAACAAGCTGAGCGGCCTGATGTCACACTCCTATCACCGTTCTCTTCTTCGACTTAAGGCCACCTATTACTCACAGGGAAACAAAGCTGGCCGACTATTGGCCCGTCAACTTAAAGTTCAACAGGCTAAATCCAAAATTCCATATTTGCTTCATCCTGATACTAAAGCCAAACTCCTAGACCCCCGGGATATCGCCAACCAATTTAAATCTTATTACCAATCATTATACAATCTTAAAGACAGTGTTCCGCTCCCCGATAACTATAGCACTCTAGTGTCTGATTTTCTCGCCCAAGCCTCACTCCCGGCTCTCTCCCAGCTACAACTCCAATCCCTGAACTCCCCGTTTACGCCTTGGAACTTAACAAAATCATTTCCTCGCTCCCTCTAGGTAAGGCGCCTGGGCCAGACGGCTTTTCCAATGAATATTACCGATCCTTCCAAACCACGCTAATACCCTACCTACTTGACATGTTTAACCAGATCCTAGGAGGATGAACTTTTCCCCCCGACATGTTAGGAGCTCTAGTGGTGACTATCCCGAAACCTGGCAAGCCCCCGGAAGTCCCTCAGAATTTCCGTCCGATCTCTCTACTGAACTCGGACATTAAAATCTTCGCCAAACTTGTCGCAAATAGATTATCTCCTTTACTCCCCTCTCTCATACATTCTGATCAGACGGGATTTGTAGCCGGCAGACAAGCCTCGGATAATACTAGACGAATGGTAGACCTGTTTAATTTTGCAGAAGTAAATGACCTCCCAATGCTGGCGGTTACCTTAGATGCTGAAAAAGCGTTCGATCGCTTGCATTGGGACTACGCATTTGCTACGCTTCGACAAATGGGTTTCTCCGGACCTATCATGAACGCTATTAGTAGTCTATACGCGGGCCCATCAGCGACAGTCTGGGTTAATGGGGTGGTCTCTGACCCTTTTTCTATTACTAACGGCACCAGACAGGGATGCCCCCTCTCTCCCCTGTTGTTTATCTTGCCGCTGGAGCCCCTTGCACAGCATATTAGGAACTCAGGCACTATATCGGGTGTAGTGGTTGGTGACAGATCTTATAAGATATTCCTTTATGCGGATGACATTGTCCTCTCTTTAACTGATCCCACTATTTCCCTTTGGACGGCTCTCGATGTTCTCTCCCATTATGGATCTTTGTCCTACTATAAGATAAATAATACGAAATCTCAAGCGTTGCCTATCAATGTGCCTCGGGCCGAGGTAGACAGCCTGAAAGCCCTTTATGACCTAGACTGGCAATCTTCAGAGATTCCTTACTTGGGGATCAAACTTACACATCCTTGCTCTTTGCTGTACTCGAGAAATTATGACCCCCTACTTAATATCATGTCCAAGGACTTTGCAAGCTTTGCGATGAAATCAATCTCGTGGGTGGGTAGAGTGGCATCTTTCCAGATGATGACTCTTCCCAAACTTATTTATATCTTCAGGACCCTCCCGATTCCGGTCCCCGCCCTGTTCTTTACAAAAGCTCAAACCCTCCTGGCCAATTACGTTTGGGGATCTTCTAAGCCTAGAGTTGCCAGAGCACTGATGGTTAGGAGACGACGGGCCGGAGGAGTTGGTCTCCCTGATATCAAAGACTATTTCGTGGCAATCGGCCTCTCGGTCACTCGAGCTTGGTGGTCCCCGATTGGTGATTCGGCCTGGCTCCACATTGAGTCCCACGCACTAGGAAAAACCTCTCTGAAGGATCATTTGATTCATCTTTTGTGGCGCCGACCTAAACCTAAACATCCTCTTTTAACAATTGAACATGCAAACACACTCTGGATGCACATCCACAAAACACAGGGCGATTCAAAAACACATCCTTTACAACTTCTCACTACTCGAGCGGTGGAGCTGTGTAGCCCCGACCTCAATCTCTCTACTTGGACGGACAAAGGGATCATACAGATTTCTCAACTTACATCAAATCATACACTTCTTCCCTTTGACTCTCTCCAGAAAATGTTTGGGATCCCTCGGACGGAGTTCTATAATTACCTCAGGCTTCGTCACTTTCTCCACTCCTCATTGCACTCCCCTCCCACATTTAACTCAGACGTGATACGTCTGTTCCGATTCCCTTCCCTCTTCACGAAACATACCACAAGATTCATTTATGATCTGATAGGGGATAAAGATACCTTTGTTAAGTCTCCAGCGATTTTGAAATGGGAAACGGCACTGAATACGTCCTTCCCAGAAGACATTTGGGCCTCAGCCATCAAATTCCTTGTTTCCAACTTCAAATGTGTTACACATTATGAAGCTGGGCTGAAAACCCTTTTGCATTGGTACTTTACTCCCCAGCGACTTCATACCATATACCCCTCCACTTCTCCCTACTGTTGGCGTGGTTGTGGTAATGTAGGTTCTTTGTTTCATATTCTGTGGTCCTGCTCGAAGATTTCCTCCTTTTGGGACTCTGTCTTTATTCTCATCTCAAGACTCACCGGACATCCCGTGTCCCCTTCTCCTGCTCTAGCTCTCTTATTTCTATATATACAAAACTTCCCTCCTCTGAGCCGTAATCTAGTGGGCCATTTCCTTCTCAGTGCCAAACTGATACTTACACGTCACTGGAAGTCTCCTGACCCACCTACCTTAGCCGAAGTAGTGCAGGAAGTGAATTCCACTTGTAGGTACGAACATACGCTACCCCCCACGATTATTTCCCCATCCTTCAGGAATATTACGTGGAGTCTATGGCTCTCATGTCCGGAATATGTTCCCTGAGAGCCGCTCCTGTGTGTGTGGTTTTATCAGGGTCTGGTAGGCAACGGAGTTCCATTCTGATTTGTTCTGTGGTATATGTGTTTTCATTTGCTTCTTACCGAGCGCCCTTGAGGCTTTCTCCCTCCCCTCTGTTTTTCCCTCTCTCCTTCCTCTTCTCTGCTTCCTTTTTCTTTAGTGTGTTCTTTGAATGTTTGGAGGTGCTGACCCACCTCTTGTTAATATTTGCGTAGACTTATGGTGTTTGATATAACAATATATGCCTCTTTGATTTACCGTTACAAGACTGACCGTCAGCTGCAGATTATCTGTATTTCCGCTTGTTTTGCTGTACTTGCCATTTTGACAATGTGGATATGCTGGTGCGGATGACATTGGCTACTTTCTCTCGTTCTGTACCGATGCTTATTGTACCTTTTATGCTTGTGGCTGCGCCCACACCTGTTATTGCTCTTCTTCTTTCTAAAAAACCAATAAAACTTTGAATTTAAAAAATAAAATAAAAATGAACAGCATGCAAACAGACATCCCATCCACAGTGTCTTGATGAAACATTAGGGAGAGAGGAGACCCATGGGATGGGATTATCTCCTGAGTGTATCATATGATGATTTGCTTCTTTAGTCTTTACGCCAGAGTCGGATACTTCTTAATCCCATCACTAACACAATAGAACAAGGGGACAAATAAACTAACACATTCATTGGGAGTCTCAGAGCAGAGTTAACCCTTATTGCGTTTATGGATTCACACCATGCAACTTTAATGGGGAATAGGAAAGATGTGGCCTATAAACTCAACCAATAAATAATGATTTATAGTTCGCTCTAACCCAAATAGGTCAGAGTAGGGGTCTCCATAGTCTTGGGTCCATAGCCCGTAGGAAGGAGGCTATCCCTCAGGCTTCTACTGCAGACCCAGTGATGGATTGAGTCCGTCATTTGTACGAAATAAGCTGGTTACATCCAAAATCTCTATTGCGCTGTGTGTTTAAATATATATATATAGTACAACCACGGCTCGGCTGAGATGTTAGATTTAATTTGGTTAATTTGGGGCGTGTCCCACCAGTTACTAATTAATCAGTTGTAAAGGGATAAAATACTTATTTGCATTACTGTATATACAGTACCTTCCAAATGTATTCACCCCCCTTGACTTTTTGCTTATTTTGGTACATTACAGCCTTCTGTTAAAGGTTTTGTTAATCTGAATTTTATGTGATGGATCAGAACACAATAGTCTAAATCGGTGAAGTGAAATAAGAAAAATATCTAAATAAAATTATTGTTTAGAAATAGAAAACCGAAAATTGCCATGTGCGTATGTGTTCAACTACTTTGTTTGGAAGCCCATAAAAAGCTCTGATGCTACCTATTACTTTCAGAAGTCACATATTTAACAAAATGATGTCCACCTGTGTGCAATCTAAGTGTCACATTATCTGTCATTATATATACACACCTATTTTGAAAGGCCCTAAAGGCTGCAACACGTAAGCAAGAGGCATCACTAACCAAACACTGCCATGAAGACCAGGGAACTCTCCAAACAAGTAAGGGACAATGTTGTTAAAAAGTAAAAGTCAGGGTTAGGTTATTAAAAATTTGATGAACCCCAGGAGCACCATCAAATCTATCATAACCAAATGGAAATAACATGGAACAACAGCAAACCTGCCAAGAGATGACCACCAAAACAGGGCAAAGAGGGCATTAATCATCAGAGAGGTGGCACAGAGACCTAAGGTAACCCTAGAGAAGCTGCAGAGTTCCACGGCATTGACTGGAGTATCTGTACACAGGATGACAAAAAAAAATGTTTGCTCCAAAGAGTTGGGCTTTATGGCAGAGTGGCCAATGGCTAGGACGGAGGTTCACCTAACAGCAGGAGAATGCCCCCAAACACACTGCTAAAGCAACACTTGAGTGGTTTAAGGGGATACATGTAAATGTGTTGGAATGGCCTAGTCAAAGCCCAGATCTCAATCCAATAAAAAATCTGTGGTCAGACTTAAAGATTGCTGTTCACAAGCGCAAACCATCCAACTTGAAAGAGCTGGATCAGTTTTGCAAGGAGGAATGGGCAAAAATCCTAGTGGTAAGATGTGGCAAGCTCATAGAGACTTATCCAAAGCGACTTGGAGCTGTGATTGCCGCAAGAGGTGGCTCTACAAAGTATTGACTTTAGGGGGTGAATAGTTATGCACATCGACTTTTTTCTGTTATTTTGTCCTATTTGTTGTTTCTGTCATCAAGGGTTTCTGTCATCAGGTTTTGACATTATAAGCTGTCTGACATTAGCTATGTGCTAATGTCAGAACAGCTTGATAATGTCTTTTTTATAAAAATCTGATTTATACTTTGGCTGAAAAACGTACTTTCATAATATGTAAATTAGCCTCTAGGAGCAGGGGGGCGTTGCCCTGCTCCTAGAGGCTCCGTGCGGCAACCTGCTGGCACGCCCCTTCTTACTTTGAGTGACAGTGCCGGGCAGCGATCCTCCGGCACTGTCTCCTTCTGAAATCCCGTGCCTGCGCCGCCGCTCTGTATTCGGCGCAGGCGCGGTGAGCAGAGGACGCTGATGCCTGCTGTCCTCAGCTCACCGCTCCTGCGCTGAATACCTCTGAGTACACCCGTTAGCAAGGACAGCGCGGGATTTCAGAAGGAGACAGTGCCGGAGGATCGCTGCCCGGCACTGTCACTCAAAGTAAGAAGGGGCGTGCCAGCAGGTTGCCGCACGGAGCCTCTAGGAGCAGGGCAACGCCCCCCCCTGCTCCTAGAGGCTAATTTACATATTATAAAAGTAAGTTTTTCAGCCAAAATATAAATCGGATTTTTATAAAAAAGACATTATCAAGCTGCTCTGACATTAGCACATAGCTAATGTCAGACAGCTTATAATGTCAAAACTTGATGACAGAAACCCTTTAACCAATTTAAAAAAATTCTAGGTTGCGGGCATGTTATACAAATTAAATGATGCAAATCCTCAAACAATCCATATTAATTCCAGGATGTGAGACAACAAAAAAAGAACAAAGTCAAGGGGGTTGAATACTTTTGCTTAGCACTGTATACATCACAGAGTGTTTGCAAAACATACAAAAGTAATTTACGTATCTACCTGGGCATTTTTTGTCCCGGATTATTTTTATAAACCGGGGGTGTCTGCGCCAGATCTCATAGACCAGCTCCCGCACAATTTGCTGCTTCTCGGCGTGGGATCGGGTGCAGTTGTATCCCCGCCCCAACATCTGCTGCAAGATAAAAATACAATAATAGTATTGAAAATAATTTACTTAAGTAAACTGCAAAAAGTATGTAAGTCTTTGAAGTGGAAATATTAGATTTAGGCCGTCTGCACACAGGCGTTTTTTTTTCACAACTACGGACCGTACAAACATGGCCTGCCGTCCTGCAGAGTGGAAAAGCGCACGGCGTCATTGCTTGCTATGACGCCGTGCGCTTCTGGCCACCACCACTGTACTGTGATACACTTGTATGATCTATACAAGTGTATTACAGTACAGCGGTGGCGGCAAGAAGCGCACTGTGTCATAGCGAGTTAGCAACCAATGACGCCGTGCGCTCATCCACTCTGCAGGACAGCAGCCCGGGTTTTTACAGTCCGTAGTTGTGAAAAAACACACGCTTTTGCATGTGGCCATACTGTTACGGTTAGGAGAAGGAATTTTATTATGACTGTATGTGGGTGGGCTTTGAGCTATCAGATATTGTCCAGCTAAGCAGAGATGTACCTGTTTAGTGAAGTGATGGTACGGTATGGGGTGTACAGCTGGTTCGCCTCCTCGTGGTGCACCCTGAATAACTCTAAATGAACCAGCAAATACTGGCGGTCTGACAAAGAAAGCTTCTCTTGAGTCCTGACCAACAGGATACAAACTATAATCTATAAACTATGTGTGTGCGGTATATAGTGTGTGTCTGTGTGTGTGTGGTATATAGTGTGTGTGTGGTATATAGTGTGCGGCATGACAATGGATGTTCAATGTGCATGTGAAATATACTTCTCTGCTTTCCATACAAATATGCTACTAAAATACTTGGTATGATGTCAAACTAATACTTACTGCAACAATCACTAATATCTAGTGAGACCTTATAAAATGTGAAGTTGAGTGCACTTAAGAAAAATTTGAATCGCAGAAATTCGCACTGGCGATTTTTTTTATAACACTCTTTATACATATAAAGCTATTTTACAGACATGCAAGTGAAATGTAATCAAATACACTACTTTAATGTAGGATTACTTACAGTCACCAAGAGTTCTTCCTTTTCGTCGCTGAACTTGGTTCCAACCATCGCATCCATCTAATTTCTAGTTGGTGCAAACCAGTTTTGGTAGGCCACGTCTTTCTAGCGCATGTGCTCTTGCGATTAATACTTTGCCGAAATTTCGCATATAAAGAAATAATGTTTGTAGATCGCAGATTCGCTTAATACTTCTGGTATGTCAGTGTCCATGTTGTGGGACTATGTGTGCACATCTAGTATTTTGTGGCTGCAAATATGACCTGGAGGTTTTTCAGGCTCGCCTGCCATTAAAATGAATAGGACCCGCAGCGAACCTATGGTTCGTGAACATTTGATCGCGTTTGCGCGATCGCGTTCACGAACCGTCCCAGCAGATGTTCGTCCATCACTAGTGACCCTCAAAAACATTTGGAGCAAGGGCCTGCTGGTTACCCTCTAAAACATTATGGTTGAGGGCCTGAAGGTGAGTGGACCCTATATAAAATTGTAGTGAGGGCTTGAAGGTGAGCAAACCCCATAAAACATTGCAGTGACGGCCTACAGTTGATCAGACCGTATAAAACATTAAAGGTGAGGGCTTGAAGGCGATCGAACCCCATAAAACATTGCAGTGATGCCTAAAGGGGAGCAGACCGTAAAAAACATTAGAGGTGAGGGTCAGAAGCCGAGCGAACCATACGAAACATTGTAGTGAGGGCATATATATTTTGTATGGAAGAGGAGGTGGAGGAGGAGGCGGATGAGAAAACAAGATTCAAACATATACCTTTTTTTGCGGTGAAAAGGGTGCACCTGAATCTTGTGGATTGTGTACATTATAAAGCATACATTTAAATTGCGTTTTTGTTCCTCATTAGCTCAGCTTTCCTCAGGTGGAGTGGAGAAGTCAGGGGCAATCCAGGCCTTGTTCATTTTTATCCGAGGCAACCAGTCAGCATTACCATAGCAAAGGCTGGTGCACTCTGCAGCAATACTCAACCCTCACACTGATGTTAAAATTGAGAGGTTAGTTCGACACTTCCTACTAGGAGGACATGTCAAGCTCGGACACCACGCCAAGGTCTCTTAAATAGCCCGAGACCCTACCACTCAACCTACCTGTGCCGTATGGGTGATACCAGGGGCCGTTGGGCATTACGGGAGCTTTAAGGCCTAACTCACAAACAGCTCACCAGTGACCTCCAGCATGTAACAATGCTTGCAATGGGAGGTGGGAGGTGCCTGTGAGCCCCACCCGTGACCGGCTGATATAGCCCAGAGCCTCCCAGGTGCACCTGAATGTAGCCTGTAGATGAAAAGCAGGCACATTTAAATTGGAGTTTATACACCTCCACACATATTATTCAAACCATTAGAAAACGCCGCAGAGTGCACCTGCCTTTGCTATGTTTATGTTTTTGATTGTTCTCCACATCCACATTATTGTTATCATATGTAGGATGGTTATTGTGGTACTTGTAGTCCGTTGCTGGCATCTTCCATTGTATGCATTTTTTGCTGTAGATTTCTCCTAGCAATGGACTACAAGTGCAGGATGTGCTCCCCTATACACGTGCACTACTGCATATGGGTTGAGCATATCCTGCTTGTTAAACACAACACCACGTTTTCTAATAACCTGTCAGCATTGTCAGTGGACAAGCGGATACGTTTATCTGTTTTGATGCCACCAACAGCACTAAATACACACCCAGACAATATGCTGGCGGCAGGGCAGGCCAGCACCTCCAAGTCGTAGAGCGCAAGTTTGTGCCATGTGTCCAGCTTGGACACCCAGTAGTTGTAAGGCACTGAAGGATCATTTAGGACGCTAACACGGTCTGCAATGTATTCGTTCACCATCTTCCCAAACTTTTCCCTCCTTTCAGCACTAGGCCGCGATTCAGGGTAAGGTTGCTGGCGGAGTGTCATGAAAGTGTCCCATGTCTTGGAAAGTGTTGCCCTGACTCTGTTGGAACTACTGTGTGTTCCTCTTGTCTCCCTTCCTCGGTTGCCTAAGGAAGTACGGACTCTGGCGGCCGCATTGTCAGTTGCGAAATTTTGGAGCAATCTGTCAACAAGTACCTCCTGGTATAGCAGTGTTTTACTCGTCCTCTACCCCACAGGAATGAGAGATGAGAAGTTCTCTTCGTAGTGGGGGTCAAAAATGGTGAACACCCAGTAATCTGTGTTACCTAAAATGCGTATTACGCGAGGGTCGCGGGAAAGGCAGCCTGACATGAAGTCAGCCATGTGTGCCAGAGTAACAACAGTCAAGACGTCGATGTCAACTTCAGGATGACTCTCCATACCCTCATTCTCCACCTCTATTGCCCATCCACCCTGAACAGATGGAATTAAAGTTCCATGGGCACTAGCCTCTGTAGCATAGGCAAGTGTCTCCAGCTCCTCCTCTGCATGGCCCAATTCGCACTGAGAAGACGAACTGGGGGAGGTCTGGCTAACAATCTGTGTCACTTCCTCCCCCATTACCTCGTCTACCACATTCAAAGCATCCTCCTTAATTGTGAGCAGCGATCGTTTGAGTAGACACCGCAGTGGGATGGTTATACTGATAATAGCGTTATCGCAACTAACCATCTGTGTGTATTCATCAAGTTTTTTTAAAACCTCACATAGTTCTGACATCAATGCCCACAACTCGCTTGTAAATAGTGGCAATTGACTGAAAAGGCGATGACCATGTTGCAGCTGGTATTCCACAACTGCCCTCTGCTTCTCACAAAGCCTAGCCAACATGTAGAACGTAGAGTTCCACCATGTGCTCACGTCGCACAACAGTCGTGAGCTGGAAGCCGCAAGCGCTGCTGCAGCATTAACAGCTGAAGCTGTGGACGAATTTCGAAATGGGCACACAAGCAGTGTGCCTTCACTAGTAGCTCCTGCAAATTAGGGTAGGTTTTGATAAACCGCTGAACCACTAAGTTTAAGATGTGGGCTAGGCATGGAATGTGTGTCAGGTTGCCGAGCTCCAAAGCCGCCACCAAGTTACGGCCATTGTCAGACACAACTATGCCTGTTTGTAGGTTGATTTGCGAGAGCCACAGCTCGGTCTGGTCCCTTATACCCTGCCACAGATCTGCGGCAGTGTGCTGTTTGTCCCCTGAGTAGATCAGCTTCAGCACGGCCTCCACGACCTGCTTTTGCAGGTGGACGTGGAGGAGGAGGCGGCGGCGGAGGAGAAGTGGGGGTTGGAGCCAGTAACATAGCTGCTGGCGGAGACCCTGATGGATTTAGAGCCCACAATCCTGGGCGGGGGTAGCACCTGTGCCATCCCAGGGTCCGACTCACTCCCGGCCTTCACCACATTAACCCAGTGTGCGGTCAGAGAAATGTAGCATCCCTGGCCACCAGCCCTTGTCCATGTGTCCGTGGTGATGTTGTGGGACACATGCTGGTGTAAGGCAGGCACAGCACACCGTGAAAAATAGTGGCGGCTGGGGACTATGTCCACAAGCCTAAATGGCAACATTTCATGGGCCAGTAATTTCGAAAGTTGTGCATTTAGTGATATGGCCTGTGGGTGGGTATTTGCGCTTGCATTCAAATGCCTGTGTTATCGACTTTTGGACGCTGCACTGGGACAGGGAAGTGGATGCTGTTGCTGACGGTTCATGCGAAGGTCCAGGTGCAGGGCGAGGGCATCCGGGCCTTTGCCTTCGACAGGGGATTGGCCAGCAGTGCATAACACAGGGGAAGATGAAGCAGTGGTGGGACCTGCAGACCCAGAGTATGGGCCTAGGCGTTTGGCCCACTTATTAACCACTTCAGCCCCCCTAGCTTAAACACCCTTAAAGACCAGGCCACTTTTTACAATTCCGCACTACACTACTTTACCCGTTTATTGCTCCGTCATGCAACTTACCACCCAAATGAATTTTACCTCCTTTTCTTCTCACTAATAGAGCTTTCATTTGGTGGTATTTCATTGCTGCTGACATTTTTACTTTTTTTGCTATTAATCAAAAATTACCGAAATTTTTACAAAAAAATGACATTTTTCACTTTCTGTTGTAAATTTTTTTTAAAAAAACTACATTTCTATATAAATTTTTCTCTAAATTTATTGTTCTACATGTCTTTGATAAAAAAAGTCCAATAAGTGTATATTTATTGGTTTGGGTAAAAGTTATAGCGTTTACAAACTATGGTGCAAAAAAGTGAATTTCGGCATTTTGAAGCAGCTCTGACTTTCTGAGCGCCTGTCATGTTTCTTCAGGTGCTAGAATGTCAGGATGGTATAAATACCCCCAAATCACACCATTTTAGAAAGAAGACACCCCAAAGTATTCGCGGGGGCATGGTGAGTTCATGTATCATTTCATTTTTTTCACAAGTTAGCGGAAAATGACACTTTCTGAGAAAAAAATAAATAAAAAGTTTCAATTTCTGCTAACTTCTGGCAAAAAAAAGAAATCTCAGACGGACTCACTATGCCCCTCAGTGAATACCTCGGGTGTCTACTTTCCGAAAAGGGGTCATTTGTGGGGTGTGTTTACTGTTCTGGCATTTTGGGCGGGGCTAATTGTGAGTCGCCATGTAAATCTAAAGGTACTCGTTGAATTTGGGCCTTTGCATTTCAGGCTGCAAAGTGTCACACATGTGGTATCGCCGACTCAGAGAGTAGGGCATGTGTTTGGGGTGTATTTTTACATATACCCATGTTGGGTGAGAGAATATCTCTGTAAACTGACAACTTTGTATAAAAATTTTTAAAAGTTGTCGCTTACAGAGATATTTTTCACACACAGTATAGGTATATATAAAAATACACCCCAAAACACATTGCCCTACTTCTCCTGAGTACGGCGATACCACATGTGTGCCACTTTTTGCAGCCTGGGTGCGCAAAGGGGCCCTAAAACCAATGAGTACCTTTAGGATTTCACAGGGCATTTTTACGCATTTGGATTCCAGACTTCTTCTCACGCTTTAGGGGCCCCTAAAATGCCAGGACAGTATAAATACCCCACATGTGACCCCATTTTGGAAAGAAGACACCCCAAGGTATTCTGTGAGGGGTATGGTGAGTTCATGTAAAATTTTATTTTTGTCACAAGTTAGTGGAATATGAGACTTTGTAAAAACAAAATAAAAAAAATAAAAAAACTATTTCCGCTGACTTGTGGCAAAAAATAAAAATTCTGTGGACTCACCATGCCCCTCACGGAATACCTTGGGGTGTCTTCTTTCCAAAATGGGGTCACATGTGGGTATTTATACTCACCTGGCATTTTAGGGGCTCCTAAGTGTGAGAATCCAAATGCATAAAAATGCTCTGTGAAATCCTAAAGGTACTCATTGGTTTTAGGTCCCTTTGCGATCTTGGCTGCAAAAAGTGTCACTATGTGGTATCGCCGTACTCAGGAGAAGTAGGGCAATGTTTGGGGTGTATTTTACATATACCCATGCTGCGTGTGAGAAATATCGCTGTAAACGACAACTTTTTACATTTTTTTATTCAAAGTTGTCAGTTTACAGAGATATTTCTCTCACCCAGCATGGGTATATGTAAAAATACACCCCAAAACACATTGCCCTACTTCTCCTGAGTACGGCGATACCACATGTGTGACACTTTTTGCAGCCAAGATGCGCAAAGGCCCAAATTCCAATGAGTACCTTTAGGAGGGCATTTTTACGCATTTTCTTCTCACGCTTAGGGCCCCTAAAATGCCAGGGCAGTATAAATACCCCACATGTGACCCCATTTTGGAAAGAAGACACCCCAAGGTATTCCATGAGGGGCATGGCGAGTTCATAGAATATTTTTTTTTGGCACAAGTTAGTGGAAATTGATTTTTTATTGTTTTTCTCACAAAGTCTCCCTTTCCGCTAACTTTTGACAAAAAGTTTAATTTTTCATGAACTCATTATGCCCCTCAGCGAATACCTTGGGGTGTCTTCTTTCCAAAATGGGGTGACATGTGGGGTATTTATACTGCCCTGGCATTTTAGGGGCCCTAAAGCGTGAGAAGAAAAATGCGTAAAAATACCTTCCTAAAAGGTACTCGTTGAATTTGGCCTTTGTGCATTTGGCTGCAAAGTGTCACTCATGGGTATGCCGTACTCAGGAGAAGTAGGGCGATGTGTTTGGGGTGTATTTTTACATATACCCATGTTGAGTGAGAGAAATATCTCTGTATATTGACAACTTTGAATAAAAAATGTAAAAAGTTGTCGTTTACAGCGATATTTCTCACACTCCAGCATGGGTATATGTAAAAATACACCCCAAAACACATTGCCCTACTTCTCCTGAGTACGGCGATACCACATGAGTGACACTTTTTGCAGCCAAGATGCGCAAAGGGGCCCTAAAACCAATGAGTACCTTTAGGATTTTACAGGCCATTTTTACGCATTTGGATTCTCACGCTTTAGCACTCCTAAAATGCCAGGGCAGTATAAATACCTCACATGTGACCCCATTGTGGAAAGAAGACACCCCAAGGTATTCCGTGAGGGGCATGGCGAGTTCACAGAAAAAAATTTGGCACAAGTTAGCGGAAATTGTTTTTTTTTTTTTTTTTTTACAGTCTCATATTCCACTAACTTGTGACAAAAATAAAATTTTGCATGAACTCACCATACCCCTCACGGAATACCTTGGGGTGTCTTCTTTCTAAAATGGGGTCACATGTGGGGTTTTTGTACTGCTCTGGCATTTGAGGGTCTCCGCAATCATTACACGTATGGCCAGCATTAGGAGTTTCTGCGATTCTCCGTATATTGAGCATACGGGTAATGAGATTTTTTTTCCGTTCAGCCTCTGCGCTGAAAAAAAAATGAACGGCACAGATTTCTTCATTCGCATCGATCAATGTGGATGAATAAATCTCTGCCAAAATCAGTGACTGCGGTGCGGTGGGCTGGGCGCTAGCTACCTAACAAGTAGCTAACTAACTGGTGGTGATAGGGGACCCTTATGCCCCATTCACACGTCCGCAATTCTGTTTGCGGAACGGAATTGCGGACCCATTCATTTCTATGGGGACAGACTTTGTCCCGCTCGGATCCGGAATTACGGATCCGCGCTCCGGGTCTGCACTTCCGTTCAGCAAAAATATAGAACATGTCCTATTCTTGTCCGCAACTGCGGACAAGAAAAAGCATTTTCTATATAGTTCTGGCAATGTGCGGATCTGCAAAATGCGGAAAGCACATTGCCGGTGTCCGTGTTTTGAGGATCTGCGGATCGGATCCGCGGATCGGATCCGCTGATCCGTGAATCCACGGATCTGTGAATCCACGGATCCGCAAAACACATATGGACGTCTGAATGGAGCCTTACAAGGGGTGTGATCAATGACAGGGGGTGATCAGGGGTCTAGATGGGGTGATCAAGGGGTTAATAGGTGAGGGGGTGGGGGGTTAGTGTAGTGTTTGGTGCAACTTTATTGTAGTTACCTGGTCCTCTGGTGGTCGATCCCAGAAAATGGGACCACCAGAGGACCAGGTAGCAGCTATATCAGACGCTGTTCATAAAACAGCGTCTGATATAGCTGTTTGATGCGATTTATATCGCATCTACAGCCTGCCAGCGATTGATCATCGCTGGCAGGCTGTAGTACAACTCTTCAGACGCCAGACGCTGTGAACGCGCGCGCCCGCGCTGCGCGTTCACAGGAAGTCTCGCGTCTCGCGAGATGACGCCCCGGCGCGTCCGATCAGAAGAACAGGACCGCCCGCAGGACGCAATCCTGCGTACGGCGGTCCTGAAGCGGTTAAGGTGCTTGGATGCCATGTGGCAGATTATGCTGGTTGGGGTGAGGTTGTTAGTGTTCCCACCCTCTCTCATTTTGGTACGGCACAGGTTTTAGTTACTTTTTTTACATCACCATATTCTAACCCCCATAACTTTTTTTTAGTTATATCTACTGAGCTGTGTGGGGGCTCATTTTTTTGTGGGATGAACTATAGTTTTTGATCACATTTTATTACATTTTTTGGGGTAAGAGAAGTGATGAAATAATGGTGCTGGTAGCAAAGAGGTTAGGATGTGGGAGATTGGCAGGCTTTAGCACAGTGGACACATGCAGGAGGAATGATATGTATGTGGGCTCCTGCCCTGCACTTGTACAGCTGTGCTCGCATACATACCGTGCCCTGTGTCCACTGTCCTGTGCCCACTCTACAAAAGCTTGACATAGCCTGACCCTAACGGTATCAGTAGAACATGTATACATTTATTTATTGGCAAATGGGGTTGTGGCATGGGAGGAGCCAGGACAGAAGGTGGGATGGGTCAGGGGAGGGTAGTGGGTGTGGTTGGAGCGCCCAATTCAGATTCTTGCTATGGGGCCCAGTTATTTCTATGTACACCCCTGATCCAAGCGAAGATGAATTTGGCTTTAAACTAGTTTGTGTTGTCATACTTATGAAGTATGGGTGTTTGTGTGATTGTGTGATAATTTGCTGTAGTTTGTTCATGCCGGCTGTTTAGCGATGTATAATGTACTGCCTAATGTACTATTGCAAACTTTTGATTAAGTTAAAAAATAAAAATATATATTCAAAAAAAATTAAGTAGAAAACAAAATTAGAAATAGAATCAAGTTTACTGTTTTTTACATCTTATTTTGGTTACATGTATAACCAGGTTAGCTTTCATAAAAAAATGTGTGCAATGGTATGCATAAATATGCTTTTTTAATTTATTTTGTAGGTTTGTTTTTTGTTTTTTTGTTTTTATTTTCCATATATTGGGTACATCATTTAGTGATTCATTTTTGTTATATATTGATTTATTTATTTCATTTTTTATTATTTTTTTGGGGCAGGAAAAGAAAAAACATCATATACACCATAGTTTATTGTTTATTCTATAATTTCAGCAGTACTAAATATATATTTTTAGTTTGTGGTCTTTAACCCCAAAATGACCCATGACATACTGTAGTGGCCAAAAGTTTTGAGAATAACATAATGATTGGAAATTGGAAAAGTTGTTGCTTAAGTTTTTATAATAGCAATTTGCATATACTCCAGAATGTTATGAAGAGTGATCAGATAAATTGCATAGTCCTTCTTTGCCATGAAAATTAACTTATTGCCAAAAAAAAACTCCACTGCATTTCATTGCTGTCATTAAAGGACCAGATGAGATCATTTCAGTAATCATCTTGTTAACTCAGGTGAGAATGTTGACGAGCACAAGGCTGAGATCATTATGTCAGGCTGATTGGGTTAAACTGGCAGACTTGACATGTTAAAAGGAGGGTGATGCTTGAAATCATTTTTCTTCTATTGTTAAACATGGTGACCTGCAAAGAAATGTGTTCAGCCATCATTGTGTTGCATAAAAATTGCTTCACAGGCAAGGATACTGTGTCTACTAAGATTGCACCTCAATCAACAATTTATAGGATCATCAAGAACTTCAAGGAAAGAGGTTCAATTCTTGTTAAGAAGGCTTCATGGCATCCAGGAAAGTCCAGCAAATGCCAGGATCATCTCCTATTGAGGATTCAGCTGTGGGATCGGAGTGCCACCAGTGCAGAGCTTGCTCAGGAATAGCAGCAGGCAAGTGTGAGCGCATCTGCACGAACAGTGAGGTGAACACTTTTGGAAGATGGCCTGGTGTCAAGAAAGCCACTTCTCTCCAAAAAACCATCAGGGACAGATTGATCTTCTGCAGAAAGTATGGTGAATGGACTGCTGAGGACTGGGGCAAAGTCATATTCTCTGATGAAGCCTCTTTCCGATTGTTTGGGGCATCTGGAAAAAGGCTTGTCCGGAGAAGAAAAGGTGAGCGCTACCATCAGTCCTGTGTCATGCCAACAGTAAAGCATCCTGAGACCATTCATGTGTGGGATTGCTTCTCATCCAAGGGAGTGGGCTCACTCACAATTTTGCCCAAAAACACAGCCATGAATTAAGAATGATACCAAAACACCGTCCAACAGCAACTTCTTCCAACAATCCAACAACAGTTTGGTGAAGAACAATGCATTTTCCAGCAAGATGGAGCACCGTGCCATAAGGCAAAAGTGATAACTAAGTGGCTCGGGGACCAAAACATTGACATTTTGGGTCCATGGCCTTGAAACTCCCCAGATCTTAATCCCATTGAGAACTTGTGGTCAATCCTCAAGAGGCGGGTGCACAAACAAACACCAACTAATTCTGACAAACTCCAAGAAGTGATTATGAAAGGATGGGTTGCTATCAGTCAGGAATTGGCCCAGAGGTTGATTGAGAGCATGCCCAGTCGAATTGCAGAGGTCCTGAAAAAGAAGGGCCAACACTGCAAATACTCTTTGCATAAATGTCATGTAATTGTCGATAAAAGACTTTGAAACATATGAAGTGTGTGTAATTATATTTCACTGCATCACAGAAACAACTGAAGCAAAGATCTAAAAGCAGTTTAGCAGCAAACTTTGTGAAAACTAATATTTGTGTCATTCTCAAAACTTTTGGCCACGATTGTACATGTACTTCATGGTGATCGGGCGGGTGCAGTCACTGATAGCCAGACTCCCGCTGTATGCGCTAGCATTGGTAAGAACACAGATACCGTCGCAATAACCCTTGCAGTGCCTGGTCAATGCTGACCGCGGCACGTGCAATGTATGGGGAGGGAGCTGCCATCGGGTCCTTGCTCTGCTGCGGCTGCTTCCGTGACAGCCTGTGAGATCTTGCCCCCTGAATCTCACAGGCAGGAAGGCTGTAAGTGTATTGCCCTGGTAATACACTTAAAGCCAATGCATTACAATGCAGAAGTATTTTGATGCATTGTAAAGGGGATCAGACCACCAAAAGTTATAGTCCCAGAGTGGGACAAAAAATAAAGTGAAAATTGAAGTTGAAAAAAATTTAATTTTACAAAAAATTTAAAGTTCTAAGTAAAAAAAAAGGGTCCTTTTCACCTAAAAAGGTAAAAAAAAATAAAAAAAAATAGGGAAAAAAGAAAAGTAGATATATTAGGTACTATTAGGTATTGCCGCATCCGGATCAACTGGCTCTATAAAAATATCACATGACCTAACCTCTCAAGTTGACTTCATAAAAAAATAAACTAAAATTTGTGCTAAAAAAACATCACATCACTAAAAGTGCAACACCAAGCGATCAAAAAGGTGTATAAACCCCAAAAATAAACCCCTACCTAAGACAATCGGCCAAAAAATAAAAAAACTGTGACTCTCAGACTATCGAGACACTAAGACATGATTTGTTTTGTTTCAAAAATGATATTATTGTGTAAAACTTAAATAAGTAAATAAAAAATATAAATATTAGGTATTGCCACGTCCTTAACGACCTTCTCTATAAAAATTTCACCTGAACTAACCCCTCAGAGGAACGCCGTAAAACAATAATATAAAAACGGCATCAAAAAGGCAATTTTTTGTCACCTTACATCAGAAAAAGTGTAATAGCAAGCAATCAAAAAGTCATATGCACCCCAAAATAGTACCAATCAAACCATCAACTCATACCAAAAAATTATACCCTACCTAAGACAATCGACCAAAAAATAAAAAAAACTATGGCTTTCAGACTATGGAGACACTAAAACATGATTTTTTTTGTTTCAAAAATGATATTATTGTGGAAAACTTAAATAAGTAAAAGAAAGTATACAACCTACTCTATAAAAATATCACATGACCTAACCTCTCAGATGAACACCGTAAAAAATAAACTATCGCTCTCAGAATATGCAGACATGATTTTTTTTGTTTCAAAAATGCTGTTAGTGTAAAACTTAAATAAATAAAAAAGTATACATATTAAGTATTACCGTGTCCGTAAGAACCTGCTGTATAAAAATATCACATGACCTAACACCTATGGCAAACACCGTAAAAAAAAAAGTGTCAAAAAAGCCGACTTTTGTCACCTTACATCACAAAAAATATAATACCAAGTGATTAAAAAGTCATATGCACCCTAAAATAGTACCAATCAAACCATCATCTCATACTGAAAAACAAATGAGCTCCTACATGACAGTCGCCCAAAAAAAAAACAAAAAATAAAAACTATGGCATTCAGAAAATGGTTCACTAAAAAAGAATATTTTTTTTCAAAATCAGGGTAATAAATGTTGAGTTTTGTTTGGCTGTTAACCCTTGCTTTGTTAGTGGAAAAAATTGATTAAAATGTAAAATCAACCAAAAAAGTGACATTCTGAAATTTCATCTACATTTTCCTTTAATTCTTGTGGAACACCTAAAGGAAGTTTGTTAAATCAGTTTTTAATATCTTGCAAGTGTAGTTTCCAAAAAGGGGCGAATTATGGGTATAATAATAAGTAAACAAACATCACTAATAGAGTTGAGCGAAAGCCTGGAAGTTCGGGTTCGCCAGGTTCGGCCGAACTTCGCCACAAAGTTCGAGTTTGGGACCCGTACTTGACCCTGAACCCCATTGAAGTCAATGGTGACCTGAATTTTGGGGCTCTAAAATGGCTCTAAAAAAGTCCTGGAAAGGGCTAGAGGGTTGGAAATTGAAGCAAAATGGGGGTAAGAGTAGGACAAGTGCCCTGCAAACAAATTTGGACAGGGAAATAACTTAAAATAACTTAAAATACATAAAAATTTAAAATAAACGTTCTAAACCTGAGCCGGGCATGGAACAACAGACCGATGAGTGGTTGGTGTCACTGAGCCTCAAGCCCGGCCTGGTGGTGTGCGATAATGGGTGAAATCTCGTAGCAGCTCTGGGCCTAGCCGGTTTCATACACATCCCTTGCCTGGCGCATGTGGTAAATTTGGTGGTGCAGAAATTCCTGAACATCTGACAGTGAAAATCAATTCAGTTAATCCAGCTCTTAGATTCTGGTGGAACAAATTCACTTTTTTTTTGATGCTCAAGGATCGATGCGACCTGAGCTGCAAATGTGACAGATAGAGTTGATCGGACACCTGGATGTTCGAGTTCGACGAGTTCGGTCGAACTTCACAAAATTGTTCGGGTTTGGGATCCGAACTTAACCCGAACTTGACCTCGAACCAACTCGAACTTGACCTCGAACCCCATTGAAGTGAATGGGGATCTGAACTTTTGGGCACTAAATGGCTGTAAAATAGCCCTAGAAAGGGCTGGAGAGCTGCAAAAATCTGCAGAATGTAGGTAAATGCACTGCAAACAAATGCAGATTGGGAAATTACTTAAGAATAACATAAAATACTGAAAAATAATGAATTAACGTTCTAAAGCTGAGCCCAAGTGAGTGACAGTGGAACCTGCCACCCAGCAAACAGAGGATGTGGCGGCAATGCCACCATATCTGGCACTGTCACCAAGCATCTCCACCAAATCCCATGGAAGTGTTCAGCAATCAGCTGTCCATTGGAGATGTCGCGAACATGAAATTTTCCGTTCGCAAACGGCGAACGCGAACTTCCGCAAATGTTCGCGAAACAGCAAACCGCCATAGACTTCGATTGGCAGGCGGATTTTAAAACCCCCAGGGACTCTTTCTGGCCACAATAGTGTTGGAAAGGTGGTTTCAAGGGGACTAACACCTGGACTGTGGAATGCCGGAGGGGGATCCATGGCAAAACTCCCATGGAAAATGATGTAGTTGACGCAGAGTCGGGTTTTAATCCATAAAGGGCATAAATCACCTAACATTCCAAAATTGTTTGTCTTAACGTGCTTTAAAACATCCAGTGTGTGTATACGATCAGGTATGATGTTGTATCAATCAGGTAGTGTAAGGCCTCTTTCACACGGGCGTTGCAGGTGCACTCCGTCAAACAGTGCGGATGCGTTGCGGGAATCGCCGCAATTTTTCCCTGCGAGTGCAAAGCGCTGTCATGCGTTTTGCACGCGCGGGAGAAAAATCGGCACTTTTGGTACCCAGACCCGAACCTGCACTTCATCACAGAAGTGCATGTTCGGGTCCGAAATGGTCCCGCTGGTATTATTTCACATTATAACATAGTTATAATGTGAAATAATACCCTTGGCCATCTTCCTAATGTTGAACCCGGTGCTGAATGGGTTAAAAATAATAAACTAATCATAACTTACCTGGTCCCTTTGATCGCGAAGCCCAGCATCCTCTCCGTTAGCTAGCTACTAGGTAAAGGACCTGTGATGATGTCACAGCATCACATGGCTCAATCACATGCTCCATCACCATAGTGATGGAGCATGTGATTGGGCCATGTGATGTGACGTCATCACAGGTCCTTCAGATCATAGATGCTGCAGGAAAGAGAGGACAGATCGCGACTACGCGATCAAGTGGCTAAGGTAAGTTAACTTTTATTATTTTTAACCCCTTCCTCATCATTTAACAATGCATTCTTTATTAAGAATGCTATTATTTCCCTTATAACCATGTTATAAGGGGAAATAATAGAGATTGGGTCCCGTTGCTAAGCAACAATGCGGGAAAATCGCAACGCATCCGCACTTGGTTGCGGATGCTTGCGATTTTCCCGCAGCCCCATTCACTTCTATGGGGCCTGCGTTGCGTGAAAAACGCAGAATATAGAACATGCTGCGATTTTCAAGCAACGCAGAAGTGATGCGTGAAAATCACCGCTTATGTGCACAGCCCCATAGAAATGAATGGGTCCGGATTCAGTGCGGGTGCAATGCGTCCTCCTCACGCATTGCACCCGCGGAAAACTCGCCCGTGTGAAAGGGGCCTAAGGGTTACGCCCGCTTCACAGTGACAGACCAAACACTGACAGACCAAACTCCCCATTTAACGCACCACAAACAACGGCAAACAGTCCATTTGCACAACCGCAAACTCCACTTTTGCACAAGTTTGGATACCAAGCTAGCCATGTCCTGTTCCTTCTCCTCATTGACGTCATTGAAGATCTCTTCCTCCACCCAGCCACGAACACCAAGGGTCCCTGAAAGGTGACAATAAGCCCCCTGGAACGCTTGCTGTGGTTGGTCTTCCACCTCCTCAAAGCCACCTTCCTCCTCTGACTCCTCTTCTTCAGATTCCTCTCTCTGCATTGCCGCAGGTCCAGCAATCGACGACAAGGCTGCTTCTGGTGGTGATGGTGACCACAACTCTTCCTCTTCATGCTCATCTAAGGCCTGATCCAACACTCTTCGCAGGGTATGCTCCAGAAAAAAACGCATGTGGGCTGAGGTCGATGATGTTGCCTTTGGTTTGACTGACCAGGTTTGTCACCTCCGCAAAAGGACACATGAGCCTACAGGCCATTGTGCATGAGTGTTTAGTAACACTGCCAAAAAATACCCAGCTCCGCGGAGACTGTCCTCTTTTTTTTTAAATACATGTTTACCAGTTTAATCACTCCCTCCAGTTTTGTCTGCTTCCTTCAAATTTTGGGCACTTGCAATGGAATTTGCCCCCAATGCAACTAGTGTTAACTAAGTACTATTCCTATCAGTTTAATCTCTGTTTTGTCCCTTATCAGGGCCTGGACCGGTGTAGTGAATAGATTTTTGGAACCGGGAGAAGAAAAAAGACCCATGCACAGCTCCACTTCATTTGAATTTTAGGTTACTGCGCGTGCAACGTGAAATGTACTGTGACACCCTATATGAGTGGTCTATATGAGTGGTGGGCAGTGGGCACAGTACAGTCTGTGTGCCTGACACACACTGGCAGGCAACTGCAATTATATTAAAGGGTAAAAATTAAATGCCTTTTTTATCTGCAAGGTACTGTGCCACCCTATATGAGTGGTGTGCACACAGTACAGTCTGTGGGCCTGCGGCCTCTCACACACGGTCGGGCAACTGCAATATATATATAAAACAAAAAATAAAAGCAGACTGATGTACCAGCCCTTAAAAGGGCTTTTTGGGGTGCTGTCAGGACTCTGTCCTTACAGCAGATGGCCCCTTTCACACGAGCGAGTTTTCCGCGCGGGTGCAATGCGTGATGTGAACGCATAGCATCCGCACTGAATCCTGACCCATGCATTTCAATAGGTCTGTGTACATGAGCGTTTTTTTTTTACTTGTGCGCTGTGCAAAAATTGCACCATGTTCTATATATTTTGCGTTTTTCACGCAGCCCTAGCCCCATAGAAATAAATGGCGCATGGTGAAAAACGCATTGCATCCGCAAGCAAGTGCGGGTGCGTTGCGTTTTTCACTGATGGTTGCTAGGAGATGTTGATTGTAAACCTTAAGTTTTTTATCACGCTCGTAAAAAACGCATCAAAACGCATTGCACCCGCACGGAAAAAACAGAACAATTGAATGCAATCGCAGGCAAAACTGAATGACTTTGCCTGTGAAATCGCACAGTTTTCACTGAACGCATCCTGACCTAAGGCCTCATTCATAGATCTGCAATTTTTGTCCGCATCCATTCCTCAATTCTGCGGAATGGATGTGGACCCATTCATTGTGAATGGGGCCGGACGTGATGCGGAGAGCACACTATGTACTCTCCGCTTCCGCATTTGCGGAGCAGCGGCCCCAAACTTCCGGGTTTCAGAAGTTTGCTCCGCAAAAGATAGAGCATGTTCTATTCTTGTCCTTGTCCTATTCACACGTCCGCAACACACTACAGACGTGTGAATGGGGCCTAATCCGGACACGCTCGTGTGGAAGAGGCCGATGAGTCTTTGAGGACTGGAGTGGACACAGAACACTGGCATAGCTTATGCTTTCCCTATTAATTCAGCAGCAGTAGCACTCTCCCTGCTCTAACTAACACTGCAGCTTCAGAATGAATCTAAGATGGATGCTGTCTTGCTTTTTGGTAGGAGGTGGGAGGGTCTGGGTGGGAGGGGATGCTGATTGGCTGGAATGTGTCTGCTGACTGTGAGGTACAGGGTCAAAGTTTGCTCAATGATAAAGTATAGGGGGCGAATCGAACATCGCATATGTTTTCCCGCCACGGCGAACGCGAACATGCGATGTTCGCCGGGAACTGTTTGCCGGCGAATTGTTCAGGACATCTCTACTGTCCATCTCCCAAACACTGGAGAGAGAGAGAATAGAAAGATGAAGTACCCCCCCCCCCCACCTTCCCTCCCGCGATCCCTGGCTCTGAATGCCTTGATTTCAAAATTCCTGGTCCTTTGAAATGCTGTCATTCTGTCTGGTGGACAGTTTTAAAAACCTTGTGGAGGTGGCTGTCCCACAGTACGTGGGTCCCAGCCGCCACTACTTTTTCAGGTGAGCTATCACTTCCCTGCACAACCAAGTGGCGGACAAAATCCGGTGTGCACTGCGCAACGCCATCTGTGGCAAGATCCACATAACAACCGACACATGGACCAGTAAGCACGTCAGGGACGTTATATCTCTCTTAACAGCACACTGGGTAAATGCAGTGGTGGCTGGGTTTGAGGCACATAGCATTTTTGCGAATATCCTTCCGCCCCAGAGGATTGCAGGGCATTTCTCTTTGCCTCCTGTTACCTCCTTCTCCTCCTACTCGACCACCCCCTCATCCACTCAGCGTAACACCTTCACCACCCACAGCAGCACAGCCAGGGGGAAATGAGAGCAGGCTGTTTTAAAACTTGTGTGTTTGTGGGACAAACCCCACACCGCGCAGGAGCTGTGGACAGTTATAGATTGGTTGGTGCCACTGAGCCTCCAGCCCGGTCTGGTGTTGTGCGCTAATTGGCAAAATATATTAGCAGGTCTGGGCCTAGCCATTTTAAGGCACATCCCCTGCCTTCCACACGTGTTGAATTTGGGGTGCAGAAATTCCTGAACACCAGACAGTGAAAATCAATTCAGTTAATCGAACACACACAACACCCCCACCCCCCCTTTCACTCAAACTAATAACAAACTATTTACAAATTTACATAAAAACATTTTAAAATAACTATAATGCAGCTAATTTAACTATATAAATAAACAAAACTATATACACGGCTTATCCTTAACTTAAGGCCAGTGCCATCCAAGTGGCTCGAAGCTTGGGTTCCTGCACCAACATAGGATCTGTCCTGGAACACAATTGTCCTGCCGGGCACAGTTCTGGAGAATGAGCAGGAGGAGTAGGAGGAACCGTGTTCTCAGCAGGGTGGCACCCAAGCCAACTCACGGGTCGCCACCAGCACCTCAGAAGGCCGGGTTAGCATTGGTGAAATGTGGGAAAGCTTTGTCATCATGCCACAACAACCTGCACCAGCAGCAGATCTGGAACGTCTTAGCAGCATTTTAGCAACATGGTGGAACAGTACACGTACTAACTGATGGGTCTGCCCAGGGGCATAGCTACAGGGGAAGCAGGGGAGGCTACTGCTTTGGGGCCCTGACCTAGAAGGGGCCCATCCAGGAGGAGGTGGAGGAGGACTAAAAGACTTTGTCAGGGCCCCCTCAACAGTATTATTCAATGAAATTGTATACAGTGGCAGTACAGACAGTGTAGAAAGTGGATGGAACAGCTGCTGGGCCAGGTCTGAGAGAGTGATCTTTAGTAGCCCCAGGAATTGCGGCATGAAAGGAAGTGGTTATGCAAAAATTACTGTGAGAGGGGGTGCCCCATTTAAATATTTGCTGTGGTGCCCAATCATTTCTAGCTACGCCACTGGGTCTGCCCTATTCCACTTCTGGGTCTTCAAACTGGGCACATGTCCTGAGGTTGCCCTTTACGCCTTGGAGGTGCTGGCCTGCCCTGCAGCCACTGTATTGTCTGAACGTGTGTTTAGCATGGCTGGTGGCATTATCACAGACAAGCGCAGCCGCCTGTCCACAGCCAACATGGACAATCTCACGTTCATTAAAAAGAACCAGGCATGGATTCCACAGGACTTGTTCGTACCTTATGCACAATAGACATGTATACTGGCCTCCTCCAACCATTGTTATACTACAGCACACTTACTCTTTGTTTTATTTTTTATATTTCCCAATGTTTTGGGGTCTACCCAATTTATTTTAATAAAAAAAGGAAAACAAGACACATTGTGGTTTCACAGCCAAAAAAGGCTTTATGTCAGGCAGCAATGTAACCGCCAAATGTAATGAATTAAGTTCCCTGTCTGTTATGCAGTGCAGGGGTACTTTGAAAGAAAGAAGGGGTACAAATCACCCAACAATCTGAAGGCCACCTAATTTACAGAATATATTTCCCAGTCGGGTATGCAGTGAAGGGGTACTTTGAAAGAAAGAATTGGTACAGATCACCTAACAATCTGAAGGCCACCTAATTTACTAAATATATTTCCAAGTCAGGTATGCAGTGCAGGGGTACTTCATGGCCCATGTAACAAACAATTTTTAGAAATTTACTTCCCTGTCACTTATGCAGAGCAGGGGTTTCTATATGGCAAAACTGGGTTAATGTCACCCACCAATGTAACAGATGATTTTTACAAATTTACCTCCCTGTCACCTATCCAAAATTGCAAAAAGTCACCCAAAAATGTAAGAGTTGATTTTTAGAAATTTACGTCCCTGTCACCTATGCTGAGCAGGGGTTTGTATACGGCAAAAGTGGTAAAATGTCCTCCACCAATGTAACAGATGATTTTTAGATATTTACCTCCCTGTCACCCATGCAGAGCAGGGGTTTGTATATGGCAAAACTGGGTTAATGTAACCCAATAACGTAACAGACGATTTTTACAAATTTACCTTCCTGTCATCTATGCAGAGCAGGGGTTTGATTATGGCAAAACTGGGTTAATGTCACCCAAGAATGTAACAGACAATTATTACAATTTTACCTCCATGTCACCAATGCAGAGCAGGGGTTTGTATGTGGCAAAAATGGTAAAATGTCACCTACCAATGGAACAGATGATTTTTACAAATTTACATACCTGTCACCTATCTAGCACAAAAAGTGTGTTTTTTTATAGCACCAATGTAAATGCAGTATGTTCGGTTGCATTGGACTGTCAGAAATGCAGTGTAGCCTGTAAATTTACTATCTTGCAAAAAAAAGTGTGTTTTTTTATATCAGCAAGGTAACTGCAGTATTGAACGGTTTTATTGGTCTGTCAGATATGCAGTGCCTGTTGCAGACAGATAAAAATTTGCTTTAGGTCACAAATCTGTGACAGACTAATGTAATTGAATAATTTTTACTGCCAGGTATGCACTGCAGGCTGCAGGGGTAATTGGCTGGCCAAAAAAGGGAATTTGTCCTCCACTGAGCTACCAGAACCAAATTGGCACACATGCAGTTCACATACAGTTGCAAGTTCACTGCAGTTGCAAAAATGGCAGACGACGCCCACCAAACTAGCAGATGGATTAAAAGTTATTTTTCAGTGTCACTGGGCTCAGGGCTGGTAACAAAAATGTACCATATCACCCTCAATAATCACTGTAGATTGAAGATTGAACACCACCAAGGTGAACAGAATTTATCCCGAATGTCTCCCTCACAGCAGCAGCAGCATCCTATCCCTACACTGTGAAGAGCAGAGTGACATGCGGCGCTACATGCCTCCAGCCTATATAGAGGCTGGGTCACATGCTGCCCTTGGCCAATCACAGCCATGCCATTAGTAGGCATGGCTGTGATGGCTTATAAGGGCAGACTAGTGAAACGCTTTTTGATTGGCTGCCCTGCAGCCTTTCAAAAAGTGCCAAGAAATCACCGAACCCAAACTTTTACAGAAATGTCCGGGTTCGGGTCCGGGTACCAAAAACCCTAAAGTTTGCTACGAACCCAAACTTTACAGTTCGGGTTCACTCAACCCTAATCACCAATCTAAATGAGGTTGAGACTCAGGCGATCATGCTATAACCCATGGCTGTCTACAATTTTTACAATTTTACCTCCATGTCATCAATGCAATGCAGAGCAGGGGTTTGTATGTGGCAAAAATACGTAGCCAATAAACATGCAGGTACTTACTATGACTCACTGTAATGCCATAGCCATGTTGGTTACAGGCATTACAGTGATTGGATGACCAGAACACGTCATCGGGTGCTATAAAGCACCCGATAACACGTGGTTCGGCTCAGTCTTAGTCAGGGAGAGCTGTGCTGTAGACAGATACTGTAGGGCAGTGATGGGCAAAGTGCGGCTCTCCAGCTGTTGCAAAACCACCATGCCCTGCTGTAGGCTGAAAGCTGTAGACAGTCTTTGCATGCTGGGAGTTGTAGTTCTGCAACAGCTGGAGAGCCGCACTTTGCCCATCACTGGTGTAGGGAATTGAATTTGATCTTTTTTGTTGTGCAGGGTTGGTGTTAGAGACCCAAAAATCCTTTGAAGGACTATTGTTGTGTCTGGCAGCAGTATATATTTTTAGCACAACCTGCGCTAAATTGCGTTCAATTGTAGCGACCCAAAAGTCCTTTTAAGGACTATTGTTGTATCTGGCAGCAATATATATTATTAGCACAACCTGCACTAAATTACGTGCAATTGTTAAAGACCCAAAAGTCCTTTTGAGGACAATTGCTGTATTTGGCAGCAATATATATTTTTAGCTCAACCTACTCTAAATAGCATGCAATTGTTTGCCCGCTGCAGACAGGGACATTATCTGCGCTACTTCTCTTGTGTAACATGTGCGCAGCCGAAAAATATCTGTGACATCCATTGTACTTTTTCCATAGACGGTGGCCGCTGCGGACAGTGACAATACCTGCGCTACATCTCCTTTATAACGTTTGCACATCCTAAAAATATCTGTGACATCCAGTGTATTTTTTCCGTAGACGCTGCGGACAGCGACATAATCTGCGCGACATCTCCTGTTTAACGTGTGCGCATACAAAAAAAATCTGTGACATCCAGTGTACTTTTTCCGTAGACGGTGTCCGCAGTGGACAGTTACATTACCTGTGCTAAATCTCCTGTATAACATTTGCGCATCTAAACATGTGCGCAGCCGAAAAATATCTGTGACATCCAGTGTACTTTTTCCGTAGACGGTGGCCGCTGCAGACAGTGACAATACCTGCGCTACATCTCCTTTATAACGTTTGCACATCCTAAAAATATCTGTGACATCCAGTGTACTTTTTCCGTAGACGATGCGGACAGCGACATTATCTTTGCTACATCTCCTGTTTAATGTGTGCGCATACTAAAAATATCTGTGTCATACAGTGTACTTTTTCTGTAGACGCTGCGGACAGCGACATTATCTGCGCTACATCTCCTGTTTAATGTGTACACATACTAAAAAAATCTGTGACATCCATTGTACTTTTTCCGAAGACGCTGGGGACAGTGACATTATCTGCGCAACATCTCCTGTTTAATATGTGCGCTTTCTAAAAATATCTGTGACATCCAGTGTATATTTTCTGTAGACGCTGCTGACAGCGACAATATCTGCGCTTCATCTCCTGTTTAATGTGTGCGCATACTAAAAATATCTGTGACATCCAGTGTACTTTTTCCATAGGGGTCTAATCTCCCCGCCTCTATTTAAGCTCCTTCACACCTCGTTTGTACCAATCGGCCTCCTTATCCAAAACACGTACTTGACTGTCTTCAAAGGTGTGACCTGTTTCTTTTAGATGTAAGGACACGGCTGAATCTTGACCAGAGGTTTTGGCTCTTCACCGTATGGCACAGCATAGATGTAGTTGTTCTTTTGTTTCGCCAATATACAGTTCTGCGCATTCCTCATTGCACTGGACTGCATACACAATGTTGTCCATATTGTGTTTAGGCGTTCGGTCTTTTGGGTTAACCAGTTGTTGTCTCAGTGTGTTGCTGGGTTTAAAGCAGACAGGGATGTTATGTTTATTAAAAATCATTTTGAGTTTCTCAGACACCCCAACTTCATATGAGATAACCATATTTTTGCGTCTGTCATGCTTCTCGCCCTCACTGGTAGTCTTGGTGTTCTTTCTTCTCCTTCCTTCTGTTTTGACATAGGCCCAATCTGAATACCCACAAGTTTTAAGTGCCCCTCTGAGGTGTTTGAATTCCTTTGCCTTCGCCTTTGTGCTGGTGGGGATTTTCTCTGCCCGGTGGCGTAGAGTCTGGATGACTCCCAGTTTGTGGTCTAGAGGATGGTGGGAACAAAATAGCAGGTACTGGTCTGTGTGTTGGTTTTCAATAGACCTCTATTCCCAGCTTTCTTCCACTGTTATCAGACAGTCCAGAAATGCCAGTTTGTTGTTCTGCATATCTTCCCGCGTGAACTTGATGTTATGATCCACAGAGTTGATGTGGACGGTGAAAGCCTGTAACTCTTGTTTATGAATTTTAACCTCTTAAGGACACAGGATGTACCCATACGTCCTGTGTCCTGTCCCTAAAGATGGCACCCGCTCTAGCTTCATGCGGGCAACATCACTGCGGGTGGCTGCCTGCTAATTTAAGCAGACCCCCGCAGCTAATGTTCTGGATCGGCAGGGGTGCCGATCGAGAACATTTAACCCTTTAGATGCCGTGATAAATCCTGACCACGGCATCTGCACGCGATTAAAACCGAAAGTGAAACTTTTGGCAGCTCTCCGGCTCCCCCTTGTGGCGATCGGGGGAACCGGAGCCTGTCAGCAACAGCCATGGTTTCTGTGAATGAAACCATGCTGTTGCATAGTATTTCCTATGGAGCCCTTTTTAGTAATAGGGCTCCATAGGAAACTAGTAAAATCATCATAGACTCCAATACAAGTGTATTGGAGTTTATGATAGAAGCAATCAGATGACTGATTTATATAGTTCACTAAAAAAAAAAAAAAAAAAAATTAAAAAACCCCTCAAAATTAAAATCACCCCCTTTTCCCCAAAATAAAATAATTTTTAAAAAATATACATCATGGGTGTTGCAATGTGCGAAAACGCCCATAGTATAAAAATATAAAAATATATTCCCCATATGGTAAATAGAAAAACGGAAAAAAGCTTCCAGATGGCTGATTCGCCGTTTTTGGACGCTTCATTTCCTCAAAAAAATAAAAATCAAAGGTGATCAAAAAGTTATACACACCCCATAATGGTATCACTTAAAAGTTCAGATTGCCCCGCAAAAAATAGGCCCCCACACAACTCCGTACACATAAATACAAAAAAGTTCTAGGGGTCAAAATATGGCGACAAAAATTTTTTTTTCCACTTTTGAATTTTTTTTCACTATCAAAACGCAAGAAAAACTATACATATTAGGTCTCGCCGGATTCATACTGACCTGAAGAATAAAATAACTTGTCAGTTTTATTGCACATCGAACGTCGGAATTTAAAAACTCGTAAAACTGTGGTAGAATTGCTTTTTTTTTGCTATTTCACCCAATTCGGAATTTTTTTACCACTTCCCACTACATCGTATGCCATATTAAATGGTGGCATTGGAAAGTACAACTTGTCCCGCAAAAAACAAGCCCTCATATGGCTATGTGAACCGAAAAATCAAAAAGTTAGACATCTATTGTCTGCCACTTACAATGCTGTCTTGACACCTTTTTCTGGGAGGTCATTATCACCTACTGACGCCAATTAGGACTATGGAATCAACACCTTTGACCCCTTGCTGGGTATAATGACCTAATTACCAGATCTTTATTCGGTTACATATTTATTCCCAGATAATTCTTGCACAAGTCACTCAAAATTGAGAAAGATCATTGGAAGAATGAGTGAAACGTTCTAAAGAAATCTACAGCAAGTCCAGTTGCCTTGATTTATTCTTTACAGATATACCTTGCTTTGTTAGTGGAAAAAAATTGTTAAAATGAAAAATCTGCCAAAAAAGTGAAATTCTGAAATTTAATCTCTGTTTTCTTGTGGAATAAATAAAGGGTTAACAAAGTTTGTAAAATCAGTTTTGAATACCTTGAGGGGTGTAGTTTCTAAAATGGGGTGGTTTCTATTATGTAAGCCTCACAAAGTGACTTCAGACCTGCACTCGTCCTTAAAAAGTGGGTTTTAGAAATTTTCTGAAAAATTTCAAGATTTGCTTCTAAACTTCTAAGCCTTCTAACGTACCCTAAAAATAAAATGGCATTCACAAAATGATCCAAATATGAAGTAGACATATGGGGAATGTAAAGTAATAACTATTTTTGGCGGTATTACTATACATTATAAAAGTAGAGAAATTGAAATTTGCAAATTTGCTAATTTTTCCAAATTTTTGGTTAATTTGGTATTTGTTGGTATTGTAAATAAAAATGATTTTATTTTACTCAATTTTACCACTGTCATGAACTACAGTATGTGACGAGAAGACATTCTCAGAATGACCTGGATAAGTAAAAGTGTTTTAAAAGTTATTACCACATAAATTGACACACGTCACATTTGCTAAAAATGGCCTGGTCCTTAAGGTGAAAAATGGCAGGGTCCTTAAAGAGGACCTTTCATCACTTCTAAAGATATTAACTAACGATGCTCACATGTAGAGAGGCACACAGGGATCTCCCTGCACTTACTATTATCCCTGGGCGCCGCTCCGTTCTCCCGGTATAGGCTCCGGTCTCTGTGCTCACAAAATTATAGTAGGCGGGACTTGGGGGACTTGGTTATAGTAGGCGGAGCCTGCCCTTCATATCCTTCTGAAAAAAAACTCCCAGGCTATGAGCTCTGCGCTGCGATTGGCCAGCGCTACAGAATGAGATGAAGGGCAGGCTCCGCCTACTATAACCAAGTCCCCGCCTACTATAACTTTGTGAGCACAGAGATCGGAGCCTATATCGGGAGAACGGAGCGGCGCCCAGGGATAATAGTAAGTGCAGGGAGATCCTGGGCGCCGCTCTACATGTGAGCATCGTTAGTTAATATCTTTAGAAGTGATGAAAGGTCCTCTTTAAGGGGTAATCAGACTTAGTAAATATATTTATTCACTAAGTCTGCGTAAGCTTATTCATTCTCAAATCTTTAGAATTCACGTTACATCAAATCTGACGACTATTTTGTGCGAATTGGACCTGAAATTCTGAAATTATTTTCTCATTTGTCAAACTGGTTAAAAGAGAACTGGCCTAGTTGCCCATAGCAACAAATCAGATTCTTCCTTTCATTTTTTTACAGCACAGCTCTTTAAAAAATGAAATGTGGAATCGATTGGTTGCTATGGGCAACTAAGCCAGTTCTACTTTACACCAGTTTGATTAATGACCCAAATACATGTCATATAAAATCTTGTTACAAGTGCCCTTAACTCTTCATTCTAATGTACTGTGTTTGCACAACTTTGGCAACCAAAGAGGTATGCAGCTGGTGATATTTGTCCACTTCAAGTGCCTTTATGATGAATTTCCCAAATGTCAGAGCATTTTATTAAGATACTTTAAATTGCAGGCTTTATCCATGGCATATACATGGATAAGTGTGTTATATTGGAAAAATGATCACAAAAATATGTATGTGGAAAGTAATTAATGAATGTTGTGAATATGTTAGATTGTTTCGGTATTTTTACATTAATTTACTTAAATACTCTCATTATAAAAATAGTTTTGTTCTGTTTTTTTAAGGTACAACCATACGGCACGGTCGGGTTGCGGCCGTGCTGCAGTCATGAACCGCGTGGCTAATTAGCCGGCAGCTGGCTTTAATTTAACTAATGAAGACCGCACTGTTTAGTCGGTTTTCACTGTTAATGGTCACGCGGTATTGAAGTTGCCACGGGACCATTAACAATGAAGACCGATTATATAGTGCGGTCTTCATTAGTTAAATGAAACTCAACCCGACAGCGACAAATGTTCGTACCCTTAATCTTAAAGTGCCAATGCAGATTTGCATATGCTGTGTACATTAAGCTCTATAGATACATTTGATGCATATACTTCAGCAGCACTTATGGTTAATATGTTCAGAACAAGAGATGTGAAGACAGGGCCACCAATATTGACCAAAAAAGTTTAAATATACTTCATTAAAGTTGTTTTCCACATGTTTAATACTGTTGATGCATCCTCAGTATAGGTTGTCAGTATCTGATTGGCAGCCCCATCGTTCAGCTGTTTGCAGAGGACCAAAGGCTCTAGTGAGCGCTGCAGCCTACACAGTTTACCAAGCACAGCACTATACATTGGATAGTTTTTATTCACGCTGCCCTAACCACAGGCAACATAAAATCTGGATAGCCTACTTCTTTACAATAAATTGTTAGAGCTCATGCACATGAACGTGTGCCGGCCGTTCCGTGCATTTGGGACTGCAATTGCGGTCCCCAATGCACAGGCAACATCCGTGTGGTTGTCGCAGATGGATCCAGGCCCTTTCAACTTGAATGGATCCATGATCTGTCTCTGTTCTGCAAAAAAGTAGTGCTTCTGTGGAGTTCCACACCGTCCGTCCGCACCGCATCTCTCGGATTGCGGACCCATTCAAGTGAATGGGTCTGTGATCTGTGATGTGGAATGCACACTGCCGGTGCCTGTGTATTGTGGACCCACTGTGTGTGGGCCACAATACCAACAAGGCTGGCAGTCGTGTGCACGTGTGACAAGTCGTGTGCACGAGCCCTTAGTCTGTAACCCTGTAGCATTTCAGATAAAAGAGTTCTAAAAAGGGCTGGGTACCACTGTCCACTGGACAGCTTCCTTGTGGCTTCTCTGCTCCAGGCTACAATTTGCCACAATTTTGAATTTTGTCATATTTTTTTTACATTTATAGATATCATTCCTTTATTGTTGCACTTTAAAACATAAATTCAAAGTTTAAACTGCAAGTCACCTACATTGTTGTACTGTATACTTTGTTGGTTTAACCTGTGCTGTATACTGCTTGGCTTATTAGTCTATTACACTAGTCTTGAGCGAGAATGCTCGGCCGAACACCAATTCGGCTTCAGTGAGCATCGCTATACTCGGCACATGGCGGTATTTGGCCTAATGCCGCATGTGCTCGAGCGCAATGCTCGAGTCTCCTCCCTGCACGATTCTTGGTTGCTACACAGCCAATAAACGTGCAGGTGAGTACTGCCCTCACTGTAATGCCGTAGCCATGTTGGTGACTGGCATTACAGTGATTGGCTGCCCGGAACGCGTCATCGGGTGTTATATAGCACCCGATGACGTGTGTTCGACTCAGTCTTAGTCAGGGAGAGCTGTGTTTAGTAAGGGACAGACAGTGTAGGGAGTGATTTAGGAGTATTTTTATTAGAAAAAGTTTTCAGAGATCCAAAAGTCAATTTTAAGGACTATTGTGTTTGGCAGCAGCAATAACTATTTTTAGCGCAAACTGCGCTAAATAGCTAAAACTTTACAGACCCAAAAGTCCTTTTAAGGACTATTGTGTTTGGCAGCAATATCTATTTTTAGCGCATCCTGCACTAAATAGTGTGCAATACTTAGGGCGCTTCAGACAGCAACATTAGCTGTGCCACATCTCCAGTGCAAAGTGTGTGCATCCAAAAAATAACTGTGACATCCAGTGTACTTTTTCCATAGATGGTGTCTGCTGCAGACAGTGACATTAGTTGCATCACATCTCCTGTGTAAAGTGTGCGCATCCAAAAAATATCTGTGACATCCAGTGTACTTTTTCCATAGATGGTGTCCGCTGCAGACAGTGACATTAGATGAGCTACAAATCATGTGTAAAGTGTGCGCATCTCAAAAAATATCTCTGACATCCAGTGTACTTCTTCCGTAGACGGGGTCCGCTGTGGACAGTGACATTAGCTGTGCCACATCGCCAGTGTAAAGTGTGCGCATCCAAAAAATATCTGTGAAATCCAGTGTACTTTTTCCATAGACGGTGTCTTCTGCGGAGAGTGACATAGGATGTGCCATATCTCCTGTGTAAAGTGTGCGCATCCCAAAAATATCTGTGACATCCAGTGTTCTTTTTCCGTAGACGGTGTCTGCTGCGGATAGTGACATTAGATGCGCTACATCTCCAGTGTAAAGTGTGCGCATCCAAAAAATATCTGTGACATTCAGTGTACTTTTTCCGTAGATGGTGTCCGCTGTGGACAGTGACATTATTTGTGCCACATTTACAGTGCAAAGTGTCCACATCCCAAAAATATCTGTGACATCCAGTGTACCTTTTCCCTAAACGGTGTCTGCTGTGTACAGTGACATTAGTTGCGCAACATCTCCAGTGTAAAATGTGCGCATCCGAAAAATATCTGTGACATGCAGTGTACTTTTTCCGTACACAGTATCTTCTGTGGACAGTGACATTAGTAGCGCAACATCTCCAGTGTAAAGTGTGCACATCCAAAAAATATCTGACATCCAGTGTACTTTTTCCGTAGATGGTGTCCGCTGCCGACAGTGACATTAGCTGTGCCACATCTCCAGGGTAAAGTGTGCGCATCTTAAAAATATTTCTGACATCCAGTGTACTTTTTCCATAGATGGTGTTTGCTGCAGACATTGACATTAGTGCGCAACATCTCCAGTGTAAAGTGTGCGCATCCAAAAAATATCTGTGACATCCAGTGTACTTTATCCATAGATAGTGTCCACTGTGCACAGTGACATTAGTTTCGCCACATCTCCTGTGTAAAGTATGCACTTAAAAAATGTAACTGTGACATACAGTGTACTTTTTCAATAAACGGTGTCCGCGTCTGACAGTGACATTACCAGTGCAACATCTCCAGTGTAACTTGTGCGTATAAAATTTTTATCTGTGACATACAGTGTACTTTTTCCGTAGACACTGTGGACAGTGACATTACCGGTGGTACCTCTCCTGTATAACATTTCCTCATCCCAAATACCTGTGACATTCCCTGTAATTTTTTATTAGCCGTTGGTGATTCACAGCATTGACATTATCTGCGGGATATCTCCTGTGTGACGTTTCCACATCCCAAATACCTTTCTAAATTTTTCTGCTGATACACTTTGTGGTAAGGTGCAAGGTACCGTTATCGACGGGAGGTTTTTATGTGTTTTATGTGTCATCAGCAGCTAGTGCTGCTTGACATTTATAGTTAGTTTGGCTGCAAAGCCAATCCGGGCCGGCTCTTACTGGGAGTAGGCAAAGAGTTGGGTGGGTGCCTACTCCCCACAGTCCAGGCAGGACTTTGCCGGGCTTTAAAACACAGCCAGCACCAGCAGGTGGGTGTGATTGTCCTGGAGCTGCTGTTAGGCTGTGGAGTCACTTGTGTTTGGAAGTTCTCTGGGCTGGACGCAAGAGCCCAGCAAGGAGGAGTGCAGACGACCTGGAAGCCTGACGGCGACTGTCTTGCGGCTGGACTGACAGCCAGGTGCGAACCTGCACCTAAAACCTCCCAGGTGACTAGAACCTGATTTGGACTGTTTTGTTTTGCCTCATGATTTCTGGTATGTGTGAACAAACACCAAGAGACTGTTTATATTGTTTGTTTTTGTGCAAGTGTGAATAAAACACTGTTCATTGCACCTTCTGGACTCCCTGTTTTGCCTCTGTACTGCACCCGCACTGCTATCTACCAGAGCGACTCCCCACATTTGGTGTCGGATGCGGGCATGCGCAGTGAGGCTGGCGTGAACGCCGAAGTTTGTTTGTTTTGCTGGGCACGAGTGCATGGAATATATTAAACCAGCAAAGCTACAAGTAGGAATTGCTGGCAACATGGAGGCGGCTGTGAAAGCTCTCATAGAGGCTAACGTGCAGCAGCGGGAGACCAACCAGCTACTATTACAGCACGTGATGGCTTTACAAGCTGCAGGAGTGTCCTACCATGTCCATGATGCCCGGAAAGCAGTCCGTGCGGCGATCCCAAAAATGACCCCCTCGGACGACGTTGAGACGTATCTGGCGGTCTTTGAGAAGGTAGCCGTGAGGGAGAAGTTACCCTGTGACCAGTGGGCCGAGGTGGTCGCTCCGTTCCTGGCATCCGGACCCCAGCAGGTTTTTTTTGACCTAGCCGATGACCAGGCTGCTGATTACCCCACGGTGAAGGGGGAGATCCTGGCCAGACTGGGGGTAAATGTGTTGGTCCGGCCTCAGCGGGTCCACCAGTGGGACTTTAAATCGGCTGAACCCGCCAGGCCACAGTACTATGAGTTGCTGCACAGGTTGCAAAAGTGGCTGCAGCCTGAGGTTCTAAGTCCGACGGCTATACTGGACCGTATGCTGGCCGACATGTTCTGGAGGGCCCTACCTTACCCCCTTCAGCACTGGATCGGCCAGGTATCCCCCACTAATGCCATTGCAATGGTTGATCTGGTGTAGCGTTACAAGGCCACCAGAAACCTGCAGGGGAGTCTTGCTGGGAAGGGGCCAGTCAAACCCCGGAGGCCTCCACCCCAGTTCCGACGACCGGCGACAGAGAGACCTGCACGGAATGTGCCCCTGCGGATCCGCCTCCCGTGGTATGCTGGAGGTGTCAGGAGCCAGGCCACCTCAGGGTCGACTGTCCGCATCAGGGTGAGCCGATGGAAGTGAACTACGGCTATCGCCACTCCCTGTATGCACGGAAGCTGTGTGCAACTGGCACCCGTGAGGTGCAGGACAATAACCACCTGTGTCAGGTGGAGGTGGGAGATTCTCTGGCGGTGGCCCTGCTGGACTCCGGGAGTCTAGTCTCCCTGGTAAGGGCTGCCCTGGTACGGCCTGTGGAGTATACCGGCCGTAAAATCGGGGTCCTGTGAATCCACGGAGACCTAAAAGACTACCCCACTGCACTAGTGACTTTGTCCACAGCGGCTGGTAAGTGGACCCACGAGGTGGCTGTCGCTACTAAACTCCCACATGAACTGATACTTGGGAGGGACTTCCCAGGTTTCCCGGCGCTGTGGCCGGCAATAAAAGTATCTGATGGACCCGAGACAGGGGTAACCCTAGTAGAGTGGCCTGATACCACTGGAAGGCCAGAACCCTGGGAGCCCGAATCTGAAGGGCCAGCGGTAGGGGTGACCACTGCTCCAGCGGTAGAGGGGGAGGCAACCCCACTGAGGGTAATGGTGGGAGACACGGAGGACTTGCCACCGGGACCTGAGTTGGCAGACCTCAATGTCTCCGGGGAAAATTTTGGGACCGCACAACACCGGGACCAAACCCTAACCAGGGCCTGGGAAAGTGTTGTAATGATTGATGGTAAACCCCAGAAACCTGGGGCTGAATTAATGTTTCCGCGATTTATTGTTCTTCAGGATATGTTGTATCGGGTGAACCAAATCCGAGGTGAGCCAGTTGAACAGTTGGTGGTGCCCACCGCATACCGCAAGCTTGTTATGGAGCTTGCCCACCAACATGTTCTTGGGGGACACATGGGGTGGCAGAAAACGCAGGACCGCGTACTACAGCGATTTTACTGGCCCGGTTTGTTTAAGGAAGTAGAGGAGTTCTGTAAGTCCTGTCCGACCTGTCAGGTAAATAGCCCCCAGCCGCATTACAGAAGTCCCCTGGTCCCTCTCCCAATAATTGAGGTCCCATTCGAGCGTATTGCCATGGATCTGGTCGGACCCGTACCGAAGTCTGCTAGGGGTCACCAACATATCCTGGTGGTTCTGGACTATGCTACTCGGTATCCAGAGGCGGTGCCTCTGCGACATACCTCGGCTAAGCTCATTGCCAAAGAGTTAATGGAAATGTTTTCCCGTGTGGGCCTGCCAAAAGAGATTCTGACCGACCAAGGGACCCCTTTTATGTCCAAAGTTATGAGGGAACTGTGTAAATTGTTGCGTATAAAGCAGTTACGGACGTCCGTTTACCATCCGCAAACAGACGGTCTTGTCGAAAGGTTCAACCAAACTCTAAAAAATATGTTAAAAAGGGTGGTGTCCAGAGATGGGAAGGACTGGGACCTGCTTCTGCCCTATCTCATGTTCGCCGTGCGAGAGGTGCCCCAGGCCTCTACTGGGTTCTCGCCCTTCGAACTGCTTTATGGCAGACACCCTCGGGGCCTGTTGGATATCGCCAAGGAAGCGTGGGAACAACAGCCTGTCCCCCACAAAAGTGTCATTGAGTATGTCACCCAGATGCAGGACCGGATGGAAAGGGTGTTGCCGCTGGTCCGGGAGCATATGGAGGCAGCGCAACAAGCCCAGAGTAGGGTGTATAATCGTCAGGCTCAGGTACGGAACTTCAACCCGGGAGATCGGGTTTTGGTTCTGGTGCCCACCCTTGACAGCAAGTTCCTAGCCAGGTGGCAGGGCCCCTATGAGGTTATCGAGAAGGTAGGGAAGTAAATTACAAAGTACACCAGCCAGGGCGGCGCAAGCCGGAGCAGGTGTACCACGTGAATTTACTGAAGCCGTGGAAAGACAGGGACACGGCCGACGACAACAGCCCCCGGCCAGGGCTTCTAGGTGACAAGGGTCCAGCCCCACAGTTCGAGGCCTGCGAGCGGTAGCCACGGTAAAATTGCAGACAGCCTGTCTTCCAAACAAGTTCAGGAAGTCAGGGAGTTCATCAGTCGGAACACGGATGTGTTCTCGGACCTCCCTGGCCGCACGTCTCTCATCCAACATGACATCGTCACTGAGCCTCAGGCCAAAATCCGGTTAAAACCATACCGGGTACCCGAGGCTCGGCGACGGGCCATCGCGGAGGAAGTGCAATTAATGTTGAAGCTTGATGTCATTGAGGAATCGAAAAGTGAGTGGGCCAGTCCCATAGTTCTAATACCCAAGCCGGATGGGACGTTGCGGTTCTGCAACGATTTTCGCAAATTAAATGAAGTGTCCAAGTTCGATGCGTATCCCATGCCCCGGGTAGACGAGCTTGTTGAGAATTTAGGGCAAGCCCGTTATTTTTCTGTGCTAGACCTCACTAAAGGATACTGGCAAGTACCCTTAACGGAGGCGGCCAAGGAAAAAACGCTTTTGTTACTCCGCAGGGCCTGTATCATTACAAGGTGTTACCCTTTGGCCTGCATGGCGCCCCGCCACCTTCCAAAGGTTAATGGATATTGTGCTGCGACCTCATCGTCGGTACGCCTCGGCCTACTTAGATGATGTAATCATCCACAGCACCGACTGGGAAAGCCATTTGCCCAAAGTGCAGGCGGTAGTGGATGCCCTGAGGAAAGCTGGTCTAACCGCCAATCCAAAGAAGTGTGCGATTGGGTTGGAAGAGACCAAATATCTGGGATATGTTATTGGGCGCGGAGTCATCAAGCCGCAGGTAACTAAGGTAGAGGCCATTCGTAACTGGCCCCGACCGGTCACCACCAGGCAGGTAAAGTCCTTCCTGGGAATTGTAGGGTACTACATGCGGTTTGTGCCCCACTTTGCCACAATAGCAGCGCCGTTGACAGACCTGTTGAAGGGGCGAAAGTCGGGGAAGGTTAGCTGGAATGAGAAGGCGGAGGAGGCTTTCTCCGCGTTGAAGTCGGTCCTGTGTGGGTCCCCGGTTTTGGTGACACCCGACTTCAACAGGGAGTTCGTCGTTCAGACGGATGCCTCGGAGGTAGGTCTCAGTGCAGTACTGTCTCAGGAGGTCAATGGGGAAGAACATCCCATTGTCTTCCTGAGCCGTAAACTCACCCCAGCCGAGACCAGATATAGTATAGTGGAGAGAGAGTGCCTGGCTATCAAGTGGGCACTCAAATCTCTCCGCTATTACCTGTTAGGGAGGAGGTTCCGTCTGGTGACCGACCATTCCCCTCTCAAGTGGATGAGTCAGGCCAAGGAGAGGAATGCTCGGGTCACCAGGTGGTTCCTATCCTTGCAAAATTTCAAATTTTCGGTAGAACACAGGGCAGGCCGTTTGCAGGGTAATGCAGATGCCCTGTCCCGCGTCCACTGCCTCACATGTGTTCACCCCCCCCAGGGTTGAACAAAGGGGGGGGTATGTGGTAAGGTGCAAGGTACCGTTATCGACGGGAGGTACGTGTCACCGAGGTTCCTGGCCTCGGTAAGGTGAGAGCCGGGTTTTATGTGTCAGCAGCAGCTAGTGCTGCTTGACATTTATAGTTAGTTTGGCTGCAAAGCCAATCCGGGCCGGCTCTTACTGGGAGTAGGCAAAGAGTTGGGTGGGTGCCTACTCCCCACAGTCCAGGCAGGACTTTTCCGGGCTTTAAAACACAGCCAGCACCAGCAGGTGGGTGTGATTGTCCTGGAGCTGCTGTTAGGCTGTGGAGTCACTTGTGTTTGGAAGTTCTCTGGGCTGGACGCAAGAGCCCAGCAAGGAGGAGTGCAGACGACCTGGAAGCCTGACGGCGACTGTCTTGCGGCTGGACTGACAGCCAGGTGCGAACCTGCACCTAAAACCTCCCAGGTGACTAGAACCTGATTTGGACTGTTTTGTTTTGCCTCATGATTTCTGGTATGTGTGAACAAACACCAAGAGACTGTTTATATTGTTTGTTTTTGTGCAAGTGTGAATAAAACACTGTTCATTGCACCTTCTGGACTCCCTGTTTTGCCTCTGTACTGCACCCGCACTGCTATCTACCAGAGCGATTCCCCACAACTTCCAAAACCTAAGCTACTGTACACTACTGTACGTGTGGCATCCTTTCAAGCCTATATAACATTTAATATGAAGAAGGCGAGCAGTAAGGGACTGGGAAGTTGTCGTGATGCTGAGTGCACGCAGAGGCCGTGGCCCTGGGCGTGTTGAAACTGTGTCTGCTGCCAGAGCACAAGAAAAACAATCATCCACAACACCTACCTGCATGTCCCAGTTTGCAGGGCGGCACACGACACCACTCTTAAAGTCAGACCGGTGTGACCAGGTGGTCGGTTGGATTGCAGCAGATAATACTTCCAGCCGGTTTAGTACCACCCTATCTTCCACCAAGTCCAGTCTCAGTAGCCAAGGCCCTCGCATATAATTTTTTACAGGTTCAGCTCACCTGCAGGCCCTTGCATATAATGTTTTACAGGGTCAGCTCACCTGCAGGACCTCTCATATAATGTTTAACAGGGTCAGCTCACCTGCAGGCCCTCACCTACAATCTTTTACAGGGTCAGCTCATCTGCAGGCCCTTGTATATAATCTTTTACAGGGTCAGCTCACCAGCAGGCTCTCACCCACAATCTTTTACAGGGTCAGCTCACCTGCAGGCCCTCGCGTATAATGTTTTTAAGGATCAGTTCACCTGTAGGCCCTCGCATATAAAGTTTTACAGGGCCAGCTCACTTGCAAGCCCTCACCTACAATCTTTTACAGGGTAAGCTCACCTGCAGGCCCTTGCATATAATATTTTACAGGGTCAGCTCACCTGCAGACCCTCACCTACAACCTTTTAGAGGGTCAGCTCACCAGCAGGCCCTCACCTACAATCTTTTACAGGGGCAGCTCACCAGCAGACCATTACCACTAATGTTTTAAAGGGTCAGCTCAGCAGCAGGCCCTCACCCCTAATGTTTTAAATGGTCAGATCAGCAGGCCCTTGCTCTAAATGTTTTTGAGGGTCACCAGCAGGCCATCAATCATAATTTTTCAAGGGTGTGTATGATGCCCTTCTTTATGTGTAACAAAGGGTATATTGGAGTGCTGGTTCCTTTCAATTTTTGGAAGCCCTTTCATTTAGTGCATTGATTGTATGAGTGTAGGAGTCCCACTACATGAACAATTGTACCACAATGTGCATGAGGCCCTCCTTTGTTTGATGTTAAGATTGTATCGGAGGTCCTCTTGCTAGTAATTTTTGGCTGCACTTGCACTTTATATACAAGTAAATATACAGGAAAGAATGTTTCCTGACAATTTTTTCCTCTAAAATTGATTTTATATTTGGTTTTGCGTGTATTATTGTCAGTCTGTAAAAGTGGTGTACTACTGAGACAACATAGTTCCCAGCAGTAACCTGGGAGTCCAAGATGCATGCAGACATCCTCCCCATGCTGTTCTCGAACCATTTTGGTGGTGTTTCCACCAATTTCTGACCTTTTCCTATGAACCAGGCACCATCCCCTCTTCAAAACAGGGGTTGCCTGGTTTAATGCTTGGGTTCTCTGTAGAGCACCTGAACATCCCGATCTGTTCGGGCCCGAGCACTTGGGTGCTCGATCAATACTATATTACACAACTGGGGAATACTCAGTTTAAAAGTCTGGATAGTGGATACTTTTTTCTAACTTTTTTGGGGTTCTCATTTGGGGTTCTTTCATGATCATGGTCATAAATGTTCAGCTATTAGAACTGGGATTCAAAATGTAAATTCAATTTTTCTCTCTAATTAATTTCTATACAGTGGTCCCTCAAGATACACTGGCCTCAGATTACAATATTTTCACATATTGACATTTTTAACCTATTGACTCATCTGGATTCTATAATATCCATTGGCATCGTAATATATTAATTTTCACTTAGATATGATATTTCAAGGTTTGAGTATCAAGCAGGGGGTGCCTGGTTTAATGCTCAGGTTCTCTGTAGAGCACCCGAACATCCCGATGTGTTCGGATTGAGCACTTGGGTGCTCGATCAATACTATATTACACCACTAGGGATTCGGGAATACTCAGTTTGAAAGTCTGGTGAGTTGATACTTTTTGGGGTTCTCATATGGGGTTCTTTCATGATCATGTTCATGAATGTTCAGCTCTTAGAACTGTGATTAAAAACGTAAATTTAATTATTCTCTATAATTAATTTAAATACAGTGGTCCCTCAACATACATTGGCCTCAGATTACAATATTTTCACATATATTTTTTTTAACCTATTGACTCATCTGGATTCTATACTATTCATTGGCATGGTAATATATTAATTTTCACTTATATATGATATTTCAAGGTCTGAGTATCAAGCATTTAAGTGTTATAACATAAGCATGGCTTCTCACTCTAACTGTACAATTTTGAGTCTACACAAGTACTGAACCAATTTCAAGAAACTGTGAAGAGGCAATCAACACACATAATGAATTTGTATCACTAAAGATCGCTGAACGTAATAGCTCTTATAAAGAATAAGAATCAATAACACAACAAAAACATGACAGACATCATACAAATGATGGACAAAGTGAATGCCTTAGTAAACGTGGATTTATAAGTATATAAGGAGGACCAACAATAGTCATTATTCGGGGACACTTTCTATATTTTCAACAAGTCCTTTTAACTAGGAACTAACTTGATTTTGAGACTTTGGTGAAGAACTTCGGCCAGTTGTTACAGAAAACCAACTTGAGATTGCTGTTTTAAAAAAAAGTTGTACAATCAAAGACAAAATTTCACCTCCGCGCAGCCCATACATTTGAATACTGTACGGAGACGGGTCTCCGTACAGCATTAAAAGTTTTGAATGAAATAACTTTTAATGCATGCTTCACTCAAACCTAATTGTAAGCATTGCCCAAAGTACTCAAAGGAAGTCAAGAATATCTAAGTGTGTGGGTTGACATTCTGTAGAGATTGTTATGAATTGAGACAGTGGATTTTTTATTTACCGCAAAATAGTCTTGCAGGTCTTAATTTTATATTTGGTTGTTATAATGGTTGCAAAACACAAGGTCAAGCTCCTTTATGCAGATCAGAATAGTCATTTCTATTGATGTAAGTTAGAAAAAAAGCCTTATTTTTGTATGGATCCCTTTTGGTGAACAGAAAATCATACACATTTGTGTGAATACGCTCTTATTTGAATATTTTTGGAGAACCTAGCTTTCCAAAGGCGCTGTTCAAATGTATATAAAATTATAACACAAAATTTCAACCTAAGCCAACACCTTTCTCAGATAATTGGTGTTATGTGCCGGGCGCATCATGTGACCAGGAAGAGCAAGCTATTTAAACAGGCAACCTGCTGGCCACAGGTTGCCTGTGAATGGTATTGTGTTTTGCAATTGACTCACTAGCTCTTGGAGTATTCTAGTGATTTCTGGATATCTGACCTCTGGATTTGGACCCTGACTTTGATCTTGCTTGACCCTCTTCTGGATGTGATGTGCTATCTTGGTTTTGAGCGCTGGCTACTCCTCACTTTTGCCTTCTTGTTCTGACTTAATACTGATTGGTTTGTCCTGGTATTGACCTCATCTTCATATGTTTCTTGATTTGACTTCTGTTTTCTGTGTTATTTTGTCACTAGTTGTTTGTTATTTTGTCTCCCATGCCAATTCAGACCCTGCACTTACATAAGAAGGGACTGATCCTGCTTTGGTTGGATCATACAAATAGGTAGTGACAGTGCTTAGGCAAGAGTTCATGGCTCGCTGTTCCCTATTGTGAGAATTGAATTGCACCATGTTTATAAGTGCAAGTATACAGCACTAAAAATTATGCTGTCCAGGACTATTCTGGTCACTTTCCACAGTGTTTTTATAGCTGTTTACTTTATTTCCAGGATGCCAGCCGATTGTCAGACAGAAATGTCATGATAATTTTGTATTGCTTTATATAACCTACAATATATTCATCTGATCATCACCTTTGGAGTGCCAACTTCTCTGTGAATATTATTTTCTTGTTAGAATTTGATACTCTGTAAATAAATTATACTATATTGTTCATTACGTGAGCCATTATTGTTTTAAAACTTAAATGATCACTGCCCCCCCCCCCACACACACACATACATACAATATGCATTCGGAAATTTGTGAGAAATCCATCTTGTGAAACCAAGACGTGCTGCCTGCTTACTGAAGTATCAAATTACATAAACCCATAGAAGTCTATGGAGAGGGAAGGAGCAGTAAAAGGCAAAATAAGACATAGTTGCAGACACATCACAGGCAAGTGTTTAATTCACATCTATATGGCTCAGTACTTCTCTATAATGTCCTATATGGTGATTATGAGTGAGTATGAGAGAGTTAGGGAACAGAGTCTCCCATCTTTATGTATATTCTATTGGCAGACATCATTACAACTAGTTTCTGTCAACAGCTCAGAGGAAACTGAGAATTAAACGCCAGTTCAGACATAATAATGTATACATACATGGCAGCTTATTCTGGACTTACTTTGTTATAATCTGTTTAAGAGGTAAGTATCCCTTTTTGTTCTTACATTTGTTTTATTCATGATGTCATTGACTATACATTTTGAGGTTATTATATTATATTTTATATTATATTTGGCGATGGTTTTTCATCTTGTGCTTTGTTATTTGTGACTTGGACTCTAGGTTGAAGTCACAGTGTTTTGAACAGTACTTATCTGTTATTTTTCCTTAATTCTCTTTAGTGTCTTCTAGCGCAAATGTATAAGATATTAGCTATTATACTGTAATTAATAAACGTTTAGCTTAGGAAGAGATCTCAAAAACATCTCAAATCTATCACCTACTGTAAACCACTTTGCATGATATTAGAAGGTAATATTTTAAGTACTATTTTGTAAATTACAAGAACACCTCCCACAATTTATAAAATAAATTTATAAATTGTATCACTATTTGGTTTCCCGACTTGTGTAAAGTCCATTGGCACATTTAATTCCACATAGGTTACATCCCATGTGTGCTTACAAAGAGATATTTCTGAAGAAAAGAATTTAGATTACCAGAGATGAATTGGCCATTGGCTTTACATGGAAAAATACTGGTAAGTAGGTTAGGTTATGAAATTAGGAGGTCAGTGAAACATTAAAATCAGCCCCTATAAGGAACATGTGGTAACAGGAGGGGCTAGGCCAGCTTTCCCAGAGCAGTACATGGTAATCACAATCAACTGAATCTGTGTCAATGCAGATACAGATAAACACCATGGGGGAGTAAGGAGTATCAACTCTCTCCTTTCACAATTTACACTGCTATTGGTGGCTCCATGAAGGAATGAGCTGGGACAGGAAGAGGTGAAGCCTTTAAGTGTGGAAGGACAAAGTGAGGAGCCAGCAAGAAGTCAGAAAAGATTAAATGGAAGAGAATGTCAGAGAAGGGTTCAGTATCCAAGGATAAGTGCACACAGCACAGCTCAGGGGAGAGAGCAAGCAGTCCCACTGGCAACAAGCAGTCCCCATAGCAAATTCAAACAAAAACGTGTTTTCAATACATCAGAAAGTAAAAATTTAAAGAAAGCATTTATAGTCCTCATCTTTCTTGATCTACTCCTGGCATAATATACTACCTGAGTTTTTGGAGAAAAACAATGAAGCATGCTGCTTAATCCAGATTTGTTGTTAAAAAAAGACCAAATTTGTTTAATCTTTCTCATTCACAAGTAAATTCATAGTTTACATGTGTTTATAACATCAAAGATAAGCAATCCTTCAAAATTTGCATCAATAGCATTTCACCATGGGCCTTAGGTCCTCTTCACATATATCAGTTGTGCCCGACCAGTTGTTTTAGGTTGGGCGCCAGAGACTATTGATATGTGTACTGCACTTCAGTGTACAGATCCGATGTCGGTACACTGATAGCATCGGAGAAAAACTGAGCATGCAGCGTTTTTCTGCCCAGCGCTATTTAACATCTGTCATCACAACTGATGCACCGGATGTGCAGTTAGGTCCATATATATTTGGACACTGACACAAGTTTTTCTTTTTTTTTTTAACCAGTTTACTAAAACATATTCAAGTTATAGTTATATAATGGGCATGGACATAAATTCCAGACTTTTAGCTTTCATTTGAGGGTATCCACATAAAACTTGCATGAAGGGTTTAGGAGTTTCAGCTCCTTTACATGTGGCACCTTGTTTTTAAAGGGACCAAAAGTAATTGTACAATTGACTCAAAGGGTGTTTCATGGGCAGGTGTTGGCAATTCCTTAATTATTCCATTCTCAATCAAGCACATAAAAGGCCTGGAGTTGATTTCAGGTGTGGTGCTTGCATTTTGAAGATTTTGTTGAGAAGTAAACATGCGGTCAAAGAAGCTCTCCATACAGGTGAAACAAACCATCCTTTATCTGCGAAAACAGAAAAACACATCCGAGAAATTGCTACACTATTAGGAGTGGCACAATCTATAGTTTGGTACATCCTGAGAAAGAAAGAAAGCACTGGTGACCTCAACAATGCAAAAAGACCTGGATGCCCACGGAAGACAACAGTGGTGGATGATCACAGAATAATTACCATGGTGAAGAGAAACCCCTTCACAACAGCCAACCAAGTGAACAGCACTCTCCAGTATATAGGCGCATCAATATCTAAATCTACCATAAAGAGAAGACTGCATGAAAGTAAATACAGAGGGTTCACTGCACAGTGCAAGCCAATCATAAGCCTCAAGAATAAGAGGGCTAGATTGGACTTTGCTAAAAAAAAAAACATCTTAAAAAACCAGCAGACTTCTGTAAGAACATTCTTTGGACAGATGAAACCAAGATCAACCTCTACCAGAATGATGGAAATAAAAAAGTATGGTGAAGGCATGATACAGCTCATGATCCAAAGCATACCATATCATCTGTAAAACACGGCAGAGGCAGTGTGATGGCTTGAGCATGCATGGCTGCCAGTGGCACTGGGTCACTAGTGTTTATTGATGATGTGACACTGGACAGAAGCAGCCAGATGAATTCTGGGGTTTTCAGAGACATACTGTGTGCTCAAATCCAGCCAAATGCAGCCAAACTGATTGGTCGGCATTTCATGATACAGATGGACAATGACCCAAATCATAAAGCCAAAGCAACCCAGGGGTTTATTAAAGCAAAGAAGTGGAATATTCTTGAATGACCAAGTCAGTCACCTGATCTGAACCCAATAGAGCATGCATTTCACTTGTTAAAGACTAAACTTCAGACAGAAAGGCCCACAAACAGCAACTGAAAACTGCTGCAGTAAAGGCCTGGCAAAGCATTAAAAAGGAGGAAAATGTCTGGTAACGTCCATGAGTTCAAGACTTCAGGCAGCCATTGCCAACAAAGGGTTTTCAACCGTATTAGAAATCAACATTTTATTTACAGTTATTTAATTTGTCCAATTACTTTTGAGCCTCTGAAATGAAAGGATTGAGTTTAAAAAATGATTTAGTTCCTCACATTTTTATGCTATCATTTTGTTCACCCACTGAATTAAAGCTGATAGTCTGAATTTTAACTGCATTTGAATTGTTTTGTTCAAAATCCATTGTGGTAACGTACAGAACAAAAAATAGAAAAATGTTTTCTCTGTCCAAATATATATGGCTCTAACTGTATAAGAACAATCCAACAGAAAAGTATGGGATCATTTCTGGATTCAGCTCCCCTCCATCATTTTCTGCTTCACATACCTTATAAATAGGGTTGAGTGAACACAAACTGCAAAGTACCTGGACCCGAACCTGGACTTTTTAGCGGATGTTCGGGTTCGTGGTGAGCGTGGTGACATCATCGCAGGTCCTTTTGGAGGTCCTGAAGAAAGAAGAGGATACCGGCTGCGCGATCAAGTGGATGAGGTGAGTTTTTTGTATTATTTTTAACCCCTCAATGGCCATTTTATTTAGCATTCTATCTTAAGAATGCTATTATTTTCTGTTATAACCATATGGTTTATAGCCCTATGATATGCTTGTTGTGATTGATTGGCTAATACTGGGATGGGATGGACTTAGGTGACACTACGGCGTTACGCTGTGGGTCCTGAGGTCCTTGACCCTCTCAAATATGGCTGAGTGTAGTGTGAGACCGTCCTGCGCAGTCTCTGGATTTGCATCGTAGTGATGTAACTACCCCGTAGTGGGTTCGGACATGTGCATCGCTGTGGAACGCACGCTAATATGGATACCTATGATACATGTGGGTCGCGATATATCTGGTCAGTGCGGCATCCTCTCTTTCCTCTGATACTCCTCCTTAGCACAATTTACATATGGCACGTCATTTGTTTAACCATTGAGGCACTATCATGTATGGAGATTTAATATAAATTATGGATATCACCATGTAATATATGAATTTTTTGAATTAATCATGTTACTATGTATCACGTATTTAATGTATTTACAAGCATGTACACTTTTTTGATTTATTGCATTGCATTAATTGTTGTAATCTGTTTTGACACATTATGGGTTAATTTCTGCATGATCACATGTTTCACTAAGCATTGTGAGTATATATACCTCTTATATTGTCCTTGTTATTTGCCTGACCACATGGGTGAATAAACCATTTTTTATTTGATTTATCCTGGAGTGCTGCATATTTTTGACTTCTGTTATCACGGACTGGCTGTTCCTGTGGGCATGCACCCATCTTCATTACTGAGCAGTGCTGCCTATTTTTGACAATTATATATATATATATATATATATATATATATATATATATATATATATAATTACTGCATCAATACCCAAGGTGTGGTAGCAATCTTTGTACCAGTGTGTGTATTAAGGTGAAATTGAGTGTCAAGCCTCAATACTACATTTACATATATATTGTTTCTATGCGGTTGCAGTTGAAATGTTTTTGGGGGAGTTCAGTTTAATTAAGCTGCATATATACATGATTACTGTAGCATTACCCATGGTGTGTCAGCAATCTACCTGTGAGTATTTAGGGGAAATTATTTGTCAGGCCTCAATCGTCAATTTAGGTATATTCATTTTCCAGATGTTTGAAATGTAAATTTTTGGGGGATTGTTACATTTAATCAAACTAGTATATTTATGATTACTACGAGACACAGGTTTGGGCAGAAATCTACCTGTGAGTGTTAATGAGAAATTGAGCATCAGAACTCAATTGTCCGTTTCCATGAATTCCATTTCCACATGGTTGCAATTAAAAAAAATTGGGGAGTTGTTCAATTTCATTAAACCAGCATATAGGTGATCAACACCAATACACAGGTCAACAGACAAAATTATCTATGAGGGATTATAAATTTAGGCCTTAATCCATTTCCTTTTTATTTCCGTGTTCACAAACATGTTTCCAATCAATTTTTTATTTATTTATTTATTTATTTTATTGGGGACTGATTAGTGATTATAGTCAAACTATCAGCACATATATGCAATTACTTCACCAATAGACAGGGTAGCACACAAATGTATCTGGGCGACATTTAGGCCCAAATCCGTCTCCCTATATCAGGCATGTCCAAACTCTGGCCCTCCATGTGTTGCAGAACTACAACTCCCATCATGCTCTTCTGTAGGTTAATAGCTGTAGGTTGTCCAGGAATGATGGGAGTTGTAGTTTTGCAACATCTGGAGGGCCGGAGTTTGGACATGCCTGCCCTATATTAACATGTTTTTAATCAATTTAAAAAAAAAAATGATTTATTATATTTAAACCAGCAACATATATGAGTGTTTACTACACAACAAATGTGCACAATATTTTCTGAGAGGCCCAAAAATGTCCCTGCTATAGAAGGGTTCAAAACAAAAGACCCAGAGCCAGAATGTGGATAGTAGCAGCAACTTATTAAGTAGTAGTTAGTTGTCCCTGCTGGCTTTGGAATGGCAGAACATTATAGTTGAGGAGAAAGAGGATGAAATTGGGTGGCTCACTCTTCATCTCAGTCGCAGAAGGAGAATGTGGAGGTGACTTAAGAAGAAGCAAGAAAACCCCCACTATGCCCTACGACAGATAGTACAGAGAGTCTCTCTGTTGATGACTTGTGACAGAGCAGTTGACATTTGTACTGCCCTGAGGAGGAGGTGGAGGCTGCAGACCCCTAGCATTGCCGTGTTGGTGGTGATATAGTAGTGGCCCCCGTAGCCACGCTATTGGCATTGGGGGCAGTGACAGTGGCAGTCAGGGAAGAGCAGGGGAGCGGGGCCAAATAATCAAACCCTGATACCCCAAAGTCTAATAGAAAGGGAGGGTGATAACCCTGATGATGATTTTGTGTTGGTCAAGACCTGGGAGCCAGTTCAGGGTGCTGAGGAGAAGGCAACATCAGAGAGGGGAGGGTTATGGCAGCAGCAATAAAGAGTAGAGGCCACATACCTCCTCAAGAACAGCCAGGGCCAAGTCTGTCAGGATCTGGTGATGCCACTGATGCTGTGGGTGGATTAGGCCCAAAACATGCCAGTGCTAAGCCAAGCTCGGCTGTCTCTACCTCTGCTGTGCGAGTATCCATCTTCTAGAATTTTTTCTCCATGCTGCCAGAAGACAAAAGCATTGCCTGTGAAAGAGCAAATTAAGATATGGGCAGGCAAATACAAATGTAGGCACCACAGTTCTATTGAACCACATGAAGAGGCATCACCCCATTCTGTGGGGAAACAGAGGTGGCAGCTGACCACCACAGCAGGAATTTCCTCCTTCTCCCGGTACCACTAGCACCAGCCAAGGTGCATCCATGAGCAGCACGGTGTTTTTCACATTGTCATCATCCCTTTCCGCTTCTCCCTCTAAAACTCCTCCTCCTCTGCTCCATCGATCGCCATCGAAAATGGAATAGATAGCCAGGAAACAACCCTATGTGCTCAGCAATCTGATGGTGGGCAAGCTTAATTCCCATCTGGCCAAGTTACTGGTGGTGCAGTTGCTGCTGCACCATTTAGTTGAGTCTGCTGGCTTTAGGGAGCCAATGGTGTGCGCTCAGCCTCGCTGGTAGATTCCTAGCCAGCATTATATCTCCCAAAAAGCCATCTCTGCCTTGTACTCTCACATGGCTGAAAACGTGAGCAGCTCCCGGTGATTCTCACTGAGCTGCAAGGTTCACACCACAGTGAACACCTGGAGTCTTACAGGCAGAGACAGTATGTGTTTTTCACAGCCCTACTGGGTCATTGTTTTTTCCAGCAGCGGCAAGGCAGCACCCTGGCAACAAGGCCATGTCCTTTTGATCCCCCCCACGATTGTGTTGGCCTGACCCCCACATCAGACACTTATCTGCCTCCTCCTCCATGGAAATGTTCCTGTCCTCAACAGCAGCTGTACACAGGGTCGCCTGCACTGCCCTTCCTTTCTATCACGTGTCAGGTTGCCACGTCATGATCAGCCTGGTAGAGAGTAGTCACACTGGCGAGCAGTTGCTCAAGTACATCAAGTAGCAAACATCCTGCTGTCACCTTGTTAAGTCCAGGTGAGCGACAATATGCGCAAAAACGTGGCCACCCTGAGCACGGATGAAATAACACGTGCTCTCTGCCTGGCGTATGTAGTTAACTTAGTGGTGCAGTGCTTTCTAAATAAGTAAATTGGCTTGCCGCTACACTAAATAAGTACATTGGTCTGCCGCTACACCGCATAATCCATGACGTGCCAGCTTGCTGGAATTCGACATTGTACATGTTCGAGTATCTGTACTGGCAGTGGAAAGCTGTGAATAATGTCATGTATCAGGCAGCCTCAGCAGCAGGGAGCATGTGTTTCTTCTACAGTTCAACATTGTACTTAGTAAAAAAAAGATTGTTTGATTTATCTCTGGCCTCCTTTTTTCAGCTCTATAATTCCACTGCACTGATCCCCAGGGAGCAACGGCCTGAGGGAGAACATCATGACTCCTATCTGCTACCCCGACTCCTCAGGGGGTTGCTGCAATAGTGGCTTTTGCTGTTTTGTCATATGAGCACAACAATGAAAATCACAGTAGTGTCTGATCTGGTACATCACAGATGACAACACCTGTTGGATCTCTTTGACTATGATGCGATCTCATGGGTTTCCATCATGGAGCCTGGCATACTGCTAAAAGTCCAGCATTTATGACCTGTTCTGCTATTGAAGCCCCTAACACAGATGTGATCAAAGCCTTATGTGTTTTGTAACATCATATTATCATGTTCTTCAACAATTATTTAATTGTGATGTTTTTTGCAGCAGGTGAGGAATGGATTATGAGGTTCTGCAACAATTCAGGCGTATGTTATGATGTTCTGCTGCAGCCAAGGTATTTATTATGAAGTCCTGCAGCAGCTGAGCTGTGTATTGTGAGGTTCTGCAGCAGCTGAGCTATATTTTATAAAGTTCTGAAGCCACTGATTTTGCCCAGTGCCAAATCTCTAACAGGCCCCCAAGGTAGTATTATAATACTGGTGCCTTGTTAGATGGCAGAAGGGTCTTTGGTCTGTTGCCTCTTAACCCGCTACAACTACGTCACTGGCCAAAGAGACTCAGCAGTCTTTGGGAGAACTTTTTATGGCAGTCTTGGGAGAATGGAGATGAAAAATTTTTTTTAACAACCCCAGTCAGTCAAAGAAATATCAGCTGTGAGTGACTGGATTAAATATTAATATTCTGTGTCTGCACCTTTTAAAATGTTTTATAATGTATTTTATCAGCAATTAACACTGTTTCTTAATTAATTCTACAAACAGGGCAGCATTTGCCTATTCTGCCTAGGCAACAAAAATACTATGTCCTGGCCTGAATAGGTTCTGATTTCTGAATTAAATATTTTTTTCTCGCAGAATGTAAAAGTAAATTCCCCATTAAAAGTGCCCTGTCTGACCCAGGAAGAAGTACAACAGCGACTTAAAAAGATTAAAATAGACAAATTGCCAGGATCGGATGGCATACACCCCCATATCCTAAGGGAATTAAGTGATGTCATAGCCAGACCTTTATTTCTGATATTTACGGACTCTATACTGACAGGGAATGTCCCACCGGATTGGTGCATAGCAAATGTGGTGCCAATATTCAAAAAGGGTCCAAAAACAGAGCCTGGAAATTATAGGCCAGTAAGTTTAACATCTGTTGTTGGTAAACTGTTTAAAGGGTTTATAAGAGATGCTATCTTGGAGTATCTCAATGAATATAAGCAAATAACGCCATATCAGCATGGCTTCATGAGGGATAGGTCATGCCAAACTAATTTAATCAGTTTCTATGAGGAGGTAAGTTCTAGACTTGACAGCGGCCAATCAATGGATGTCGTATATCTGGACTTCTCCAAACCATTTGACACTGTACCTCATAACAGATTAGCATATAAAATGAGGATGCTCGGACTGGTAGAAAATGTCTGTATGTGGGTAAGTAACTGGCTGAGTAATAGAAAACAGAGGGTGGTTATTGATGGTACACACTCAGATTGGGTCACTGTCACTAGTGGGGAACCTCAGGGGTCAGTATTGGGCCCTATTCTCTTCAATATATTTATTAATGATCTTGTAGAAGGCTTGCACAGTAAAATATACATTTTTGCAGATGACACTAAACTGTGTAAAGTAATTAACACTGAAGAGGACAGTTTTCTGCTACAGAGGGATCTGGATAGATTGAAGGCTTGGGCAGAGAAATGACAGATGAGGTTTAACATTGACAAATGTAAAGTTATGCACATGGGAAGAAATAATGCAAGTCACCCGTACATACTAAATGGTAAAACACTCGGTAACACTGACATGGAAAAGGATCTAGGAATTTTAATAAACAGCAAACTAAGCTGTAAAAACCAGTGTCAGGCAGCTACTGCCAAGGCCAATAAGATAATGGGTTGCATCAAAAGGGGCATAGATGCCCGTGATAAGAACATAGTCCTACCACTTTACAAATCACTTGTCAGACCACACATTAAGTACTGTGTACAGTTCTGGGCTCCTGTGAACAAGGCAGACATAGCAGAGCTGGAGAGGGTTCAGAGGAGGGCAACTAAAGTAATAACTGGAATGGGGCAACTATAGTACCCTGAAAGGTAATTAGGGTTATTCACCTTAGAAAAAAAACAAACGACTGAGGGGAGATCTAATATCTATGTATAAATAGATCAGGGATTAGTACAGAGATCTCTCCCATCATCTATTTATCTCCAGGACTGTGACTGTGACGAGGGGACATCCTCTGCGTCTGGAGGAAAGAAGGTTTGTACACAAACATAGAAAAGGATTCTTCACGGTAAGAGCAGTGAGACTATGGAACTCTCTGCCTGAGGAGGTGGTGATGGTGAGTACAATAAAGGAATTCAAGAGGGGACAGGTGTGTAATATTGCAGGTTATAGCTACTAGAGAGGGGTATTTGATCCAGGGAGTTATTCTGATTTCCTGATTGGAGTCGGGAGGGAATTTTTTCCCCTTAAGTGGGGAAAATTGGCTTCTGCCTCAGTTTTTTTTTGCCTTCCTCTGGATCAACTTGTAGGAAGCAGGCCGAACTGGATGGACAAATGTCTTTTTTCAGTCTTATATACTATGTTACTATCTGGATCATGATGACGTAGATATAGTTGAATGCTATGGTGAAATATGGAGAAGCAGCAGGTGTGATACGCCATTCCTCCTGTTGAACAAGGCAGGAGACTAGAAATCATGAATGGAATGGTGGCCACGCATGTGCAGCTTGCTCTCCATTCACTTCAGAGTCCACTTCAGCAGCTCCCAGAGGAGGGACTTCGATCATTGGATATTTATGACATATTTTATTGATATGCTATAAATGTGCTAGATGAAACAACCCCTTTAAGCATAAGGGCGAGTTCACACCAGCTTTATGGTTTCCGTTATGGCTTTCTGTTATAACATGGTTTAACAGAAAATAACGGAATTCATAAGACAGAATGCAAAACGGAAGCCTTTAAGAGGCATTCCGTTTTGCTCCGTCCTAATAGAAGGCTATGGGAAAGCATAACTGGTCCGTCTGGGTCCCGTTATGTAAGGCGAAAAACAAAGTCCTGTCAACAGGACTTTGTATTCCGTCTTCCATAAGTTTGGCCGAACACCGCGAGTGCTCGAGTCAGTGTATTTAAATCTACTTTATCCTTTATTTCTGAAAAGATTCTGCCGGGATTTGAACTCACAACCTTGTACAGTAGTAACAAGAACCTTATCCACTCAGCTATAAAGCTGAGTGCTAACCTGTGTCAGAAAAACCTCATAGTAGTTTCTCTTTCTGATGTAATAAGTTACTATATCAGAAATAGAAACTACTATGAGGTTTTTCTGACACAGTTTAGCATTCAGCTTTATAGCTGAGTGTATAAGGTCCTTGCCTCTAATGTACATGTACATTGTACATTGAATTAAAGTCTGAGCAGGGACTCCTAGGCCGAACTAGAGTACCAACACCCTCCACTCTTCAGAGCAGGGGGTGCCTGGTTTAATGCTCGGTTCTCCCATTGACTTCCATTTTGCTCGGGTGCTCTGTAGAGCACCAGAGGACATGAGCACTTTGGTGCTCGATCAACACTAGTTGTCATCATGAGACAGGAACTAGATTAAGAAATGTTAGTATAGAGAACTTCCAGAAACTCTGCCCAAAAGAAAATCAGTGAAGTCTCTATATTATAGTTGTATTATAGGCTAAGACTAATCAATATTTACTGTAGGTATTATGTAGTTGATCACTTGCAAACTTCAACACTCCTTGGGTCTACATAGTAAATATTGCGGCCAATCTAACATTTTAGGGTTATTGCAGTGATCTCCTGAATCACTACTGCCAAGGCCAATCAGATAATGGGTTGCATCAAAAGGGGCATAGATGACCGTGATGAGAACATAGTCCTACCACTTTACAAATCACTAGTCAGACCACACATGGAGTACTGTGTACAGTTCTGGGCTCCTGTGAACAAGACAGACATAGCAGAGCTGGAGAGGGTTCAGAGGAGGGCAACTAAAGTAATAACTGGAATGGGGCAACTACAGTACCCTGAAAGGTTATCAAAATTAGGGCTATTCTCTTTAGAAAAAAGACGACTAAGGGGAGATCTAATAACTATGTATAAATATATCAGGGGTCAGTACAGAGATCTGTCCCATCATCTATTTATCCCCAGGACTGTGACTGTGACGAGGCTACATCCTCTTGTCTGGAGGAAAGAAGGTTTGTACACAAACATAGAAAAGGATTCTTCACTGTAAGAGCAGTGAGACTACGGAACTCTCTGTCTGAGGAGGTGGTGATGGTGAGTACAATAAAGGAATTCAACAGGGGACTGGATGTATTTCTGGAGTGTAATAATATTACAGGCTACAGCTACTAGAGAGGGGTTGTTGATCCAGGGAGTTATTCTGATTGCCTGATTGGAGTCGGGAAGGAATTTTTTCCCCCTTAACCACTACAGGACCGCCTAACGCACGGATGCTTCCGTCCGGTCCTGTAGTTCTGAGTTGACGCGTTGGCGCGTCATCTCGCGAGACGCGAGACTTCCTGTGAACACGTGCACGCGCGTTCACAGTGCCGCGCATCTCACAACTTGTACTGCAGCCTGCCAGCGATGATGAATCGCTGGCAGGCTGTAGATGCGAAATAAATCGCATCAAACAAGTATATCAGACGCTGTTATGTTAACAGTGTCTGATATACATGCTACCTGGTCCTCTGGTGGTCCCATTTGCTGGGATCAACCACCAGAGGACCAGGTAGCTATGTAAAGTTGCACCAAACACTACACTAACCCCACCCCCCCTCACTTATTAACCCCTTGTTAACCCCTTGATCACCCCATCTAGATTCCCAGATCACCCCCCTGTCATTGATCACACCCCTTGTAAGGCTCCATTCAGACGTCCATATGTGTTTTGCGGATCCGTGGATCCGCGGATCCGCAGATCCGCAGATCCTAAAAACACGGACACCGCCAATGTGCTTTCCGCATTTTGCAGATCCGCAGATTGCCAGAACTATATAGAAAATGCTTTTTCTTGTCCGCAATTGCGGACAAGAATAGGACATGTTCTATATTTTTGCGGAACAGAGGTGCAGACCCGTAATTCCGGATCCGAGCGGGACAAAGTCTGTCCCCATAGAAATGAATGGGTCCGCAATTCCGTTCCGCAAACAGAATTGCGGACGTGTGAATGGGGCATAAGGGTCCCTTATCACCGCCAGTTAGTTAGCTACTTGTTAGGTAGCTAGCGCTCAGCCCACCGCACCGCAGTCACTGATTTTGGCAGAGATTTTTTTATCCACATTGATCGATGCGAATGAAAAAATCTGTGCCGTTCATTATTATTTTTTTTTCAGCCCAGAGGCTGAACATAAAAAAAAAATCTCATTACCCGTATGCTCAATATTCAGTATAGCAGAAACTCCTAATGCTGGCCATACGTGTAATGATTGTGGAGACCCTCAAATGCCAGGGCAGTACAAACACCTCACATTTGACCCCATTTTAGAAAGAAGACACCACAAGGTATTCCGTGGGGGTATGGTGAGTTCATGTAAAATTTTATTTTTTGTCACAAGTTAGTGGAATATGAGACTTTGTAAAAAAAAATATATATATATATATATATATATATATATATCAATTTCCGCTAACTTGTGCCAAAATTTTTTTTTCTATGAACTCGCCATGCCCCTCACAGAATACCTTGGGGTGTCTTCTTTCCAAAATGGGGTCACATGGGGGGTATTTATACTGCCCTGGCATTTTAGGGGTCCTAAAGCGTGAGAATCCAAATGCATAAAAATGCCCTGTGAAATCCTAAAGGTACTCATGGGAATTAGGGCCCCTTTGCGTATCTCGGCTGCAAAAAAGTGTCACACATGTGGTATCGCCATACTCAGGAGAAGTAGGGCAATGAGTTTTGGGGTGTATTTTTATATATACCCATACTTTGTGTGAGAAATATCGCTGTAAACGACAACTTTTTTTAAAAAATGTATACAAAGTTGTCAATTTACAGAGATATTTCTCTCACCCAACATGGGTATATGTAAAAGTACCCCCAAAACACATTGCCCTACTTCTCCTGAGTACGGCAATACTACATGAGTGACACTTTTTTGCAGCCTGGGTGCGCAAAGGGGCCCTAATTCCAATGAATACCTTTAGGTTTTTTCATGGCTGCTCACAATTTAGCCCCACCCAAAATGACTGAACAGTACAAACACCCCACAAATGACCCCATTTTGGAAAGAAGACACCCGAGGTATTCGCTGAGGGGCATAGTGAGTCCATGAAAAATTTTACTTTTTGTCACAAGTCAGCGGAAAGGGAGACTTTGTGAGAAAAAAAACAATAAAAAATAAGTTTCCGCTAACTTGTGCCAAAAAATCTTCTATGAACTCGCCATGCCCCTCACGGAATACCTTGGGGTGTCTTCTTTCCAAAATGGGGTCACATGTGGGGTATTTATACTGTCCTGGCATTTTAGGGGCCCTAAAGCGTGAGAAGAACAATGCGTAAAAATGCCCTCCTAAAAGGTACTCATTGGAATTTGGGCCCCTTTGTGCATCTTGGCTGCAAAAAAGTGTCACTCATGTGGTATCGCCGTACTCAGGAGAGAGAGGGCAATGTGTTTTGGGGTGTATTTTTACATATACCCATGCTGGGTGAGAGAAATAGCTCTGTAAATTGACAACTTTGAATAAAAATTTTTAAAAAGTTGTCATTTACAGCGATATTTCTCACACACAGTATGGGTATATGTAAAAATACACCCCAAACACATTGCCCTTTATCTCCTGAGTACGGCGATACCACATGAGTGACACTTTTTTGCAGCCAAGATGCGCAAAGGGGCCCTAAAACCAATGAGTACCTTTAGGATTTCACAGGGCATTTTTACGCATTTGGGTATTTACGCATTTGGGTATTTATACTATCCTGACATTCTAGCACCTGAAGAAACATGACAGGTGCTCAGAAAGTCAGAGCTGCTTCAAAATGCGGAAATTCACTTTTTTGCACCATAGTTTGTAAACGCTATAACTTTTACCCAAACCAATAAATATACACTTATTGGATTTTTTTTAATCAAAGACATGTAGAACAATAAATTTAGAGAAAAATTTATATAGAAATGTAGTTTTTAAAAAAAAAAAATTACAACAGAAAGTGAAAAATGTCATTTTTTTTGCAAAATTTTTATTAATAGCAAAAAAAGTTAAAATGTCAGCAACAATGAAATACCACCAAATGAAAGCTCTCTTAGTGAGAAGAAAAAATTCATTTGGGTGGTAAGTTGCATGACGGAGCAATAAACGGTGAAAGTAGTGTAGTGCAGAATTGTAAAAAGTGGCCTGGTCATTAAGGGTGTTTAAGCTAGGGGGGCTGAGGTGGTTAAGTGGGGAAAATTAGCTTCTGCCTCACAGGGTTTTTTTTGCCTTCCTCTGGATCAACTTGTAGGAAACAGGCCCGAACTGGATGGACAAATGTCTTTTTTCTGTTTAATATAATATGTATGTTACTGCTAAAGGGCTACTTTAGAATGGTTGCTGTTATGCTATGGTTTATTCATAATGTGATCCAGAAAGGCTATATAAGGGATGAAATATTTAAACTGGCAGCCTTGCTAACAGTTACCAAGAGGTGGGATGGACCCATTTTACTCCTAGCTAGAATAGGGAGTTACTAGCAAGTCAGGCTAGAATGAAGACCTATTTGGTATGTGCTGAAGCCAAGTAGGCCAAAAGAGAACTACACATTCTCCAGTTAAACACCATTCCAGAGAGTGAGAACCTGCCCCAATATCAACTCAGCTGAAGATAAACATGTGAGGATAGAGACATTGAATTTATACAGAAAGATGAGGACCACAAAGACTGTGTTTGGACTGAGAAAGTAAAGGTAACACCTGCATACAGCTTTGGACTTCACTGCATGTCATTAGGGTTAATTGCTTTTGGCACCCAACACATTTTTGAGATGGACTGGCCATCTGATCTATGACTGCACCCCTCAGTTGGGAATAGCATTAATATAAAGGAAGAATTTGCACTCCTATGGTCATTTTAGAAGGGTGCATGGCATGTAAAATACTTGAAAAATATGCATGCTGCTTATATATGTACTGCAACTCTCATAATCTATTCAGTAAAAAGAAATATTATTTATTCTAACCAAGTAGGTCTGGTCACTACCTCCACCATCTGCCGGTCTTTGTGTCCGTCCTTCTGCCTTGCACTCCACTGTAGCTATGGCTTAGGGGAGATCCGGAGAGGGATCAGCTACTACCCCCACTATCACCACCACAGCCACTCTTACTTTATCTTCTCCACACCCCTCTATCATGCCGCCCCCCATCCCCCCAGCAAGCCGTGCCAACTGTATTATTATGAAGTTTTCTTTAAGCCAATGTGAAGCTCATTTTCTACTTTCAAAGGGATGGGTGTGACATGTGAGATCTGGCATTATTTGATCACCTGGAAACACAACACTCCTGGTCTTACATAGTATGTACTGTGAGGGTGATTTGCTGTGGAGAACATTTGTCCTATATATTTTTTCTATTAGGATTAGATATTGGATAGATCTATATTATTAATTATTGAATTACACTGAGGGGTGCTGTGATCATTGCTGTGATCTTTGCCCATTTTTGAGGCTTTGATATTTTTCTTTCCCTTTGGTTGTAATCAATAATAGTAGCATTTTGACATCAAATTTTGGATATGTTTGTACCCAGTTTTGTGTTGGATGTTGTAAATGCTTATAGACCTCCATCCAGATTTCCTGTAAATTTCTCCATGCATCAGCAAAAAACTGCTATTACCTGTGTAGTAATAGTTAGGCCCCTTTCACACGAGCGAGTTTTCCGCACGGGTGCAATGCGTGATGTGAACGCATTGCACCCGCACTGAATCCTGACCCATTAATTTCAATGGGTCTGTGTACATGAGCGTTTTTTTTCACGCATCACTTGTGCGTTGCGTGAAAATCGCAGCATGTTCTATATTCTGCGTTTTTCACGCAGCCCTAGTCCCATAGAGGTGAATGGGGCTGCGTGAAAAACGCATTGCATCCGCAAGCAGGTGCAGGTGCGTTGCGTTTTTCACTGATGGTTGCTAGGAGATGTTGTTTGTAAACCTTCAGTTTTTTATCACGCACGTGAAAAACGCATCAAAACGCATTGCACCCGCGCGGAAAAAACTGAAGAACTGAACGCAATCGCAGGCAAATGGCTGAATTTGCACTGAATGGCTTTGCCTGCGAAATCGCAGAGTTTTCCCTGAACGCATCCGCAACGCATCCGGACCTAATCCGGACACGCTCGTGTGAAAGGGGCCTTAGAGTAATGACAAGACATCTATTATAGACCATCTCAATGTGTGGTTCTTAATGGCAAACTTACTCCAGCTTCCTGGTCAGTGTCAGCATAAGTTCAAAGGATTTTCTTGAGGACATGGTTGATATGACCCTTTGACCATTATTTTAAGGCTATGGCTACACGGTCAGGTTTCTGTATGCAGTTTTGGAAGCCAAAATGAAGAATGGATCATAAAAGAAGAGAAAGTACAAAGGACAGATCATTTTCTTTATTTTTTTTTTATTCACTCCAGGTTTTGGCTTCTAAAACTCTATACAGAAACCTGACCGTGTGGTTGAACTATTAGGGTGTTAAGTAGAGATGAGCGAAGTATTAAAAAATTTGATTTGGCCGATCTGCCGAACTTCGACAAGAATTTAGATTAGTTACAAATTTATTTGCCACAAGTCATGATGATCAATTATACCCAGGCCACTCTGCCTTATCATATTTATTCAACTTGGTGGCCCAATCTCAGTGAGACAATTTGGAACTTAGATTGCAGGGAGAGTGTATTGCCATGGGCATTACATTATAGTGGATTCATAATTAATCCATTCTGCAGGTACTATGTCATAAGTATTACAGGTGTAATTACTAGCTATCCACATCAGTGTGCAGTGCACCAAGATTCATAGGTATTCTCTTATGTTAAACAAAAAAAAAGCATACAGCACCCTCCAGTAAAGCCATAAACCCATGCGTGCCCCTGCAAGAGCTGTGTCCAAATGGCTCTTTAGTGGAACCAAATGAAAAAATGAACGCCAATAAAGTAGTGGAAAAAAAAAATGTTCTTTTATACTATGTTGCTGGTAGTCTAAACACATACTTTTTTTAACCCTTTCTGTGGCAGCAGCAGCAGTTGCAATAACAGCGATAATAGTGGCCGCATAACAGAGTTGGGACGGGGGCCAAAAGCAGTGTTAGTATCAGTGACAATAGTGGCCCCATAACAGAGTGCTCAGGGGGCAGCAGCAGTTGCAGTAAGCCTGTGTTCACATCACTGTTTATTGATCCATCAGAAGAACAGAAAAAAATAAATGAAAATGAAGCCTGAATTTTGAGCATCTTTCAGCCTCTTTCAGACTATCAATATTTGATCAGTATTTGTAAGCCCAAAACAGGAGTGGGTCCAAAACAGAGATAAAATGTAATAGGAATATTTGTATCTCATCTGTGGTTTGAACCCTCTCCTGCTGTTGACTTACACATTCTGATCAAATACTGATATAAAATATTGACCAAATACTGACTTTGTAAAAGAGATCTTAAGCTCAATTTGCATCAGTTTTGGCCATTTACAGGTAAGTTTACACCTGTGGATTGCACAGTTGCCATTATTTGCAGATGTTTCATATGGACTCTTTAGTTTTGACATGGGGTTTGGTTTTTTGGAGTTTGCCAGAATATAGTTTTTTCTCCAAAACTTTCTGGGATATTGCCCTCACTTTGAGACCCTTACAATAAAAAAGATATAGAAGGAGATAATTGTCCACAACATTTATATCAGATGTCACTTACTGTTAAAGTTAAAGTATTTATAAAGCCTGTATAACCTCATTGAAGGGGTTGTCTGACCAGCAAATTACATCAATTATGTATAGAACGTTAATACAGGACATTTACTAATGTATTGTGATTGTCCATATTGCCTCCTTTTCTGGCTTGATTCATTTTTCCATCTCATTATACACTGCTCATTTTCAGGGTTTATGACCACCATGCAATGCAGTGGTCGCCATGCTTTCACACTATAGGAAAAAGTGCAGCCCTCTCTGGTGGTCAGGATCATGGGAGTACGCATAGGTACCCATGTGCAGTATTTGTTCAGTACACCTTATATCTGTGCTGAAGCGGTTGCATTAACCCCTGGAAACAAGCAGAGTATAATGCAATGGAAAAATAAATCAAAAGAGGAAAATGGACAATCACAATACATAAGTAAGTGCCTTGTACTAACTTTCTCTACATGATTAATACGATTTGCTGAAGTGAGACAAACCCTTTAAGCCATATAAGACCACAACATTATTCCAGACCCCAAAATTCAGACCCCAGACCAGGTGAGTAATTAATATTGTCAGTTGCTTTTTTGGAATTAATACAATTAACAGAGGCCTCTGCAGCAGGGGTAAACTTTTCAGGGCCCACTCACATGGTGTAACCCATCATAGGAGGCTTCACCTCAGAATCTGCTGTCTCAGGCACTACTCACATCCAGAGTGGCATTCACCCATCTGCTGTTATATCATGTGTTACACTCTGCTCCCACTCAAAGCTGCATTCTCCTGTTCCTTGCTACATCATGGTTTTTACTCAATAAACTCAACGGGGCACTCCACACCCACTGCTTGGTACTGCTCTTCCGGAAAACATGGCTGCTTTCTTTTCAGGCTTACATTTTTTCCTCAGTGGTCTAAAAAAAAAATAATCTTTTTTAAATCCTGGTTCGTATTCACTCAGATTGGTTTCCTTTACTCCTGGTTCGCGTTCACTCAGATTGGTCTCCTGCCCAGTTCACCAAAACAACAGCTTCTCAGCGGAGGCCAGTGGGCCAATAGGAGCAAGTTTCCCACTATGTTTTCACAAGTTGTTCATTTGTTTGTCGCAATAAGGTACTTCGCTTAGAAAACTTGCAATGCCTAAGGCTCTTGTTTTTATCCCATCTCTGTTAAGAGTTTTATTTATGCACGTTGTTCAGATTACTAATGTCTATATTTTCAATGCCTGTTGGCAGTTATGTTTCTTTTAGGCCACTTTTAGCCAATCCAATCATCCAAGTTGCCGCCTATCCCATCAGGTCATTCAGATCAGTTTCTTGGCTCTGCGGGCCCGATGACTGCTTTGGCCTTATGGCTTGGGGGCCCCTTGACTGCCCCGGCCTCATGGCTCCGGGGGCCCTATGACTGCTTCAGCTTCTAGGACCCAATGACCGCTTGGCTCCGGGGGCCCTACGACTGCTTCGACCCCATGACTCCGGGGGCCCTACGACTGCTTTGGCCCCATGGCTCCGTGGGCCTGATGACTGCTTGGCTCCGGGGGACCTATGACTGCTTCAGCCCCATGGCTCCGGGGAGCCCTATGACTGCTCCAGCTCCATGGCTCCGGGGGGCCCTATGACTGCTTCGGCCCTATGGCTTCAGGGGACCAATCACTGCTTCGGCCCTATAGCTTCGGGGGACCGATGGCCGCTTTGGCCCTATGGCTTTGGGGGACCAATGGCCGCTTCGGCCCTATGGCTTCGGGGGACCGTTGACCGCTTCAGCCCTATGGCTTCGGGGGACCAATAACCGCTTCGGCCCTATGGCTTCGGGGGACCGATGACCGCTTCGACCCTATGGCTTCGGGGGACCGTTGACCGCTTCAGCCCTATGGCTTCGTGGGACCGATGACCACTTCTGCCCTATGGTTTCGAGGGACCAATGACCGCTTTGGCACTATGGCTTCGGGGGAACGATGACCACTTTGGCCCCATGGCTTCGGGGGACCGATGACCGCTTCAGCCCTATGGCTTCGGGGGACCGATGACCGCTTCGGCCCTATGGCTTCGGGGGACCAATGACAGATTTGGCCCTATGGCTTCGGGGGACCGATGACTTGTTTTCAGTCCTGCCTGACTGATTGCCTGGTTGGTTGACCATCCATGCTTCCAGGCTCATTTGGCCTGAGTGTCTCACATTCATATCTGCTTCCCTGATCACCTGCATACTGCCCATGTTTTTTAAACTAAAGTCTGTCGCCTGCGGTGTTCAGTCAGGTTCACTTTTTACTGACCTAAGTTTCCTGCTACATTACATTCTTTAGGTGTTACACTTTATTAATGTCCATTGTCTGCCATGCTCCAGGATCACACATCAGTTACTGAAGCTCATGTCTTTAGGGTCACCTGCCATGTTGGTCAGGTCACATTTTCCAATGATATTCCCCTGTCACAGTATTCAGGCCACGTAGGTTCAGTTTAGGTTTTGCCTGCCACGTTAGCCAGGCCCACTGTTCAATTGCCAGCACGTTATTGAGGCCACATGTTATAGTCATAATTTCCTGTTGTCTGCTAATTCATGTACAGTATGTTCATATGCATTCATATTCTCTTCTGCTCAATTCAGGCTCCCCTGTCTGTATCACCGTACCACTGGACAGTCCTATTCATTTCACTCTTCATCAGTGCTAGTCCCGTCGACTAGACATGATTTATTATCACACTGCTTCATTCTGCCGCACAGTCCTTAATTCTTCGGCTGGTCTCTCCTCATTGTTGTATAGCTTTTCTACAGGACTTTCCTTTCATGGTACCATGCCAGACCCCCCCCCCCCCCGCTGGTCTCTCCTCTCCGTTGTCCTGCTCCCTCTGCCACTACACTGGTCTTATCGCACTGCTCCCTCTGCTGGAGAGTCTTTTTTCTGCACGGCTCCTTCCGCTGGACAGTTGGACATGCTTCCTCTGCTGGTTATTGGTCATTACTGCACTGCTCCCTCTACTGGTCAGTCTTCTTTACCATACGGCTCCCTCTGTTGGACAGTGGTTTTCCGTTTCCTTTGCCGGTCGCTCCTCATTGCTGTGCTGCTTCGTCTGCGGTTCACTCCTCGTGGCCATTCTGCTCCCTCACAACTGCAGAGTTTGTGCAGGTCATGCTTGAGGAAGAACAATTAGGGTAATTCCCTCTAGTAGTGTTGAGCGAACAGTTCGAGAATAGAATTTTGGGGTGTCCGTGACACGGACCCGAACCCGGACATTTTCAAAAAAGTTCGAGTTCTGAGTTCGGCATGTTCTCTCGGCGCATTTTGAAAGTACTATATAGCAGAATAGTACAGGCTTAAAGCTGAAATCGCATTGCGATTACAACTTTGAGCTACCGATCACCATGGGAACGCCTCCTCCAGTAGAATGTACTGTAGGATGTTTGAATTACGTTGAAATCGCAATGCGATTCTTATATATTTGCTTAATCGCATTGCGATTTCAACTTCTCAAATCCGACAGTACATTCTAGCATTTTTCCCATGGTGATGTAGATGCTCCATTAGCACGGAATCCGGCTGAAGCAGAAATCGCAATGCGATTATTAGAACTCAAATAAATCGCATCACACTACACGTTCTAATTGCATTCGATTTTAACTTTACTGTTTGGTTTTGTATCGCGATAATACAAAATTTGAATAATCGTGTGCGTGCTGTTCTAGCACGCAGTGCTATTCGTATCCCACTCTTAAGTTCTAATCGCATTCGATGTTAACTTATGCATTTTTTTTTTTTTTGCCAGGCATCAAATAGAATGCGATGCCTGTCAAAAAAAAAGCATAAGTTAAAATCAAATGCGATTAGAACTTAAGAGTGGGATACGAATAGCACTAGTGTTGTGTTGTTGAGCGCACATTTCGAGAATAGTTCCGGTCCGTACAGAATTTTGGGGTGTTCGTGACACGACCCGAACCGAACATTTTAATAAAAATTGGGTCGGTTTTGTAGTTCGTCATTTTTTGTGGCGCATTTTGAAAGGCTCCATTAGCACGGAATCCGGCTGAAGCAGAAATCGCAATGCGATTATTAGAACTCAAATAAATCGCATCACACTACACGTTCTAATTGCATTCGATTTTAACTTTACTGTTTGGTTTTGTATCGCGATAATACAAAATTTGAATAATCGTGTGCGTGCTGTTCTAGCACGCAGTGCTATTCGTATCCCACTCTTAAGTTCTAATCGCATTCGATGTTAACTTATGCATTTTTTTTTTTTTTGCCAGGCATCAAATAGAATGCGATGCCTGTCAAAAAAAAAGCATAAGTTAAAATCGAATGCGATTAGAACTTAAGAGTGGGATACGAATAGCACTAGTGTTGTGTTGTTGAGCGCACATTTCGAGAATAGTTCCGGTCCGTACAGAATTTTGGGGTGTTCGTGACACGACCCGAACCCGAACATTTTCATAAAAATTGGGTTCGGTTTTGTAGTTCGTCATTTTTGTGGCGCATTTTGAAAGGCTGCAAAGCAGCCAATCAACATGCATCATACTACTTGCCCTAAGATGCCATCGCAGCCATGCCTACTATTGGCAAGGCTGTGATTGGCCAAGTGCAGCATGTGACTCAGCCTCTTTATAAGCTTGTGCGCACGTCGCGATGTGCTCACTCCCGCTGTGATTAGACCAGGGATAGATGCAGCTGCTGTGAGGGCGAGATAGGCAGGGATAATTGAGGAAGAAAACCTGATAAGAAGTGAATGATCAAAACCTGTGCATCAGAACAACTCAGCTGAGCTGTTCACTGAAAGTTTATTTTTTTTTACACTGGCCAGATCAATTTTTACCGGCACATGTAACTGGGCTGACCGGCGGCGGCCATTTTGGGACCTGTGGTGCGCCAGCTCAAGCTGCCACAGAGTCCAAAGAAAAGCTCCAAAGAATTGAAAAATCTACTCCTGTGACACAGAACAACAGCGATTCAGCTGCTCAGTCAAAGTCAATTTTTTTTCTGGCTGGGCAGACCATTTTCTGGCACATGTTTCTGGGCTGATAGGCAGTGGCCATTTTGGGACTTGTGGTGCTACAGCAAAAGCTGCCACAGCGTCCATTAATCTCATGTAATAGTCAATTTTTTCATAGATATACTACATCAGGGGTTTGGCTGTGCTTGTGTCACCCCTACTAACTGCCAATATATTTAATATATCAGTGGTGAAACTGAAAGTAACCCACTTGGATAGCAAATCCCATGAATGTGCTGTTCCAGCTAGGCTAGCCAGTGTCACTACAGCCAGGTCCAATACTGTCAGCCAGAAATTAAATTTTTTTTTTTTTGCCAGAAATATAAATTAAAAAAATCTTCTCCTGTAACAAACATAATTCTGGTGTTAGACCAGAAGAAGCACTCCTTCAGTAAATAATACTGTAAAAAGGTTTAGGCAATTTATGTACCAAAACGAGCATTTTAAAAATTCCGGTGTTCTGAAATACCAGCAGTCCTCTTGTAATTAATACCAGAAAAAGGCATTATAGTGTCCAGTGTTGTCATTTTGGTTCCAAAAAGGCCAATTTAATCAATCTGGTGTTGGTGACACCCGAAATAGTAGGCCGCACGTTGTTACTCCTGTAAAAGGAAATAGTTCTCCCACTGTGGGAATTCATTTAACATAAGTAGCATTTAAAAATTCTGGTGTCCAATTTGCAGCAGTCCTCTTGTAATTAATACCAGAAAAAGGCATTATAGTGTCCAGTGTTGTCATTTTGGTTCCAAAAGGCCAATTTAATCAATCTGGTGTTGGTGACACCGAAATAGTAGGCCGCACGTTGTTACTCCTGTAAAAGGAAATAGTTCTCCCACTGTGGGAATTCATTTAACATAAGTAGCATTTAAAAAATTCTGGTGTCCAATTTGCAGCAGTCTTCTTGTAATTAATACCAGAAAAAGGCATTATAGTGTCCAGTGTTGTCATTTTGGTTCCAAAAGGCCAATTTAATCAATCTGGTGTTGGTGACACCCGAAATAGTAGGCCGCACGTTGTTACTCCTTTGAAAAGGAAATAGTTCTCCCACTGTGGGAATTCATTTAACATAAGTAGCATTTAAAAAATTCTGGTGTCCAATTTGCAGCAGTCCTCTTGTAATTAATACCAGAAAAGGCATTATAGTGTCCAGTGTTGTCATTTTGGTTCCAAAAAGGCCAATTTAATCAATCTGGTGTTGGTGACACCCGAAATAGTAGGCCGCACGTTGTTACTCCTGTAAAAGGAAATAGTTCTCCCACTGTGGGAATTCATTTAACATAAGTAGCATTTAAAAAATTCTGGTGTCCAATTTGCAGCAGTCCTCTTGTAATTAATACCAGAAAAAGGCATTATAGTGTCCAGTGTTGTCATTTTGGTTCCAAAAGGCCAATTTAATCAATCTGGTGTTGGTGACACCCGAAATAGTAGGCCGCACGTTGTTACTCCTGTAAAAGGAAATAGTTCTCCCACTGTGGGAATTCATTTAACATAAGTAGCATTTAAAAATTCTGGTGTCCAATTTGCAGCAGTCTTCTTGTAATTAATACCAGAAAAAGGCATTATAGTGTCCAGTGTTGTCATTTTGGTTCCAAAAGGCCAATTTAATCAATCTGGTGTTGGTGACACCCGAAATAGTAGGCACGCACGTTGTTACTCCTGTAAAAGGAAATAGTTCTCCCACTGTGGGAATTCATTTAACATAAGTAGCATTTAAAAATTCTGGTGTCCAATTTGCAGCAGTCTTCTTGTAATTAATACCAGAAAAAGGCATTATAGTGTCCAGTGTTGTCATTTTGGTTCCAAAAAGGCCAATTTAATCAATCTGGTGTTGGTGACACCCGAAATAGTAGGCCGCACGTTGTTACTCCTTTGAAAAGGAAATAGTTCTCCCACTGTGGGAATTCATTTAACATAAGTAGCATTTAAAAATTCTGGTGTCCAATTTGCAGCAGTCCTCTTGTAATTAATACCAGAAAAAGGCATTATAGTGTCCAGTGTTGTCATTTTGGTTCCAAAAGGCCAATTTAATCAATCTGGTGTTGGTGACACCCGAAATAGTAGGCCGCACGTTGTTACTCCTGTAAAAAGGAAATAGTTCTCCCACTGTGGGAATTCATTTAACATAAGTAGCATTTAAAAATTCTGGTGTCCAATTTGCAGCAGTCCTCTTGTAATTAATACCAGAAAAAGGCATTATAGTGTCCAGTGTTGTCATTTTGGTTCCAAAAGGCCAATTTAATCAATCTGGTGTTGGTGACACCCGAAATAGTAGGCCGCACGTTGTTACTCCTGTAAAAGGAAATAGTTCTCCCACTGTGGGAATTCATTTAACATAAGTAGCATTTAAAAATTCTGGTGTCCAATTTGCAGCAGTCTTCTTGTAATTAATACCAGAAAAAGGCATTATAGTGTCCAGTGTTGTCATTTTGGTTCCAAAAGGCCAATTTAATCAATCTGGTGTTGGTGACACCCAAAATAGTAGGCCGCACGTTGTTACTCCTTTGAAAAGGAAATAGTTCTCCCACTGTGGGAATTCATTTAACATAAGTAGCATTTAAAAAATTCTGGTGTCCAATTTGCAGCAGTCCTCTTGTAATTAATACCAGAAAAAGGCATTATAGTGTCCAGTGTTGTCATTTTGGTTCCAAAAAGGCCAATTTAATCAATCTGGTGTTGGTGACACCTGAAATAGTAGGCCGCACGTTGTTACTCCTGTAAAAGGAAATAGTTCTCCCACTGTGGGAATTCATTTAACATAAGTAGCATTTAAAAATTCTGGTGTCCAATTTGCAGCAGTCTTCTTGTAATTAATACCAGAAAAAGGCATTATAGTGTCCAGTGTTGTCATTTTGGTTCCAAAAGGCCAATTTAATCAATCTGGTGTTGGTGACACCCGAAATAGTAGGCCGCACGTTGTTACTCCTTTGAAAAGGAAATAGTTCTCCCACTGTGGGAATTCATTTAACATAAGTAGCATTTAAAAATTCTGGTGTCCAATTTGCAGCAGTCCTCTTGTAATTAATACCAGAAAAAGGCATTATAGTGTCCAGTGTTGTCATTTTGGTTCCAAAAGGCCAATTTAATCAACCTTGGCCTGAATGCCAGCATTTCTAAACTACTGGCCTTTGAAATGCTGTCATTCGGCTGGTGGACACAGACAGCTTCAAACAGCTGATGGCCATGGCTGTCCCCCAGTATGTGGTTCCCAGCCGCCACTACTTCTCCAAGACAGCCGTGCCTTCCCTGCACATGCAAGTGTCCGATAAAATCAAGTGTGCACTGCGCAACGCCATTTGTGCCAAGGTCCACCTAACCACAGATACGTGGACCAGTAAGCACGGCCAAGGACGCTATATCTCACTAACTGCACACTGGGGAAATGTAGTGGCGGCTGAGCCCCAGGCGGAGAGTTCCTTGGCGCACGCCCTTCCGCCACCTAGGATCGCAGGGCATCATTCTCTGCCTCCTGTAGCCTCCTCCTCCTACTCGGCTTCCTCCTCCACTGCTTCCACCAGCTCATCCAGTCAGCCACACACCTTCACCACCAACTTCAGCACAGCCCGGGTAAACGTCAGCAGGCCATTCTGAAACTCATATGTTTGGGGGACAGGCCCCACACCGCGCAGGAGTTGTGGTGGGGTATTGAACAACAGACCGACGAGTGGTTGCTGCCGGTGGGCCTCAAGCCCGGCCTGGTGGTATGCGATAATGGGCGAAATCTCGTGGCAGCTCTGGGACTAGCCGGTTTGACGCACATCCCTTGCCTGGCGCATGTGCTGAATTTGGTGGTGCAGAGGTTCATTCACAACTACCCCAACATGTCAGAGCTGCTGCATAAAGTGCGGGCCGTCTGTGCGCGCTCCAGCGTTCACATCCTGCCGCTGCTCGCCTGTCTGCGCTACAGCGGAACTTCGGCCTTCCCGCCACCGCCTCATATGCGACGTGCCCACCCGGTGGAACTCCACCTTGCACATGCTGGAGAGACTGTGCGAGCAGCAGCAGGCCATAGTGGAGTTTCAGCTGCAGCACGCTCGCGTCAGTCGCACTGCGGAACGGCACCACTTCACCACCAATGATTGGGCCTCCATGCGAGACCTGTGTGCCCTGCTGCACTGCTTTGAGTACTCCACCAAAATGGCCAGTGGCGATGACACTGTTATCAGCGTTACAATACCAATTCTATGTCTCCTAGAGAAAACGCTTAGGGCAATGATGGAAGAGGAGGTGGCCCAGGTGGGAGGAGGAGGAGGAGGAGGGCTCGTTTCTAAGACTTTCAGGCCAGTCTGTTAGAAGTAGCTCAGAGGGAGGTTTTTGCAGCAGCAGAGGGCAGGTTCACAAGTCGCCAGCCAAGGCACTCTAATGGAGGACGAGGAGGATGAGGAGGAGGTGGAGGAGGACGAGGATGAAGCAGGTTCACAGCAGGGTGGCAGCCCACACAGCTCAGGCCCATCACTAGTGCGTGGCTGGGGGATACGGTGGACGATGACGATACGCCTCCCACAGAGGACAGCTTGTCCTTACCTCTGGGGAGCCTGGCACACATGAGCGATTACATGCTGCAGTGCCTGCGCAACGACAGCAGAGTTGCCCACATTTTAACGTGTGCTGACTACTGGGTGGCCACCCTGCTGGATCCCCGGTACAAAGACAATGTGCCCACTTTACTTCCTGCACTGGAGCGTGATAGGAAGATGCGCGAGTACAAGCGCACGCTGGTAGACGCGCTCCTGAGAGCATTCCCAACTGTCACAGGGGAACAGGTGGAAGGCCAAGGCAGAGGAGGAGCTAGAGGTCGCCCACGCAGCAGTATCACGGCCAGCTCATCTGAGGTCAGGGTTAGCATGGCAGAAATGTGGACAAGTTTTGTCTCCACGCCACAGCTAACTGCCCCACCACCTGATACGGAACGTGTTAGAAGGAGGCAGCATTTCACTAACATGGTTGAACAGTATGTCTGCACACCCCTCCACGTACTGACGGACGGTTCGGCCCCATTCAACTTCTGGGTTTCAAAATTGTCCACGTGGCCAGAGTTAGCATGTTATGCCTTGGAGGTGCTTTCCTGCCCGGCGGCCAGCGTTTTATCAGAACGCGTATTCAGCACGGCGGGGGGCGTGATTACTGACAAGCGCAGCCGCCTGTCCACAGCCAATGTGGACAAACTGACGTTCATAAAGATGAACCAGGCATGGATCCCACAGGACCTGTCCCTCCCTTGTGCAGAGTAGTCCTTAATAACTGCCTAAAACATGTCTTGTTGTACTACGGGCCACTTCTTTATTTAATACAAATTTTATGTAACCCACAGTTGAATGAAACTCTCCTCTGTCTGGGCGCCGGGGCCTAACTAGATGAAAGTGGCCTGTTAAACTATCGGGTGACATAAAGCCATAACCTCTGCCATGCTACCTCTGTCCTCTGTCTGGGTGCTGAGGCCTAAGTCAAATAAAGCGGTCTTCTGCTGTGCTGGGGGATATGAAGCTAATCTCTGACCTCTCTCCTCTGTCTGGGTCCAAAGGCCTAAGTCACTGAAAGAGGCCTTCTCCTGTGGTGGTTTATATGATGCATGAATATGTGCTGTGTGGCCTCTCTCCTCTGTCTGGGTGAAGGGGTCAAAGTAACTAAATGGTGGCCTACTCCTGTGGTGGTTTATATGATGCCTGAATATGTGCTGTGGGGCCTCTCTCCTCTGTTTGGGTGAAGGGGTCAAAGTAACTTTATGGTGGCTTCTCCTGTGGTGGTTGATATTATGCCTGATTCTCTGCTGTGGAACCTCTCTCCTCTTCCTGGGTGCAGGGGTCAAAGTATCTAAAAGTGTCCTTCTCTTGCGGTGGTTGATATGATGCCTGAATATGTGCTGTGTGGCCTCTCTCCTCTGTCTGGGTGAAGGGGTCAAAGTAACTAAATGGTGGCCTACTCCTGTGGTGGTTGATATGATGCCTGAATATGTGCTGTGGGGCCTCTCTCCTCTGTTTGGGTGAAGGGGTCAAAGTAACATTATGGTGGCTTCTCCTGTGGTGGTTGATATTATGCCTGATTCTCTGCTGTGGAACCTCTCTCCTCTTCCTGGGTGCAGGGGTCAAAGTATCTAAAATTGTCCTTCTCTTGCGGTGGTTGATATGATGCCTGAATATGTGCTGTGTGGCCTCTCTCCTGTCACGGCTGTATGTGAGCAACAAGAGCATACACAGTGAGTTAGCTACTGACCGGACCCAAACTAGGGAACATAAAGGGTGACCCCTGTCAGACCCTAAAAGCTCTCCCTATGCTGCTAAGCCCATGTCCAGATCCAGATGGTGGATCGAGACATGCCCGCGTACCTAAGGCTGATGACCACTGTAACCCCTACAGTAGTGGAAGGGGCACGGCCACCGGTGCCCTGCTCAGTATATGGACGGAACCGGGGTCGCCTCGGATCCAGTCAGCAAAACAAACAGAAACACACAATGTCTGCACACTTAACTGAAGGAGCTGCAGCAGCAGTGAAAACAGATCCAAAGTCAGCAGACAATGTCCGAAGTACTTGCTTCAGCAGAACACAGGTCCAGAAAAGATATCACACCAGTGAAGATACTCAAGCGAGAGATACAGGTCAAATGAAGTAGTATAATCCGCACCGTACAAAGGAAGAGAGGTGATTTAAAGGCAGAGCAATCAAACACAGGAGGGACAGCTGGGAGGAAGGAAGCAGAAAGTAAAGACCTCATCACAGGGCGGAGAAACAGAGCTGTGGGAACGTCTCAAAGCTCTAGTAGTTACATCATCACAGGGGTGGAGAAACAGAGCTGTGAGAACGTCTCAAAGCTCTGGTAGTGACAGTACCCCCCTCTACGGGTGGACTCGGACACCCAGGACCCACCTTCTCAGGATGAGCCCTATGAAAAGTCCTGATGAGGCGAGTGGCTTTAATGTCCGACACCGGAACCCACATCCTCTCCTCAGGACCATAACCTTTCCAATGAACGAGGTACTGAAGAGAACCGCGGACAATGCGAGAGTCCACAATTCTGGAAACCTCAAACTCCAGATTGCCATCAACCAAAATCGGAGGAGGAGGCAAAGAGGAGAGTACCGTGGGCTGGACATATGGTTTTAAGAGAGATCTGTGAAATACATTATGTATCTTCCAAACCCGTGGAAGATCAAGACGGAAGGCAACAGGATTGATGACTGACAAGATTTTATAAGGCCCAATAAACTTGGGACCCAATTTCCAGGAGGGAACCTTCAGTTTAATATTTCTTGTAGACAACCACACCAGATCACCCACATTCAGGTCCGGACCAGGCACACGTCTCTTATCAGCCACACGCTTATATTTCTCACTCATCTTTCTTAGATTAGTCTGAATCTTTTGCCAAATGGTAGACAAAGACGAGGAAAATCTCTCCTCCTCAGGCAAACCAGAAGGAGCCCCTCCCGAGAATGTCCCAAACTGCGGATGGAACCCATATGCACCAAAGAATGGTGACTTATCAGAAGATTCCTGACGACGGTTGTTCAGAGCAAACTCAGCAAGAGGGAGAAACGAACACCAATCCTCCTGGTTCTCTGCAACAAAACAGCGCAAATATGTCTCCAGATTCTGATTGACGCGCTCAATCTGACCATTCGACTGCGGGTGAAAAGCAGAAGAGAAGGACAGCCGAACCCCAGGCGAGAACAGAAAGCCTTCCAGAATCTGGACACAAACTGCGTGCCTCTATCGGAAACAATATCAGAGGGAATGCCATGCAATTTAACAATATGGTCGACAAAAGCTTGCGCCAACGTTTTAGCATTGGGCAATCCAGGGAAGGGTATGAAATGTGCCATCTTGCTAAAACGGTCCACCACCACCAGGATCACCGACTTCCCTGAGGAACGAGGAAGATCCGTGATAAAGTCCATGGACAGGTGTGTCCAAGGACGGGAAGGTATGGGTAAGGGAGAAGGGGACCTGAAGGCCGTGAACGAGGGACCTTAGCGCGAGCGCACGTCTCACAAGCAGCCACAAAACCCTCCACCGACTTACTGAAGAGCCGCCACCAAAATCTCCGAGCAATGAGATCTACCGTGGCTCTACTCCGGGGTGACCAGCAAGAACCGTATCATGATGCTCCTTGAAGAGTTTGTGACGTAACTCAGGAGGCACAAACAACTTTCCAGAAGGACAACAGGCAGGTGCCTCAGTCTGGGCAGCCTGGACCTCGGCCTCCAAATCAGAATACAGAGCAGAAACAACTACCCCCTCCGCCAAAATGGGACCCGGGTCCTCGGAGTTTCCTTTTTGATCCCAGGGCGGAATGTAACGACAAAATTGAATCTGGAGAAGAACAGAGACCATCTGGCCTGTCTCGGATTCATACGCTTGGCCGACTCCAAGTACGCCAGATTCTTATGGTCGGTAAAACGGTTATAGGGTACCTGGCCCCCTCCAACCAATGGCGCCATTCCTCGAAAGCCAGCTTGATGGCCAACAATTCCCTATCTCCCACATCATAGTTTTCTCTGCCGGTGAGAGTTTTTAGAGAAAAGGCACAGGGTCGCCATTTGGAAGGAGACGGACCCTGGGACAAAACCGCACCCACACCCACCTCGGAAGCATCCACCTCAACAATAAAAGGTAAGGAAACATCGGGATGCACCAAGATGGGAGCAGAAGCAAAACTCTCTTTAATCTTAGAAAAGCTGCAAGCGCCTCCTCCAACCAAGAGGAAAAATCCGCCCCTTTTGGTCATGTCAGTGAGGGGTTTGACAACAGAGGAATAATTCAAAATGAACTTTCTGTAATAGTTTGCAAAACCCAGAAAGCGCATCAATGCCTTCTGATTCTCAGGAAGCTCCCACTCAAGCACAGCACGGACCTTCTCCGGATCCATGCGAAAACCAGAAGCAGAGAGGAGAAAACCCAGAAATTGAATCTCCGATACCATAAACACACATTTCTCCAGCTTGGCGTACAATTTATTTTCTCGCAGAATCTGCAGAACCTGAAAAGATGATCCTGATGAGTCCGAACATCAGGGGAAAAATCAAAATATCATCAAGATACACCAATACAAATTTCCCAATAAATGGTAGAAAATACTGTTAACAAAATGCTGAAAGACGGCCGGAGCATTCATCAAGCCAAAAGGCATAACGAGATTCTCGAAATGCCCCTCGGGGGTATTAAAGGCTGTTTTTCCATTCATCCCCTCTCTGACCCTGACCAGGTTGTACGCAGCCTCTCAAATCCAATTTGGAAAAAACCTTGGCCCCAACAATTTGGTTGAAGAGATCTGGGATCAGAGGAAGGGGATAGGGATCGCGAATCGTGATACGGTTCAGCTCCCTAAAATCTAGGCAAGGTCTCAGAGAGCCATCTTTCTCTTTAACAAAAAAAACCCGCGGCGACCGGTGATTTTGAGGGACGAATATGCCCCTATATCGAGACTCTCAGAGATATAGGTTCGCATTGCGATTCTCTCCGGTTGTGAGAGATTGTACAGGCGTGCTTTTGGCAGCTTGGCGCCGGAATGAGGTTAATGGGACAGTCAAACTCCCGGTGAGGAGGTAGCTCCTGCACACCGCTCTCGGAAAACACGTCCGAGAAATCAGAGAGAAATGATGGCAAAGTTTTAGTAGATACCTCTGCAAAAGTCGCTGTGAGACAATTCTCTCTACAAAACTCACTCCACTCATTTATTTGCCTTCCTTGCCAATCAATAGTGGGGTTATGTTTAGTGAGCCAGGGTAACCCCAACACTAGAGGAGTAGGCAATCCGTTAAGGACAAAACAAGATATATCCTCCACATGAGTGTCACCTACAGCTAACCGGATATTGTGAACAATGCCCTTCAGGGATCTCTGTGAGAGTGGAGCAGAGTCAATGGCAAAAACAGGTATATCTTTTTCTAATGTGCAAACCCGAAAACCATGCCTGGCTACAAATTGAGTGTCAATAAGATTGACGGCCGCTCCACTATCAACAAAAATTTCACAAGAAATGACTTTGCTCTCTAGCGCCACCCTGGCAGAAAGGAGAAAACGAGAACTGCAGGTCAGAGGAAAAGCCCCAATTCCTACATCAACTTTGCCCAAGGTAGCAGATGAAGCAGAGTTTGATGATTTTCCTTTTGAGGATTTTCTCTTATTATCACTCTTAGTACAGTTCATGAATCTCCTAGAGGGACAAACATTTGCCAAATGACCAATGCCCCCACAACAAAAACACACCATTCTCTGAGGACTAAATCCTCCTTTATCAGGGGCAAGTCGACCTAGCTGCATAGGCTCCTCCTCAGAGGGGACCGAGACAGGATGAGACCCCTGCACACTGAATGAGTCCGCACCACTGCCCCTAGAGTGACAATGGCTGGACCGAGAGGTCTCTGCTTTTCTCTTAGACGCCTGTCAAGGCGTACCGCCAATGACATGGCAGACTCTAAAGATGTTGGTCTCTCATGGAAAGCAAACGCATCTTTCAATCTCTCTGAGAGACCATGACAGAACTGACTCCGGAGTGCAGCATCATTCCAACCTCAATCAGCTGCCCATCTCCGAAATTCAGAACAATAAAGCTCAGCAGACAGTTTGTTCTGGCATAAAAACGTAAGTTAGATTCAGCCAGAGCAACACGATCCGGGTCATCATATATCTGCCCCAGGGCCACAAAAAATCTTTCTGTGGATCGAAGGAGAGGATCCCCGATGGCAGTGAAAAGTCCAAGTCTGAGCATTACCCTGAGCAAGGAGATGACAATCCTCACCCTCTGCTCCTCATTACCAGAGGAACGGGGACACAAGCAAAAATGGAGTTTGCATGCCTCTCTGAAGCGAACAAAATTCTCACTGCCCCCAGAGAACGTTTCCGGAAGTGAGACCTTTGGCTCGCAACAGACTCCATGGGCCGGAGCCGAGCCCAATGCTTGAAGTTGAATCATAGATTGACGGAGATCCGCTACCTCCAAAGAAAGACCCTGCATGCGGTCAACCAGGTCAGAAAACGGATCCATGTCAAAAGGACGGTTTTGGCGGATTATAATGTCACGGCTGTATGTGAGCAACAAGAGCATACACAGTGAGTTAGCTACTGACCGGACCCAAACTAGGGAACATAAAGGGTGACCCCTGTCAGACCTAAAGCTCTCCCTATGCTGCTAAGCCCATGTCCAGATCCAGATGGTGGATCGGAGACATGCCCAGCGTACTCCAAGGCTGATGACCACTGTAACCCCTACAGTAGTGGAAGGCACGGCCACCGGTGCCCTGCTCAGTATACGGACGGAACCAGGGTCGCTCGGATCCAGTCAGCAAAACAAACAGAAACACACAATGTCTGCACACTTAACTGAAGGAGCTGCAGCAGCAGTGAAAACAGATCCAAAGTCAGCAGACAATGTCCGAAGTACTTGCTTCAGCAGAACACAGGTCCAGAAAAGATATCACACCAGTGAAGATACTCAAGCGAGAGATACAGGTCAAATGAAGTAGTATAATCCGCACCGTACAAAGGAAGAGAGGTGATTTAAAGGCAGAGCAATCAAACACAGGAGGGACAGCTGGGAGGAAGGAAACAGAAAGTAAAGACCTAATCACAGGGGCGGAGAAACAGAGCTGTGGGAACGTCTCAAAGCTCTAGTAGTTACATCATCACAGGGGTGGAGAAACAGAGCTGTGAGAACGTCTCAAAGCTCTGGTAGTGACATCTCCTCTGTCTGGGTGAAGGGGTCAAAGTAACTAAATGGTGGCCTACTCCTGTGGTGGTTGATATGATGCCTGAATATGTGCTGTGTGGCCTCTCTCCTCTGTCTGGGTAAAGGGGTCAAAGTAACTAAATGGTGGCCTACTCCTGTGGTGGTTGATATGATGCCTGAATATGTGCTGTGGGACCTCTCTCCTCTGTTTGGGTGAAGGGGTCAAAGTAACTAAATGGTGGCTTCTCCTGTGGTGGCTGATATGATGCCAGAATATGTGCTGTGGGGCCTCTCTCCTCTTCCTGGGTGCAGGGGTCAAAGTATCTAAAAGTGTCCTTCTCTTGCGGTGGTTGATATGATGCCTGAATATGTGCTGTGTGGCCTCTCTCCTCTGTCTGGGTGAAGGGGTCAAAGTAACTAAATGGTGGCCTACTCCTGTGGTGGTTTATATGATGCCTGAATATGTGCTGTGGGGCCTCTCTCCTCAGTCTGGGTGCAGGGGTCAAAGTAACTTTATGGTGGCTTCTCCTGTGGTGGTTGATATTATGCCTGATTCTCTGCTGTGGAACCTCTCTCCTCTTCCTGGGTGCAGGGGTCAAAGTATCTAAAAGTGTCCTTCTCTTGCGGTGGTTGATATGATGCCTGAATATGTGCTGTGTGGCCTCTCTCCTCTGTCTGGGTGAAGGGGTCAAAGTAACTAAATGGTGGCCTACTCCTGTGGTGGTTTATATGATGCCTGAATATGTGCTGTGGGACCTCTCTCCTCTGTCTGGGTGCTGGTCCAAAATACATGAGAGTGGCCTTCTCCGGTGGTGGTTGATATGACGCCTTATTCCTTGCTGTGGGACCTGTATCCTCTGTCTGGGTGCTGGTCCAAAATACATGAGAGTGGCCTTCTCCGGTGGTGGTTGATATGAAGCATGATTCCTTGCTGTGGGACCTATATCCTCTGTCTGGGTGCTGGTCCCAAATAAATGAGAGTGGCCTTCTCCAGTGGTGGATGATATGACGCATGATTCCTTGTTGTGGGACCTCTCTCCAATTGATATTGGTTAATTTTTATTTATTTTATTTTATTTTAATTCATTTCCCTATCTACATTTGTTTGCAGGGGATTTACCTACATTTTGCTGCCTTTTGCAGCCCTCTAGCCCTTTCCGGGAGTCTTTTACAGGCTTTTTAGTGCCCAAAAGTTCGGGTCCCCATTGACTTCTATGGGGTTCGGGTTCGGGATGAAGTTCGGGTTGAGTTCGGATCACGAACCCGGACATTTTCCGGAAGGTCGGCCGAACCTCTCGAACCCGAACATCCAGGTGTTCGCTCATCTCTACCCTCTAGCATTTCAGTCTCTGTTCGTAGTCTAATATATCTCGTCAACCAAGTTCCCGTACAAAGTCTTTTTGTCTTTTACTACATCTAGGAATTCATTTTCGCCCGCATTTTTAGCTTTGTCGCAAATATTTGTATTCCATCACTCACAGGAGGGCATAGACAGGATCTTGTATACTATGGCTTCCTAGCTTCCTGCCATACTAACCCCAGACTCTACAACATATCAAATCGACCATTTCCTCATGGTAGATTCAGATACCAGGTCGGTCTTCTCGTCTCAGAATTAAACCAATCCTCTGGGGTTCACAGAAGAACAACGCAGGAACCATGGCAAGCAGATGATGTCTGGGGAACTATTCAAGGATTCATTTCCTACTTCCATGGTTTCTTTTGTCCCTCACTTCCTGCATAGTCTAGGCAGTCAGGTTTCTCTTTCGGTTCCACAAACTCCTGAGGCCAGGGTAATTGTCAGTACTAGAACCACAGTTCACCCGGTTCAGTTAGTATTTCATGCTCCATTCCACAGCGTATTCCCGGTCCTTCATTCCACTTTGGGGCAGTATGTGCAACATCGAGCCTCGTCATTTGCAAGCTGTGATGTAGGTCTCCTTATGGTTTTGCCTTATACATGATTGCTGATGCCTTGCTGTTGGTCGGGGATTTGTTTCTTCTATAACCTACTTGGCTTGGCTTGTGCCCCCTTTTTTAGGCCTACCCACGGCTATGGCTAAGGGCACACTTCAAGCCATTAAGTTAGGTTAGCTAGCATACATCTAGCCGGGTTAGGTTGTTCTTGATGTTTATCTCCCTAGGGTTTATCAAGCATCATTGGCCATAGCAATGACCACAAATAGTGGTCTATAGCCAATGATTATAGAACCTATAATAGAATGGGTCATGTATTCGATAAAACCTAAGTGGGTAATGAGGAGCACGGTAAGTGCATCAGGTAAGTATCAGGCATCCGGACACAGTAGCATAGTGTTTGCTTGCATAAAGGTTAGTAGCCTAACCAGCAAAAATAGTTGGTGTAATCACTAGTGATAAGCGGCAGGGGCAATATCCGAATTTGCGATATTTCGCAAATATTTGAGCGAATATGTGCCATATATTTGCAAATTCGCTAATTCCTGATCTTCAGGCATTTTCTTAATTGCGAAAATTTGCATTAAAAAATTAGTATAAAATTTGCATAGACTGGTATTAAAAAAATTTATAATATTCACGATTACAAATATATTTTGAGATATTCTAAATATTCACGAATTCTCAAAGTGCCGATATTCACGATTAAAATTTGGCATTCGAATATTCGTGATCAACACTAGTAATCACTAGGCAAAATCCCTGGCATAAAACATCATTTGAGATACACCTTAGCCATACTGGGAAATCCTTACCTGGATGAGCTGCACTTGGTGAATCTGTAAAGGCCGGATTGGCGCTGTGAGGGTGGCTCTATGGCCCTGTGGGCGGTGATGCTGCATGTGAGGCAAGAATGCCAGTAGTGTAGCCGCCATGTTGTTGTGTGGGGACATGTGTGATTTATATCCTAAGAGAGCGCAGTGGGCATGCGTTGTGATCATGTGACGTCATGATCACGTGGCGGCCGCTGATTTGCGTCCGGCATACTATGCGAGCGGCATACTGTGCTGACGGCATAGTAATGCGCCTGGACGGGTGCCGGGAGAGCAGGTCCAAAGGGGCGGAAAGGTGGAGGCAGCCAGGAAAGTGCGGTGAGGCAGTGTGCCCTGTGCAGGTGCCGGGTGACTGAGGCTGATGCGCAGGCGCCAGACAGCAAGGGAGTCTGAATGCGTCTATTGGCATAGTAAAGATGACGTCCGGTGTCTCAGGCGATCCACTGCGCATCCGCCCGGAAAAAGGCAGGTACTGAGCATGCGCCCGGGACAGAGGCAAAATCTGTGGTAGTGGCGGTCATAGAGGGAGGGTAATTGGTGTGCTTAAGTGGGAGTGGCTAACGAGGACATAAATTATGGAATGTGTGCAATGCACTATAATAAGAGATATATGTAAGTACACAATACGTACAATGTATATATAATAAAGAAATAATGTTGTATACCTTGATAGATGTGTGTGAATAGTATATATTATATACCGTGTGTAAAGTAATGAATGGGTGGTGGGGATGAAGACCGCTGAAGTAATGTATGAGTCAAATAGGGATGCATGAGCAGGGATGTCAGTATATGTGTTATGGGTGTGAATGGATGAATCAAATGGTCAATTTGAAATAATAATGGTCAATGGTGAAAATAAGGAAATGTCTGTTTATGGCATGCCCATATATTTAGGGGGTATACAATAAGGATACAATATCGACTTGCATAACATAACCGGACACATACTATCTCAGAGGATCACATCCAAAGCAACTGCAACTGGAATCGCACGTACAATTTTAGATGCCAAACATAGGAGTGGATATAAAGGAGAGGAGAAGAGTCAGGCTTTCCTTTATACAAATCCTTCCATTTGCATCCACTCTTGAAATTGACACAAATACTGCATTAAAGGTTGCACCAAAAACTACATTTGTGACACCAGATTATAGGTAAACTAGATGGAGATATGGAAGTCATATTTATCAATGCATTAAATTTTTACAGGTTCACGCTGCTTTGTATTAAAAGCAGTGTGCTGTGGGCATGAACTACGGTATTGATATGTGACCCTCAGAGCTCAGCACTTTTCCCAGTTCTACTACTTAAATTGCATTCTTTTTAACTTAATTATTGAGCATGAAAAGATAAAACTGCATTGAGTTGTCCATAAGAACAAAAAACTGTAACCTTTTTGTTCTCTGAATCCAGTGCACTTGGGAATGGTGCTTCGTAAAGCAGACTTCATTAGCAGTCAAATGCACATATCTCAGTAGAGGGCAGTCATGACTTAAGAATATCTTGCTGCCAGATAGTGAATGTGATTGTGGGAAAAACCATACAAGTATATAGTAATAGAATTAGTTGTGTTATCGTCTGTATGTCCGGCTTCCATACAGGATTAGAATGCAAAGATTCATGGATACAGCGGATATGAAAGAGACTCTCCTGCAGATTGCAGGATTCTACAGAAAGATTACTTTGGGGTATACATGCAGTACATTGTGAAACTGGTCTGTTGGGACAAGATATACTGTAAAAAATAGATAGATAGATAGATAGATAGATAGATAGATAGTAGAGGGATAGATAGATAGATAGATAGATAGATAGATAGATAATAGAGGGATAGATAGATAGATAGATAGATAGATAGATAGATAGATAGATAATGTGATTGCATTCAGGATCTAGAATATGAGATGCTCCTGACACTTTGTCTTATATGCGGAGATCTGTTTTTCCCGATGAGAACAACTATAAGTTTCTATTTCCCTGTACCCAGTCTTCCATATCTGCTATTGGCTGCCCATGGTATAGTGACTTCTGGTGCTTCCCTAGTAGGTAATGTGCTGGAGTTATGAGGAGTTTTGAGGCTAGAGTACCATGCCTGTGTTCCAAATATGTTTGGACAGTATCAAATCATTAAGTTCTCCAAAAAGTTCTCCATCTGGATTTTGTGCACATCAGAAGTATAGGACCTGCTTATCACCAGTGTTTATTGTATTGGGACAGTTGGAATATTAGAATTAAGATTTAGAGAATGGAATATAACAGATGTTGTTTGGTCACAAGGGTATATAAGCTCTTGCCTAGAAGTTTGATAAATTATGTGATCAGACAATGTAATGAGAATACATTTTTAGTATTGTTTTTATAGTACATTGTATTTTTTTGTCTGATTTTGTATTCATACATGCAGAGGCGTACATAGAGAAGTAAGGGCCCCATAGCAAGGATCTAACCAGGCCCTCCAACAGGACAGAAGGGTTTCAGCCTAAATCCTTTTGAATAACCCTTGGGCCATTTTTTCCACTGCCTCATTTGGTAAATGTTGTTCCTTTAGAGTCCTGACCAAGTTTTCACCTCCAGTTGAATAGTAGATAATCCCAACTAAGACTGAGCCCCCCCTGGGCCCCATAGCAGTCGCATGGTCTGCCGCTATGCTAGTAACGCCCCTGCATATCTGTAAATACCTGTAGGTATATATTGCACTGGTGTTGGCACATTGTCTACATCACAGATAGAAGGAGTTACTGCCGAAATGTTAGATGGGTGTTTACAACGTATCATGGATATTTTTATAAGCACCTATTTATTTCACTCTCGTAAACTCTCTTGCCTTTTAACTTTTCCGGAAGCAGTCTGCGCAATGGTTCGTACTCTTCTGCATATGAACTCCAGTGTGTGGAGGAGCGATTGTCTGTCCTGGTGCACCACTAACAACTTAATGTGTATTGAGAGCAGAAAAGATGATGTCCTGGAGATACCAGATTAATGTTTCATGTGAAAAGTGGTAATCTAAACATCAGCTAAGTGATATGACATGTGCTTTTCATCTATTCACCTAGTGTGAACGGTGGTGACGGCTCCCCTAATTTGATTTTTAAACCTGAGATTGGATAGAGCTACAGGGCTTTTATTTGTATACTTTGAACAGGGATTTTGTGCTATCCTTCTGCATTTCCCATAAAGCTTCTCCTATGTCTAGAATTTGTGATACTGCAGTTTATCATGTACACTGCCTCTTATACTGGGGTCTCACCAGAAATATACAAAAGAGGTGGGCACCACAGACATAATCGTAGGGGCTTGATGTGCTTTTAGTACCTGTGTCCTTTGTCTGTTTGCTTGGATACCATAGCAAAAATGTTACAATTTTCTCAATTTATATTATAGTTTCTCTCCTGAACCCAACTATACCTCAACAAAAATTGGGTGATACGTCACATCTTGAGAAGCCCTGATGTAGATAGATAGATAGATAGATAGATAGATATTAGATAGATAAACGGATATTAGATAGATAGATAGATAGATAGGAGATAGATAGATAGATAGATAGATATGAGATACTGTGTAGATAGATAGATAGATACTGTGTAGATAGATAGATAGATAGATAGATAGATAGATAGATACTATAGATAAATATATATGAGATAGATAGATAGACAGACAGACAGAGAGAGAGAGAGAGAGAGAGAGAGACAGACAGACAGATAGATAGATAGATAGATAGATAGATAGATAGATAGATAGATAGATAGATACTGTAGATAAATAGTTATGATATAGATAGATAGATAGATAGATAGATAGATAGATATTAGATAGATAGATAAATAGATATTAGATAGATAGATAGATAGATAGATAGATAGATAGATAGATACTATAGATAAATATATATATGAGATAGATAGACAGATAGATAGATAGACAGATAGATAGACAGACAGAGATAGATAGATAGATAGATAGATAGATAGATAGATAGATAGATACTGTAAATAGATAGATATTAGATAGATAGATAGATAGATAGATAGATAGATAGATAGATAGGCGATAGATAGATAGATAGATAGATAATGATTAGATATGTTAGATAAATTACTGTAGATTACATTAGATATCTTTATAGGTTTCCAATCCTTGATTTGAAGATACTAATACATTAAGACTTTCAGCCCCAAAGGATTTTCCTTTTTCTTTGCTTTTCCATTTTTCTCTCCCTGTTTTCACAGATCCATATCTTGCTTATTTTTCCATTCACATAGTTGTATTAGGGCTTTTTTCTTGAGGGACAAGCTGTACTTTTTAATTGCACACAATATAGAGGGAAGCTCGGGAAAAAATTCTAAATGGGGAGAAAAAAAATTCCAAATGAGGTGGATTTGGAAAAAAAGGGTTTTGTCTTTATGGAATTCCCTGTGCAGTAAAATCAACCTATTGCCTTTTTTCACGGGGGTCAGTGCGATTACAGCTATACCACATTTATAGGGGTGATTTGAATTTTTATATATATTTTATATGAAAAAAATAAAAAATATAAAAACTTTTTTTTTACTTTTTCAACGTTTTTAATAATAAACAATCATTAGTTTGCTACAATACATTGCATTGAATTGCTATTGCAATTCATTGGAGATTTGCAATGTCTTTATGTTTCCGCCTGAAGGGCTCCATAGGAACTACAGCTCTAAAAGGCCTGGTTTGGGCTTTCATAGATAACCGACTCCCTCAATTACTGCATGGTAGAGCTATTCAGGACCTGAGAGCACAGCGCTCCTGGGTTTTTAGCTTTCAGATGTCGAGGTCACATTTGACCATGGCATGTTATGGGTTCAATGTCTGCAATTGGTGTAATCGTAAATTGCACTCAATACCCCTAGGTGTCTGCTGTGTCAAACAGCAAGCACCTGGAGGCTATGGTGCTCGCTCGAGAGGGGACACCAACTTTAAAGAGTCAACTTCCACCGTACATGTACAGCACTAGTCATGAAGTGGTTAATATAGACATACAGAACACTGTATATGTTCTTTAATTTTGAAGGTGACAACAGAACAAGGGTGATCGTGGAGAGTTTTGTCATTTACAAGGTGAAGTCTGCTAAAATATGTCTACAATTGGCACTGTTCATGACATACACTCATTATCCATCCCTTTATTGCTAAAAGAAAGTGTGTGTGTGGGTAAGGGGGGTGGAAACCATTAAAATAAGTAAAACCCGAGCTGATAAAGCTTTTTTTTTTATCTATCTTCCGTAGTTTGAACTATAAATTCAGGTTAATGGGAAAAGACCAGTTCTAATTTTATGAAGATGTTCTGCAGATTAGTAGCTTCTTCAGCAGAAGGCCAGAGGCTGACAGCAGCAGGATGGGAAAAATATGGATGCTGCAAGAGACAAGTGAAATGTTGTAAAATGCTGCAAGGAAAATAGAGGCTTGTACTGTAGCAGTGATGGAAAGCATACAACCGCTTTCACTGGGGATAGGTGGGGGATTACACTAAGCATTTCATTTATGTAGTCTTTGCAGGTAAGACAGGTAAATGATAGTGCTCGGCAGACATGGAGCACGGTGATGTGACTTGGATCCATGAAGTAGGTTGGGACAATGGAAAAGAACGTAGCACAATGTGAAGCAGGATAACGTTTAATTCACTCTAATACAGTAAATCATGGAGCACCCTATGGTTATCTCCCGCATTTCCTGTGTGAACATGCTCTAAATGTAATGCAACACATGCTTCTATATGCTTAGATACCAACAGAAAGCCAAGCATATGGCAATATTTTTTCCTCTATTCCAATATCTCCTGCTAAAAAAACTCAGTTGGATATTTCATTAATTTAGCTGGATTTTGATTTTATTAAGGACTCTGGTGATATCATAAAAGTCTAATCTTTGGGGATGCATCTGCTGGAACTCTGTGATCCTAAGAATATGATTCCTAAGAATTGGGTTCTGAGGCTCTGTCCTTGGGGTGGAGTGGCTGAACTTGTTTGGACATGCTCTACAAGCAGCCGGAACCGAACCTGGACTTTTTAACTGAGGTCTGGGTTCGGTTGATTTTATTATTTTTTATATCAGAAAATAATAGCATTCTTAACACAGAATGGAAAACAACATGCCATTTAGGGGTTAAAAAAAACCTCACCTCATTCACTTGGTCATGCTGCAGCAGCTTCTTATATCTTCACTGAAAAGGACCTGCCAAAGGGCCTGCAATGTGTGCAATAACGTCACTGAGCTCTCCCGCGTGGTGCCCGTCATCGCGCATATCACAGGTCCTGTTCAGTGAAGATAAAAGAAGCTGTTGCAACATGATCAAGTGGATGAGGTGAGGTTTGTTTGTTTTTACCTCAAAAATAGTCATTTTGTTTTGCATTCTGTCTTAAGAATGCTATTATTTTCCGATATAACCATGTTAGAACGGAAAATAATACAGTGAAACTCGGGTCCAGGTGAACCCAAATGTCTGGCCCTGTCAATCACATTAACTGTGGAATGGACAGAAACATGTACCTGGTGACCTCCTTTTCATCTTTTTAGCTGTGGATTGACTAATTCTTGGGCTCCTCTTCTGCTATCCAAGAAGGCTGACCAGCTTTTCAGACTACCTGATGCTCACTGTTTATTGGGTAGCCCAAGGTAGTTTCTTGCTGCCCTTGGATGGGCCAGCATTGTTCACTTGAACAGGGCTGGCCAATTCATAAACAGGGCTGGGGATGTGTCTTGCACAGTGTGCATCATGTAGACTGAGAAGCTGTGTGACCATCTTGGATAACAGATGAGGAGCCTGAGAATAAGGAGGTCTGCAGCTGAAAAGATGAAAAGGTGGTCACCAGGACCTGTTTATTTCCCATCTAATGTGATTTTTTTTTTCTTGAACCAGAGGATCAATTTAAAGATGCACACCAAGAAATGTTTTTTGCCCTCCCTGTGCTGCTATAAATAATTCTTGGCTTAAAAAACTTACATATTGATTTATTGATGTGTTTTCAGCCTCCATTACTTTTTAGCAGTTAGATCATGTTAGACCAGTAAGACTCATTGGATCTCATAATGTCTGCTGAGTGGAACAGGAACTCAGTTTCTTTATTCATTCCTATGACAGCCTTCTTTTTAGTCTCATAGGAATGAATAGAGGACCTGACTTTCTGTTCACACAGCAGATGCTATGAAATTCAGTGAGTCTCATCCGGAGGTCAATGATCTAACTGTCAAAAGTAATGGCGGCTGCAAATACTCAATAAATCAATAGGTACATTTGTTAAACAAATGATTACATTTACCAGCTCATTTACAGAAGGCAAGACCAAAGATGGGACTGATTAGTTCCATCTTCTGTCATGATTGCCAACGTCTCAGACTTCCTGCACTATACATAGTAAGTTGCTGTTGTCTAAGGGACCTCCTTCTTCCACGTAAATGATAATGATTGTCAAGGAATATGTGGGGGATGACCCAGATAGGATAGACACAGCCCTGATGTCATCAGTGCTGGTCCACCTGACAGCAGGGAGAAGTGTCTCATGTTACTCCATGTTACTGTACAAAGGGTAGTCTGAGAAGCTGGTACCCATCTTATGTACAAGAAGTGGGGCCTGGAAATCAATAGATCCATGGCGCAAAACTTAAAAATGAGGGGCAATGCATGACGGCAGAATTCAAGTAACACAACTCTTTTGTCTGGAGTGTTCATTTCCTTAAAGGTGTGTTACCATCTGGGAAATTCATGTCATATCCATAGGATAGGCCATACATTTCTAAAATGTGCAAGTCCCATCTCTGGGCCCCATCCCTATCTAAAGACTAGGGCCCCACTGTGAATGGTGAGCACTTCGCCATTCACTGCCATTGGACTTCCAAAAATAGCCAAACACTGGCTTAACTATTTTTGGAAGTACTATAGCAGTGAATGAAGAAGTGGTAGCGCATGCACAGTGTCATTTGTATTAACTGCTATGGAATGTCGAAAAATAGTCAAGCTAGTGCTGGCTTTTTGCTGCCGGCCGGAGCGCCACCCATGCTAGTAGGTTGAACCTGAAGCCATCCGGACAACCTGCTTCACTGTTATAACAAGGAGAACTTTCTGCGCATACATCGACCTCCTGCGCACACATTGATCTCATTACAAGGTACCAATCGACTCCATTGTTTATTAGTGCATGTGTCTGTGGGATTTTAAGCCTTGAACTTCTTGTGCATGTATCAATCTTATTACAAGGTCCCGATTTACTCAACTCAACATTAGCGCATGTGTTTGCGAGTATTTTGAGCCCTTGACTTTCCCACAATCAGCGCAGACTCCCACTCTGGTTATTATAAACCAGATTTGACTGTTACAGGTGAATCCAAATTTTCCCAGTGTAGCAGCAGACTGGGTTTGGGAACCTAGCAGCGATTCCAGTTCGGGTGAGGAGTGTCAAATAGCTACGGTAGCGTGGGTGGGCAGATACAATATATACATGCTTAAATATTTTAACTGGTTCACAGTATAGATTATTTTTGGTACATAACAATATGCCTTTAAATGGAAAAACTAAATAAAATCCAAAGTTGTTAAATGGGATTTGTGTCCATCATGGCGTTCCTTGCAGTCTGACAGATTATATATCTTGATGCTTAGTTGGCTAACGGTAGCAACATTGCTCCAGTTACATAAATGGTACCCGTTTAATACAATATTGCTACGCTCCATTATCTGTGTATGTGATTGCTATCTGAGTGTGATCTTATATAATAGCGATACAGATATAAATAGCTGCCCTCATATCCCCTGTGTGCTGTCTCTGCCCATCAGTACCTCTGCCCTCTCCACTTGCAACGCTAATATGGAATGTGGTCTTAGGTGGGATATCTCTCTCTTCTCCAAACTGACAGTTTAATTGAAAAGTTTCATGCTGCAGTGGCCAAAACGTCATCTCCAGAAACTGTCAGGTCTATACTAGGTAGAGGAAATTGCCTTAATTGCTCATTTCTCTTCTTTTAACCCTCTCTCAGCCAGCATAGGCTAAAAATGCTTATATAATGCTTCCACTGCCGATTACATGTTGTGGAACAAATTCTGGTTCGGACAGAAAACTCTATGCGACAGACCTATGCATTAAAGTTTGTACACTAAGCAACCTACAACACAAAACATGTTTCTTCCCTTCTGGTATTCTTCTATTCAACAGTTTCTCATACTAAGTCTCTCAGCATGATCATTTTTCCTTTGTATTTATGTTATACTTAGAGACAAAGACAAGACAAACATGGCTTTTTAACATCAAGTCTACACCCTGAGTTCTAGGACTGATGCTAAATGAATCTACTTTACATCCCATTGTGTAAAATGATTGTCATTAATGTCAGAGTTGTATGATAGTATGTTCTTCCTCTTCAGGAAGATGTGAAAACATTTTATTATTTACCAAAAATGATAGAAAATACCTGGTCTTCAAGACACCTGGCTTGTGGGTGAAATTTCAGGATGAACCTAATACGCTGTCTAACCTTTACAGATTAAATTAATGTGACCTTCTCTAAACTTTTAAATACACATATCCAGCTGTTCAATATTTCAGTACTTTTTGCACAACTTTCTGTTCTTTAACAAGGAGCTTAACTGCAAAATTCACAACAGGTGTTTGATCCATGAATCGCTCAATAAGTTTCCTGGTTCAATTTGAATTGGTATTAAAACAGTCCTCCTCATCATGCTGTTCACATTTTAAAATCATGAAACCAAAACAAAACCTAACAATTGATCAACAGTACCTCGCCATTGCGAGGCTTCAAGCAGAATGTTCTCGGATGGAAGTGGCGACTGAGCTTAGAGTGTCACAGTGTCATCAGCAGGTTGCAACAGAGAAACAGAGAGACTGGAAGAGTCACAGAAAGTCATAGAAGTGTACGTCCATTGGCCACATCCTCCATTGATGACCGTTTCATTGGGAGCAATGCCCTGCGGAACCAGATGATGAATGCCACACAACTCCAGGCAAAGTTAAGGGAGGTGAGAGGCCCCCAAGTGTCACGTCAGACCATTTTAAACCATTTACATCAGCATGATCTGCGTTATAGACGACATGCAAGGTTACCTGACCACAGGCATCATCATCTTGCATGGGCCAGGCAGCATCAACGCTGGACTAGGGACCAGTGGGCCTCAGTGCTGTTTACTGATGAAAGTCAATTCACACTGAGCAGAAATAATGGCCACCAACGATGTTGGAGACGTCAATGAGAGCACTATGCGTCAGCCACATAAGAGCCTTTGCTGGTGGTGGTGTTACAGTGTGAGCAGGTGTGTCTAGTCAATACAGAACTGCCCTACACTTTGTGAATGGTACAGTGACAAGCCCATACTACTTAAATAACATCATTAATCCAGTCATTGTGCCTCTGCATGAACAACACAGGCCTAATTTCATCTTCATGGACGATATTGCTCCATCTCATCGAGGTCACATCATTAGGGAACTGCTTCTGGAGACTGGGGTACCTCAAATGGATTTTAAAATACATACTATCTTTTTCCCTCTACCCATCCATCTTTCATATATCTGTAGAATGATCCATAGTTTCCTGTAGCAACTCTCCCACCTCTGTCTTTGGACTTTCTTATATATACACATCTGTTCTTCTGTACCTTTCCCTGGCTGAAAGTATTCTGAGATGTGTGGTGTGATATAAGTAGCCACCCCCCAAAAAATAAATAAAAAAATAACTATAAAAAACTGTTTTTTTGATACTCTGTCATGTGATGTCTATCTATATGTGTCTTGTTTTCCTTTTCTTTTCTTTTTTTTGTGAATTACAGTCCATCAAGAGTTTGCTTAGCATGTCACAATATTGTATTGAATTTGTCTCCTGAGAAATTAGACTACATAATGGAATTGAATAATTGGTATGAGTGGACTGATCTGTAGGGGGTTGTAAAAGTCTTCAGGTGGCATGGATAACCTTGATGATTTGCTGTGTATCACTCTATGGATCTTGGAATATATCTCTTTGATGAACTGTATGGTTTCAGAAGCTTGTTTGCCAAGGGATGCAGAGGTTCTATGAGTGGATGTGACCGTATGTGAGCTCACTAATTTTCCGTACTTGTTATTTTTTTTTTATCACTATCACCAATTGTCATTGAAATGACCATGACTGGTAGCTATGTCTTTCATTTTGCATCACAATTTGCATAAGGCACTAGCAGGAAAGTGCACATTTAGCAACTTCAAGCATGATCTTTCAAACATGTCTAACTGCATAGTATGAGTGAAACCCCATTTCATTCATATGAAATGTACAAAAATGAAGTCACTAGGTTTAAAAAACGCAGAGAATCAGCTTATCTGCCTTCTCAAGATCTCTTATATGAGGTAATTTATTTAAATGCCTTTCTACAGTGTGAAAAATCACCCTTTGGGATCCACAAGCTTCTTCTTATAAAGAGTTACTCTCTTATGCATGGCATGACATTGATCTTTGATCCCTATGCCTATGGCTATTTATGTACACCGTTTATTAGGCATGTACAGTACTATGGTTATCATCTTTTTTATTTTTTATTATTATTATTTTTGTTTTCCCACTTGAGAACAGTTAAAGCGGAATCATTTACTGGTATACACACATTTTTATTTCTTCCATGTACAAATAGCATCTTGAGAAGGGACTCTTTAATCATATATTCCATATTCTTTATCTATTTCACTACATGGGACATATTTCAATTCTTTTTTTTTTTTGTTTACCCAATATTCCACTGTGAGTTTATCTTATTCTAATGTAGAACATAAAATGCGCTGTCCTATGACGATAATCGATGAGAAATATCACTGTCATATTAATACTGCTATTTACAACCAGATAAAGCACGTTACAGATGCCGAGTGAAATCCTCATTCTGAGAAATAGGAATCCGAAAAAGACAATAAACCACACCTTCCATAGAAGCACCTGCAAAACTAAAGATTCATTTTTCCATCCCTGTGTCACCAAGCCAGAAAAACGCACAATGATAATGCCAAGTAAATGCTGGCAGGTTACCCGCTCCAACTAAGTAGCTTCATTGTGAAAAAGGAGGGGATCTCTGAAAGCCACCCTGTGTGAATTCAGTCCTGACACCCCTATTTTTAAATGTCTAAGATATCGCTTGCTATCAAGGTTTACCCTCTGGTTTGTCTCGATTTTCAGTCCACCCCTAAAGACTACACACAAGTGCAATGAATTGTATTCTCCCACTGAACAAATCACAGTCATGAGATGGTAGCTGCTTTGCATGTGGAGCAGGCAGGCTGCCTGAGTGTGTCTGCCTTTGTCAGTCCAATTCTCTCACTTGTGCTAAATCTCTGAAGCTGTAGACGGGAATATACATTTTTTTCCTTCAACTGCAGGATGGCTTTTGCTGCATCTGTCTTTCCTTTTTCCCAAGCCCCAGGGAGCTCCTGATCTCTATGTCTGGGATTCCACTCCACAGCTTTGCTAAGGACCAGTTGATAGCATCAATGAGGACTGCATCTAAGCATCTAGTCTCCAGCAGGTGAATGGGACTGGGAGAAGCAAAAACCAGCTGAGAGCACACAAGCCGGGAAGCTTTTTGTGGTTAGGACAAATTTCATCTAACCTTTGATTTCATCTGCTCAGGCTTGGGGGATAGTCTGCTAACATGTGCAGTGCAGAGGCATTCAACTGTGACTGTCTTGGACTATCACTGGAATCTTAAAACCAAGAAGGAAGTCCCAGGGAATCCCATATTAACTTAACTTCAGGGGGATTTTGTATCTAACAATGACACATTACTGGCTCTCTTTTAGGAGTATGGTTTTAGAATGCTGGGCAGTTTTGCTCGTCTACATCTTCTGGCTTCAGGACTGTCAAGGAATGCCACATGTCATTCGAATAGGTAAGTCCAGCATGCTCTTCTGTCACTTATTTCTTGAGGATCAAGTGTACAATGTCACTCAGAGCTGTGTTAATGAAGGGTTAACTGCATAGAAGTCCCTCTTGATTGCAAAATGTAAGCTCAAAATTGAAATGGCCAGGTATCCAGGACATTTGGCTGTATATGTGCTGTACCTTCCTCTGACTGCAAGACTTAATATAAGAGGTCCCTGAGGACATAGCAATGGGATGTAACTGTATCTGTATATCTACATGCAGGTGGATTCATACCATAGGAAGTTATATGATTTTATAGCAGTTAAAGCAATGCTCTCTGAAAAGTTATGGAGCTACAAAATAAACCTCATGCCTTTATGTAAGCCCACTTGGTACACAAAGGGTAGGGTTATTATTCAGTTGGAATTCAGTATGTACATTGTGGGCATTCAGATCATCAAGTAGAGTCATTCTGGTTGATATTATGTCACAGCCTTCTATATGCAGATGTCTGGTCTCTAAACAATGGTTTCACCCATTATCCTTAGCAATGTCTCAGATCAGCAGTGAATCCTGCTCTCAGGGCTGTCTCCTGCTCAGTGGTATGTGTACAGAGAACTGTGATAGCCTGGGAGAAGTCACACAATTGTGAGCGGATGAAGAACACAAAGTTAATCTGCTATGAAAGAGGCAAAGTAGGAGGCAGGAAGCTTCCCAGCTCCTAATGCTGTTAAGGTTATGGACTGGGTTGTCTTCACTTATTGACCTTGGGTGTCTATTAATCTCCTTGCTCCCCAAGGAGAGGCTCTACCAAATTAGGTTAACATCTGCATTTTATTAAGTACAGAGATAGGACAGTTCTTCTTCCTACCTCATGACAACATATGAAGTCACCACAGTGTGATAGCTATCAGTAATGGTGATGAACTCACGTATACCAACATCGCCCAAGGAACACATTTGCAAATCAGTGTAGGTATCTACAGTACTTGTGTGGTGACCCTTATAATTTGCCCATGTATGGTGGCAGCATACAGTGTATATATATATATATATATATATATATATATATATATAAAATGAGAAAAGAGTTACTGCCTCTATGTGTATGACTGTACTGTGTATTTCTCCTTACCTATAGATTATTTATTTCACTATATCTTGTATTAGTGAAAGGAAAAATAGTTGTTGTTTTTTTTAGCTTTCTGAGGACACAATTTCATTTTTTATAGTTTTGCCATTCTCCGGGTGGTCTTATAGTTTTTCCATCCTCAGGTTGGTCTTCAGTTTTCGAAAAAGATTTGATCCTGGACAATACGTTTTTTTGTATATATCTTTTACAGTGTTGGAAGGAAAACAGCTTAGTGAGTCCTAGCAGAAGCTGTTAAAAAGGGTATGGTTTGCAAGGAATTAATGGAGATTCTAAAGTGAATGCCTTTCACACTTTGTTACGAGTTTACTACAGTGAATATGCTGCCGCACAGGTAGAAAGTGCTCGATTGACCTATAAAGTGACCTAGAAATAGCAAAAAAAAAAAAAAAACATAGTATCGCAATAAAGCAGTGCTGGGGTTGCCTGTAGCTGAGGAGATCATTTAACGTAGACAATCCATGGAAGGGTGATTGACCAGAGCGAATTGGAGAATACCTGTCAATATGACAATAAATGGAAATACACTCTCAATACTTTCTACTCCTACCCCTATTGTTGCAAAGCACAAAGCCTACTGCAAAATGTGTTGGATTTATGTTTTATGTGCAAGGCTCTCACTGCGGCAGGACAGTACAGAAAACTATCTATCTATCTATCTACAAATGAACATGAAAAGAGAAATAGTATAATATATATACGAATACATAATATAAATACATTTTTATGTATACACAGTCATTTCTGCATCTTGAGCTTCTGATCCTTTTAATCCAGTGGTATCTTGGCCAATAATCTGTTGTCAGTGATTCATTATCTTTCTTTATACAATATTATCCATTAGGGAGTTAGGAAATCTATGTACCGTTAAGTGTGTGGCATGGTCATGAAATAACATGGCAGAGTACTGACAGATCATCAGCTGGGGCCAAAGAGGAAACTGAAATGTGTCAGGCTGATATTAAACTTGAATTCACCAAGTAGGTCAGAGAGCAAATAGGGTTAACATTGTGGACTACTTTACACAGGACTGGGAAGTGGATCCTTTTTTGGATATTTATCCGCAGTATTTTTTCTATATTATTGTATAGCAATGGTTCAGTGCAAATAAAATAAAAAAAATGTGTACAGAAATAATATTATTTTTTTTAATGTAATAAATGGCTTTATGTTATAAGGATAGGAATCCTAATATAATTTATTGTCGTTTGAGAAGAAGAAAAAAAAAAACATTGCCAGACTACTTTTTTTTCCCGGAAAATAATTTTGGGGTATTCAAAGGATGCAAAATATGCTTAGAGTGCTATAACCATTATGTAACATGCACATATAGACTCATTGGGAATCATCAAGGATGCAGAGCAGTCATTAAGACAATACCTTTATATACCTTAATTATAGAGCCGTAATGGACAGTATCTCCATATCTATACGGCCACTTAAGTACCCACTTATCTATACTGCCACTATAAATAGATAGTCATTTTTTAAAGAAATTGGGAAAAATAAGACTGAATAGGATTGCGGTCATCACTGTCATGTCATTGGACTTCTTCAAGCTGTGATACATCACAGCAAAGCTGTAGCAAAGATCCCTGATGGATGTGTTACATTGTGACATCTCAACCTGTGGAGCTTAGCCACCACACCAAGAAGACATTTAGTGTTTCATACTACTATGCATAATCTGACACCAGTTCTCCACCATGACTCCCAAGCAATGCCCTTTATAAGCAGAACCCTTATTTCATATATTAAATGAGACCTACACTAATACTCGTATCCGATTTCATTGAGAGAGAAGTCAGACTTCTTCACACTTTGATATTATTTGCTCCTTATCATTTTTTTTTTTTTTTACAGTTAGTGACCATTAATTCCTGCTTTTGAGATTTCAGGGCTCATTTCTCCAGGCTTGCTCCCTCTATCCAGACAGTATTATCTGCTGTATTGCTTTTTCTTTAATACCCACCATAAACATTATCTTTACAACCAAGGCTTTTGCTCCTCTGGCAATTCTCTTGTTCTTTATTATGTTCATAGATGAGCTTTAGTACCATCCTGGTGATAATATTGGTATTTTTACTTGATAAAGGGTTAATGTTCAGTAAAAAAGTAGACCAAAAACTGAACTGGTCACAGAAAAGAGAGGCTAGAGGAAGATCGATCTATCTATCTATCTATCTATCTATCTATCTATCTATCCAGCTATTATTTATAATCTATCTATCTATCTATCTATCTATCTATCTATCTATCTATCTATCTACATGTATCCCATATCTATCTATCTATCTATCTATCTATCTATCTATCTATCTATCTCATTATCTATCTATCTATCTATCTATCTTATAATATATACATATACAAATATCAAGTGGTACTGACAATTCAAAAAGTAATAAAAAATGTTGGAAGCTCAATTTACATCATAAAACAGTATGAAGTCTTGCAAATTTTAACATTATGAAAAATGCTACTTTCTTCACGGTCACTGAAACCGGGAATGAAAAATATGTGATAGTATCTCTTAGCTTTACTAGAAAATAATATTGTTGTATACATTTTTGTATTTTGTTCTAAGTACTTTTATTTTCTCGCCACATTTTTCATGTGTTTCAGTTCTCAAGTTCTAGAAGATTTCCTTATCTTAGTTGTTACACATCAAGTACATTTTGTCTGTGACCACCAACTGTACAAGGGAGCTGCAGGATTATTAATAAAATGAAGCACTTTCTGAGGATAAAATGGGTAACACCAGGTGGCCTACACACAGCTATCAGATCACCCAACATAATAAAGAGCTGTGTCAGGATACACAGCAGCTGAGCTTTTGATGTTCACCTTCCTCACCCAGTGTGATCATTAGCTCTGGCAACCAATTAAAAGTTGCAAAATGACCAGCGTTGTGTCAATGGCTACAAAGAGAACAGTAAGGTAAAGGCTGGGTAGAATCAGACAACACGGTAGAGCCTTGGAACCACTGGTTCACATATTTGATCAAGTTGAAAGTATATTCTTACTGAAGAATTCAGCAGATCTTTCTAAAGCACTGTCTTTTATCTGCATATGAAAACGAATATAGTGTTACAACGGTAATGCATCCATACGATTTTTGTAAAATAGTCACAGTTTTGATTACAAATAAAAGGGTTTGCCCATTTTCTGGTTACTGTTGACCAATGTGTTTGTGAGATGATTATATGGCAATTACTAATATAGTCTTTGTTGAAAGTCTTTGCCATTTTCTATATTTTGGAAGGTATTGCCCCTTGTTGACCAAGTCCTGTCCATAAAATGGCTGCTGATGAAGGGTCATTTGACTAGACACATCACTCAATCTCATCCATTCAAATACACTGGACCTACCATCTGCATTTCACTGTTGGGAGTTTAGTGCAGGTGCCGCGTGTTTGAAATGAGGAGGCTAAGTGTTGTGTCTGGTCACATGACCCTCTATCAGCGGCCATCTTATGGACAGGACCAATATGTGGACAGAACAGAGGATTAGACTAACAAAGAGGCCTGACTTATGAAATCTAACAAACGACACACACTATCAACAAAGACTATATTAGTAAGAGTCCTGCAGTCATCTTATCTCAACACTCTGCAACAGTAGACAGAAAGTGGCCAACCCCTTTAGGACTTTGACAGGCCTAAAGAATGTACTCTACTCAAGACAATGTGAAAAATACAGATCCCCTACTCTTAATGTCACATCTGGTTGCTGAAAACCAGAAAAACATGGTTAAACTTAAAATAAACATGGTGTCTGAGCTGCAGGCAGGACAATGTGGAGGAGGGGCTAAGCAGATATATATATATATATAATTTTATGGAAAAGGATTCAGTATAATTATATTAGATTCATTTTAATTCCTGCTCATTCTGGGCTTTGAAGTCAAGGTCCTATCAGTGATTGACCACCTTTCCTCTATGACTGTGTATACAGAGATAGCCATCAATCACTGATAGCACCGCCTCCTTGACTTCAATGCCCAATGAGTAGGAATTTAAATGAATTAAATGCAAGTTATACTGAATATTTTCCCATAAAACTATATATCAATCTGTTTGTCCTCTCCTGCTCTATAACCTACTGCTTTAACCATAGATATCATGTTCAATGTGACAGGTTCCCTTTAAATATTTCAACTTTTACGTGTTTAGCTAAGACTTAAGTATTTTTTCTAAAAGTTATAGTGGTCCTATAAATGGCAGTTATATATTTCTTCTTTTTTTACTGATGCTATTTACTGTAAACTGTGAGGAGTTAACTACCCCAGTTCATACATAATCCCTTCATTTTACATGTGAAAGACTGCTGATAATGCATTCTCTACATATTCAGCTCTACCAGTCACTATTATGTTTCATCCCATCATGCATTATTTCTGTGGGTGGAAATTAATGTAGCATGTGGTCATAGAGTGAACAGTTCAATTCAAGCTTCTGACATACTTGAGCTTAGTGCCAAGTTAGAATGTTAAAGCTTTGGCATACGTCCATTTGGCATATACCCAACAAATGTATACTACTGCACAACAACAACGACAACAAAAATAGTCTAACAAAGGCAAGTGATGAAGAGGTCAAGGAAAATATAGTAACCCATATAGAAAAAAACTAAGGTGTTTCAGGTCTAAGTATGCTAATATTTCTGAAACGTTCATTAGTGACATATTCCAAGGCCATACCATCTTCAGATTAGAGGTAAGGACTAAATCCGTTACTTTTATTATGGAGCAAATTAAATCCAAGGGTATCCTTGAAGATTTCATTTTCATTCATAATTGTGACTGGTGCGACTTAAACTGATATAGTCACAGCGATGTATGATCCATTTGGACAGACCACTTATCTGGGATTTATGAAGGATGAACAGAGTGACTACGCAGAAGACCAGTCTCGATGGAACCACTCAATAAACTGTATAGTACGACATATTCATTTCAGTGGTTTCTGAGCAGTGTCCTCATCCTGTAATAATATGTATTGCTCTGTAAGGCTAAGTACGAACCATATAGTTACTGCATTAACTTCAACGGTGTGACTCTGTACTATGTACAAAATCCATTTCCCGAATGTGATGTATCCCCGACGTTCACTAAACCACTTGTCTAAAGCCATTTGCTTTTAGCTGGAAAAACCCCAAACATATTGATTTTCATTCAGGATCTGTCTGCCTCTACACCAGCACATGTATCCAGGAATCTCCTAGAGACACAGTGACTGCAAGCTACCCGTAGTGGCAGAAGCAGTAGGACTGTCAGCTTAGAGGGCAGTGGAAGGTTAAAATTAGCGTGTGTAAGACCAGAAATGGGCTTTTTCTATTAGGAGGACCATATCGATTTCAGTGGGGTTTTTACTTACATTTATTGGACGCACTCTTGTTTTATTTTACGTGGATAAACGGCATATTTAATCATATGGTATAGTACAATTAAATCTAAAAATAGTCAGTCTGCTTCACTGTTAACCTCGGTGTAAAATAACAGGAATAATATTAATATTTTTTGACTGTATGATTTTTCAATCAGTTAAGCACAGATGGAAGAAATTACCACCTATGGCTATGAGAAAGAGTTCAAAAATCAGAAAGATGCATGTCCTCATCTTGGCCAATTTTTGAGAAATAAAGGTTACTATTAATAATAAAATTTTGATCTATATTAACTGTAAATAAAATGTGCTGAACATGGAATTTTCTGTATAAAAACCTTGTGTGGTCATAGCAGCGATAAAAATATTTGTCAGCAAGGGCTATCACGTAATGCCATAGAGTAGAGGGGTTTTACAGGGTCAATGCTTCCCTTAGGTGTTGACAGAACATGCAATTCTACCTAACACAAGCAGAGGGGAAGCAAGAGCTTCTCCCTGATGCCTGAAGTCCCTGTGAAGTATGCATATTAATGCAGAATTGCAAAGCAATCATGTACAAGCTTGGTGACCAGACATAGCTTAGCAATGGGTCCCAAGATACTGTAATTGGGTGTATTTGACCGTCTTTCATATCAAAGTCAAAGGTATTAAGTTTTAACTGTAATAAAATAAATAGAAAAAAGTAGATATACAGTATTTTGCTTTAATATTGTCATAGAGTCTGAAAACCTGAACTGGCAGGGACACTGCTCAATGGACTCCGCTATTCTGAGCATCCATCAACAAGTTTCCTCAATCCTTCTAAGATACTCCAAATAGCAGTTTTTGTCATGACACCAGTTGCATTTCAGCAACCAGGGACGGAGTCCCCCTAAGTAGGTGGTGTTGGTGGTACCAAGGTGTAGGTATGCCAGAGTGGTATAAGGGCAACCTATGGTGTCCCCTTAAGTGTGGCTGTGCACATGTCACGGTGCTCCCACCTTGATATCCTGGACCCCAGGCGTTGTTGCCTGAAGCAGTGCAAATAGGGTAAACAGTTGAGGGATTGGTAGAATAAAATTGAGTCCAGATTTGTATTAAAGTTGATAACAGCTTTACTTGCATAAACTTTCCTCAGATAACAATCTTTCAACTGTATCTTGGTTACCAGCAGGCTTTGGCATTAATTCTGGCAGGCAAACACATTCGGCTCTGCAACATCTGTACTCTCTAGCTCTGATGTGCTATCAGGATTAAATAGAAAACTTTTCCGTTCTGCTGAACTTAACTTTCAGAAGTCTGACTCTGTCTATATCTTTCTCTTTGTCTTTATCCTGGGAATCTTTCCTCCTGGCTTCTGAGATTCTTTGCACTTTTCTCTTGTTCCAGCAGAGTTGAAGGTACACTGGCTGGCTTAGGCTGGACTCGTCCAGCAGCGACGAGTGCCTGATTCTTTTCCTAAGCAGGGGATCCTCTAGACTGACTGGCTTCTGCAGGGCTCGTCCAGCAGGGATAAGGGCCTGCTTCCTACCCCTTAGAGGGGGTAAGCTAGACTGAATTTCACTAACTAAAACTCCTCCCTCTAGAGAGGGAGCTAGAATGGAAAGAAGATTCCATTCTAGCTAACATAGCTCTGCCAAGCTTGCTGCCACCTGCTAGTAAACCAGGCACATTACATTTACACACAACAGTTGCAAAATAGAGAATGCACAGTGTTTGAACCTGTAGAAAATAAACATGATGACATGGAATCAACCATAAAAGACAGTAGAGGGGTGTAAACAGTGGTAATGCCCCTCTGTGGCATTACAGATAGATAGATAGATAGATAGATAGATAGATAGATAGATAAATAGATAAATAGATATGAGATAGATAGATAGATAGATAGATAGATAGGAGATAAATAAGCAGTCTGCGCAATGGTTTGTACTCTTCTAGACAACCAATCAGCATATGAACTCCAGTGTGTGGAGGAGCGATTGTCTGTCCTGGTGCACCACTAACAACTTAATGTGTATTGAGAGCAGAAAAGATGATGTCCTGGAGATACCAGATTAATGTTTCATGTGAAAAGTGGTAATCTAAACATCAGCTAAGTGATATGACATGTGCTTTTCATCTATTCACCTAGTGTGAACGGTGGTGACGGCTCCCCTAATTTGATTTTTAAACCTGAGATTGGATAGAGCTACAGGGCTTTTATTTGTATACTTTGAACAGGGATTGTGTGCTATCCTTCTGCATTTCCCATAACGCTTCTCCTATGTCTAGAATTTATGATACTGCAGTTTATCATGTACACTGCCTCTTATACTGGGGTCTCACCAGAAGAACAGAGCTTCCTGGGCTTTACCACTGCCAAAAATATTCAGAAGAGGTGGGCACCACAGACATAATTGTAGGGTGCTGCTTTAGGGCTCTTTCACACTTGCGTTTTTGTTTTCCGGCATAGAGTTTCGTCGTCGGGGCTCTATGCCGGAAAAATCCTGATCAGTTTTATCCCTATGCATTCTGAATGGAGAGAAATCCGTTCAGGATGCATCAGGATGCATCAGGATGTCTTCAGTTCAGGACCGGAACGTTTTTTGTCCGGAGAAAATACCGCAGCATGCTGCGCTTTTTGCTCCGGCCAAAAATCCTGAACACATGCCGCAAGGCCGGATCCGGAATTCATGCCCATTGAAAGGCATTAATCCGGATCCGGCCTTAAGCTAAACGTCATTTCGGCGCATCGCCGGATCCGACGTTTAGCTTTTTCTGAATGGTTACCATGGCAGCCAGGACGCTAAAGTCCCGGCTGCCATGGTAAAGTGTAGTGGGGAGAGGGGGAGCAGTATACTTAAAGTCCAGGCGGCTTCCGGGGCGCTCCAGAGTGACGTCAGGGTGCCCCATGCGCATGGATAACGTGATTGCATGGATCACATGATCCATGCGCATAGGGCGCTCTGACGTCATTCTGGAGCGTCCCGGGAGACGCACCGAATGTAAGTATACTGCTCCCCTTTCCCCACTACTACTATGGCAACCAGGACTTTAATAGCGTCCTGGCTGCCATAGTAACACTGAAAGCATTTTGAAGACTGATCAGTCTTCAAATGCTTTCAGGTCACTTGCGTTGTTACGGATCTGGCGGGCATTTTCGGCGACGGAAGTGCACGCCGGATCCTAACAACGCAAGTGTGAAAGAGGCCTTATGTGCTTTTAGTACCTGTGTCCTTTGCTTGTTTGCTTGGATACCATAGCAGAAATGTTACAATTTTCCACATACCTGTTATCTATTTTCTGAATATGTTAATCCTAGTATTACTCTTTACCAGTATGTGTTGCAAGGAAAAAAATGTTCTTGTACATTTCAGGAAGCGTCCAGAAAACGGTGGAGTGATTGCTGTGTGATTGCACATACATGTATGGATCAATAACTTGCATCTATAGAATAGCTCAATCTCAAGGCATGTATAGGATGCAGGTCCTATTTACCCACTGCTCACCATTGTGGATGAAATCCCAGGAAAATGTTGTTAACCTTTAGATGTAATAACAGCAAAAGCTTCACATATAGATTTCTTTTTTCTCATTGTAAATTGATTTTAAAGGTAAAATTGTACATCATAAATGCTATTTCATATTTCTGAAGTTTCAAGAAGCAGAATATGTGGATGCCAATAAGGGTTTGTGACCATTGAGAAATGACTCATCTTGACAAACTAAAAGCATGAACTTTTTATTATTGATGGTGAATAGTAGGTCATGAAGCCGCTATATGAAATAATTGGGAAAACACATTATCTTCTAATAGGTTCACCAAAGGTAGACAATACATCACTGGCTTTACTTATCTCTATTTACAAGCCGCTGTTACTGCTAACATGATCATTTTGAGGTCTATGTGCTTCTCTTAAACTCATTCTGACCTTTTGACCCCACTATTCAACTTGCATTTACTACATGTGTCCATTAAAGAAATTGCCCCACAATAAATATTCTACATTTTTCAAACCAGCACCTGGTTCTGAATACTTTTTTGTAAATATATGTAGTTAAAAACTTAGAATATCCAGTGACTTATTTAATAAATTATGTATGTATAGTGCCACCCACTGTTTGTTATCTTTCTTATTTCTCTATCCACCTCACTAAGGTGGACGCACATGCTCAGATTGAATTATCAACTGCCACCAGCTGTATCTACTGCTAGAAGCTGCCACAGTTTACCTGTTACAGGTAAAAAGCTGCAGCAGAGAGGACACATCCTTGAGCTGTGATAGGGACAGCTGCTGGAGAACGGATAGACACCCCAAGCTGTAATAGGGAGAGAGCTGCAGCAAAACGGACACACACGCCAAGCTGCCAGGCCAAAATAAATCTAGCAGAGCAATTGGAGCAATGAATGGTGAAAGCTCTGGATCCATGTGAGGTACAAGACTGGTTGTAGCTTTGTTAGAAAAAGGTCATGTACTAGATGGTACTTCATGGTATGATCCTCTCAAAATCAATTTTCAATTAGCACCTTGTTAGCTGATCACATCTTTTCATCTTTTTAAATAGATAGATATAATAATATGGACCAAATTCTGTATTTGGTCGTCTTAGACATTTATGACTTATCTCCACAGTATATTCCATTAGCATCTCATAGGTGAGGGTCCTAACTCTGTCTATAAACATGATTGTAAAGTTGGCCAAAACCACCAATTTTGGCAGACCAGCCAACTAACATGTATGTATGGTATTGTACCAGCTGTCCCCATGATATCAAGGGGAAAACACATTGGGACTGTTGAATTTAACTTACTATTTTTTTTTAATTCTCAATGTAGATAAACAACTGCTGTAGTTTCTATCAGCTGATTTTTCACCTCTCCCCACTGGAAACAGGTGTTTGGAGGAGTTGGGAAGAACAGCTGTTGGATAGCCAACAGCTATTGTATATGAGCACCTTTACTTTTGAGAACCACACGTTTTAGAAGAACAAGGTTCCCCTGACCCCTGTTCTGCTAGATAAGGTAGTTGGCCATGACCACATTCAGACAGGACATAAATGGACTGGTGGGATTGTAGATATGAAACTCTTTTGAGTCAAGTCTACTTGAATGTCCGAAGTAGCAAAACTTCAAAATTGCTTGGATGTTTCTGGACTTCTCATAAAATACTCCATTCTGTCTGCAACTGGATATTATCTGTGGATATGTCATAAAAGTGGAATTTTTAGTACAAATTTTATGTTCTTTATTAACCTAATTCTTATTGCCATACAGTAAGAGTGGGCTTTACTACAGTTCACAATAGAATTGCAATACAGATGTAGCAGGCTGAGTTTACTATTTGACACAATGTATTTTGATATGAATGAAAGTGATTCAAGATCATTACTGTATGTTAAAAGGATATTCTGAGATATTTAACTGATGACCTATCCTCTGGATAGGTCATCAGTATCTGATCGGTGGGGTCTGACATCTTGGACCCCTGTTGATCAGCTGTTTGAGAAGGCACCGGTGCTCGCAGTAGCACTGTGGTCTTCTCTCTGCTCGCCAAACACAGCACTGCACATTGTATAGCAACTGTGGTTGGTATTGTAGCTCAGCCCTATTCACTTCAATAGAGCTGAACTGCACCTAGGCCACTTGACCAATGAACGTGATGTCACTGGCATAGGCAAAGCTGCAAGAAGGCAATGGTGCTACTGCGAGCACTGGTGTCTTCTCAAACAGCTGATCTGTGGAGGTCCAGGGTGTCTGACCCCTACTGATCCAATACTAATGACCTATCCAGCGGATAAGTCATCAGCTATATCTTGGAAATCCCCTTAAATTCAGAGCATGACCACATTCCTTAAAACCAGTACTAGAGTACTGAAACTAGATAACAAATGACACATCAATCCTGATTCGTGATATGTTGCTGCATTGACCAAGTCAGCACTTCTCCATCTGTACCTTGGAAGTGAAAAGCTGCTCATTTCGCAAGACGTCAGTATACCTACACAAACTATGACGTACAGTAATTCCAGGAAGACTTTCTAGAATTTAACATGGAAGAGATGGAGTATTAATAGATCTCTCTCTAGCTTATGGTTTTCTAAACATGTAGCTCTGCTGGTTGATATAGTCACAGTGACAACTAACCGCCAGTAGAGGGCAGTATATCATACCAAGATAGCACCAGCATGAGAATACAGTACTGTGAATGTTCCCATTGTATTACCTTGTAATAAATAATCTATATTTTCAAAACCATTCAAAGGACATGGAATGGGTAAAAAAGAACTACTAATATAGAGATGATAAAATAGAAGGAACTGATAAACACATAGAAAGAACATGGCCGTGTCTTTTTTTCTTAAAATTTTTATATTTATATTTTATATTATTTCATATATTAAATAATATTATAGAGAGTCAATAACATGCCTCGTAAGAAGTCTACAAAGTTGTGGTCTAGTGTTTTGGATATTCTAGAGGACATTACAGTGCTAGGATCTGCGGTGGTAATAATTACTTTATTAATTTAACTGGGCAGAGTGTCCTCAGCTGCACCTCTCTTATTACTACATGGTAGTAAACTGTGAAGATGGGAGGCAAGGACCCGAAGAACCGGACATAAAGGAAGCATAGTTAAAGCGGCGGGTGGAAAAGACAGGGCATTGAGTAATAGAACACCATATAATTTAATGAAGGTGTGATATTAGATTTTTATTTGCCAATATTATTGGCATATTCATGCACCATTTTCATATAAAGCTGTTATACCAGTTGTTAAACCATGCAGCCATCCCGTGATGGATAGTTGGGTCCAAGACACAAATGGTTTCTTTTTTTTTTTTTTTTGCTTTCATTTTTTACCTTTCTATTAGATTTTCAATATCACAAAAACCAAACTAGTCTGCTTAAATTCAAATAAATGGAAAATCCATACAAATAAAGGACAATCCACTTAAGGTAAATTATTTCAGGCTTCAGTTCATCATCAGGATTTTTTTATATGTTCTACCCAGCACTGTAACTCATAGTGTGACTATAGGAGAATCTGAAGGTTTTATGATGATTTGATGACTGAAAATGCTTTCCTTAAAAGGGGTTGTTCAAAATGTTTATATTTATGACCTCTCAGGTCATCAGTATCTGATCACTGGGGTCTGACTTCTGGCCTGTTTGAAGTGGCTGCACTGTTCAGGTGAGTGTTGCAGTCTCTTCGTAGGCCAGTGACATCACATTCATTGGTCACATGGTCTAGGAACAGCTGTTTCCCATTGAAGTGGATGCTGCTGAGCTGCAATGCCAAGGAAAGCCGCTATACAATGTACAGTGCCGAGTTTGGTAAGCTACAAGTTGGCCGCTCACTGGAGCAACGTAGCCTTCTCAAACAGCTGATTAGCGAGGTGGCAGGTGTCAGACCCCTAATCTGAGGACAGATCATCAATATTAAACACCCAAGAAAACCCTTTATATGCATAGTCCTATATCTATGTGAATAAAAGGACATATATCACATACTCTCACTGTAGATACTCTCAACATACTTCCATGATATCAATGGGCATGATATAATACTTCAGTTTTCCTGCTATGATATTGCATACTTACTGAGATGTTCGCATTATAATATCAACTGATATGGGGCTCAGTGGCAGTGATCAGCCATAAAACATATTTTATATGAAATTTTCTAAGAGATCAATCAGTGATTAAGTATGTACAGTACGTGTTGTCAATAGTGTTGATCGCCAATATTCTAATTGCGGATTTTTATTGTGAATATCGGCACTTCGAGAAATAGCGAAAATCTTGAATATAGTGCTATATATTCGTAATCGCGAATATTCTATTTTTTTCATCGGTACTACTGCTTCTTGCTTGTGGGCCAATGAGAAGGCTGCAATATCTTTGTCAGAGCTTAGCAACATCCCTAGCAGCCAATTGAAAAGTTGCCTACCCTTTACTATATAAGAAACTCCCGAGCAGCCATTTTCTGCTGTTTTTTTGCAGTTCTGAGAGAGAAAGCAGTGTTATAGCAGACTCATCTGCATCCTTATTTAATTACATTAGATAGTTAGCTCATATATATAATACATATAGTGATATAGTGTAGCTGATATGTTCCAGTGCAGGGTTATAGGTAGGGTGATAAGAATTACTGTACTGTGATAGGGATTAGTGTCTCTGTTAGACACAGTGCTGTGATGTCACAACAATACTTAGTGCACCAATCACTAACATCTACTTAGACCTGATAAAATGTGAAGTTGCACGTATTGCGCAAAGAAATGCGCATCATTAGTGCTGATTTGCATAATCGTGAAAATAATGACTGGAGATGGCAAATTGTAGAATTCGCAAATTTATAGCGAATATTTTGCGAAATATTCACAAAATATTGCAAAAACAAATATTTCATATGCCGCTCATCACTAGTTGTCAATGGTAAAGGGGAGAAAGCCTCTGCTAGATAGTTCTGGCAGCAGCTTATCTCCTTGGCAATGAAAGGCTGAGACACTTATCTTCCACAACATTTGCTATCAGGTAAGGATTGGGAGGCCACCATAAATATTAGATGATTGACCAGTCAAAATAGTCAGATTCACCAAACATACAATATTGGGCGAGATTTCTCAAAACTGGTGTAAATGAAAACTGGCTTAAATGCCCATAATAAGCAAACAGATTCAGTTTCTTTGGAGGATGAAAGATGGAATCTGATTGGTGCTATGGGAAACTAAGCCAGTTTTCCTTTACACCAGTTTTGAGAAATCTCTCCTACTGTATTGGCAACCATGTCTCAAAAATGTTATAAAACTGCTTAAAAAGTTCTGTTTTTTTTTATTTTTTTGCCCTCAAAAGACACAACACATAACTGTAGGAAACAGTGCCTTACGGGCCTCCACACAAATTTGCTTTGTCATTTTTGACTGACTAAAAAATATGGTATATAGAGAATCTGTTCGCTATTTTTTCATACTGCATGTATTTTTTATGGAATTTATTTTAATTGTGTTTATTCAAAACTACTGTGTGAACCATATTTCTTACATTTTTTTAAATTTATTTTTTACCTATAGAGAGCGTATTGTTAAAATGCCAGAAAAACTCCACTAACAATGCAAATGTGTAGTTTTTTAAAAGAGTATATCTTGTCCAATAGGAATGATAAAAACCCTACAATCACTGCAGTTTTTGTATTGGCTTTTTGAGATAATTTCCTAGTGTTTTTTGTCCCTCAGCTTTTTTTTTTACAACTTTTTTCCTAACGATTGCATAATCTAGATTTAGCTTTTTTTCGGGAGTTTTCCCATTGACTTCTCTATAGGAAATACATTGTGTCTAATGTGTGTGGCTATCTTAAAGAGAACCTGTCACCAGGAAATTCTCTGGTTGTGGACTACTGTACCAACTAACCGGTTTGATTTTGGGCAATTCTAAAGACCTTATCCTGATCATCCCCTTTTTTCACCTTTTAACCCCTATACAAGGTTCTGGTCGCCACTGCAGGGGACCCACCAGGCTGCTGCCTCTTTGAATAGTCCCGGTGTAGTTGGTAGCTGACCCATAAGGATCAGAGACAGCAGTCCGAAGCACCAAGGGGTCAGGTGGAGGTCAAGGCAAGCAGAGTTTGTACAATTCCCGGAAACTAAATGAGGTCAGGGCAGGCAGTGGAGTATCAGAGTTAAGGCTCATGCACACGACCATTGTTCAGCCGTGGCCGTGTGCACCCCGCATCATAGATGTGAACCCATTCACTTGAATAGGTCCACAATCTGGAAGTCAGTGCGGAATGGAGGCACAAAACCCCACAAAAGCACTGAGGAGTGCTTCTGTGGGGTTTCTGTCCGTGCCTCCGCACAACAAAAAAATAGAACATGTTATATTTTTTTGTGGTGCGGACAGATCATGGACCCATTCAAGTTTAATTGGTCTGCATCCATCACGGCAGCGGCATGGAAATTGCAGCCCCCAATGCATGGAATGGCTGAACAATGGCTGTGTGCATGAGCTCTTAGTAAACAGGCAGGAATTCGGTACACAGACAAAAAGAATAGCACACCTTTAATAGTAAACCAGTAAATTAGGAACCTAAGCTCAGGCAAGGAGTGAGAGGACAGAGCAGCACTCATAGCAGAAGCTGATTAACAATTTGAAACAGCCATGCAACACATAGAGCAAGGAGAAGATGGGAGTGGTGGTGGTGATAGCAAAATGGGAGTAGTAGTACTTCAATGAATAATGCTTCTAATAGAAGTAATAGGCTTCAACAGACATGGCCACCGATATAACAGAGATCAAGTAGTAGAAGGATAAGAAAAGAACCTGAATGATGCAAGAGATAGCTAAAATGAAAAGTATCATTTCATTTCACTGTGGCAGTCCTACAAGGCAGTACCTGGTTTAAGGGCGACTTTCCTGGTGACAGACTTTCTTAATAAAAATTGAACTTTTTTCTGATCTCATATAAAAACTTTTATTGTTCAGATTAGAGAACCATAGGGAAGTGTGGGAAATGATATCAGCTACATAAACATAGTCTAGCCATATTGACTACATAATGGCATTTTCTTTTCCTATGTTCTAACACAACTCAAGGAGTTTAAACATTTACTTGAAGTATAATAATAGGCAGCGTTGTTAACCTTGTATTTTTTTTAGGTCTTTGCAACATTCAACCAGGAAAAATGAAATTTTTAAGGTCAAAGAACGTCATGCTATGATCTGAACCTAGGTTACTGACAATAAAATTACTACTAACCTGCTCTGTCATCCATAACCAATTTAATACCCTGACTGCTATTTGTTCACTCCAGTCTATAGTCTGCCTGAACATCTTTCTCTCTCTCTATTCTTTAAGAAGATGACAGCAGCTTCTGCTAAAAGAGTTTTATAAGGCAGGTAGCTGACAGCAGAGCGTCTCTGATAAAACTTCTACCATTTTCACTATAAAGGTTATTTCTTCAGCAGTTCTGCTTATAGGTGACAGTTAACATGTTATAAGGTCTTTCTTGTTTGTACCACTTGCTGGATATCTTCCACATCTGATGACAGTGATAGGTTTCCATGGTTCATATGAGGTCATAGTAATCTTTTGTGTCTTTCAGTTATTGGCTGTCTGGATAATGTCTAGCTATGTGGTTACTTTGTTAATGGCCATTGTGAATATGTCAATAACTAGGAGCGTTAGTTGCATCCAACTAATTTATCATACCAGATGAAGGAAAAAGTGAATGAGCTACGTAAGAATTTTACACAGTAGAAGCAATTGTGCGCATCAGCCAGAAGGTTCTCAGGTTCTCCACAATGACAAAGACATTACAAAAGTTAATCAAGTGGAGCTGTCATTGATTTGCACATGCAAAAATATGATTTTGATATATTTCTCACACTATGGATTTAGAGATCAACATGGAGGCCGATTTTAGGTATTTATGGCAATATATAGATCATGCTATGCATCATCTATATTTAAAGAAGATTATTTGGGCTCTGGGAGATTATATAGTGAAATAAATGAATTCCCTATAATCTGAAAACTTTTTATAAAAAAGGAGGAACTACCCATGAAGATAACCCACTCTGGTATCTGGCTTCTTGGACCACTGCATGTTTTTCGCCACTGCATGGGAAATGCGGTATTGCATACTGGTCATGCACATGTATTCCTAACCATGTAATACAAGAACTACCCACGTCTATATAATGCCCTTATCCCCAATTACGAATTACAGAATGAATTGCCTTGACCATATCTTTAATGCACAGTCAACTGCTTCTACTAATAATAGGGATCAAGATGCTGGCCATAAATTTTAAACATGTGTTTGTAATAATTACACCAACTACAATCAGCTAGTCTTAGTCATGTAGAGCATGTTGAGATCACAGAACATGATTCACAATTTGTAACTATTAATGCTCTCATCTATAATTTCTCCCAACACACCTGTTAAATTCTTTCTTCTGTTCGCCTAACTGCTGTTTCCAATCAAGATGAGTTTTTTTTTAATCTTAACAATCTAACGTAAAACTGATGCCTTTATTCCAACACCTTGTGGAACTACTTTCATAATGGAAATAAAATGCCATATTAAACATAATTCAAATTAAGAAAAAAAAAAAAAAAAAACGGTTTTGACTTGAATTTTGGAAACAAAGATTCTTGACTCAATCTTATGTTAACCCCATCTGAGAATGTTGTGACATAGTGTGCCAAAGCATGACATGATGTGTCGGAAAAGTACTGCTTGAGTTTAGACAAACGAATAAACTTACCAGTGGCGGAACTAGAACTGACTGGGCCCCACAACAAAGTTTGAACGGAACCCCTTTCGCCAATCGGATACCCTTAATGGAGACCTCAGAACTGATATGCTCACATCTCTTCTCTTCCTACAAGAACGGTGAATAATACCATTGAGGGATGAGTAATACCAGTGCTAGAACTGTGAGCACTGTACTCACCGCTTCCTGGGCCCTGAAAATAAATCCATTTGTCCTCCTCCTGGGCCCCTTCCTGAGTTTGGGCCTAATTGATTCCCCTGCTTCCATGGTAGCTACACCCCTGGAACTTACAGTGTATAAATGTATTTAGATATGTGAAGCATAAAACTATCGGAATTTTTGTCTATCTATCAATCTATCTATCTATCTATCTATACAATTATCACATTTATTTTTTTAAATATACTATTTTAAAATCTGCTTTAGAATAAAAGAAATCATATTATTTGGTTATAATCAATATCTTCAGTCATGACTGCAGCGTTATATCCTGCAAGACATTTAAACGTCACAGTGGGTGGAGTATCTCATCCTGACATGACATATTAAAAAGATAATAATGAAACTTTATTAGTAATTAAGTTAAAATGAGGGGAGGCAATAGACCTGTCTGATGCAGAGAGGGACAGTTTATTAACCAGCTGCAATCAGACAGATTAAAAATGGCCTAATGGCAGAACTCTAAATGTAGAGCATGCGTGTAAGGCCAGGACACGGCCAGGCAGGAACATATGCCCCAGTGCAATCGGCACTCGTTATTCCCCACCAGGGTAAATGTGTCCTATAATCGAGGGTACCAGGCAATCAGAAGAGAACTCGCAGCTCAAGGTGTGCCAAAGCATCAATATTAAATGGACTATGGCACACTATTGATAATAGTCTGCAGTCTGCCTACAATTGCCCTCATTCACATAGCAGAGGGAGGCGAGGATCTCACTGTTCTTGTTAACCTCAGCCTCATGTGTTACTACCTCCACACTGACACAATACAATTGACCCTAACCCTGCCTACAAAGCCATGTCCTAATCTCAGGATTACAGCTCAACACGTTTCTATGTGGCCTTATCCATGTCACGTGTCCTCAGGAGCTGATATGAAGACGGTAGCCTGAGCTAAAGAGGCGCCCTGCACAGTTGTGTGCTTAGGCTCCGGCATATGATGGCCGTCACAATGGGTAGCCCAAATGAGATACCTTCCTGACTGTGCCAAAATCATAACTGGAGGTACTGTACAGAAAATGTAATAATACAATACTATAGCCCATATTAATATGTAGATTACTACAGCCCTGTTTAATATGTTAATTGCTATGTTTCCTATTGTTATAGTTGTTGTAGTTGAAATTCACCTCTTTACCATCTACAATGACCTAATGTTCACCTCTCTCGTTAATTCCTCCCTTGCATGCCTCTAAGATTTCCCTGAAGCTAAACATATATTTTTGAACTTTTTACCTTTCCTTATCACAATTTACTTTTGGCACAATTATGGTATATGTTGTTGCAGAATAAGCCATGCCCCTTCATCTCTAAAATACTCCCAAAAAAATTGTGCCACACAACTCGTGCACCAGAATTCTGCCCTATTTTCATTAGTAATTATACCCAGCTCTGCTACTTGGCTAAAAACAACAATGAAAGAATACACTGGATCAGGGATCAACAACCTTCGGCACCACAGCTGCTGTAAAACTATAACTCTCAGCATGCACCCATACTAGGCTGCTCTTGTAACTTCTATAGAAGGGAAATGAGGATTCTAGGAGTTGCAGCTGGAGAACAGCTGGAGTTCCAGAGGTTGCTGATCCTTTCACTATACACAAAGTTATGAGTCCAACTTCTTACGGAATCCCCAGAAATCTCAGTAATGATTAATGGCTGGTTGCTCTGTATCTGCATGCACAGTATCCCGTCAATCACTGTTAGGGTTGGGGAAGGTGGAAAGAGGTTTGGGGTATTTGCTCCTAAATACAATGGACTCATAACAACTTGCCTGGTGTATTTTTGATCATTACTATTAGCCAAATTGAATAATTTTTTTTGTGCCATTTCAGCTAATAGTAGAGTGGACCTGCCCTTACATAAGACAGTCTGATGACAGATTTGCTTTAAAAAGAACCTGTCACCATGAAATATAATGCAATCTGCAGGATGCATGTCATAGAGCAGGATGAGATGAATAGATTTATATAGTTTTATGTGAAAAGATTCAGCAAAACATTTATACATTTAATTATCTGTTCTTTCTGAGTTCAGTTGTACAAAGGAAAAGTGTTATCAGTGACTGACAGCTATCTCTGTGTACACACTCACACAGAGAATGCTATCAATCACTGATAAGATAAGAAATAATATTTACATGTATAAAATTCAAAGGTTTGCATCCTTTAAAAAAAAAAAAATTATATTAATCTGCTTAGCTCCTCCTGTTCTATAACATGCTGCCTGCAGATTGTACTGCATTACAGGGTGACAGGTTATTTTTGAGCAGTTTACTAGAGATGAGTGAATCAATTCTAAAATTCAGAAATTCAACCCTTATTCTTTTGAAAAAGTTCTTATTTTCCAAAACTCATTTTGTGTGATTGACAGAGAGAGATAGAAGGAGGGAAAGAGACAGATGAGAGAGAGACAAAGGGATAGAGAGGGAGAGAGAGAGAGAGACAAAGGGAGAGGGAGAGAGAGAAAGACTTTGCTAGGCAATCAGAGCATTTTCCATTTGGGTCGAATTTATTTGGATCCAAATAGAATTTTCTGAAATTCTCCTATCTCTGCTGTCTTCCATCTCCATCCAAATACCTTAAAAATACCCCCACTCTATTTTGCCACTACCAGACCCTGTCAATCAAAACAGGGAGGAAGGGGCTGACCACAGAAAATAATGAAGCATGGGTACAAGAGCAATGGTGACAATCTCATTGCTACAAAGTCCTAATTTGCATAGTAAGGCTACTTTCACTGGCGTTTTTGGATCCGCTTGTGAGATCCGTTTCAGGGCTCTCACAAGCAGTCCAAAACGGATCAGTTTTGCCCCAATGCATTCTAAATGGATAAGGATCCGTTCAGAATGCATCAGTTTGGCTCCGTTCAGTTTCCATTCCGCTCTGGAGGCGGACACCAAAACGCTGCTTGCAGCGTTTTGGTGTCCGTCTGATGGAACTGAGCCAAACGAATGCGTCCTGACATACAATGTAAGTCAATGGGAACGAATCCGTTTTCAATGACACAATATGACACAACAGAAAACGGATCCGTCCTCCATTGACTTTCAATGGTGTTCAAGACGGATCCGTTTTGCCTATGTTCATGATAATACAAACGGAGCCGTTCTGAACGGATGCATGCGGATGTATTATCAGTGCGGATCCGTCTGTGCAGATACATGTCGGATCCGCACAAGACGCCAGTGTGAAAGTAGCCTAAGAAAAAAAAAATGGAATGGAGCCTCTGATCAACAAAAGATAAACAGCACAGTAATCGGGTGAACCACAGCTATATGTCTATGCAAACTATTTCACAGGGAGATTGCTGGTGACAGATTGCCTTTAAATTGATCTCTTTGGGCAGAGCCCTCCTCTCCTATATAATTTTTATGCCCTTTATCAAATAATAAATTACACTAATGTTATCCAATCAATAGAAGCATACAGATAAAGATGAAAAAAGATTATGTATTTATCACCAGATCCTATTGATACTATGGGACCTAAATTAAAATGATTTTGATTTAAATAAAAAAGTATAATTTAATATATAAGCTGTAATCTATTTTTAACAAAAAACAAAACATGGGTGCAGTCTAAAAGGGCGCTCCTTACTATAAGCTATCAACAAGCAAGTTAAACCACCCCCTGAAACCCCGATCAGTCTATTCTAAGGGTGTCAATGGGGAAATCACTTGAAGATGCATTTCTAATCCATTATTTGGTATTACAGTGATGTTGGAAGAATATGACCTTGTTTATTTCATAATTAGCACTTTTATCTATAACGTTTTGTGCTTCAACATTGTAGCTCTCATATACCATGAATTACATTAGGTTTGAATTTTTTTTAATGAATATATTGTGAATTTTTCATTCATACATGCAAATGTGTAAAAAAAAATCTATAAAGCGATGATATAGTTTTCTTGTGCTATAAATCCTTTTGAAATTGTGCTGGGTTACAAATCTCAGAAACTAATTTGAAATGGATTTTCTTCTAAAGTCATACAAAATTACATCCAATTTTGTTAAATAAGAGCAAGGTAATAAACAGCAGAGAACTTGGAACATTCATAGCTTAGGTACTTTTGCAAGAAACTTCAGTCTATATTTCATTTACATGATGGACATTGATGTTAATACAGGTCCATCATGGAGAAATAAATGGTAATTGTGTGTGTGTGATGGGGGGGGGGCAGGGAATAGTAGTCAGTTTCAAGCTTAGGTTCAAGCTTTAGAGCACTTAGGTCAACCCAGGGATGTTTACTTTTCCACCAATTTGAGAAACAGAAGTTGTTGGAGCCCAAGAAGTCAGCATTGTTCTTCCTCTGTTATTCAAATGTATGTAAAAAATTGACAAGTGGGCATAACCATTCTTCTTGCCAATAAAAAAGGGTTTTTTTTACACTCTGCCGCTATCCAGTCAGTGATAACAGTGACAGACCTTGTAGGAATGTGTCCTATTGACAAGGAAAATGGAAACACTCAGTTGTCCATTGCAGAACAATGCACAAATGCTGCATTCTAAGAAAATATGCTCCCAAATCATTTGTTTTTATGCAATGTAAGTATTTATTTCACATGCATCTCAGGAGAGCTGACAGGTCCTTTTCGAAATAGTTGCGTGGGAGGAATGTGTTCCTTGGCAAGTATGCAGTAGATCCGTTCCATTTCCATTATAAACTCTCATTAGAATACCAAAAATCCTGACACCAGGTTAACCATTGTTAATGTCATTATATTGGACAAAATTAGTACCTTGTTGGCTTTATTCTCCCTCATGGGTGGTAGTTGATGGCAATATATGTACATAATGAACTAAACCTTTTCTTCTTTGATTCTCTGCAATATTTAATTATCCAGCAATTTGTTGTCCTAATTGTTTGCATTGTATTTCTCTTAACCAAGCTAGGGCAATGTGAAGATTAAACAGAGCTATGTTCGGTATAATTCACGTCAGCTCTAACGCACATGCTTTTTATGCCTAGAGTTATTATCGCTGATCGAGCCGTGATTGGAATAGTGTACACAGAAATCTATGCCATCAGTCACACATATGGAGACTGGCACTCTATAGAGTCCTGATTGTGTTCACTTATTCTTTTCCTAAAGCTTTCTGCAAGAGCCGACAATTTATTTTTCAGCCTAGCAAGCAAAGTGTGTTAACCTCCTTCGCTGCCAGAAGGATTTGTTTAAAAGTCTTAAATCTATTGTACATTTTAATGGCTTGAAAGCCTGTTGTCTATCTTATAACAATCTTAAAAAATCTTAAAATAAATTGTGCTAATGGACAATGGATTGAAAATGTGGTTTATTTTTAGACATAGGCGATCCAAACAATGCCTGCTCACTAATCTAAGAACATAAAGGCATGGAATGGTCAAAATCCATAATCAATCTATTAAAAAACCACATACAGCGCATGTAGATCAACATTGTTTGGTAAAAGTTGACAGGGGAGGGGGAACTAGTCCCACTCACCTGATGTTGTGCTGGGTGCACAACAGCCCAAAAGACCTGGAGTGGTGGCTGCAGCATAGTGGTTCCGCCAGAATGATGTCTGGAGACCAATACAAATAAACGTGGAAAAAGGAACCTTGAATTGGCGCTGCTACTCAATGATGGATTCAGAAAGCTGGCATCTCTTCTAATATTTATTGACCATGTCAAAATGATGCATTTTGGGTCTTGACTAGTTCCGTCATCAGGTACTACGCAATGTGATTGTACATCGTCAGTCTATATATGAAAGAGATGCCAGCCTTCTGAATCCATCATTGGGTAGAAGAGCCAATTGAATGCTCCTTTTTTCCGCATTTATCTTGAAAGATCAAAAGACAGACATAAAATAAATTCTAACATGTCAATCAATTTTAAAAATACAGATTCTACAGATTGTATTTTAAAAATACATTTTCGCACAAAGTTTTCAGGTATTATTTTTATGCAAATTAGTTGACGTTAGTCAAACCAGCAACTCTTCCAAAAAGAAGAGCGACCCATCTATAGAAAGCTGTTTCAGAGTTCTTGCAACCCATCAAGACAGAGCATGTTATTAGTTGGATGAATGAGATACCTTAACCAACCAGTACCCTATTCTATTATGAACAGAGGCAAAAACCCTGTAATAGTCAATAGATGCGTCACTCCTCCTTTTGAAGGAGTGTCTGATTTGGTTGACACAAGCTAATTTGCATACTTGACCCATGGAACATTGACTGTGAATAGATCTCCAGATACCTGTTGGGTCTCCTCAATGACAACAAAATGGTGTGATGAGTAAATTCTTTAAAATTTGACTCAAGTTCAATTTGGCCAAATCAACTGTCCAATTCAATTGGAGTCCGAATAACTTCTATTTGAATTAAAAGTGCTCTGATTACCTGGAAAAGTCTCCCATCACTCTCTCTCCCCCTAATTATCTCAAAGTAAATGATATGAAATTTGAGTTCGGCAGAATCAGAACTTTTTGAAAAATTCAAATTGATTGGCTCATCTCTAACAATGACCCATTACCCCCCTCCTCCAACAAAGGTATTATTTCTACATAAGAATACTATTACAGATTCTGCTTTTTCTGTGAAAGTAACTGTATTTCCTCCTTAAGCCATCTTGATCTATAAATATAATTTAGGAGGCCAACTGGATATTTATTCCAATCATGTCTATGACAAGGAATTGATTTCTCATTCTAAGGGACATGTTACAATCAGCTTTTATCACAACCAGGGAAAAATGAATCAGTCTCTTGATGCTAATTCAGAAAGGCTGGTATTACAGCCCCTTATGAGAAAATCTAAAATGAGCAAACTGGGCAGCTGTCATTTCATCTCATCTGTCTGACATTATTACAGGGTAGAACGACTGCCGTAGGTAACCTGTCCTGTTGCAGCCCATGAGAGACATTTTTTAGTCTGCAATTAAGCACTTACCCTACAGAGCAGCAAATGACAGGCCTGCAGTGATGTGCAGGGTGCCAGCTGGGGACTGTCCAGCTGTGTCATCAAAACATGTCCTAGAACTGTCACATTCTAGGCAGTGCGGCCTTTTATTAATAAAACACACAACTCATTTTACATATTTTCTGGAATATAAAACGTCAGTTGGCTGATTTAGGTCTTTCAGCTACATGTAGTGAATATTGTTTTATAACTTTTACATGTACCAGTACTGAAAAGGACACCAGAGGCGTGGGGTGTGAGAAAGAGGAGGAATGTACAATGACTTTCTTCTATGGAGAGATTGTGGGAAACAGAATCTGATTGGGATATAGCAGTGCGCTCACTTCCTAGGGTTCTGTGTTGGGCACAGTTCCAAATACTAATTGAAGATGGAAATATCATATTGTTTAGTTTCACATCTCATATGCTGTAAAATTGTTATAAGAACCCTGGTGCTGGTTGACTTGGCATGTTTTGGCATGCATTCAAAGATAAGCTTAAGCTTTTTTTGCGGCTTCATTTGTGTCTTCTCCGATGCAAGTGGTTCCAGACTACCTCCAACCTGAAGACTATAATGTTTATGGAGCTGAACCTTAGACTGTTGAATCAATTGTGACTGAAGACTGTAACCCAGCCAGCCCACTAGGCACTGCAGATGTACGCCGCATGTGTACTGAGGACTGTGATTACTGGCCCTGTTAAAGTGTACCATGAGACACACTGTGGCCTGAGTAAACAGATTGACCTGTACCTAGTGGTGCCCACCTGCTGTGAGTAAACTGTGTGAGTAAATGAAGAGTTTATACTTTTGCTAGGGGCAATGCAGCAAGCAAATGAGGAAGCAAGGCTGAGGATGGGAGTGGCAGTGGCTCTGACTATAGGTTGTGTCACATTGGTTACCCTCAGGCCATAGGCCCCTAGAACTGATGCAAGGAGAGGAGGGTAAAGTCTTATCGAAAGCCCTCATAGAGACCCTCGGGATATAATAATCAATAAACTAAACGGTCAGAAGACCTGGACAGAATCCCTTTAGGGGTCTCTAACTAACAGTGTCTTAATATAAAAATATATCTTTATTAGTTCTTGTATAAAACTGAAAAGTGAAAAAGAAAAAAATGTATCTAAAAATATTAGTAACAGTTAGACCAATTTAATTAGTAGCTACTAGTGGTTGCTAGCGGCAACTAAGGGACCTGTGGTATCTGACCTATTGTACAGTCACCCCCAGGTGCACTATTAGTATAGATTATGAAGGTTACATAGTGTCAATACTTGGCACACTACTGCAATTTACAGGGGCATGTTAGATACTACCGTGTGCTGCAGCCTGAATTAGGTGTCTGTGAGAGTTGGGTGTTGTCTTTATCACAGTGAAAGGTGGCACATCTTTTAACAGTCTATCTATGTGTGGCCTGAAATTTGGTTACAGACCACACACATGTATCGACTGTTTCAAAGAGCCTGGCGTGTGTTGTGAACCAGTAGGAGTCAAATTTAACCTCCATTGCACGCAGCTTTAAAGGGAACCTGTCACCAAGAAATTCACTGATGAACCAGGCATGCTGACTTGTAGGGCTCACTCTGCTGAATATAATGATACCTTTCACTTGGTGATCTGTTGCTTTATTTTGGAGAAATAGTACTTTTAATCCATATGCTAATTAGCTGATTTGAGTCCAGTAGTTGATATGAGTCCAGCGTTTTTTCTATTCAGATCAATAATTTTATTAATTGTTTATTAAACGTGTGTATCACCCCATGAACAAACTCGCCCTTATTATATTTACTAACTTCAATAGTATACTCCTCCACTTTTTTTAGCTTAGTAATATAATACCTTAGCATTCCCTGTTGTTCATTTTCCCGCCAATTATTAAAATGAATGAATGATGTAATAAACCACGCCCAAACGTTCTCTTTACTCACCTAGGTCCACACGCCAGCGTGCACATGCTATCTGAGGGTACAAGGTTTATTTGTGGGTTGTATCTCTATATTGCTTATTATGTCGTCTTGAATATGCATTACATTATTTATCTTTGTGTGCATGCTGAGCGCCAGTGAGCTGGCTATCTTGTATTTTAAAGCCTGCATTTTGGGCTTGGTGTGGATCTAGTATGTGTGTCGGTTTTATCATATCCCATATCACACGGTTTATTGTATACAATTTTTAAGGTGTATGTGTGTATTTTGTCCTGTTTTTGTACAATAAAAATTATCGTGCTTTATATAGCATTTGGTGGATGTACATTTGTATGGTGGCCACTTTGTTCCATTTGGGACATTTTGTTGGTATAAAATAGACTCCCTAAGCATGTTACTGCAAGGCACATTGTTCTACACCACTATGTAGGCTCACTGCTGCCAGGAAATAGCTGTTTTTTAACTCGATTCACCACTAATAAATTGGGATCACATTTTTTAAAAATTTGCTCATCTCTAGCTGTAATTTTATGAACCTATAAGTTTTAAGGTGGCACAGTGACTGACATCTTTGTCTTGCAACTCTATGGTTCTGAATTAAGCTACATCTTCATCTTTCCCCGCATTTTTTCTAAAATCCGCGATGAAGAGTTGACAAAATTCTAATGAAAGTGCAAATACTTGTTGTCCCTTTTAAATCTATTCCTAAGGCTACACAACTTAATTCTTAACGGTTTCTTGGCTGTCAGACATCCAGGTTCTTTTTAGTTGACAGGCAATCAATCAATTAACTGCAATATAATTCAGGAAGAAAAAGTGTTTATTGAAGCAGGTTGTCAATGGTGCAAGGTTGGGCAATTTCAAATAAAGCTTAAGTTAATTAGACTTGAAAAAACAATCTCTTATAATGAAGAGCAGGGTCAACATAGCTGTACGTGTATTTCTGAATAAATAAATACATCTTCTGCTAATTGACACCAGTGTACTCACGTATTGGGCCTCAATCTATGCAAAATGCAGAGTTATTTTAATTAAACATAAAATTACTATATGGTAGAGGTATTTTCATCTCACAGTAATTACATATTTTAAGGATATGCTATTACTGATTAATGTTGGGGGTTTGACCACTGGTACCTCTACTGATTCTGAGAAGGAAGGCCCTTTAGCATTGAATTTGCAATGTGGCCCTTTCACAGCTTTTTCCCGCACATTCCAACTCCGGCCATTACTTTGTCTCATAGCTCTGTTCAAGTTAATGAGTCCTGCCTCAGTTCCCAGCTGCCTGGTAGCCGAAGCACCACTGTGCAAGTAAACACAGGAAAGGAGCCACAGCTATCAATCAGCTTATACATTCTAGGGATCATTAGGGTCCTAGAGGTCAGTCTATCAGGTGATGGCATATCATACATCTTTAACTCAGCATGAGCCGTGTAATAAAAATGAGTCTTCTTCAATAGGTTGTGGGATAAATTGAATGTACAGATTAAAATGGCTGGCATGCCTGCTCTGTTACCAAATATATATTATATATATATATATATATATATATATATACATATATATATATTTGACAGTATTGCAAAACGTACAGTAGGTGAGATTTTAATTTAATTTTACTTGTATATTTTCTTTTATTCTTACTTTTTTATTTGCAAATATTTGTGCTTTCCCAAGGGGAGATATTAAAGGGGTTTTGCAGTGCTGCAATATTGATGACCTATCATCATTATCAGTTCAGCTGGGGTCTGATTCCTGGCTGCCCTACTGATTAGATGCTTGAAGAGGTAGCATTGCTTGTGTGAGCAATGCTTCCATTTCAATATTACATGCGCGTTGTTCTGCTTGTAGTGTAATTACAACTGCTTGTCCCTTTCAATTCTATGTGATGAGCAGTTCTTATAACACTGCACCACCACTGTAATAAGAGACACCAAATTAGCACCGGGTATCCATTTTTATCAAAGGGTTGGCTATAATTTGCTTCTAAATAACACCGAATCATTGAACGCACAACACCATAAATTACAAAGAATATAACTTTATATGATTAGAAAATAAACAAAAATAGTAAAATATACCATAAGACTAGCAATAGCACCAATGTAACACAAACAATGAAGAAAATAGTAGAGGACCGCAGGGTCAGCACATGAAGGGTACACACAAAAAGTGCATAATAACAAGCAAACCACACTCCATGGCTTTTAGTAAACAGTACTAGCCCCAGAACAAAAATTCCTCTATAAAGGCAGAACAAAAGCTAAAGAGTGATGCAAAGTAGTAAAGTAAACCCTCCACAAATGTGTTGATCCTGCATTCGCCTCCTCCCAACCCCGTTTCGCCCAAACTGGCTTCTTCCAGGGATGAGAGGGCGGATAGGTAATTTTGAAGCAGAAGCAGCACGAGCTCTGATACCACTTCAAACAGCTGATTGGCATTGGTGCCAGGAGTCGGGCCCCTACTCAGCTGAAATTGATGTCCAATTCAGAGGATAGGTCATCAATATTTTAGCACTGCACAACCCCCTTAGGTGTAAAAAAACAAGAACCTATTTTTCGGTTTAAACTCCCCTTTTTCACTATTATACTTTCTTTTTTTTACCTGGGATTTATATTTTGTTTTACACCTAAAATAGAAAAATAGAAGGATTGAGTAAATTTTGCATTCTGAGAAAATATACATCACATCTGTTCCATAACTTAATTTGTAAAATCTTTTCCAAGCGTTTTACAACTGAAAGGTTTCCTGTACCAGTTAAAACATAATAGACATGATTAAAATGGAGCAATACCCCTCAACCTCCTTCAGATACTGATTTATAATATGTGTTCTATGCATCCTTTTAAACTGCACAAGTTGATTTATTGGATAATCAATTCTTGTATCTGTCTAATACTTTCAAGTGATCCATCAGTGACACACAGTCAATCTTGCTTGAAATGCGGAGCACAGTTTCTGTGCCACATCCTGGGAGAGATCGTAAGGGCATGCATCATTTTTCATTTCTTTCTGTTCTTTTTTTTTGTAATTCATTGGTTTCTATATAATCTTTTATCAGTGTGGTGTGCAGTTCTTGGACAAGTATTTTAATTTCCTTATCCTTTTGCATAGAACATATGTTTAAGCAGAAGTCATGTATAAAGTACTCCTTCTTAAACCTAAAATCAGAAGAATTGAACATATTTGACTACTGACACAATTGTGGAGTAAAAAAAAAAAAATCACAAGTTATGATGCACACTGTATTTGTGTCATAATTTGAGATTTTTTTTTAGCTTATTGCAACTTTTCTAAAGTGTTGAGAAAGGAGTGGTGTTAATCAGGGATGGGACTTAGTGGGGGTGCGGCTTAGCTGGAAGGCATGGCTTCCAACCACCCACTTGATTTACTATAACTTGCTCTAAAAATTGGCGTAAGTTATAGCTCAAGTCTAAGCCAGCTCCTGGGTGGCATAGACTTGAGCTTCTGGTGCAAGGACTGCTAGAGATATGACTAATTTATTAAGCCCCTTACTTTGTCCTAAAAAAGTATTATATTGAATAGTCAAAAAATCATATGTACCCAAAAATGGTACCAATAAAAATGTCAGCTCTTCCTGAAACAACAAAAAATACACATATTTTGTATTGTCGTGTTCGTAACAACCTGCTCTCTAAAAACAGCACATGATCTAACCTGTCAGATGAACACTGTAAAAAACAAAAAATAAAAACGGTGCCAAAACAGCTATTTTTAGTTACTTTACCTCACAAAAAATGTAATATAGAGCAACCAAAAATCATATATACCTTAAAATAGTACCAACAAAACTACCACCTAATCCTGTAGTTTCCAAAATGCGGTCACTTTTCTGGAGTTTCTACTCAAGGGGTGCATCAGGGGGTCTTCAAATGTGACATGGCTACTTAAAATTATCCCAGTGAAATCTGCCCTCCAAAAACCATATGACGTTTGTTTCCTTCTGCACACGGCCGTGTGGCCGTGCAGCAGTTTACGACCACATATAGGATGTTTATGTCATCTACAGAATCAGGGCAATAAATATTGAGTTTTGTTTGGCAGTTAACCCTTGATTTGTTAGTGGAAAAAAATGGATTAAAATAGAAAATCTGCCAAAAAATTTAAATTCTGAAATGTCATCTCCATTTTCCTTTAATTCTTGTGGAACACCTAAAGGGTTACTAAAGTTTGTAAAATCAGTTTTGAATACCTTGAGGTGTGTAGTTTCTAAAATGGGGCTATTTATGGGTGGCTTCTATTATGTAAGCCCCACAAAGGGATTTAAGACATGATCTGGTCCTTAAAAATTGGGTTTTGGAAATTTTCTTAAAAATGTTTAAGATTTGCTTCTAAACGTCTAAGCCTTCTAACATCCCAAAAAAGAAAAAAAAAATATGTACAAAATAATACAAACATGAAGTAGACATATGGAAAATTTAAAGTAATAACAATTGTAGGAGGTAAATTTGGTATTTTTTTATAAAGAAAAATTAATTTTTTTTAATCACATTTACTGTTATGAAGTACAATATGTAACGAGAAAACACTCTCAGAATGGTTTGGATAAGTAAAAAAGTTTTAAAGTTATCACCACATAAAGTGACACTCCAGATTTGCAAAAAATGGTCTGTTCCTTAAGGTGAAAAATGGCAGTGTCCTAAAGGGGTTAAAGACCACTAGTTTTGTGCTTCTATAGTTTACATTTGAGGTTGAAACAGAATGTATTCATGATAAGCTCCTCTGACAACTCAGGGTCACTTAGCTCTCCAGGATCGCCGTCTTCTCCGCCTAGACGGTTGGCACATCTCAAGAAGCTACTCCAACACTGCAGATTTGGGTGCAAACTGGCCACGACCCGCTTTATTGTCACTTTTATAGGCATCAAAACATAACTCATAATCAAAAATCCTAGGCCGTCTGGCCACAGACTAAACAGTCGTTTTTCCTCTTTATTTGGATCTGCGTCTACAACCCAGCTCCCCAAAACACAACTCAGTGCTTACCTCACACAGGGTTAGAGAGTCCCGGCTCCCACAGGCCTTGGCACAGCCTGCTTCTTCCTCAGACTGGGAGCCTTGATTGAGGAGCTTAGCCCATATTTACCTGAGCTTATCAGCTGGCTGCTAGTTACATTCATTTTCAGCCTGGCTGGTGCAGACAGAGGGAAAACCCTTTTTTCCTAGCCTTTCTTGTTCTCACCCAGCTTCCTTTGTGTGAGATACACCATTTTAATGGCTCTCATATGGCCCTATGGCAGCTCCACTGTGACACTCCTTATAAATTACTGTTCCCCAGATTTCAGTTTTTTTTCTTCTGTTTTTGTTTGCTTCCTAAATGGAAAAGTATGAAATCTTCTGCATACTCTTCATTAAAGATTTTCTCTCATGTTTTATGCATATAAGTCTTTCACCTAGCTGTGGTCCAACTAAACCTGGCATGAATCCTAAAGAGATTCAGATTCTCTTGTTTCTGACTCTCTCTGCTCTCACCCTCCCTTCTATCAGTGATTGAGATAGCATTGGGAGGTTGTAAACAGCAGATCAAAGAGTAGAAAGTGGAAAGAATCCATGGAAAGCAGTAGTGTTGATCGTGAATGTTTGAATAGTGAATTTTAATCGCGAATATCGCAACTTGTAGAATTCACAAATATTTAGAATATAGTGCTATATATTCATAATTTTGAATATTCATCATTTTTTTTTCCATTTGAACACATGATTCCTCTCTGCTTCTTGCTTATGGGCCAATAAGAAGATAGCAATGTCAAGTTCACAACAATACTTAGTGCATTAATCAGTAATATGTAGTCAGACCTGCTAAAATGTGAAGTTGCACGTGGTGCGAAAATAGCGATCACGAAAATTTGTGAATATATTGAAGCAGTCTATCTGCATATAAAGCTATTGTAATGTAGGGGAGGAAATCACACACAAAACTGTTCTCAGGGGAAGATAGCTGTATGCTGGACATACAGATCCAGAATTTATTACTGAGAGGAACATGCCCATATGGGAAATGTCTGGAACTAGGAGTACATTACAAACTGAGTATGAGGAGATTTGAAAATAATTGGTCGGCAGACTGGTTTCTTTTTTATATATATATATACCATAGATAGACATAAGACAAGGTAACTCCATTCATGTACAGCAAAATAAAGATTTTGGGGTTCATTTATTAAAGGGGTTGTCCGAGTTATTATTTTTGTCCTTTGTATGTTTCTAACTAGGCAATTGTAAGGACTTTACCATGCACTTACTGCATCTGCAGTGGCTGCTTTCTCAGATTTCACTGATGGTAACATGACCTGTGATGTCAGCCCCTCTCCCTGCTCTGGTGATGTTTCATGCACAAGCCTGAAAGTGCTGGCCATATCCACCTGCACTGTCTGCTGCTGTCTTCCCTCTGCTGGCTTGTTCAGGAAACTTTAACCCCTTCAGCAGCAGAGAAGGCTGGAGGCTTTCCTAAGTAGCAGCAGGCAGTGAAGAGGCACATGATCTTCCCTCCTCAACCTCCAGACACAGAGCTGACAAATTGGAGGAGTTCTGCAGAGCATTGCACAAGAACAGGTAGAGCGAAGATCCTGTGTGTGTGTCAGCAATGTCATTCTAAATCTGGGACGTGTTGTCTTACACATACAACATGCAGCTGAGTCTCCCAGCAGGCAGACATTTAACTCAAGGCAGCACTATATTCACTCCCTTTGCAGAGCAGGTGAAGGGGCACAGATATTCATAAGGAAACTCCAGAGATTGTTGTTATTGTAGGTAAACAAAGGGCCAGAAGAGTACCAGGGAAATGAGGAAATATAATTTTTTTTTTGCCTAAAACTTGCTTAGCTTAGTTATATATTGCTTGCCATCAGATTTACAGTGCTATATATTTTTTTTTTCATAACTCGGACAACCAATTTTAACAGAAATACATCTATATTAGGTGTATTTCTGCACAGATTATAGCTCAAAGATCCTTTGCCCCATAATCTACGAGATTTCCTCACTCTCGGCAGTTCTGAAAAAGGGGGCGTGACGTGGGCCGGGAAGGGGACGAGCCGACAGGCCCATCTCATTTACCATTTTCTACGCCTGTTTTAGGCATAGAAAAAGGTCTAAATGTAAGACAGCTAGGAAGCTGTCTTACATTTAGAAGCAATGGTGGATCCGACAAAGTTATGTAGAGGCCAGCACTTCTACATAACTGCTGTGGATCCACCGCCAGTTCAGGGTCTTATTAAGACCGGCATCTAAAATACCAGTCTTAATAAATGTGCCCCTTTATTCTTATACTTATTTTACTTATGTAAATACAATACATGACTTTATTATTGTAGCTTTCATGTTTTTATCACAGTTTTTTCACTGTTAATGGACACTTTACACAATAAGTTCATTCTTTACCAAAAACATATTTTTGCTTTAAGAAATTGATTTAAAAATTAGACGCACAAATCAACCATTTAAATGAAAAGTGTCTGCAGTAAATGATGACTGACAAATGCTTATTAATCTCATGCACATAGTAGCATTATTTGTTTATCCAGCATTTGACTTTAGGCACATTTTTTGATGTGTAAAATAGCAGAGAAGGAAAATGTGTACACAAGGCTCTGTTTTCCAAGATTATATCTCTGTTATATCTGTTGAGAATTTAGCTGGTATTTTGAAGGTCATCCACATGTTCAGAACATCACAACATGTGCTTTGTAGATAATAAACAAATGATATTAAAGTCACTATACAATTATCTATGTTAACCAGTGTCTGCCATATCAACAAGAGAGAATAACCTTTCACATTACTTGAAGAGAGATAACCAGGTGTTAGTGGAAATTATACACTATACAACTAGTGGAAATAAGAATTCAGATGTAAATATTGCCCAGAAACATGTATAAACCCCTACAGGACCCTGCCATTTTTCACCTTCAGGACTATGCAATTTTTTGCAAAATCTGACATGTGTCACTTTATATGGTGATAACTTTAAAATGCTTTATACTTATCCAAGCCATTCTGAGATTGTTTTCTCATCACATATTGTACTTCATGACAGTAGTAAATTTGAGTCAAAATATTTCATTTCTATTTATAAAAAAAATATCAAATTTACCAAAATTTCAATTTCTCTCCTTTTAAAACAGATAGTGATACCTCCTAAAATAATTATTACTTTACATTTCCCATATGTCTACTTCATGTTTGGATCACTTTGTAAATTACATCTTATTTTTGAATGTTAGAAGGCTTAGAAGTAGTGTTGATCGAGCACCAAAGTGCTCGGGTAGAACACTTTGACATGCTTGGGTGCTCTACAGAGAAGAACTCGAGCATCTAACCAGGCACCCCCTGCTCTGAAGAGGGGAGGGTGCTGGGTCTTTGCAGAAGATCACTGTACAGTAAGGGTATCCCCCAGTGTGAGTCCGCGGCTTAGTAGTCCCTGCTCTGACTCCATATATAGCTATGTCCATATATGGAGTCAGACCTTGGGGACACCCAGTGTATTTTAATCTAATTTAGCCTCCATTTCTGAAAAGTTTCTGCAGGATTGGAACACATAAATTGTATATCTACGGCTCAGGTCCTCTACAGAAGAAAAAATGTCTTTCTTAGATTTGTTACGATTAATTTCAAAACATACCCAAAAATCTAAATTATGTGTATTGACTAGAAATTAGCAAGAAGGGAAACTACAGTGAATGTTTGCCTGTTAACAAATCAGGCACCTTTTTAGTTTATTTCAACTCTCTGAATTTAGCCAATGACAAGGTAAATAGAGACTTACGTAATTTTGGAATTATTCATATAAAATATTTTACTTTACAGATAAATTGGACAAATAAGTCCATATATGACTGTGTTTCGGTCTATCCTTATAATTCAGTTGTTGGTGTGATTAGGAAAAATGATAAGAGTAAGTACAGGAAGGAGGTTAAACTACTAGTCAGATGGTGTGATGATAACACATTGGCTCTGAATATCGAGAAGACAAATGAGAATAAGCCACGATCCAATTCATATAAATGATGTGGTGGAGAGAGTGATCTTTTATACATTTTCGGGAGTTTCCATCTCTGAGGATATAAAGGGGCTATATAGGGTGATGTTTAACCCCTTAAGGACAAGGCCATATTTCACCTTAATAACCAGGCCATTTTTGCAAATCTGACCAGTGCCACTTTATGTGTGAATAACTTTAAAACGCTTTTACTTATGCAGGCTATTCTGAAATAGTTTTTTTTGTCACGTATTGTACTTCATGTCACTGACAAAATGGAGTAAAAAAAAATCTTTTTTATTCATAAAAAATACAAAATTTGCCAAAAATTTGGAAAAATTAGCAATTTTCCAAGTATTAATTTCTCTACTTCTATAATACATAGTAAAGCCGCCAAAAAAGTTATTAATTGACATTCCTCATATGTCAACTTCATGTTTGGATCATTTTGGGAATTCCATTTTATTTTTTGGGGATGTTACAAGGCTTAGAAGTTTAGAAGCAAATCTTGAAAATTTTCGGAAATTTTCAAAAACCCACTTTTTAGGGACCAGTTCAGGTCTGAAGTCACTTTGTGAGGCATACATAATAGAAACCACCCAAAAATGACCCCATTATAGAAATTACACCCCTGATGCCCCCCTGGGGTAGAAACTCCATAAAAGTGACCCTATTTTGGAAACTACGGGATAATAAGGAATATTTCTTGGGACTATTTTTAGGGTACATATGATTTTGGTTGCTCTATATTACACTTTTTTTTTGAAGCAAGGTAACAAAAAAATAGAATTTCAGAAATTTCATCTCCATTTGCCAATAACTCTTGTGGAACACCTAAAAGGGGACAAATGGGACATTGTGTCAAAAAACCAGTCCAGCAAAATCTGCCTTCCAAAAACCATATGGCGTTCCTTTCCTTCTGCTTCCTGCCGTTTGACCATACAGCAGTTTATGACCACATATGGTGTGTTTCTATTGACATCGTTGATCTGACAGGTTAGATCATGTGCTATTTCTGTAGAGCAGTTTGTTATGGACGCGACAATACCAAATAAAGCATTTGAAAAAAAAAATTTTAGTGTCTTTTTTATTTTTTGGGCGACTGTCTTTTGTATGGGCTCATTTTTTGCGGGATGAGATTTCGGTTTGATTGGCAATATCTTGGGGTGCATATGTCATTTTGGTGACTTACTATTACACTTTTTGTGATGTAAGGTGACAAAAATGGCTTTTTATACACCATTTTTTTTTTTTTATGGTGTTCAATTGAGGGGTTAGGTTATGTGATATTTTTATAGAGCAGGTTTTTACGGACGCGGTGATAACTAATATGTGTAGTGTATTTTATTTTTTAAATTTTTATTCAGTGATAAATGTGTTTTTTATTTTTACTTATTTTCCCTCTTTTGTTTACATTTTTTGACCCAGACCCACTTGGTTCTTGAAGATCCAGTGGGTCTGATGTCTGTATAATACAGTACAGTACACTATATAGTGTACTGTACTGTATTTTTTACTTTACACAGTCTGATCAGAGTTTTGCCTTTAGCAGAAGTCAGATCAGACTTACCCTTACCATTGCAAGCAGGACACCTGTGAAGGCGTCCTGTTGCCATGGTAGCTATCACCTGCTGCCAGAACAGAGCAGCGGGTGATGGGGAGGGAGGTAAACCCCCTCCCTCTGTGATCCCGTCAAGAATCGGGGGCTGCAAGGGCACAGCACCCTCCCTGTTAACCCATTCCACACAGAGCTCCGTATGGACCGGGTAAAACAGCTGACATCACAGCACAGATGTCAAGCCCTTTATACCAGAGTGTGCAACCCCACCCCCTGCACTGCCCGCCGGCACAATATGTTTGAGGGCTGCGGGGGGGGGGGGTTAACAAGTAAAGATTTGGGTATTTTTAAGTTTCTGATCCCCGCGGTCAAAATTCGGAAAGGGCTGCATACCGCAGGTCTGAACTGACCTGTGGTTTACAGCGATCGACGATACAGGGGGGTCACAGAACCACCTCGGCATTGTAGCAAGGTGCCTGTTGAATGATTTCAGCAGGTACTTTGTTCCGATCACCGCCAGCCGAGCAGGGTAGTACACGTGACATACCAGTATGTCATGTGTTCTTAAGTACCAGGACACAATACCATACTGGTACATCATGTGTCCTTAAGGGGTTAAGAATGCCCAGCAGAGAGTACATTTTATAAGGTGTTTGAAGGTTAACCTGTGCCAAAGAATAATAGTTGAGTGTTATCATTGCACTATAGAAATCACTTTAACGAATTGCATTTTCACCTGGTGCGGAAATTGTTCTGTCCATGACCGTAGAGTACTACAATGGGTGGCTAATACTGCACAACAAATCATTGGAGTACAATTGCCTCCCATTGAGACTTTGTACATCAAATGCTGCTTAGGGAGTGCACATAGTATTATGGAGGACACTGTCACCCATCCAAACATCTGTTCGAGCTGTTACCTTCAGGCAGACGTTACAGATGCCTTGGGTGCCGGACGAACAGATTACAAAACTGTTTTTTCCTGGAGGTAGTGATATTGTTAAATAAGGAAAAGTTTTTGTAAATTATTGTCTTCTGGCTTCAAGTACTAGATGGTTGGATTTTATTACTGTTTTGTTCATAATGTGCAATATGGTACTTGTACAATAAGAATAAATTGAATCTAATCTAACATAGAAGGTAAAATATAAGTCTTATAATTGTAATAGTGGCTGTTTGCCATGTCAGTTTTAAAATATTTCATTATCAGGAATTAGGTTTTCTTAGCCTATTTCAAGGGATCTAGCAGACAGACAACTGTGGTTACTGAAAGGAGTGAATAAGAAAAAAGAAAAAACAAACAGGTACAAATCATCCATTGAAAATATTTGATGATTTATGTATGATAGAGAAACTTTTACTGTGAAAAATAATTCAAATCAATCTGTAAATCTGAGTCTAAGGGTACATTCACATGGCCGTATGAATGGGTCTGCATTTGTTCTGCAATTTTGCAGAATGAGTGTGGACTCATTTATATCAATGGGGCCGCAGAAGATGCGGACAGCACAACATGTGTTGTCCGCATCCATAGTCGAGTTCCACATCCCCACAAAAATATAGAGCATGTTCTATACTTGTCCGCAATAGTAGACAAGAATAAGCATTTTCTATATAAAAATTCAGAATGACCACGGACGGTATCCTTGTTTTGCAGATCTGCAATTTGTATATTGCAAAACACTTACACTGAATGTAGCCTTAGGGGCAATTCCCCCAGAGTTTTTAATGCTGATTTTGGAGTTTTTTTTCAGGTGGGCTTAGAAAACGCCAGTAAAACACTGAATTGACAAACAACTCCTATAAAGAGTTTTATGTTGTGTCAATTTATATTATTTTACGTATTGACTTCTAAGTTGTACACATTTCTAATATCAAATAATATGATATTTGATATATTTCTAATATAAAATATCATAATAAGTTGTTTAAAAAATATAGCATTTTATTAAACCACCAAAATGACCAATGTTTACCTAAAAGAAATTTAGAAAAAAACATTTACAACATGTAACCAGGTTGAGGTTAACAATGGCTACGACTTAGGTGTCATGTTATTCATATACCGTATTACTAGAATGCCAGGTTTCAGTTTTCCATTACATAGGATTTTGTGATCTGTTAGTTTTCATATAATGTGATATGGGAGTGATTTATGATTTCCTGTGGACAGGGTCCTACAGGGCCATAAGAATTATTATTTTTTTTACATTTAACAGATGGTCCTTATGTATTTGATTATATGAAACTTATTTAGGATTCCATACATGGTTGAGGTTACTTATAATCTTTAACATTTGTTCATGTATATAATTGTTATTCATCTAAAACAGGAGCAGGTGATATCATAACTGACAAAATAGTATCTGGTATCTCCATATAATTATAATGTATAATAAAATTATAATGCAATGGCAATAAGAAAATAGCACAAATGATTGACACACTTCTAAGGTCAAGTCATCTAAATTGTTTTTAATGAAATATAAATCTTAACATGGATATCTTGGTACTATATGTGAAAAACTGTAAAATTAAGTTCCCTTTACACGGGCAATTCAGCAGGTGATATATTCCTTCCCTGCAATTGCTTGCTCATCAGTAGAGATGGCCCGAACTATTCGCCGGCGAACAGTTCCCGGCGAACATAGCTTGTTCGCGTTCGCCTCTGCCGGGCGAACATATGCGATGTTCGGTCCGCCCCCTATACATCATCATTGAGCAAACTTTGACCCTGTACCTCACAGTCAGCAGACACATTCCAGCCAATCAGCAGCATACCCTCCCTCCCAGACCCTTCCACCTCCTGCACAGCATCCATTTTAGATTCATTCGGAATTTGCAGTCTTAGTGAGAGGAGGGAGAGTGTAATTGCTGCTGATTTAATAGGGAAATTGATAGCTAGGCTAGTGAATTCAGTGTCCACTCCAGTCCTGAAAGACTCATCTGATCTCTGCTGTAAGGACAGCGTCCTGACAGCACCCCAAAAAGCCCTTTTAGGGCTGCAACATTAGTCTGCTTTTTTTCCCTTTATATGCATATTGCAGTTGCATGGCCTGCCTGTGTGTGAGGAGCTGCAGGCTCACAGACTGTAGTGTGCCCACTGCCAGTGCCCACCCCTGTCATCCCGTGTGGTACAGGACTTTGCATCAAAAAAAGGCATTTAATTTTTACACTTTAATCTAAGGTTAGTTGCCTGCCAGTGTGTGTCAGGCTGACTTCCAGTGACTGTAGTGTGCCCACTGCCAGTGCCTACCACTCATACCGGCTGGCAGAGGACTTTGCATCAAAAAAGGCATTTCATGTTTACACTTTAGTGTAATTTCAGCTGCTTGCCTGCTGCTAGTGTGTGTCAGGCCGACTTCCACTGACTGTAGTGTGCCCACTGCCAGTGCCCACCCCTGTCATCCCATGTGGCACAGGACTTTGCATCAAAAAAAGGCATTTAATTTTTACACTTTAATCTAAGGTTAGTTGCCTGCCAGTGTGTGTCAGGCTGACTTCCAGTGACTGTAGTGTGCCCACTGCCAGTGCCCACCACTCATACCGGCTGGCACAGGACTTTGCATCAAAAAAGGCATTTAATTTTTACACTTTAGTGTAATTTCAGCTGCTTGCCTGCTGCTAGTGTGTGTCAGGCCGACTTCCACTGACTGTAGTGTGCCCACTGCCAGTGCCCACCCCTGTCATCCCGTGTGGCACAGGACTTTGCATCAAAAAAGGCATTTAATTTTTACACTTTAATCTAAGGTTAGTTGCCTGCCAGTGTGTGTCAGGCTGACTTCCAGTGACTGTAGTGTGCCCACTGCCAGTGCCTACCACTCATACCGGCTGGCAGAGGACTTTGCATCAAAATAGGCATTTAATTTTTACACTTTAGTGTAATTTCAGCTGCTTGCCTGCTGCTAGTGTGTGTCAGGCCGACTTCCACTGACTGTAGTGTGCCCACTGCCAGTGCCCACCCCTGTCATCCCGTGTGGCACAGGACTTTGCATCAAAAAAAGGCATTTAATTTTTACACTTTAATCTAAGGTTAGTTGCCTGCCAGTGTGTGTCAGGCTGACTTCCAGTGACTGTAGTGTGCCCACTGCCAGTGCCCACCACTCATACCGGCTGGCACAGGACTTTGCATCAAAATAGGCATTTAATTTTTACACTTTAGTGTAATTTCAGCTGCTTGCCTGCTGCTAGTGTGTGTCAGGCCGACTTCCACTGACTGTAGTGTGCCCACTGCCAGTGCCCACCCCTGTCATCCCATGTGGCACAGGACTTTGCATCAAAAAAGTCATTTAATTTTTACACTTTAATCTAAGTTTAGTTGCCTGCCAGTGTGTGTCAGGCTGACTTCCAGTGACTGTAGTGTGCCCACTGCCAGTGCCCACTACTCATACCGGCTGGCACAGGACTTTGCATAAAAAAGGCATTTAATTTTTACACATTAGTCTAATTTCAGTTGCTTGCCTGCTGCCAGTGCGTGTCAGGCCCACTTCCACTGACTGTAGTGTGCCCACTGCCAGTGCCAACCACTGATACCGGGTGGCACAGTAGCTTGCCGATAAATAAGGCATTTCATTTTTACACATTAGTCTAATTTCAGTTGCTTGCCTCCTGCCAGTGTGTGTCAGGCCCACCTCCACAGACTGTAGTGTGCCCACTGCCAGTGCCAACCACTGATACCGGGTGGCACAGTAGCTTGACGATAAATAAGGCATTTAATTTTTACACATTAGTCTAATTTCAGTTGCTTGCCTGCTGCCAGTGTGTGTCAGGCCCACTTCCACAGACTGTAGTGTGCCCACTGCCAGTGCCCACCACTGATACAGGGTGGCACAGTACCACTTATCGAAAAAAATGACAGGCAGAGGCAGGCCACCCGCAGGGGCCGTCGTGGTCGTGGTGCTGTGATTTCCACTGTCCCTGGAATAATGCCTAGTGTTCAGAGGCCATGTACCCTGAACCCGAAAAATTCTGAGGACGTAGTTGACTGGCTTAGACAGGACACCCAATCTTCAACAGCTTCCGCTAAGAACCTTGACGCACCATCTTCCTCCAGCTCAGCTTTGGTCACCTGCTCTCAAGTTACCACGCACCCGCCCGCCGCTGATAGGAATAGTACTAGTTAAGACACCACTCATATAGGGTGTCACAGCACATTGCTCTGTGCACGCGCAGTGCCCCAATTTGGGAGTATGAGGACCGACCAAGCTGCTTTTTCCATCTCCCGGTTCCTGAAATCAATTCAGTTTGGTGTATGAGAGTTTGGTCTGTCATTGTGAAGGCAGTCGAAGGTACCAGGCCTAAAATTTTTTTCACAAAAGGCAATCCCTGATATGGGATGTAACAGGGATTAAACTGATGAGAATAGTACTACAGAAAATACCACTCATATCGGGTGTGACAGTAAATTGCACGGCGCAGACGCAGTCACCGTGGTTTAAAACAGAGTGGAGGGAGCCAGCGTTTTTAACCATCTCCCCGTTCGAAAAATCTATTCAATAAATGGCCCCCAGATTGGGGACGTTAGAGGATTAAACTGATGAGAATAGTACTACAGAAAATACCACTCATATCGGGTGTGACAGTAAATTGCACGGCGCAGACGCAGTCACCGTGGTTTAAAACAGAGTGGAGGGAGCCAGCGTTTTTTTAACCATCTCCCGCTCGAAAAATCTATTCAATAAATGGCCCCCAGATTGGGGACGTAACAGGATTAAACTGATGAGAATAGTACTACAGAAAATACCACTCATATCGGGTGTGACAGTAAATTGCACGGCGCAGACGCAGTCACCGTGGTTTAAAACAGAGTGGAGGGAGCCAGCGTTTTTTAACCATCTCCCCGTTCGAAAAATCTATTCAATAAATGGCCCCCAGATTGGGGACGTAACAGGGATTAAACTGATGAGAATAGTACTACAGAAAATACCACTCATATCGGGTGTGACAGTAAATTGCACGGCGCAGACGCAGTGACCGTGGATTAAAACAGAGTGGAGGGAGCCAGCGTTTTTTTAACCATCTCCCCGTTCGAAAAATCAATTCAATTGACCTTTCGGGGACCCTTGTTGTTGTACGTGGCTGGGTGGAGGAAGAAACCTTCAATGACATCACCGGGACGTGGCTAGGTTGGTATCCAACCTTGTGCAAATGGGGAGTTTGCGGTTGTGCAAATGGACTGTTTGCGGTGCATTAAAAGAGGAGTTTGGTCTGTCAATGTCAGTGAAGCGGGCGTAACCCTTACACTACATGATCGATACAACATCATACCTGATCGTATACACACACTGGATGTTTTAAAGCATGTTATTCCAAACAATTTAGGAATGTTAGTTGATTTATGCCCTTTATGGATTAAAACCCGACTCTGCGTCCACTATGTAATTTTCCATGGGAGTTTTGCCATGGATCCCCCTCCGGCATGCCACAGTCCAGGTGTTAGTCCCCTTGAAACAACTTTTCCATCACTATTTTGGCCAGAAAGAGTCCCTTTGGTTTTTAAAATTCGCCTGTCTATTGAAGTCTATGGCGGTTCGCCCGGTTCGCCTGTTCGCGAACATTTGCGGAAGTTCGCGTTCGCTGTTCGCGAACTGAAAATTTTATGTTCGCGACATCACTACTCATCAGTGGAGGTGACTTCTACATTTACATGCAGCGATCCCCTTCACAGTATGGGGAGGAGTGATCACTAACACTATCGCTCTTCTCCATACAGAATCAATATTTGCTGGGAGCAGAGTGTGGTTTAGACAGCACAATTTGCTACCGGCAAACAGCAATTTAGGAGACTGCATGAAAGATGTGATTATGATGAAAAAGCATTTTGCTCGTTCATCAGGTAATCGGCAGCATCTTTACACCGCCAATCGATAATGAGCGTTCCTATTAACTCTTGTTAGAGATTATCTGGCCAATAATCGGCCCATGTACAACGGCCTTAAGTAACGTCCATTAAAAAACAAAGAAAAATAAAAACACTATAAATCAGATAGGGGAATAAAACCCCCAGTTCCATAAGCAACAAATAGGGATGAGCGAACACAAACTGCAAAGTTTTGGTTGTACTGAACTTTGCGAGTTCGGGAACCCAGACCTGAACCCGGACCTTTTCACTGAAGTCCAGGTTTGGGTTCGATGCTGCGTGATTTTATTATTTTCCGTTATTACATGGTTATGTCGGAAAATAATAGCATTCTTAAAACAGAATGCAAAACAATATGGCCATTTAGGGGTTAAAAAACTCACCTCATCCACTTGATCGCGCTGCAGCAGCTTCTTCTAACTGCACTGAACAGGACCTGCTAAAATACCTGCGATGTGCGTGATGATGTCACCGCTCTCCCACGTGGTGCCATCCTCATGCATTTTGCATGTCGTTTGGCAGGTCCTGTTCAGTGAAGATAGAAGAAGCTATTTTTTTAACCCCTAACTGGCCATATTGTTTTGCATTCTGTCTTAAGAATGCTATTATTTTCTGTGCCATGTTAACCATGTTATAACGGAAAATAATGAAGTGTAAATTGCGTCCCCATTGACTTCAAATTCAAAATAATAAATCTCCCCCATAGTGTCTTCTTTCCATAGGTTAGCTGAAAGAGGCTTTATTAACTACAGGCTCAGAGTACCTACTTAAACTCAATGGTTGTGGAACCAACTTACAATGAAATATTTTTTTAATGTGAGATATAAGTCAGCTGTAAATAATCTTTCCTAGCTAGGTGCACAGTGGCCATACAGAATGTACATGATCTGCAGCAATAGTAATGTGTGTCAGGAAAAAAAAAAAAATCCTGCATCATAACATCTTTACTAACTTGAACCATTGGCAAGATGGACCATTTGCAAGGTATAGTGAACATGAGACTTGTAAGTTCAGGTAAAACGTTTTTTAGTTTATGGTGAACTTGTGCCTATTTTCAGGGATGGAACCATGCTACTGTGACCCATGCACTTCAACGTTTGATAGTGTTAACATGAAAAATAAGTTCCACTAGTTACTCGAGTGCAAACAATTCTATATAAGTTAGAGGAGTTTCATGGGAATATAAAAGGCACCTATATCTGAAAATGTCAAACCTGTTACCATACTCACCTGATCTCCCCAGTGGCATTGGCCTCAATCCCTATTGCTTCATACTTGCAAGTGTTTGGATATGTCTATAGCACTTAGTGCATGATAGGTAATGACCTTGGTGTATCCAGCAGAAAGTGCTTTGACATGTGTCAGTTGCTAGGCTCATTCTACCTATGGCAAGAAACATGTACCTGTATGTTCAGCCTATGGATTTCCTTATACTAACAATGCAGGCATTTGGGGCATCGGTGATGTAATTAATGAATCTCTATTGACACATTTTAAAAATGTAAAACTTTCAAGTCTTGTATAGCAAGTGTTAAAAGGATAAGAAAAGTGGAAGCCCCTTGGTGTGGTGATGGTCCCCGACAATTTCACTTCATATGCTCTATATAATCTAGTCTTATTAGTAGAAATAATAATGCTGTATCTAAAAAAAAAAGTACTAATGATTTGGAGATACTTGCTCTTGCTTTTGCCGCTAGCCAAAACATTAAAAATAAAGGAAATAATAAAAAACAATATCATATTTAAATAACCCAAAATGCTGTTGTCTACTTGTTCCCCAAACTAATTGTAAAAGTAGCCATGCATTTAATTTGTATAGCCTTGACTATGATAAACATAAGCAATATATGTACAAAATAAATTGCCTATCTCTATCTCTGACATTCTGTGTTCCGGCCTTTGTAAGGATTTTTTATTATATTTCAATGTCATTGCCTCGTACCTCTGACTCACACCAGTAATAAATGACAGTGGTGTTAAAGGCCATGTTTCAGAAAAAGACAAAAATGAATACATTCTAAATAATTTATAATCATATTTCAGCTTACAGATATACCCCTTATTTTATACGGTGCACAGCATATCTTCAAGGGGCTACAATACTGTGGGTGAGTTATTATTAAACCTGAACTTGGAAGTTTGTATCATACTGTGATATTTGATTGCAGCAGGGAAGACGTGGTTGGCATCAGGCATTAGTAAATCTTGGCATTGGCCAGGACAGTGGTGCCCACCTGTCTGGTCTGGATTGTGGCCAAGTGCAGCTGTTACTGCACTGGAACATAGATCTGTTTTTCTGGGCAGATATTCTACATTTTAACTTAAGCTATAGTGACATGTCTGTCCTGAGACCTACTAGAAGCATAAAATTGATGATATTCAAAAACCTCTGGTAATATATTAGTCTTTCCGTGCCATGCTTCCAATTTCACTTGTTTGGCAACAGCATGATTTTGGAAAGTGCTATACACAGTGATATTATGACACAAGTCATAAATAAAGCAAGATTAAGGTTACTCTCTCTTTTGCTGTAATTAGTTCTATGTCGTATGGAATTAATATTTATTTATATGACATTTTTGTGCCAAAGTTGTCATATTAATCTTTTATCTAGATTAATTTTGGTATATTTTACAGTAACCACAATTGTAAAGTTTTTACTTACAGCTGTTACTTTTACTTTTTAGTGTTTGTATTTATTTGTGTTTTTTAATTATTTGTCTATTTATTTAAGCTGTGTTCAAATCTGTTCAAGATTTTTGCTGTTGTGTTCCATCTAGGAACAGGAAATAAAAATCTCTGCCAGACCCCATTGATTAATTAATTACAGTTTTTTTTTTTTTTTTTTTAGGAGCCAGGCGTTTTACCGGACAAAATAGGGTAGCAATTTTGGCTGGATTTTTAATGAACAAGTGAACACAGACTTATTATATTAATTTATTTATTAAATTTGTAGTGATGATCGGGGTGCTCGGGTGCTCTGCACGAGCACATCGGGATGCTCGGGTGCTCTGAAGAGGGGAGGGTGCCTGGTTCATAGGAAAAGGTCAAAAATTGATGGAAACACCACTGAAATGGGTCGGGGACAGCATGTCGCTGCTGGGAACGATGTTGCCTGAGTTGTACGTCACTTTTACAGACTGATCATAAAACTCACAAAACCGAAGATAAAAGCGATTTTAGGTGAAAAATTGTTAGGAAACATTCTTTCCTGTATATTTACTTTTATATAAATAGCAAGTTCAGACAAAAATTTTCATCATTTTCGGAACTGGGGCCATGACTAAGAGGGACGGCCGGTGGCTTCGATTGTGTTGACCGGACTATCATCTGATGATAATGAACTTGTAAGAGGAATAGACGTTGAGCTGACCAGTGACCGTGTATATAAAATTGTAGGTTAGGGTCTGCTGCCGCTTTGTTAACTCTAGATATCTTCTAAGCTGATCGTTCTTCCCCTTGATGTTGACGATCTATTGATGTCTGCTCTTTCAACTTTCGATGTTCTTTCATGTGCCTACCATGGTGACCAGAAGTAATGGGAAATCAGGGTTCGCTTCCCAGAGGAAGCCTGAGGTATGGCCACGGCTACCACTTCCAAGAAAGGCAGGCGGGGGTGCTCCAATTTCCCAGTACCGCCTTAGTGAGGTAGTGATGATAAATAACAATACAGGAATCGTACAGGAATCGACAGAGAGCCTGTCATTGGAATGAGTACAAATAAATTACAGGGAATGCCATGGGTATTTCGGATGAGGAAACGTTATACAGGAGGAGATGTAAAGAATGATTGATGGCCTGCTGGTGACCCACTAAAACATTAGGGGTGAAGGTCTTCAGCTGAGCTTACCATCTAAACCATTATGGGTGAGAGGCTACGGGTGAGCTGACCATCCGAAAAATTATATGCCAGGGCCTGTGGATGAGCTGACCATTGAAAACATTATTTATGCGAGGGCCTGCGGGTGAGCTGACCATTGAAAATATTATTTATGCGAGGGCCTGGGGGTGAGCTGACCATCCGAAAAATTATATGAGAAGGCATATAAGCGATGGCATTATATGCGACAATTAAGCATGTAGATATGATGGACGAGGAGGAGGAGGATGAGAAAAGGAAGATTCAACCATATACCCTTTTTTGTGGCGGAAGGGGTGCATGGGAATACAGAGTATTCATTACATTCTAAACAACACATTTAAAGTGCCTTGATGTTTAGTCATGGCTTTCCTCTGGTGGAATGGAGAATTCAGGGGCAATCCAGGCCTTGTTCATTTTTATCTGAGTCAACCTGTCAGTATTTTTAGTTGACAGCCGGATACGCTTATCTGTTATAATGCCACCAGCAGCACTAAATTCCCGCTCAGACAAAACACTGGCTTAGAGTGCGAGTTCGTGCCATGTGTCCAGCTTGGACACCCAGTAGTTGTAAGGCACTGAGGGATCACTGAGGACGCTGACATTGTCTAGAAATAACTATAGATTTGCGTCTCACTGCTCACAGCAAGCAGAGTTTGTGGAATACAGAAAATGACTGGCTGTCACTGTTATTTGAATTAAATATAGGCCGCAAACAGTCTAGATATAAGTGTAGATTTGCGTCTCACCACTCACAGCAAGCAGAGTTTGTGGAATACAGAAAATGATTGTCTGTCACTGGTATTTTTTTATTAAATAAAGGCCGCACACAGTCTAGATATAAGTGTAGATTTGCTTCTCACTGCTCACATAAAGCAGAGTTTGTGAAATACAGAAAACGACTGTCTGTCACTAGAGATGTCACAAACATAAAATTTTCCGTTGGCGAACGGCAAACGCAAATTTATGCAAATGTCGTGAATTGGCGAACAGGCCGAACCTCCATAGACTTCAATAGACAGGCGAATTTTAAAACCCACAGGGACTCTTTCTGGCCACAATAGTGATGGAAAAGTTGTTTTAAGGGGACTAACACCTGGACTGTGGCATGCCAGAGAATGATCCATGGCAAAACTCCCATGGAAAATTACGTAGTTGACACAGAGTGTGGAAAGTTGAATTCGCAATGCGATTAATATAACCTGCATTAATCGCATCGCAAATTCAACTTAGAGCTGGGTTCCTAATGGTTGTTTTGCTAGAATATAACGAAGATTGAGAATATAGCGCTATATCCTCAATCTTCGTTATATTCTAGCAATACAACCATTTTGAACCCAGCTCTGAGTTGAATTCGCAATGCGATTAATACAGGTTATATTAATCGCATTGCGATTGCAATTTAGATCTGAGTTCCTAATGGTTGTATTGCTAGAATTGCCGAATATAACAAATGTAGTGCTATATTCTCAATCGTTATTATATTCTAGCAATACAACCATTAGGAACCTAGCTCTAAGTTGTAATCGCAATGTGATTAATACAGGTTATATTAATCGCATTGTGATTACAACTACTAACACTGCAGCTTCAGAATGAATCTAAGATGGATGCCGTCCTCGCTTTTTGATAGGAGGTGGGAGGGTCTGGGAGGGAGGGTATGCTGATTGGCTGGAATGTGTCTGCTGACTGTGAGATACAGGGTCAAAGTTTTCTCAATGATAAAGTATAGGGGCGAACGCGAACATCGCATATGTTCGCCCGCCGCTGCGAACGCGAATAAGCTATGTTCGCCGGGAACCTTTCGCCGGTGAATAGTTCGGGACATCACTATCTGTCACTGGTATTTGAATTAAATATAGGCTGCACACAGTCTAGATATAAGTGTAAATATGCGTCTCACTGCTCACAGCAAGCAGAGTTTGTGGAATACAGAAAATGACTGTCTGTCACTGTTATTTGAATTAAATATAGGACGCACACAGTCTAGATATAAGTGTAGATTTGCGTCTCACTGCTCACAGCAAGCAGAGTTTTTGGAATACAGAAAATGACTGTCTGTCACTGTTATTTTAATTAAATATAGGACACACACAGTCTAAATATAAGTGTAGATTTGCGTCTCACTGCTCACAGCAAGCAGAGTTTATGGAATACAGAAAATGACTGTCTGTCACTGGTATTTTAAATAAATATAGAACACCCCATGTCTAGAAATAAGTTTATATTTGCGTCTCATTGCTCACAGCAAGCAGAGTTTGTGGAATACAGAAAATGACACTAACGGTCGTCCTGACAAAAAAAAAAAAAATTCCCCCAAGACAATTTTGGCTGCCTGCCACCTCTAACAATAGTCCTTAAAAGGACTGTTAGTTCTCTGAAACGTCTTCTCAATGATAATTTTTAGATGAAACTTGTAGGAAACAGGCCGAACTGGATGGACAAATGTCTTTTTTCGGTCTTATATACTATGTTACTATGTTACTATGTAAATTCGCCCTATACTGACTGTCCCTTCCTAACAGAAGCTCTCACTGACTCGCAATGAGCCGAACCCACGTGACCGGGAACTATATAGCACCCGATGACGCATTCCGGCCAGCCAATCACTGTAATGCCAGTAGAAAACATGTCTAATGGCATTACAGTGATGGCAATACTTACCTGCACGTTTTTTGGCTGCTTAGAAAGCTCCAAACGTGCAGGGAGGAGACTCGAGCATGGCGCTCGAGCACATGTGGTACTCGGCCGAGTGCTCGGATCTGCCGAGCATAGCGATGCTCGAGCCGAACCGGTACTCGGCCGAGCATGCTCGCTCAACACTATAAATTTGTGTTATTTCTTTAGCACATTCTTTTGAGTCTGGAGAAATGAAGAATCACATGGCGTATCTTGAAATGAGTGGCCTGAAGTAACAAAGACTTTCCCTTTTTGCCCCTATTGAGTCAGGGGGGGGGGGAGTCATAAGGTATTTGAAAATTAGTTTTATAAAACAGAAAACCCCTTTCATTACTAAGGAGCATACATATCACCTATTATTTGATGCATAGCAATAGTTAATAGTGATGAGCGGCATAGGCAATATTAGTTTTCGTGATATTTTGAGAATTTTTTGCACAATATTCGCAATAAATTAGGGAATTCTAGAATTTGTTATCTCCAGTCATTACTTTCGTGATTGGGCAAATTAGCACTAATGATGCACATCTTTTTTGCGTCACCCACATTTTATCAGGTCTGATTAGATATTACTGATTGGTACACTAAGTATTGTTGTGACATCACAGCACTGTGTATAACTGAGACACTAATCCCTATCACAGCACAGTAATTCCTATCACACCACCTAACACCCTGCACTGGAACCAACTACACTATATCACTATCTAACCTACACTAACTATCTGTATATTATATATGAGCTAACTAACTATCTAATGTAATTGGATAAAGGATAGGATCCAGATGTCACTGCTCTCTCTCTCTCTCTCTCTCTCTCTCAGAACTGCAAAAGAACTGCAGAAAATGGCTGCTAATGAGGTAAAGGGGTAGGCAACTTTTCTATTGGTTACTAGGGATGTTGCTAAGCTCTGAAAAAGATATTGCAGCCTTCTCATTGGCCCACAAGCAAGAAGCAGGGAGGTTACTGATGAAAAAAAATCTAGAATATTTGAGATTATGAATATATAACACTATATTCTACATCTTTGCGGATTCTCGAAGTGCCGATACTCGCGATAAAAATTTGCGATTAGTTGTAAGTAACTCTCTAGGTGCTGACTCCAAGAGATAAATCATTTACAACTTTCAGCTGTTTCACACCAAAATAGTAAATGCCATTGGAGGGCAGTGATCCATCTTCCAGCCATTGCAATTTGCATGTCATTACCCCTTCAATCTTTCTGCAGTAGTCTCCCACCTCATTAAAATCACTGGTGTTTTCAATAAAATAACACTTTTCATGGTAGTACTAGTGATATTATAGTCAAATATGTTGTGATACCCTGATGGTTACTAAAACAAACCTGAATGTCTTGTAATTTATAGAGAGAGCAAGAGAGGGAGAGAAAGTAATTTTCAACTGGTGGTTGCCCCCAAACTGTTCAATCAATACTCTATCATAATAGGCTTTCCCCATGATGGTAGCCTCAAATTTTTCAATCAGTGCCGGATGTTACACGAAAATAATTTCAAGAAGTAATAATCTTTATTGGCATAGTACCAACATATTCTGCAGCACTTGACAGTGCAGAAGATAAATGTAAAAACAAAATCAGACATTACAAAGTAATCATCTAATTAAACTATTAGGTTCTGTTAGGGTCCTGCTCATAAGAGCATTCACCTATGAGAATTATTACACTATAATTCTTGGATAAGATGAAGTGAGTGTGGGATCAGTTAACAGATGAGTATGATGTATGTATGTATTGTGAGGATTCGCTCCGGTAGGCAGGGTAAGCGGACGCAGTACAGAGGCACAAAACAGTTCTTAATAAATCTTAAACACAAGTTCAGTGTTTATACACACAAGCAGGTTAACAAAAACAAATGTCACCTTAGGTTTTAAATCCTGGTGCTCAATTCACACTGTGCCGCGGGTATGCTTAAGAAGGTCCAGGGACAAGTCCAGGTGCTCGCAACCTGTACTCCCAGACAGGCCACAAGCCGACATCCAGCTACAGGCCTCACACACCCTTCTGCCGCCCAGCTGGCCTTTTAAGACATTCAGCTGTCAGCAAAGCCCGGACCGGCATATGAGATATGGTCTGGTGCTTGACCTCACCCAGATGTCAATCAGTCCAGCAGCACATGCTGGGAGGAAAATACCTTCCTCTCCACATCAGACCTTTCACTGTGTTACAGTATATATGATCTGTGTGTGTATGTTTTTTTAACATAATTCTGAGACTTCTCAATAATTTTTTTTCCCCTGGTCTGAATGGAGCTACAGTGATCAAGCATAATCAGTTCTCAATTCAAATAGGGGAGAGTGGGCTGCCATTCTCATGATTGGCAGGGGCTCCAGCAGGCAGACCTCTGCCAATCAGAAACTTATATCTACAACTTTGTATACAGGAGAATTTCAGGACCATGGATAGTACCATTTTACATCAGGATCTGTATTTAAAATATCATTACTAGGGATGAGCGGACTAATGGATGTTCAGGTTCGGACAAACTTCGGGTCAAAGTTCAGGTTCGGGACCCAAACTTGCACTCGAACTCCATTTAAGTCAATGGGGACCCACATTTTGATGAACTAAAATGACTGTAAAATAGTCATAGTAATGGCTAGTGAGCTGCAAAAGGAAGCAAAATGGGGGTAAAAGCAGGACAATTGCGCTGCAAACAAATTTGGATAGGGAAATGACTTACAATAGCATAGAATAGAAAAAAAAAAAAATATATATATATATATATAATAATCTTGAACTATGAAGCGGAGGTCAAAGTGGAGTAGGAGGTTGAAGAGGCGGTGGACGTGGTGGTGTGGGGGAAGCGGCGGTGGAGTAGGAGGGAGAAGTAGCCAACACAGTTTTGGTTGCTCTTTTTCCTTTATTTATTTATTTTTTAATTTATGATTTTATTTTATAAATAAACACATGTTCGGACAATACACTGGCCGCAGGGCAGGCCAGCACCAACAAGGCATAAAGGGCAAGCTCAGGCCATGTGCCCAGTTTGGAGACCCAGAAGTTGAATGGGGCAGACCCATCAGTCAGTACGTGTAGGCGTGTGCACATATACTGTTCCAACATGTTGCTGAAATGCTGCCTCCTGCTAAGACGTTCCGTATCAGCTGGTGCTGCTGGTTGTTGTGACATGCCGACAAAGCATTTTCACATTTTGGTCATGCTAACCCTGCCTTCTGAGGTGCTGGCGGTGCCCCAGCTGCATTGGCGACCTCTTCCTCCTCCTCCTCTGCCTTTGCCTTGTGCTTCCACTGAGTCTCTGCTATCAGGTGGGAATGCTATCAGCAGTGTGTCTACTAGCACTCTTAAGAGGTATAGATCACCCAACAATGTAAACGCTGCCAAATTTACGGAATATATTTCCCAGTCAGGTATGCAGTGCAGGGGTAATTTGAAAGAAAAATAAGGTATAGATCACCAACAATCTAAATGTCGCCGAATAAACAACTATATATGTACAAATGTACTATCTAGCACAAAACGTGTGTTTTTTTCTACCAACAATGTAAATGCAGTATTTAAAGGTTTTATTGGACTGTGAGAAATGCAACACAGTCTGCAAATGTACTTTCTTACACTAGTAAGAGCTGATGTGACTTGCGGCGCTATGTTACTCCAGTTTATATAGAGGCTGGGTCACATGCTGCACTGGCCAATCACAGCTATGCCATTAGTAGGCATGGCTGTGATCGCTTCGCTTCTAAGGGCACACTAGTTAAACACTTGTATATTGGCTGCCCTGCAGTCTTTCAGCAAGCGCCAATAAACGGCCGAACACCGAACTCAAACCCGAACTTTTACGGAAATGTTCGGGTTCGGGTCCTGGTACCAAAAACCCTAAAGTTTTGTACTTTACAGTTCGGGTTCGCTCAACCCTACAGATTAACCATATTAATTTCCCTGTCATAGATGCAGTGCTGGGGTACCTCACACCAAAAATGGGTATTTGTCACCCACCGAACTAAAAGACATATTAGCTATATTAATTTCCCTGTTAAAGATGCAGTTCAGGTGTACCTCACACCAAAAATAGGTACGTGTCACCCACTGATCTAACAGATGGATTAACCATATACATTTCCCTATCATGGATGCAGTGCAGGTGTACCTCAAATCAAAAATGGGTATATGTCACCCACCAATCTAACAGACGGCTTAACTTTATTAAGTTCCCTGTAACTTTTAAAGTGAAAGTGTATCTCACATGAAAAATTGGTATATGTTGCCTACCGAACTAACAGATTAACTATTATATTTTTGTGTCAGAGGTGCAAAGATGGTGCATTGCACCTACAAAAAATCGTTATAGGTCACCCACAGAATTAACAGCCAGATTAATTATTATATTTCTGTGTCAGGGGTACAAAGATGGTGCATTACACCCACAAAAAATCACTATAGGTCAATTACAGAATTAATAGCCAGATGAAATTCCTAACACTCTACCTAACTTCAGCTGCCTGCTTCCTGTCTCTGCATTATTCAGAGCTGATGGTTGGTGCTACACGTGATCCAGCTTGTATAGAGGTCGGGTCACATGATGCACCAGCCAATCACAGCCATGCCATTACTAGGCATGGCTGTAATGGCTTCTTAGTGCCCACAGCTTAAAAGCTTGTTGATCGGCTGCACTGCAGCCTTTTAACAAGCTTTATTAAATGCCCAAACATGCGACAAATTTCGGTTTCGGGTCTGGGTACCCGAACTCGCAAAGTTCGGTACGGACCCGAACTTTGCAGTTTGGGTTCGCTCAACACTAATCATTACTCAACAAAGTGAAAAAAGATGTAATGCCTAAAAAGATGAAGCAATTCCATTCACTCTGCTTGAAACAGAGTGAAGGGGTCCTAAAATTACCCAATTAGAGGATTAGAGGATTTGCCAGTACATGTGGACTTATTCTAAAGAACAAATTTCTCACATGAAAGTATTCATAGCGTCATCCAATAGAAGTTCTTTTTAGAGTATGGTCAACTATGAGACTGTTTCAGTGCTTATTATATGTGTATATATATTTAAATTTAATATTTGGCATTGAGTTGGCTTGAACACAAACCTCATACATAAACAGTGACACATTTGTTAAGAAAATTATCACACTTACCCATGCGCGTAAATATTCACCACTCACTTTGATGAAATATACATGTGAGCTGACTGGGAATCAACATGCAAATTTTATCTCATGGTTTTATGACTTTGATGAATAGACCTGTTAGTGTCTTTGGTTACTCTCATTGTCATAATATTTCAAGCAGATAGAGCTGCAGAATAAATGTGCAGAGTCCAAGCATAGAAAAGTGATGTTGTGCTCTACTAACTCACTATAGGAAATGTCCACACCGTAAAAGCTTGTAGTATACACTAAGAGACTATGTTTTTCAACTGAACCTAGACATTTAAAACAGGAAAGAAAAATTAAGCTATTCCTAATTTTAAAAATCTGATAAGTGGGTATTCCTTGGGATCCTAAGCATATAGTTCCCCTGAAACCCCCTTACAGGAAAAATAAAAAACTATACAGCTCTTTTTTTAAGAGACTTGTTCATGTAATTTCTGCTGTCATGTGACATCATCCCATATGAGGGAAAGAATCTGAGCTCTGATATATAGGTAGAAATAATTTGGATCAAGATTTGAGTTTAAAGCAGAGTAAATACTGACAGGACTCTTAGGAGAGACAGTGAGAGTCATGATTATCCCGTCCATCCAAGATAATTGACAGACTTCTCTGTACACAGATATAGGGATATCTGTCAATCAATGTGTATTGGAGGGGTAAGCATGACTCTCACTGTCTCTCCCAGGATTCGAGGTTTGCTCAGTTTTTTTTCTCACAACTCATGCTTCATATAAACATATGCATATCACAGCATTTGTATAATAGACAAGGGTTCTGTAAGGCCCTTCAATTAAGTCAGGATTTCCTAATATAAGATATCTGAAAAATTGTTCTCTAAACCGGAATCTGTGCTAAAATATCGAGGAACTGATAAACTGCAATGAATGGATTTCTGCTTAACAGTAAGAAAATAAGACAATAGCAAGTAAGGGAAGAATATAATAGAATGCAAAATAGTACACCAGGGCTTTGGCAAAATGTGTTAGCAGAGTTCATACCGTCATCAACATGTGTCCACTCTGATAGCTTGGGCCCAAGTCTGATGAGTGGCTCCAAGAAGATAAAGACAATAAGTATTGATTAGCCCTTTTGTTCCGTCAATTTATGAATTGCCAAACATGTGTTGTGCTGTAATAGGAATGATATAAAGTCATAACAAGAACAATATTGATTGTAAGTGATATTAAAGGAAGAAACAACATAATAAACCAAATAATAGCTGAAAAAATTAACGCAATTACGTCCATTACATTGTGTTTTTCATAGTAAACCTTTCAAAACTACTCAAAAGATTTGTCTGTCATATTGCTTTCCCAGATACATTATCTTAGAGATACCAGTGTCGGGCTGGGGTACCAGTAAAATTCCTTCTATAGGCCACTGTACTGGTACATGCAGACATTACCAGACCTCAGTTTGCAAATTCCAAGGTGCTACATTCTCCATGCACTTCAATAGAAAGATAACTGTATTTGTACTAAAATATGTTATGTACTGTATATACGGAATACTGAGAGTGGGAATTTATGGACAAATGGACACCTGTTTACCTGATAGGTGTGGATCCCAGTAATATAATTCATGGCATGTCCTGTAAAGTGTAGCTCTCATGTATTGGCCAAGTGACCCAAAACTGTGCTAACATGCAGTTCTACAGCAAAACAGTGGGGTTTTTAGAGTAATTCTTAATAGCTTCATGTTTTGTTCAATAATAATAATAATGATAATAATAATAATATTTATATAGTGCCACCATATTACGCAGAGCTTTACAATTTCAACAGCAGTTTATCTTTGAAAGAATGTTATCATTACATAGGTTTTCCAGTACTTAGATGTTGATGGCCTGTATTCAGAAAGCTCATCAATATCAGATTGGTGGGGGTCTGACACTCCCATCGATCACCTGTTTCAGGTAGCTGATGGCGCTGGGAAAATATACAGTGGACAGAGCTGAAAGGACAAGGTTCTCTCCACTGTGGAGAGCCTGTGCTGGAGTACGGTGGCTCACCTCCTACAAGTAATTGAGAGCTAAGCTGTAGTAGACCTCTGCTGGAAACCTCACAGTGGATAGTTCCTTCCACGTTACTAATTAATTTTAAAAATGCACTAATAGCATGTCAATGTGGTTTTCCTCTGCATTTCTGAGAGTTTTAGTTATCCATGGAGGGGAAAGAAACCACAGGAATCTGAAAATGAATTTATTTTTTATCTAGCAGGAGATGGAGCATGCATACTTTTTATGGTAACCTGTTGACTGGCCTTTGCCTCAGACTCTTTCTGACCTGGAGACCCTCTCACTAGCCTACTACCTGGCTTTTGCATTGGAACTTGGGCCCTCTTAGCTCTGTGAAGCAAAGATATGTGCTTGCACAACAACAGGACTCAGGAAGCAGCAAGTAACAATAACATGATAGTGATGAGGTCCTTTGTATAGATGTCGAGAAGGTAGGACCCAGGAGGGGGATACAGGCCAGTCTGCCAATGGGCTTAGATGTCATCTCAGCTAGTCTATAGCATGCACCTGTAAGTTCATGAAATAAATTACCCAGTTTCTTATATGAGCATATAGGCTTGTTGAGATGCTATATGCTGCTGTGTGTGCCGACAGTTAGTCCAGGATGAGGGACTATAGCACTCCGTAACTGATTTCATTATAGAGAATATTTATAAATACACTGGTAAGAATTCACTATTCCTAAGCTCACATTCTGTGTCTCTCCTTTTCTTCTCTGGCAACTAATGTTTGAAAAAGTTCACCATCCGATTGAAATGTCGCACTTTGTTTTGACATTAAATTTAATAAATATTTTCTATAATTGCATCAATTATAGACTGCTATAGTCTTTCTAGTGCCGTTGAACGTGATTTAGGGCAGGATGAGGGACACACCTGTCTCTAGGGTCTATCAGGGGATTCAAATGTACCCTTGTGAGTTGATTTGAGTACAGTAGGAAGATTAGCCTTTTAGGACTTTAGAAATGGTGGGTGACAACCTCTATGAAAGTTGCAATGGTGACATGGTTTTTGCCATATTTCAAATATTTAGATTTAACTAATATAGGAAAAAATGGAAATGTTTTGAGTTTTTTTTAGAACTATGAATGACATAAATTTGAAGTTAAATTGCATTTTTTATGAACAAATGCTAATTCAGAATATTAAGTATATAAGAAAACCTTAGTATACAAGTACTCAGACATATAGAAGAAAACTCCCTTCATTGACAGCTCCTTCCTGGTGATGTTCAGGGTTTCACCTCAAATATCATAGGGCCTTTTGTAAAATCAGGAATGGTTGCAAGTACATGGATCGGTGGTACAAATATCAGGAATACTACTTTCACCCGTGCAGCAAGCAAAGGATAAGGACTAGTTGTGTCATATATGCTAAGTCCAGCTGATGTACAGGAAAAACATCAGAACAAGCCACATTTCAGTTTGAGATCTCTCCACCTTGTAAATACATGGTTGGGCTCTCTCTGTCAGAACAAAAGTTTCCCTTTGTGAGCCGTTGTGGCTCATAGATAAAGTTCACTTCTATGACTTATATATGCCCTAACAGGAAATATGGAAAGAGATTAAACTGTGAAACAAACAACCCATAAGGTCCTTGGCATTGATACAACACAATTATAACATAAACAACTGACTATAAAATTAAAGACGTTCTGAAGTCTATGAGATAAAACTTGGGTGCAAATGAGAAGAAAATGGGCATACACAACTTAAATAATAAATTAGAGAAGCATTCTTAAATGTAGAGTTTAAAGGTGTGCTATCGGATTTAATTGTAGGTTTAGTAATAAAATGGGCAGTTTGTATCTTATTAATGCATCTGCGAGATCCAGTGTCTTAGCACATGTATTTTCCTGTTCACGATATGATGTGTACTCATTGCTCATTCCTAGCTGGACCCCACTGTGATTTAAACCTCTGGCAGCTTTAGTGCACTGTATAAAAATGTTGATTTTCCTCTCTTTAATGCAGCAGGGAAAACATATTTTTGAATGATTTGGTTGGCTGCAGATTTTCCAACGGAGAGATTTCTGTGATGACTCTTCTCAGCAAAGTTAATTAAGTGGAGAGTACATTAAAAGCTTAATATATTGGGGTCAGCTGAGTTCTCACTTTGTAATGTTAAAAGCATGTTAAAAAGACTGCTGTGTTTCTTTTGAAGATGCCTCGCATAATATGAATCAGTGACATAAAGTAATGATGTGTATTGTAGGTAGCGTAACTGCAAAACATGCCACACAGCACAATTTAATAATCAGTTTGTAAAATTAGCCTCATGCATAATTAGTCACCATATGCTTTAATTACTAAACCATATTTAGCAAAAGTATCCTTTAAAGTGAACTTGCCTAATTACTAAGCCATGTTTAACAAAAATGATTCTTCAAAGTAAACTTGCACTTAGAATATAAGCTTTCTTGGAGGCTTTGCTCCACTAAAATACAGTGTCTTGCGTAAAAGGCCACATGACATTCAATACAGTTGTTGCTTACACACGCACCTCCTGTGCAGACAAGATGGTAGGTGGTTAGTGTCTTAGCATGTTGTCCCTTAATCGATTTGTTGCACAAGGACCAAGTGCGGTGGCATTAGGGTTTCATATATATGACTTTCCTGGTGTCAAAATATGGGCATAAGGCTGTTTTTCATTGGGTTATCCCTGGAGGGGCATAAAATATAAACAGAGGTGAACTGTCTCCAAACTTGCATCAGGCTTCACTGAGCTCTGTAAGACAGAATAGTATAGTCTTCTGCAGCCTTGGTGGACCCATTATTGGTCAGTATGATTCTTTACATAATGAATCCACCATATCCCTCATGGTTCCTGAAATAAAGAAAGTCATGACTCCAGTGTAAGCAAACAAGGATACTTCTTATAGCAACATGTCAGCAGAGGTACAGTGCAGATGTGTCCATCCTTAAATTTCCTCCTCGCTAAAGCTATGTACTTTACTCACAATATGTTAGAATAATACAAAATACTTTTTTTCAAAGCTGGTCATCTCACTCTGCTCATGTCAGGATATCTTGAGTCACAAGTAAAGGTATCTTTACTCAGCCCAATATTACGGAAAATTATCATTAATTGGTGTTCGTATGAGCACTCTTTAGCAATCATCTGCTGGTGTAAAGGTAGCACTGATTACCCAATGAACAAGCAAAACGCTTGTTCATTGGGTAATAGGATCATTGGTGCAGACACCTAAATCATTGTTTGCCGGCAGCAGATGGACTTTCTAAACAGTACTCTGCTGCCGGCAAACAATGATTTTATATTGGGAAAAGCGATGGCATTAGCTATCGTTTCACCCAATACTGTAGAGGAGATGTAAATACAGCGGTCTCCTCTGCTGACGAGCAGGCTATTGTCGGGAAGAAACACTTCCCTCCCAACAATCAACTCCTCAATTGAGCAGTGTAAAGGGCCTTTAAGGTAAGAAAGGACACATCTGTAACCAGATTATCAGAAGATTATAGATAGGATATAAAAAAAGGTTTACAAGCATAAGTGAGCGCCAGAGAAGAGCATCAATTTGGATAATGAAAGACAGATAAAAGTTAGGTCACAAAGTAAAACACCACTGGCATTGCTACCCTGTCCTTGGCAGCTTACAGGCACTTTATCTACCCATGTACCACCTAGCATTCCAGTTTATACTGTGCATAAAGCTGAAGTAGCTGACTCCATTAAAAGATGTGTCCATCTATGAAAACAATTCTATTGTCTAAGTTCATATAAAATGAACAGTCACGTGTGTCTGCCAAAAATGTTTAATCAACATCTACTACTATTTGTAATCAACAGCAGCTACACATCTCTATGTGTCTATGTGCTAATGGCAGAAAAGCAAGAAATAGAGATCAAATGGATAGTAGTACAACTGCAGGGTCTTTCAGTGCAGTACTTTATATATCACTCATAATTATGTGGCTGTGTAGTCCTTGAAGGGAACTTGTCACATCAAACAAGCTGTTAAATCTGTAGACAGCATGTTATAAAGTAGGAGGAGCTGAGCAGATTGATCTAAATATATGATAATTCTGACTAAGGAGTCCAAAGGGTGGTACTTAGTGATTGGCAGCTGTGCAGTAGGACCACTCACTTTTGACCCATGGACCTAGAATGAGCAAAGATTTAGGTCAATAAATTACAAGTTATATAACTTATATTTAATGTTTTCCCATGAAACAACAGATCAATCTGCTCAGCTCCTTCTGCTCTATAATATGTGAGAAAGAACGGCATGTTCAAAATAACAGGCTCACTTAAGCTATTCAGTTGACTTTTATGACCAGAGAAGAATGTTTTCCTTCTCTTCAGTGTATTTGCTAAGTGCAATGACTACATAGCACTGATTTGTAGAAGATATGACTATCATCAATAAAAATATGGCTAATTATAAAATCTAATAATATGTATTAGAGGTGACAAATTGTTTCCTTAAATCACTTTACAACATTCACTGCTAAATTAGATCTTAACCAGTCCCTTGCTAGAGCGCTCCGACAAGGAACCTGATCTAAGAGGGAAAGGTTAAGTGATTTATAAATGATTCATTACCATGACAACCAGCCGTCCTGCATTTCTCAGGAGGAAAGACGAGTTCCTCAGCCATTCCAAGTTACACCATCCTGAAAATGTCCACAAGAATTTGTATTTTGCTCAAATACTGTTTTCTTGGAGAATATGGGCCATAAATTATAATTTTATGAGCTATAAATGCTATGAGTAGAGAATATATTAATAGACTTGTTTACTGATATTTTATGATTAGATTTATGACTTGAATTTCCCATCTATGACCCCACAAACTATGCACCTTTCAGAAAGCCAGAATAGGCTGCATTTTAAGCTATGTGTTTCAGCATCCACACCCCATATGGTTTTACTAATTGACCTTTGCATACCATATAAGATCCTTATGGCAACTGAAGTGTGGGTCATTAGCACCTAAGGTGTTACAATATAGACTTTTAAATGCATCCATAAAACAACCGTTTAACTCCTGCCTTAGACATGCCAAAAAAACACGACTGTGTATATTGATGCTGATTGATTTTATGTATACTGGGGCTTGCGAAGGATTTGCTAATTTGAAGATAAATTCTTATTTGGCTTCAAATATAATTATTGTCTGAAACCAAAGAAGACCCCAATCATATATTTTCCCTCCATAGAGGAGCAGAGCAGCATGAGCAAAGAGGAAAGTAAACCATAATAATAGCAAAAAATATTAGATAGAAGAATGTGTAGCATACTATGTCAGTGGACTAATATAGAACAAAGTGAAAGGAAAGAAAGCAAAGTACAAAGGAATAGCCCTTGCACATTCCTGAGATAATGCAAACATTTAAAAAAGAAATTTACAGGAAAATAAATATTATTGCATATTGGGAATAAGTATCTGTGCAAGAGATATTTTTGGCATATGACAGAACCCTGCTCATATAGCTGCATGTGATTATTTATAAAATATCACAGACTGCTGATTTGATGCCCAAAGTTCTGCAGTTTAATATCAGTTTCATACATTTGAAAGGGGCTGTTTCTTCAAACTCATTCAAATTTTTGCAACCAATCTTCTGAATGTCCACATACCAGTAAGGTTGGGTTCACATCACATTTTTATTTTACGTTTGATGCACACGAAAACATATAGGTTAAATGGATGCCTCAGACGGTTGTCATACAGTGGCATTCATCACCATAGATTTCTGTTGCAAAAAAAAAGTATACATTAATGAATATGTTTTTTTTTTACTAGACTCTGCAGGATGGAAAAGTGTGGTGTACTGGGCTTTTGCATCCTTTTTTCTTCTCCTTAGCATACACGTTAAACGTAGGGCGCATGTGAAACCAGCCTAAGGCTTACTAAGTTACACTAAAAAATATAGATCATGCATAAAGCTGTAGTCTACCCATTTACAGAAGCCATTACTTGAGAGACATTAGGTGGTTGTCACAGTTGCATTGTAACCATGGGGTCCTGAGATTGAATCTAACCGAGCGTGACATTCGCATGAAGTTTGTATGATATCTCTGTGTGTGGATTTTCCCTAGATACTTATCCCAAACTTCAAAACATACTGGGGGAGTCATATTAATACTAGTGTAAAGAAAAATTGCCTTAGTTGCCCATAGTAACCAGATTCCATCTTTTATTTTTCAAAAGAGCTCTTTAACATAAAAGGTGGAATCTGATTGGTTGCTATGGATAACAAAGCCAGAATTCATAAAATATGCCTTAAAAATCTCTTAAAATACATAGTTTTTGTTTCTCACTTTTTCCCGACTTGCTCGAAAAGGTAGTGGGGCTTAGCTGGAAGGGATGAAGCTTTGTGTGAAAGGGAGCATGGCCTAAGATGCGATATATTCAGCCTCAATTTTTATTTAAATTATTGTATAAAAGTAAGCAAAATTATATTTGGTATAAAGTCAGATAGAGATGATCAAAGTTTTGAAAAATTTGATTTGGCAGCTTTGTGAGAAGTTCGACATGAAATTTTATTAGTTTCAAATTAATTCATCACAAATTGCTTTAAAGCAGGTATACCCAGGCCATTCTGCCTACAAGCAACATTTTCAAAACCGGAATAAGAAAAGATTTAAGATGGAATTGGAACAAACAGATGTCAATACACTGACAACCGCCCTGCATTGAAGTGTAGGTTAAATAAAATGGAAACGTTCATCTTAGTTTTAAAGAACAGGCAGGTGGATCCGTCAGATGGTAGGCTGAAAACCAGCAAAACGCTGTTGTGAATCCACCCTAAGGCATATTCTTCACACTTGGTGGCCCAATGTCAGTGTGAAGGCTTGGAAGTTACTGCTGCATAACACTGTATTTTGAACCAACTTGGGGGCTAAACCCCAGTGTGATGGACAAGTAGCTAATACATTTCATAAAAAGTAGTATAGGAAGGGGCCCCATGAGAGACTGGGCAGGGTGGCAACTGCAACAGCAGTAGCAGTAACAGTGTCAATAGTGGCCCCATGACAGATTGGGGAGGGTGGCAGCAGCAGCAGTGGCAGTAACAGTGACAATAGTGGCCCCATGAAAGAGTGGGGTGGGTGGTAGCAGCAGTGGCAGTAACAGTGACAATAGTGGCCCCATGACAGAGTGGAGATGGTGTCAGCAGCAGCAGTTGCAGTAACAGTGACAATAGTTGCTCCATGACAGATTGGGGAGGGTGTCAGCAGCAGCAGTGGCAGTAACAGTGACAATAGTGGCCCAATGACAAAGTGGGGACTTGGCAGCAGCAGAGACAGTAACAGTGACAATAATAGTAGCCCAGTGGTCCAGGGGATCAGTCCAAGTATGCCACCACTTGCTTGTTGAGGTTCTTGCTGGATGTCCCGTTGCTGCTGCTGGGTAGTTTCTTCAAAGGTGGCTGAAGAAAACTGGTCACTATATACTCCAGACTTAACTTGCTGCTTATGGAGCTGATCCCCCCCCCCCAGTCATGGCAGTGAAGTCTGAGCACACAGGGTCTAATGGTCAGACCTTCCTGAGGATGGCGGATGGTGCTTGTAGCCAGCGACCGACCGACTGCACAGCATGTCTCTATAGTATATTTTGCATCCCTTTTACAATGTTAAAATAATTCACCCATTTTTGATCAGTAGCAAGGGTCTAAGAATGTGAATAGCCAGTAGTCATACCTCTGTCAAATCCTGACAATGCGGCTGTCACTATGCAAACATGACAACATGCATCTGGCCATTTGCGCAATGTACTCTGAGGGACTCCCTGCCTCTATCTTCACTGCATACTGCCATGGTCTGTTGGGGTCATCTGCATCGTCTTTGTTGCCGTCATCCAGGTCCTCATGCTTCTCTCCTGTTCCTTGGGCAGATAAAACACCTAGGTGTGTATAAAATTCCTGGGCGTTTATGTCCTCCTCTTCATGTTCCAACTTTTCCTCCTCTGCCAGTTGATTCTCCTCAGGCTCAGGTGGCCATGAAATATAGGTGCCACGTTTTCTGTCCCCTCGCCAACCATATTTTTCAGCATGCCCACCAGGATGTGAAGGAGTCGAATGAAATCACCATAAAGAGGCCTCCTCAAACAGCATGAGCAAACGGCACATGCCACAGGTCACACATGAGCTACCACTGGCTAATATCTAAATTACACCAGGGAGTAAACCTGTCAGTCTGCTGCATTAAGAAATCATTGACCACCTTTCTCTGCTTGTACAGGTGGTCTAACAGAGTTTTAACGGGTATAAACGTTGCATATCATGGCAAAGAGCATTTTTTATTTGCATCTCATGGATGGCATGTTTTGCATGGTAAGAGTAGCTAAAGTGCATGCATGGTTTCCTGGACAGTGAAAGACGTGAGGAACAGGAAGACAACAAGATTGAAGACATGTACAATGCAGGGCGCATGGGTCAGCCCTCTGTGATTCAGCACAGACAAAATGTTCTTCCCATTATCAGTAACCATGGTTCCTATCTCCAGTTAGTGATGAGACAGCCATTATTCGATATCTTTATTGATGATGCAGAGCAGTTCCTCCCTAGTGTGGCTCTATTTACCCAGGCTGACTAGGTGCAGGAGGACCACTGTGAATTGTGCCTAGAGAGGAGGGTGAGGACTAGGTGGAGGATGAGGAGGCAGAGGAGGACATTTATAAAGAAAGTTAAAAATTGGGCTGAACACTCAAATACTGCAGTACTGCATTCAAAAGGTCATAAATTAATAATATTTATTCTTTGCAAGGCATACACGATAAAAAATGTTATAAATCTGACATATATAACAACTACGGACATAAACATCCTAAAATAAACTGTGCATTTAATGGATCCAAATAAATGTGGCGATATATTGCAATATATCAGTTGATGCTCTCACATGAAGGGGTTAAAATACATGAAGTAGTAGAATCAGCAAGGTTTGGTATGTATCCACCTCAAGTTTAAATAGTGAGTGTGTATACACCTTAAGTTCAGTAATTAATTAATTAAACAACAGGTGTGTATGTCCACCTGCAGGAAAATGCCCACACTCTTCCAGGACAGATTAGTAAAATGTGAAGCGGTCATATTATAATCTGTAAAACAGCAATGTGGCAGAAGGATTCGCTGTGTATTTTTCGCATCCCACTGTACCAAGCTGCCTAAAACACCTATACCTTTTCAGACAGCTTCTATTGCTGTAATTGTCCTTTGTGAACAGGCCCGTTCACAGAAATCTCAAGGTGTATAATACTGCTTGAGATCTCTGTGAACATCTGAACGTATTACGCATCATAAACTTGGTCAATTGAGGACCAAATGAACGGGGAGCATTTGAACTAATAGATGACATCAAAGTTGATGGCAAGCAACAACAGCTTCCTTCTAATGACTTTGATGAACTGACTGCCGGAAAGGGGATGCGGGCCAGTGGGAGATGCAACAGTTGATGCATAAGGTTGTAAGACTAAATGAGTGGCATGGTTTTCCCATGGCACTTTATGGTATTACTCCATGTGTTTATGCAGGGCCGTCGTGCCAACATTAGCACTCTGGCCATGCCTCACTTTTTGCTAACACATCCTGCATACCGCCACTCTAACATCCCCCAGTGACTTAAATATTAAATATTTTCCCACTACCAAGTATCGCATGTTCTCTCTTGCCCGCTTGCTGATGCTTTCATGAACCCATGCACTGCTAGGGTGTTCCTGACAGGTAGTCTCTCAAGAAGAAGTGTATCCCTCCCACATTTGGATCCAGATCTCCCTCTGCTTCTACCCTGCTGTCTCATGGGCACACTGCCATCCCCGCCCCCTGATGACGAAGATGCCCCCTCTTCACCTGGCTCCCATGTACGATCAGCTATATATAAAATAATCTACATATGTTTGCGGTTTACTTGTGTCACCCTCACCTGTCTCTTGCGCATGTTCCTGACCTCCAACATGTGCTCCAAACCGACTGTCATCATCTGTAGTTGCACGCCTAAAGGAGTCCAAAGCATGCCCCATTTCCAAGTCTGGGCTGGCCTGTAACTACTGACTGTCCTCAAAAAGGTAATTTTGATGTAAAGTGGAGCAGAACCCATGGCTACTTTACTTGGTAAACAGACAGGGCAGCAAAAGCAAGAAGCCAATTCAGGACAGGTGAGGGCATAGAGGCAGTTTTCCTAGGCCATACCAACTAAGCGTGGTGTCCGAAAAATAACACAGATTCCTGGCTATTTGTATCCTTTGTAAGTTGAGATGATTATGAAGAGCAAGTCAACCATTCAAGTGCATTTAGTTTTTTAATCAAAACACAACCACTGGATGACAGTGGCAGCTTGGGCATGTAACTCCTGCTGCTACCAGTACCCCTCTGCTGCTACATGTGCCAGCTACAGCATCATTTTGCCACTGTCCATTCCTTTGGAGAGCCCAGGCAACTGTCTGTTGGCCATAATGTAAAAAAACATTCCTAGCAACCAATAAGAAAGTTGCCTACCCCTTTAGTATATAAGAACCTCCCCAGCAGGCATTTTCTGCATTTTTTACAGTTATGAGAGAGACAGCAGTGTCACTGCTGTGCTCTGTATTTTGCTGTCACATTACTTTAGATAGTTATTTAGTATGTATATATATATATGTATATATGTATTAAGCAAGTAGTGCTGTGTTTGTGGGAGGGGAGGCTGATTACGAGGCTGTCTACATGCACCTGTGGGCCTAGGCTGGCTGTTTGCTAGGCTATTTATAGGCACCTGTGGGCCCAGGCTGACGCCGATTCAGCTGATTTCACTACCTCTGGGTCAGCTCTAGGATACAGCAGCATGGTGTACAGGCTCCTTACGGCTGGGCGACAGCAGTATGTCTCAGGAGGGCGCTGGTATTCATGGTAGGATCGGAGTGGTTTGCACGGGACCCACGCTGTGGTCCGCGACATGTTGCGCAGCTGCATCGTGTGCAGGCTCATTCACGCCTGGGCAGCAACAAAGCGCCAGGCGAGTGCTGGCATTCACTGTAGAATCACACTTGTTGGCACGCGACCCACACTGCGGTATGTGACTCGCAATACTCTGGGACGTAGCGAAGTTGGGCTCTAATGGTCAAGTGACTGTTGTTTGTTTTTGTCCGGCTGCTTAGGGGGTTGTTGGGGGCTATTGCATATAGTTATTGATGTTTAAATGCTCACAATTTATTTACCATCAGTTTGCACCCTCTTGAAGGATAATAATATTCCAAAATTTAAGGTGTGCTCAATTAAAACGTTACTTTTATTGTCATTTATTTAAAAACTCAACTGTGTTGAAGCAGGATAATTGTACACTATAAACCTATAGTGCTGTGAGTATAGGAAGCTGCCCCGCTATCAGGGTGAATGAGCCCAATACACTTGTGAATAAGGACTGCACAATCACCTACGGGCAGCTGTCTTCTAATCCCACAATAACTAAACAGTAGTTCGTCCCGTGCTATAAATTCACACAAGGTACCACTACTGAATGTATATCACCAGGATGTTCAGTATAAAACGGTATTATCTCCACATACAGTCCGCATTTGCGCAACTGGGCAGGAATACACCGCTGCTACACTGAGCAGCGATTTTCTGGATCTTGCCTATTTACCAGAAGGTAGACTGAACACCCGGGATTTATGCGCCACCTTTCATGAATTGCTTATGCTGTTAAAACATGTGCTACACACACTACTTCCACTATTCCATTGGCAAACGCTCAACGCGTTTCTACATATAAATGTTTCATCAGGAGCTCGCCATGTTCCTTGCAAAGTGGCAGTGTCACGTAGTAATTGAACAGACAAACAAACAAACACAAAAAACACGAGGACGCGCTCCCCTCTCTCTCTAGGAGTAGCGCTCCGGCACTAGAATGGCCGTAATATACATTCAGTAGTGGTACCTTGTGTGAATTTATAGCACGGGACGAACTACTGTTTAGTTACTGTGGGATTAGAAGACAGCTGCCCGTAGGTGATTGTGCAGTCCTTATTCACAAGTGTATTGGGCTCATTCACCCTGATAGCGGGGCAGCTTCCTATACTCACAGCACTATAGGTTTATAGTGTACAATTATCCTGCTTCAACACAGTTGAGTTTTTAAATAAATGACAATAAAAGTAACGTTTTAATTGAGCACACCTTAAATTTTGGAATATTATAGTTATTGATGTTGCATGCGCCTAGAGTAGGTATGGCCGCATGTTTTCTGATATCTGTATCATACGGGACGCGTGTCTCCAAGCTACGCACGCTGCGTTTAAGTTATTGTTTTGTTTAGTCATTTCTCTGGAAGGGTCATGTGTCAAGGGTCATTATATGAAAAAAAAAAAAAGTGCATGTTTCCTGTCACATGTTGTACATGTGGGGCGCTCGTCCGCAGTTAGCGCCAGACATGCAAGGTGTTGGTGAATGTGTATCAGTGGCCCATGTATGGGGGCAGCAGGTTGGTAAAGGCGCCTATGTTTGAGTACTGATGCTCTGGTAAGTGTGTTTAATCTATAAATTGTATGTTTAGGGCCCGCATGTGTCAGCGGTTCTGTGCTATTGTGGTGTTTAATTGGCGTTGCATCAGGGTTTATGTTCAACCACGTTTGTTTTCTTACAGGAACACGAGGTGGTGCTGTGGTGACCATCATTAAAAAAAAAAAAAAAAAAAAAAAAAAAATCCTGCAGCATCATGTGGAGGTTCGTCCGCGCCTGGGCAATGGCAGTAGGTGCCAGGCGAGTGCTGGCTTTCACGGTGGGATCAGACTTGGTTACACGGTCTGCGACTTGTAGCGCTCTGGGGCGAAGGGGGTTGGGCACTAATGGTAGAATGTTCATGGCTAGGTTTGTTACCTGCAAAAGCTACGTCTGTGTGTCTGCATTTACGTTTTGTCCTGTACTCCATTTTGCTACCAGAGCTGCGTTCATGCATCTGTTGTATCATGTTAATACTCTGCTCACTTTAGGTTGCATTCATACGGCTGCTTCATATCATGCTCTTCATGCTCACGCACAGAGCTGCGCCCATACCATGTGTTGGCACTACTCACATCCCGAGCTGCTTGCACCCACCTGTACTTACACCATGTGGTTATACACTGCTTCCACTTATAGCTACATTTTCTTTTTAATTTGACATCATGGTTAGCCAGTGTTCTCACTAGGGCAGTCAGTACACCTCTTCACACCTGTTCATTTCAGTAAAAAAAAAAAAAAAAAAAAAAAAAAAAAAAAATAAAAAAAAATTATTAAATTAAAAAAAAAAAAAAAAAAAAAAGTTTTAAATTAAAAAAAAAAAAAAAAAAAAAGTAAGAGGGCCCGATGATCGCCTCGGCTCATGGCTCCGGGTGGCCTCAGGCATATACGCAAGTCCGTCACGTCTTCGGACTCATTGTAAGTCCTGTCACGCACCTCAGGCATATACGCAAGTCCGTCACGTCCTCGGACTCATTGTAAGTCCTGTCACGCACCTCAGGCATATACGCAAGTCCGTCACGTCTTCGGACTCATTGTAAGTCCTGTCACGCACCTCAGGCATATACGCAAGTCCGTCACGTCTTCGGACTCATTGTAAGTCCTGTCACGCACCTCAGGCATATACGCAAGTCCGTCACGTCTTTGGACTCATTGTAAGTCCTGTCACGCACCTCAGGCATATACGCAAGTCTGTCACGTCTTCGGACTCATTGTAAGTCCTGTCACGCACCTCAGGCATATACGCAAGTCCGTCACCTCTTCGGGCTCATGGTAAGTCCTGTTACGCACCTCAGGCATATACGCAAGTCCGTCACGATTCGGACAAGACGAGTCCTTTACAGAAGAAAAAAAAAAAAAAAAGCCGCCTGTGCAGTGCAGGTAGGTACCCATTTCACCGTGCGGCACTGCCATTAGAGTCTCTCACGTATGGCTTCTCCAATTAACCTTCCGCCATTAGAGTCTCTCACGCATGGCACCACCACTAGTGTCTCTCGCGCATGGCTTCTCCGGTTAAGTGGTTCATATATGACTTCACCATTTAAGGTCGGCCACGCGTCCCACCACGAGTAGGTTCATGTCTTTTTCCGCTGCTCGGGCTGAGGGTGTTGGTGTCGGGCCTAAGTCCTGAGTATTAGTCCGTCTTCCAGTTAGAAGTACAGTAATAGGCGCAATTCACAATGTCTCATGTCTACAGACACGGCGAGCCAAATCAAGACTACAGGCGCAGCGTACATGGTTATTACGACCTTAAGCTTATTTCCTGTCACTACCCCAGGTATGGTGTGTACGTTTTCTGTCCTCAGTACAGGCAACATTAGCTCGCTAATTGAAATAGCCATGTATTCGTGTTGGTGGTTCCCCAGGTTCTGGTGAGTTTATACATTCCACTTAATCTACTAATAGAGAAAGACGGCATACGCCATGCTCTAACTTTTTGGCTATATATATATATATATATATATAAAAGGTGTGGCCTGGGGAATAAGTAGAGGTGTAGTAGTTAGCAACCAGGAACAGTTGGTGCCCGATCAGGGTCCTCGGCGAATGCTTGGAATTCATTTAGGCATCCCAACAGATTCACCATTGTTTGTTTCAGTCTGCAGCTCTCAGGATTCAGCCCTTCTCGTAATATGTTCACGTGTTAGTATACATAGGTGTAAATGGTTTCTGATTTCCGGCCACTCCTTCACTCACGTCAGCCACCTCCGAGGACGATGTGCCGCTTCACATGATTAAGAGGTAAGGTAGATGGTAGTCACTGTGGTGTGTACGATATATTTCGCACCTTTATCGGCAAATGTCTTTTACGTTCAAAGTGGGTGTAGTAATGGTATATATATAACTTGAGGTCTGGCCTTTTTGGCCCCTTTAGGCTGCCCTACAGCAGCAGTTATGGCACAACTCTACTGCTTATTGTAGATAGGGTTAGATAGGTTAGGTACACCTTTCTGATAGCCGAGCCGACCACAAGTATTAAGCAAGTAGTGCTGTGTTTGTGGGAGGGGAGGCTGATTACGAGGCTGTCTACATGCACCTGTGGGCCTAGGCTGGCTGTTTGCTAGGCTATTTATAGGCACCTGTGGGCCCAGGCTGACGCCGATTCAGCTGATTTCACCCACCCACCCACACCATCTTATCAGTCATTTCATATTAGGGTGGCCCCCTTTAGGCTGCCCTACAGCAGCAGTTATGGCACAACTCTACTGCTTATTGTAGATAGGGTTAGATAGGTTAGGTACACCTTTCTGATAGCCGAGCCGACCACAAATATATATATATATATATATATATATATATATTAGTGTGAGATAGTCAGTGTAGGTTAGATAGTGATATATTGTAGCTGATAGGTTCCAGAGCAGGGTATTAGGTAGGGTGATACATGCTACAGTGCTGTGATGTAACAAGTTCACAACAATACTTAGTGCACCGATCAGAAATATCTAGTCAGACCTGCTAAAATGTGAAGTTGCCCGTATTGCACAAAAATATTCACATCAATTGTCGATTTGCGCAATCGTGGATATATTGGAGCACTCTATCTGCATGTAAAGCTATTGTAATGTTCTGCTGTGCCAACCATTTTCTCCAGTCTCAGGGAACTTCTGGCAGCTTGACAAATGTAGCAAAATACTCATGAAATATCGCAAATTTGAATATTGCCCCTGCCGCCCATCACTAGTGTGCACTTATGTACACAGTGATAAATTAAACCTGCCTGTAATACTAACACATGATGAATTTTGGTGCATGGAGCATTTTGGTGCACAACGATGAATTAGACCTGCCTGTAATATGGATACACAGTAACTCTACAGCTAACAGAATAGATTAGCTATGACTCTTGGTGCACTGCACAGTTATGTACATAGCGTTATAGCGGAGTCTGTAGTTCAGCACTGCAGTGCACTCTCCCTGCTCTGTCCCTGCAATGTCCCTGCACTGTCCCTGCACTCTCACTCTCCAATATTGTCCTACATTCTCTGTTAACAGAAACAGAAGAGAAGAATCCAGCACTTCCAATATTCGTTTTTAGCCGTAGCTTCTTTATTTCGGTGGAGACAATTATTACAGCTATTTACATCTCAAGCAGTAAAAACACGCGGTCTTTGTGTCAGTCACCGCGTTTCAAATCTTACAGTTCTTATTCTGTAAAGTTTGAAACGCGTTGACTGACACAGGTGGAATATGTTTGGGCTGTATAAATTAAGTAAATACAAATACAAATATTTGTATTCATCTGAATCTTTCATAAAGTCCTACAAAAATGTCCCTGCCAGCTCTCACCAAGAATCTCTGCCCAGTCTATTAGTAGCCAAAGCCATTTAATTTAGAACAAATGTACATCAGGTTAAGATAATTCCTTTGTACAGCATTTATCTAAGTTATTTTGCTGTTTATATTATCTTGCATACCATACCCTACCATTCACGTAACATATTTCACATTTTTTTGTTATAAAAAAGGAATAGAGACACAAGAGTAAAATGTAGAGCTAAACAGTGTAATGCTAATATACATTCTTTCTAGCTAAAGGATGCAATTTTTGTCCCCAAGTCGACATGTATGAATCAGTTTAAAAAAACATTAAAAAATCTTTTCATGGCCATGTTTTATCAGCTACATTTCACCCATAACAATTCCTAAACCCTAAAGGTAAGTAATTTGATTTGCATGCCTTTGGAATCCTGTGCTTGACACAATGCTAAGAGTCATGTGGGGTCTTTTCACTGGCACTTGAAAAAAGGCAGGAGTTTCCAAGAATCACTTTCATTAATCAGCCTTTTCAGATTGAAATGCTTTGTCTTCACTGATGTCTTCTGTGGAACATACAGAAATGCTGCTCTTTTCACAAAATGTCTGCCACTGATATCTTCCGCTACCAACTACATGGCATTCTGTTTTTAGTTCTATTAGGTGTCTTTACTTAAGGTGGTGTTACTGCTCTAGTGGCTGTTTATCAGGAATTTGTCTTTAAGTACAATACTTTCAATGTATTGTTCAAATGGACTTATGTAGATATTTTTCCAGACACTGCGCATTCTATGGCACAATAATATAGAAAAAGTAAGGGTTCAATCGTGGTTGCACAACCCCCTGAAGGGGACATACCGGTCTGGCAAATGCATTGCCTGTAATTCCATTCAGACGGGGTCCACTTTCATCAGTACTGTCACCAACAAGACGTACGTTATACGCACATTCATCAACTGTAGATCCGCAGGCCTGGTCTATCTCCTGACCTGTATCTGCAGATTACAGTATGTTGGAAAAACGACACAGGAATTCCATCGTCGCATTGGAGAACATCTCAATGATGTGCGTAGTGAAGCAGATACCCCCGTTGCCCGACATGTTAACAGTTGTCATGCGGGAGACAGTGAGGCAATCAAATTTCAGGGCATAGAATGCATCCGGATTTCTCCTCGTGGGGGTAATTTGGACCAAAGGGTATTACAGAAAGAGGCCCAATGGACATTCAGACTGGGCACATTAAAGCCCAATGGTTTGAACGATCACATCTCCTTTGTTAGTTTCATTGAATAAGGGGATTTTATCATTGCCCCTTTATCTGTGTATACCTCTTTCTGTTCCCGTTGAGATATTGGGGCATCTATGTGGTTGCCAATGGTGATACCCAATTGAATTGTGGCATTATCAATATCAGGTGTCAAATTTGTGTGGTTGCTAATGGCGATACTTAAGATCTAGTGTCGCATTAGCGGTCATTGTTACCCTCATTATTTCCATATGAATTATAGATATAGGCACGCTATGTACCCCATTATTTCTATATGAATTATAGATATAGGCACGCTATATATCTTATTCATGAGCGGCGATTTCGATTCTTTCTAATTGCGAGTAATGATGTACATTTTTATGTCAGGGATAGGCCATTACAATGTGGTGACCTACAAATTCATTATTCATGGCCATGATTGACAAGCCTCATTGCTTCTTGTATATGGTGAATGATACCCCCTTATATATGAAATTGTGTTCCTGCTTATATATGCCGCATTACACCAATACATCTAGATCTTTTAATATACATACGAAAAGCACGGCCGGGAGCTGACAGGTGTTTGGCCCGCCCCCATCCTGCTGATTCGTCCAGTGGATCGGATGTCATCTGGAGGGCGGGGTTTTTCCTTTAAATTTGCACGTGTGTGGCCGCCGCTCCACGGCCATACTAGCGTCGGAAGGCTGTCTCCAAGTCCGTGGAACAGCTGGGCAGCAGCAACAATAGAACGCCATTTATACTAACCAGCTAATGCAGCCAGTTCAGGCTCCTGAGGATTTATAAACGCGTTGAGTCCAGTATGCTGTGTGCAGGAAGCTAGGTTCAGCGTTAGCTCTGCATTCTAGTCTCCCTTATGAGATACCAATCAAGGGGAGAGCTATATTTTTCTGCTGATGCCAGTTTTTAGCAACTCTCCAGATATTATTGTGGTTGCCACCTTCTGCTTAAATCCTTGCAGCTACCTGGTATACCAAGGGTTGCAAGGAGCAGTAGCGTGGTTGCACAATTACATTCTGTACAGCGCAGCACCTGTGTTGATAGATGGTCTCTAACAGACCCTCGTACTGGCTTACCCTGAGATCATATAGGAGACACAATACTGCATATCCTACCAGGGTTTGGCCGACTCAGGGAGGGGCATACTGTGCAGTCTTGCAGTTTTGGGATGGTTGCTATCTTGTGGTCTTGGGCTTAATCTGTCCACATACCAATAGATATCTCCCATTTGTCATATTTAACTGGATGATATACCGTCAATCATTCTCCATCTATTAATTGACTTAATCCGGAGACGAACTTCATCTCCTGCTGTATGACCTATCTGCTCTCAGTCCTCTGTGGCAGGTTTAAATAGTGGGGAGATATCTGTGCTAATACTCCTTTCCTCCTATATCTTTTAATTAATGACTTAATAAAGTGAGTTTTTATACTCCTCTATACACCTCTTTTCTTTTCCGTGACACTCAGATGTTATTAGAAAGCATTTTAAAGAATTAAGCTACATGTTGCCCATAGATGACTTTGTGAGATGTTAAAGGCTATGTACACCTCCAGTGGAATGTTTTTATGATTGCATTTTAGTCATTTTGATCTAAAAATATTTTATTTTTTCTATTTTCTTTGAGTACAAGAGTTAAAAAAAATCTGTGTGTTTGCAAGGTGTGACTTTCTGTTTTCTTTGAATCCTGTCATCTGATGGCTCATGTAGAGATCTAATTTCTGACCTCCTTACCTAATACACTTATTTAAGCCATGTTCTTATCGGTTTGATAAGACTTGATCTTTAGTAATGTGTTTATGAAGTCAGGAAATCAGAGATAAGAGCTCTACATGAGCTATTATATTATATGGTTCAAAGAAAACAAATAGTCACTGCTTGCAGACTGATTTTTTTACCCTTATTTCTCAGAAATGGGGGAACATTTTTAATAAAGAACTCAAAAATTATTTTAGCATAAAATGAGTAAAGTGTAATAATTAATGCTTCAAAAGTTTACATAGCCTTTAAAGAACACTTGTCAGCTCTTTAATTAAATTTTTGTATTTCCTATATAGCAATATCTTTTCTGAAATTATTTTATAATTTCCTATAAGGGATAACAGAGGAATGGCACAATGTAGAGTTATGAGAAATGCTGCTTCCGAATAATGGGGAATATAAGCATTTAATAAGATGTAAAGACAATTGATATAGGTAATGCTGCTGAAGGAATTTCATGAGAGTTCATTGCTAGGAACAGAAATTCAACCCCAGTTCCACTGCAGCCAGCTAACTCAATGCAAATCTTCAGCACTTTAAGACATTAAGGCATTTCAATTAAAAGGGGTTATCCAGCATTAACAAAAGGTTGCTTTCAAAATAAGCACCACAGTGTTCACGTAGATGGGGCTCAGCTGCAATACCAGACATCACCTGCGAATAAATTTGACACTTTATTGCAAGAAAGTAGCCATGTTTTTCTTATCCTGGAAGACCTCATTTGGGTGGTTTTAGACATAACGTTTTTTGAAAAAAAAGCTTGTGGCAGTTTTTTATGTAGTATTTTAAATCAAAGCAAGTAATAGATTCAGAAATAATTGGACTTGAAAGCTATGAACACCATTGTAGCTCAGTTCTTTGATGAGAATTTGCATATATAAACTGCTTAGGCACTATTAGGAGTTCAGAGATAAGGGCTACAGCTGTCAGAAAAGCTATCTGACGAGATTCAATGTAAACAGAAAGCAATAGTCTGCAAAAACAGAAACGGGCAGCTCTACAGGGAAAACTGCTGAAATGTTTTAATAAAAGCAAATAAAAAAATTATTTAAGACCAAAAGGAGTAGAGTGCAAAAATAATAAGCTGCCACTGAAAGTATTCATAACAATTAGTGTTGAGCAAAGCAAACTTCAGATGCTACATTTGAAGTTGCTTCGTTCAAAAGTTTAGATTACTACTATACTAAGAGTACAGTATTACAATGTAATGCCACTTTAAAACTTGGAACAGAACTCGGTTCGGTTCCGACTGATACCTCAAAACTAAAGTCGAGGTCAGGTTCAAGTTTTAAAGTGATTCACTTAAAAAATCAACTACCAAAGTTATTCAATGAAGTCTTGTGGGACGAATCTCCGTACAGTATTATGCCGAAGTTTTGAATGAATATACTTTGGATGTAGCATCTGAAGCTCACTTCGCTCAACACTAATAGCCATAGTAGGATCCTTTTTTGATCCTTTAGTGGTTAAAAAAAAAAAAAAAACTGTTTGTGAAACTCACCTATATATTACCAATGATAGCATATATTCTTACTATTGTAAACTATTCTATAAAGCATATTACATTAATGCATTGTTATACTGGTCTGTATGAACATTTTCCTAATTTTTTTAATAGCTTGTGTGTCGGTGTACAGATACCAGTTTTGCAGAAGCACAATAGAATTTTTTTTTAAATTCACAGTTCACTCTGTCAAACACAAATATTTGAAATAAGTAATTTGTAGTGTACCTAGAAATGATAGGCAGTTGGACATTAATGGCAAGAGACTAATCGATCCTACTTAGTGACTGATAACTAAAGTATCTACATCTTTAGTAATACAGGGAAGACTGTCCACCACTGAAAAAACTGGTTACTCTACTCCTAGGATTAGCCGGGATATAACTAATGTATATCCATCTGCCTACCTCTTTCTGCTCTGTTACCCTGCTCGCTTCTATGGTAACTTTAACACTATAATTTTCAGTGTTTTACACTTATCTTGTCTAGTATCAGACTACACAATAATGGAGCTGTATTATAAATAGCTACAGAAATATCGCAATTTCGATTTAGATTTAGAGTTCTAGGGACTGGAGAAGTTGGTTGCTCAGTTTAGTGAAACTTCTCTTGAAATAAGTAGCAGAAGGATAAAGTAAGCAGCTATTGACATACCACAAGAACACTTATGTTGTTTCGTAGGAAACCCAGACCACTTTAGAGATGATTTGAATGTGTTTAACTAGTATGTTTTTTAAATTTTTCATTATTTTAGCCCAATTGCCATTTTTTTATATTTATCTGGACAACCTGTTTAATTTTTTTTTCTCCCACTTAAATTTTTTTATGCATATACATAATGAACATTTTTTTCACATTCCTCTGACTTGTAAGATGGTACATATTTAGAGTGTGGCCCTTGATATTAAAACAGTATCTTGTTCTAGCATTAACAAAGGTGGGCACAGTACAGTTCTAAGCAACATGACTTTACCCATTTTTTCAGAAAATGCAAAGTTAAAAGGCACTTAGCTTGGTGGAAAATGCTAATTCTAGGGTTTATTTTTCATAAATGACCACATTATTCATATTATTAGTGTATCTCTTGCATGCTTAGTCACTAATGTCAACCACAGCAATTATGAAATCTGATCCCCCCATTGAGGTATATGTTATGGTTAGGCTAAATGTACATGTTTGTTTTTATTGAGGTTTAATGGCAGACCCTTCTAGCATTACTCTCAAGACAAAAAGAAAAACAAATACTGTATAGCTATTAAAATTGATTTTCATCCCAAGCATATAAGATCTTATATGCATAATGTGCAGTGAATAATACATTGGTATTCTCAGTAGGAGGAACAATAATGGTCTACAACATAGTCAGTTAGATGGGCAAATTATTTGAAATTAATTGTAAACATTTAAGTTGCATCAGAATCCAAATTTGTGGTGAATTTTGGGGAGACAGAGAGAGCGAGACAGAAAGAGAGAGGGAGGGAGACAGAGAGAGGGAGACATAGAGAAAAATAAAATGAGGCTTAGGAAACCTCAGATTGGCATACAGAAGTTTTCTGGCAAATTGCAGCACTTTTGATTTGAGTAGAATTGATTCATACCCAAATAGAATTGGTCGACTGATTTGGCAGAACCAAATAGGTTGATCAATTCAGCCAACCCAAACCTAAACTGAATTGAAGCAATTCACTCATTTCTTTCAGTTACCTTTTATGTTAATGCAAAGGCTGATTAGGCCCATTAGATAGCTGTCAGCCAAAAATTTGTTCTGCAGATAGCTATTCCTCCTGACACCCCTCCATATACAAACTTCTGCCCGATTCCTCTGGCGGTGGCTTGTCTCCTTTAATAATAAAAGCATCTGGCAAGTTGAAATACAACTGCTCAATTCTTTTCTACTCCAACATGTACAGTAAGTAAATGGTCTGATGGTCTCACCAAAATCAGTGAGTTTTGCTCAATATAATCTAATTGTTATGGGAATGGCTGTCGAACCACTGCGCTGGCCAATAGATTTGATGTAGAACTAAACCTGAGGGTATTATTCTGATGGTTCCCTTGTTTTTACCATTTAACCTTTATACAGGGATCTTGACTTCACTGCAGGGAATGCACCAGGTCTTCACCTATTTATAAAGTGTTGTGTGGTTGGCTAGTGACGCACATGGTTCAAGAGACACCAAAGGGGCAGGCAAATTTGATAGTCAGTAATAGGCCAAGGTCAGGGCAGAGTACATCTGAATCTATGAAACAGTCTGAGTTCAGGGCAGTTAGTGGAAATCAGGCACAGGTCGGGTCAAGCAGAGGTGAATCAGAATTGGTAAATAGGCTAGGGTTAGTACATAGGCAGACAAATGCACAGCACACCTTTGAAGACTAGCAAGCTTGACATTCCTATTCCTTAGGAACTCTCGAGAATATGCCTTAAATACCCCAAGGTGACAAACTATAGGCTTGTGAAGATCAGAGCTTGCACACAGTAGCCGTTTAAGGGATAGAGGAAACATGTGTCCATGTCCTAAGGACAGAATGAGAGGGGCTAGACTGTCAAGCAGACTGAGTGGAGGGCACTGAGAGTGAGAGACGGGTCAGCACTGTCGAGACAAGAAGTGCTAGAGAGAGATTACAGTATAAATTCAATGTGCACAAATATTGCACAATATATTATGGAAGATTTATTACCCTTAGCAAAGAAAAAAGTGATGTGTATGGCACAGACAATTATAAAATTGGCTGAACCTGTAAAAATGGATTGAATTGCTGCTATAAACATAATTTTTTAGCTTTTACAGGACCTAACTATTTTCTATCTATATAATGTATTTGGAATTATGCAGTAGAACAAACTAAACAACAATAGGCCTAGGTACATATGTAGCCAGAATTAGTTTGACTCCAGGCATGCCAGAATGGCCACTTTAATTAGATTTGTTGTATTACTTTAATGTGATTGTATTGCGTTCACGTGTTAAGCCAGTCAAAATAGCACTGGCTACATGTGTATGTTTTTTTGAAAATTTGATCAGTTTTGGCAACTGTTTTCCCACTGGAATGGGGATGAAAAAGTGACCAGAGAAAACAAGGAGAAAACAGGAGAATTATAAAGATAAAAATGTCATCCTATCACAAAAGCAATCCCACAATGCATGTATTTGCATGACATTAAGACAAAGTAAAAGCAGAACAGAATCAGAACAGAGGTTCAGTTGTAAACATGTGTAGTCTCCATTGAGCCACCCTGAAAGTCTTTCTGTGTGCAGCAGGAAGGGGGGGAGGAATCAAAAGCAGATTTGTCAAGGACGTCTTTGTCTGAAATCTCCTTCTGTGAGGCAGCCAATGCAAGGAATGCCTTTGAAGTAGTGGCAAGGAGACATGAGGAGCCATTTACTGAGCAGGGATAGGTTTCTGTGTGATTGGCCTCAGTTCAGATCTGCAAGCTCATGCTTCTAACTTGGCTTAGAGCTAGACTTATTAATGTTGGATATGCAGAACGGTTATGTGCCTGAGGCATGAATCTGGCAGTTAGTAACAATTCTTTATGTCTCTGACTTTGCTTCAACACATTAACAGTAAGTGTAAGTGTATGGAAACATGTTATGTCCAAGAGAAGAAAAGAATTGGCACATTCACATAAAGCAAATGTTAATGGTTACATGTATAATGTTTGGAGCACCACACATTAACATTTGTCGCCTCGTGAAGGTCCATCCTAAGGCTAGTATCTCATGGGTTTAATAATGCTATATTAGAGTAACCGTAATACATCGGCAGACAGTGCTCACAATGTGTCGCTCATATGCTTACATAGAGAGCGTAAATCGATTCTAAATTAATCCGATTGATTATGAATTTCACAGAAGTTGATCTGACAAACAACTGTAATGTTTTGGTGATTTGTTTTGGAGGAATTACACAAAAACAGTGCCAGCCCCATTTTACCGTAAAAATAGGAAAGGATAATGACAGGTAGGAATAAATGGAGGATCACATGACACTGGGAGGGGGGAAGGCTTGCTCTGATTGTCTCAGAGGCTGACAGCCTCATCAGCCAATGAGGGGTGAGATTCAGGGAGGTCCTTTTGCTGAAAACACCATAGAACACTATTATGTGTTAAATTTGCGACCTGAGAATATGTGTTGTGGCTGCGTAAAGCAAATGCAGAGCAGACACAAGCCAATAATCAAGCTGTACTAAGGATACATTATAAGCTGAGAAGAGGGTGATATAATTTATTCGATTTTAGGGCTTTATCAAGAAAAGCTTATCACACAGACTGAGGGACTGGTAACTCTTGTAACTTTGTAATTAAGCATTTTAGGATACTTTCACACTAGCGTTTTGGATTTCGTTTGTGAGATCCGTTTCAGGGCTCTCACAAATGGTCCAAAACGGATCAGTTAAGCCCCAATGCATTCTGAATGAATAAGGATCCGTTCAGAATGCATCAGTTAGGCTCCGTTCTGCTTCTATTCTGTTTTGGAGGCGGACACCAAAACGCAGCTTGCTGTATTTTGGTGTCTGTCTGAAGATGCGGAGCCTAACAGATCCGTTTTGAATTACAATGTAAGTCAATGGGGACAGATCCGTTTTCAATGACACAATATGGTGCATTTGAAAACGGATCTGTTCCCCATTGACTTTCAATGTAATTCAAAACGGATCTGTTTTGGACTTTAAAACTAATGCAAACGGATCCGTTCTGAACGGATACAAACGTTTGCATTATAGGTGCGGATCCGTCTGTGCAAATAAACAGACGGATCCGCACCAACGCAAGTGTGAAAGTACCCTTAAGCACACTTAAGTGCATCAATATACCAACGTTAGTTAATCTATTGTATTACTTCAAGGTACTGTTGAGTTACAGCAATAGCATTTTACTCTAAAAATTAATATACCCATGTTAATGAATTTATTTTACAGCAAAAACTGCATTACTGTATCCATGTTATTGAACATGTTTTACTGCTAACACTGCATTAGTATACCTGTGTTATTGAATGTGTTTCACTGCAAAAACTTCATTAGTATACCCATTTAAGTGAACATGTTGTATTAGTTCAAGATAATGTGTGGTTACAGCAAAAACATTTTACAACAAACATTACATTATTATACCTGTGTTAGTGAATGTATTTTACTGCAAAAACTGCATTAGCATACCTATTTTAGTGAACGTGTTATATTACTTCAAGATACTGTGTGGATACAGCAAAAACCTTGTGCTACAAAAAATGCATTAGTATACCTGTGTTATTGAGCATGTTTTACTGCTAAAGCAACATTATTATACCAATGTTAATGGACAGTGATGAGCAAAGCGAGCTTCGGATGCTACATTCAAAGTCGCTTTGTTCAAAACTTTGGATTATTACTGCATGGAGATCCGTCTCCATACAGTATTAGAATATATGGGCTCCAATAAGATGAAGTCAATATTTCGCAAAGTCCCTCAAGACTTCATGGAATAACTTTGATAGTTGATTTTTAAAGTGGAAAAACATTTTAAAACTCGGAACCCAACTTGGTTTTGGTTCCAAAGTACCAGTAGTTTCCGATGCTCGCTTTGCTTATCACTATTAATAAACTTCAACTTCAATCCTGCATATAGTAAATAGAGACCCATAGACGTAGGTATCTTAACATCACATGCTGGCCATTGCATCTCTTACATGTGCTTTGCCTAGCATCTACATAGACATTAACACCATGTACACCCTCCCCTCTTCCTAAACTGCCTTTAAGCAGGGAGCCCATAGCTACAAGAAGTTCCTTGATGGAACAGAAGGTACCCTTCCTTCACTGCACTAATGGCTTGAGGGAGTACACCAAGACACATTATCCTTAGGCCACTACCACTCCCATACTCTGATTCAGCTCATCAATGACTTGTTGAACTTTTGGTATGATATAAATTGGAATGCATGCCAGTTCCAGTATAATGTGACTTGGAATGCATGATATTTTATGTGGTAGTAGTTACTGAAATGCAAAGGGACCGTCACTCTGCTGCTTTTATCATTTCAGTAGAACTGAATGGCGGCTACACAACTATCATAGCACAGCAAGCTTGCATAGATCCCATTCACTGCTATGGGAGTTGTAGAAACAGTGGAGTGCCGGCTACTTGGATATACTGTAATCCTGACCACCCTGGGCTGGCACTTGCTTTGCTTTGTTTTTTTGCATCAAGAGATGTAACTAAAACAAAAAAGACAAAAAAATCTATAGATTACTCCCCATACTATACATGCCAGATTATCTCTGTTGCCCTATAAGTTTCTCTTTATCTTTTAGGTCAAAAGCATACAATTCAGATGGTTAGAATTAGGAATGAGGGAATCTACTTCGGATGAAACATCTGAAGTCGATTTGCATAAAACTTTATTCTAATAATGCTCCGTACAATATTAGAATGTATTGGCTCGGATAAGCCGAAGTTATTGCTTTGTGAAGACTTCACGTAATAACTTCAGAAATTAATTTGCACTGTAAAAAAACATTTCCCGAACTCGGTTTCGATTCCAAGGTACCAATTGGAACCAAACCCGAGTTCGGGAATGGTTTTTTACAGTACAAATTAATTTATAAAGTTATTATAATTTATAAATCTAATTTATAAAGTTATTATTATTTATAAATCTATTATAAAGTTATAACTTCGGCTCATCCCAGCCAATATATTCTAATACTGTACAGAGCTCCTGCTCCGTACAGTAGTAGAATGAAGTTTTATGTGAATCGACTTCAGATGTTTCATCCAAAGTCGATTCGCTCATCCCTAGTTAGAATATGTTTGCTTAAATATTTGATAGATAATTATGCAGTTTGGAAACTGTAAACTAAACTTATTTCATCTCCTTGGGAATCGAGTGAAACGTATTGAAATGCATTAGCATAATAATTGGTAAGCTGTTTCTTCCTCTTTCTTTACCTTTTTATTTTTATTTTTTCAGATGACTAGTTTAAAGACTGATAGATGTTCCAAGCCTGTGAAGGTTATGGCGAGGGTGAAAACATTTCACGGTGTCAATGAACAAACTTAATTTCCCTGGAAGTGCCGTTCTAAATCGCACTTGGGGTATAGCATTAGCATAACAAAGAGATAATGCATTCATTTGGGCTTTAATGGGCGACACTGCCCTGCAGTTGTTCATTAAATAGAGCCATGCACGAAAGGGTCAGAATTCCCCCACCCGCTTGCAGCCCACTGTAGAAAACATTTCAATTCAACTAGGATGAAAGTTGCTGTTTAATGGCTCATAATATTTTTATGCTACCTACAGAAAGGAAGAAAACAGATTCTCATGTTTATTTTCTGAAAACACTAAAACACAGCAAAAACACTAAACAGAATAACAGATGCAATTGTAGCCTTGATAGTTATACAGGTTTTCAAAGATTTTAATACTGATGACCTAACCTCTGGATAGATCATCAGTCTCTAAACAGTTAGGTCCGACACTCAGAACACCCGCCGATCATATGTTTGAGAAGGCACAGGCGCTCCAGTGAGAGCTGCTGCCTTCTCACTGCTAATCAAGCGCAGCCCCATACATTGTATATCTGCTGTGCTTGGTATCACCGCTCAGCCCCATTCACTTCTATGGCCACGTGACTGATGAATGTGTCGTCACTGGCAAGGGAAGGCAGCTAGTAGGTGGCAGCCCTAGTGTAAATGACGCTGCCTTATCGAACAGCTCCCAGGTGTCGGACCACCAGTGATCACATACTGATGACGAGTCTTGAGGAATGTGGACTTTGATCCAAATTTCCGGGAAAATTCTATTTACTGTGAAGCCAAATTTCCTTGTGCTTTGTAGTAAGGATCGATTTTCCCTGAAATGGCGGTAAAAAAAAAAAATCATACTTACTTGATCCAGTTGATCGTGAAGAGGCGGCTGTGGCCAACTTGCTTGAAGATCCTGCTCAAAATCTCATGCGTCATGCGAGATTTCGCGATCAAATGGATGAGGTAAATACAATAATAATATTTTTTTTTTTAGGCCCCTTTCACATCAGCGTTTTTGCTTTCCGTCCTAGAGTTCCATCCTCGGGGCACTAGGACGGAAAGATACTGATCAGGATTATCCTAATGCATCCTGAATGGAGAGCAATCCGTTCAGGATGCATCAGGATGTCTTCCGTTCAGTATGTGAACGTTTTTTGGACGTTGACAAAAGCGCAGCATGCTGCGGATTTGTCTCCGTCCAAAAATCCGGAAGACATGCCGTAATGCCGGATCCGGAATTAATGCCCATTGAAGTGCATTAATCCGGATCCGCCTTAAGCTAAACGTCATTTCCGCACATCGCCGGATCCGACGCTTAGCTTTTTCTCATTGTGACCATGGCAGCCAGGACGCTAAAGTCCTGGTTGCCATGGTAAATGTAGTGGGAGCGGGGAGCAGTATACTTACCATCTGTGTGGCTCCGGGCGCTCCAGAGTGACGTGGGGCGCCCCACAAGCATGGATCGCTCTGACGTCATTCAGGAGCGCGCCCGGGAGCCGCACGGACTGTAAGTATACCGCTCCCTGCTCCCTCGCTCTTACTATGGCAACCAGGACTTTAATAGCGTCCTGGCTGCCATAGTAACCTGAAAGCATTTCGAAGACTGATCAGGATCCTGATCAGTCTTCTAATGCTTTCAGGCGACTTGCGTTCTGACGGATCCGGCGGGATGGAAGTGCCCGCCGGATCCTCAGAACGCAAGTGTGAAAGAGGCCTTAATTGCAAACACTAAAATAGTTTAATATGGATCACAAATCTGAGGGTTTCAATGATAGGGGGGGGGGCAGTGAAATCACCATTCTTTGTCATTGTACTCGCTATTTACAAAGAAATGTGCTCTGTGACAAAGTAATACAAAGCAATTTTCTTTTCGGGGAAAAAATCTGGTGTCCCAGCTGTGACTGGACAAGTTTAAATGTAGTATATATAGTATATATTATTTTCTGCGGTGAAATTCAGTTTCAAAAATAGAAATACTGTAAATCTGGAGTTCCAGCTGTTGCAGGCCTAGTTTAAATCTGTCCGTAAAAGGGTATATTTTTATCTGGGGTGAAATTTAATTTCCAAAATAGCAATATCCTGAATTTGGTGTTCTAGCTGTGACTGGACAATTTCCCTAGTGTCCGTCAAAGGATAGATTTTGTTCTGTGGTGAAATACAGTTGCAAAAATAGAAATGCAGTAAATCTGGTGTTCCAGCTGTGACTGAACAAGTTTAATAGTATCCGTCAAAGGAAAGATTTTGTTCTGGGGTAAAATTCAATTGCCAAAATATCAATGCCCTGAATCTGGTGTTCCAGCGGTGACTGGACAATTTCCCTAGTGTCCGTCAAAGGATATATTATTTTCTGGGGTGAAAGTCAGTAGCAAAAATAGAAATACAGTAAATCTGGGGTTCAAGCTTTGCAGGCCTAGTTTAAATCTGTCCGTAAAAGGGTACATTTTTTTCTGGGGTAAAATGTAATTGCCAAAATAGCAATACCCTAAATCTCGTGTTCCAGCTGTGACTGGTAGTGATGTCGCGAACATAAAATTTTCCGTTTGCGAACGGCGAAGGCGAACTTCCGCAAATGTTTGCGAACAGGCGAACTGGGTGAACCGCCATAGACTTCAATAGGCAGGCGAATTTTAAAACCCACAGGGACTCTTTCTGGCCACAATAGTGGTGGAAAAGTTGTTTCAAGGGGACTAACATTTGGACTGTGGCATGCCGGAGGGGGATCCATGGCAAAACTCAGATGGAAAATAACATAGTTGACGCAGAGTTGGGTTTTAATCCATAAAAGACATAAATAAAGGGTCACAGACATTGACAGACCAAACTCCTCTTTTAATGCACCACAAACAACCGCAAACAGTCCATTTGCACAACCGCAAACTCACCATTTGCAAAGGTTGCTTACCAAGCTAGCCATGTCCCCGTGATGTCATTGAAGGTTTCTTCCTCCACCCAGCCACGTACAACACCAAGGGTCCCCGAAAGGTGAACTGAATTGATTTTTCAAACAGGGAGATGGTTAAAAAAACGCTGGCTCCCTCCCCTTTGTTTTAATCCACGGTCACTGCGTCTGTGCCGTGCAATTTACTCTCACACCCGATATGACTGTTATTTTCTGTAGTTCTCTTCTCATCAGTTTAATCCCTGTCACGTCCCCAATCTGGGGTCCATTTATTGAATTGATTTTTCGAATGGGGAGATGGTTAAAAAAACGCTGGCTCCCTCCCCTTTGTTTTAATCCACGGTCACTGCGTCTGCGCCGTGCAATTTACTGTCACACCCGATATGAATGGTATTTTCTGTAGTACTATTCTCATCAGATTAATCCCTGTTACGTCCCCTATCAGGACGTGTATTGAATGGATTTTAGATTAGTGGTACTACGCGTGCTAGGTACTGTGCCACCCGGTATGAGTGTTGGGCACTAGCAGAGGGCACACTACAGTCTGTGGGCCTGATGCACACACACTGGCCGGCAGGCAACTGAAATTAGATTAAAGTGTACAGATAAAGTGCCTTATTTTAAGGCAAACTCCAGTGCCGTACGGTATGATTGATGGGCAGCACTGGCAGACGGCACACTATTAGTCTGTGGGCCTGCAGCTCCTCACACATGGGCAGGCCAGGCAACTGCAATATATATATGGAGAAAAAATAAATAAAAGCAGACTAATGTAGCAGCCCTAAAAAGGGCTTTTTGGGGTGCTATCAGTACGCTGTCCTTACAGCAGAGATCAGATGAGTCTTTCAGGACTGGAGTGGACACTGAATACACTAGCCTAGCTATCGATTTCCCTATTAAATCAGCAGCAGCTACACTGTCCCTCCTCTCACTAAGACTGAAGCTTCCGAATGAATCTAAAATGGATGCTGTCCAGGAGATGGGAGGGTCTGGGAGGAAGGGTATGCTGCTGATTGGCTGGAATGTGTCTGCTGACTGTGAGGTACAGGGTCAAAGTTTGCTCAATGATGATGTTAAGGGGGTGGACCGAACATCGCATATGTTAGCCCGCCGCGGCGAATGCGAAACAACCTACGTTTGCCGGGAACTGTTTGTCGGCGAATAGTTTGGGCTATCTCTAGTGACTGGAAGATTTCCCTAGTGTCCGTCAAAGGATAGATTTTGTTCTGTGGTGAAATACAGTTGCAAAAATAGAAATACTGTAAATCTGGTGTTCCAGCTGTGATTGAACAAGTTTAATAGTATCCGTTAAAGGAAAGATTTTGTTCTGGGGTGAAATTCAATTGCCAAAATAGCAATACCCTGAATCTGGTGTTCCAGCTGTGACTGGACAATTTCCCTAGTGTCCGTCAAAGGATATATTATTTTCTGGGGTAAAAGTCAGTAGCAAAAATAGAAATACAGTAAATCTAGTGTTCCAGCTGTGACTGAACAAGTTTAATAGTATCCGTCAAAGGAAAGATTTTGTTCTGGGGTGAAATTCAATTGCCAAAATAGCAATACCCTGAATCTGGTGTTCCAGCTGTGACTGGACAATTTCCCTAGTGTCCGTCAAAGTATATATTATTTTCTGGGGTGAAAGTCAATAGCAAAAATAGAAATACAGTAAATCTGGTGTTCCAGGTGTTGCAGGCCTAGTTTAAATCTGTCCGTAAAAGGGTATATTTTTTCTGGGGTTAAATTTAATTGCCAAAATAGCAATACCCTGAATCAAGTGTTCCAGCTGTGACTGGACAATTTCCCTAGTGTCCGTCAAAGGATAGATTTTGTTCTGTGGTGAAATACAGTTGAAAAAATAGAAATACAGTAAATCTGGTGTTCCAGCTGTGACTGGACAAGTTTAATAGTATCCGTCAAAGAAATGATTTTGTTCTGGGGTGAACTTCAGTAGGAAAAATAGAAATACAGTAAATCTGGTGTTCCAGCTGTTGCAGGCCTAGTTTAAATCTATCCGTAAAAGGGTATATTTTTTTCTGGGGTGAAATTTAATTGCCAAAATAGCAATACCCTGAATCTGGTGTTCCAGCTGTGACAGGACAATTTCCCTAGTGTCCTTCAAAGGATAGATTTTGTTCTGTGGTGAAATACAGTTGCATAAATAGAAATGCAGTAAATCTGGTGTTCCAGTTGTGACTGAACAAGTTTAATAGTATCCGTCAAAGGAAATATTTTGTTCTGGGGTGAAATTCAATTGCCAAAATAGCAATACCCTGAATCTGGTGTTCCAGCTGTGACTGGACAATTTCCCTAGTGTCCGTCAAAGGATAAATTTTGCTCTGTGGTGAAACACAGTTGCAAAAATAGAAATACAGTAAATCTGGTGTTTCAGCTGTGACTGGACAAGTTTCATAGTGTCCGTCAAAGGATATCTTTTTTTCTGGGTGTAAATCAGTAGCAAAAATAGAAATACAGTAAATATGGGGTTTCAGCTGTGGCTGGACAAGTTTCATAGTGTCCATCAAAGAATAGCTTTTGTTCTGGGGTGAACTTCAATTGCCAAAATAGCAAAACCGTAAATCATTTGTTTCAGCTGTGTTTGGACAAGTTTAATACTGTCCGGCAAAGGATAGATTTTAAATTGTTGGGTGAAATATTACCATTTTTGCATGGTACAATCCCCTGCACTGCATACCTGACAGGGAACTTACAATTGACGGTTACATTCTTGCATGAAATGAAGCCTTTTTGGGCTGTGAAGCCAAAGGTAGTCTCCAATAACTGTTTTTTAATTTTTAATTTTACAACAATGTTTGGGTGAGGCCGGTATACATGTCTATTCTGTATAAGGTTCAAACAAGTCCTGTGGGATCCATATCTGGTTCTTTCTAATAAACGAAAGCTTAGTTGCCAACATTGTCTGCGGACAGGCGGCTGCACTTGTCTGTGATAATGCCCCAAGCCATGCTAAACACGCGTTCAGACAATACAGTGGTTGCAGGGTAGGCCAGCACTTCCAAGGCGTAAAGGGCAACCTCAGGACATGTGCCCAGTTTGAAGACCCAGAAGTTGAATGGGCCAGACCCAGTGGCATAGCTAGAAACGATTGGGCCCCACATCAAATTTTTGAATGTTGCCCCCCTCCACCAGTAATTTTTGCGCAACCCTTTCTTTTCATGCCGCCATAAAAATGAAAATTAAATAACAGCCATTAGTACGTTGCCTTTTTGGTGCGTCACGAGTTCCAATTGGGTAAGTGGGTATTGTTCACATATACAGATGCGTTTATTCGAATGGACCGCGCTGCTCCAGAGTAAACAGGAATCTCCTCCCTTCCAAATCAAACAGACTTCCTTTGGATATGGTAAAGCGTGCAAGTCACTTGGATTCACATTTATGGGAAATCAAAGTTGCCACAATAGTGAAGCACAATCACAATAGTTGAACCGCACAGGTTTTATAGTACGTACAGAATAAAAACCAATTTCAGGCAGTGTACATAAATCAGTCACCCAAATGTGTGATTTGGAAGGGAGGAGATTCCTGTTTACTCTGAAGCAGCGCGGTCCATTCGAATAAACTTTCATGCCGCCATGCCTGTGGCTTCTAAAGATCGCTCTCTCAGACCAGGCCCAGCAACTGTTCCATTCCCTTTCTACACTGTCTATGCTGCCACTCTATATAATTTCATTGTATAATACTGTTGAGGGGGCCCTGACAAAGTCCTTTACTCCTCCTTCTCCTCCTGGATGGGCCCTTTCTAGGTCACGGCCCCAAAGCAGTTGCTTCCCCTGCTTCCCCTGTAATTATTCCCCTAGGCAGACCCATCAGTCAGTATGTGTACTGTTCCAACATGTTGCTGAAATGCTGCCTCCTCCTAAGATGTTCCAGATCTGCTGGTGGTGAAGGTTGTTGTGGCGTGATGACAAATCTTTTCCACATTTTGCCAATGATAAACCTGCCTTCTGAGGTGTTGGTGGTGACCCAGCTACTCCTCCTCTGCCTTCACCTTGTGCTTCCACTGAGTCCACGGTGTCAGGTGTAAATGCCATCAGCAGCGTGTCTACTAGCGGGCTCATCTTCCTATCACACTCCAGTGAGGGAATTAAGGACGGCACGTTGTCCTTGTAACGGGGATGCAGCAGGGTGGCCACCCAGTAAGCAGCACAAGTTAGAATGTGGCAATAACTGGGCAGTCGTTGCGCAGGCACTGCAGCATGTTGTCGCTCATGTCTGCCAGGCAGCCCAGAGGCAAGGACAAGCAATCCTCTTTGAGGGCGGTATATCGTCTGTGTCCTCTGTATCCCCCAGCATTCCTCCTATTCCTCTTCCTCATCCTCCAGAACTGTGCCCTGGCTGGACAATTGTGTTCCAGGCCAGGGCCTATGTTGGTGCAGGAACCCACCCTGCGAGCCACTTGTAATTGTCTGGTATTAAGTTAAGGATAAGGCGTGTATGTAGTTTTGTTTGTTTATATAGTTACTTTAGCTGCATTATAGTTATTTTAGCATGTATTTAAATACATTTGTAAATAGTTTGTTAATGGTTTGAGTGAAGGGGGGGGGGGGTGTTGTGTATGTTTGATTAACTGAATTACTTTTCACTGTCTGGTGTTTAGGAATTTCTGCACCCCAAATTCAGCACATGTGGCAGGCAGGGAATGTGCGTCAAACCGGCTAGGCCCAGACCTGCTATTACATTTTGCCCCTTTAGCGCACAACACCAGGTCGGGCTGAAGGCTCAATGGCACCAACCAATCATCCGTCTGTTGTTCCATGCCTGTCCACACCTCCTGCGCGTTGTGGGGTTTTTCCCACAAACACACAAGTTTTAAAACAGACTGCTGTCATTTCCCCTGGCTGTGCTGCTGTGGGTGGTGAAGGTGTTACACTGAGTGGATGAGGGGGTGGTAGAGGAGGAGGAGGAGGAGGAAACAGAGTAGGAGGAGGAGGAGGCAACAGGATACAAAGAGAAATGCCCAGCAATCCTGCTATCTGCCTCTGGGCCAGCCGCTACATTTACCCACTGTGTTCTTGGTTATGTGTACGTTGCCATAGATAGCGTTGCGCAGTGCACACCTGATTTTGTCCGTCACTTGGTTGTGCAGGGAAGGGATGGCTTGCCTGCAAAAGTAGCAGCGGCTGGGATACACGTACTCTGGGACAGCCACCGCCATAAGGATTTTAAAACTGTCCACCAGACAGAATGACAGCATTTCAAAGGACCAGGAAGTTTGAAATAAGGCATTCAGAGCCATTGGTAGCGGAGTACTTCCTCTTCTATTTCTTTTTCTCTCCAGTGTTTGGGAGATGGACAGCTGATAGCTGAACACTTTCATGGGATTTGGTGGAGATGCTTGGTGACGATGACAGATGTGGTGGCGTTGCTGCCACATCCTCTGTTTGCTGGGTGACAGGTGCCACTGTCACTCACTTGGACTCAAGTTTAGAATGTTTATTTATTATTTGTCTCTATTTTATGTTAAGTCATTTCCCTATACACATTTGTTTGCAGGGTATTTACCTACATTTTACTCCCTTTTGCAGCCATCTAGCCCTTTCCTGGGCTATTTTACAGGCTTTTTTGTGCCCAAAAGTTCGGGTCACCATTGACTTCGATGAGGTTCGATGAAGTTCGGGTCGAGTTTGGATCCCAAACCCGAACATTTTCGGGAAGTTCGACCGAACTTCTCGAACCCGAACATCCAGGTGTTCGCTCAACTCTAGTCTTCTGTAACATATCTGGATTTACCACAGTGATCTCATTTTCTAGGAGATACTTGCAAAGCATACTGAGTTGACCTGGTTCCGAATGCTGTATAAAACCCTGACAGAAGCATGGTAAAATGCACAGATGGGGAGAAGAGGCTGGAACCTGTCATAGATTAGACATTGGAGTCTAAGTATAAAGGGTCACTGAGCTTTCAAAAAACTTTTTATATGTCATAGAGACCTATCAATTTATTTTTTATTTTTTGGGGGGGGGGGGTCTGAACGCTGACACCCCTACAATCACTAGAATGAGACAGCAGACGTGCTGGCATATTGTGCTTTCACTCCTTGTTGCAGAATGCTACCATCTCTATTCTGTTCTCGGCAGTGAGGAGAGAGAGGTGGATATGTGAGTGCTCTCCTTGCCTTGTTCTAGTGATCGGTGGGAGTCTCTGCAACAATCAAAACTTTTGATATGTCTTTACATATTAAAAGTTTTTTTTAAACTCGCTGACCCTTTAAAGGTACCCTTTTGGAACAATAAATCTGGAATTATGGGTTTTAGAATCATTTACTTGTATTAATATAACGCTTTGTCCTGGCACTTTTTTATTGTCAAAGATGGGTCTCAGAAAAATCCTTGAATGCTATTTCCGTGTACTATTTCCAGCTTTGCTTCATGCCTTGATGGATAGCCGCTTCCTTTGACCTCCACTTTATCCATTCCCTTGTGCTGTGACTTTGTACACTGCTGATCATACTATTGCTGATGCTGGCTGCTGAGTGTATGTTGTTTGTTTGTCTTCTTTCTTATCTGTTGTATGAGAGAATATCTGAGACTACATACAGTTCACAAGACCTTGGGTCAACTAAATATTGTTAAACGAGCTTGCAAAGACAGACACGGCCTTCAATCTAAACTTGTATCAGATTTTTTTCTTTACTTTTTATTTTTATTTTTGGAGCATCAAAAAACACCTCAAGATGTGATTTAATTTTAAAAATAAGTCCAAATAACTTTTGAACAATGCTGTCACGATAATAATTATATATGATTCATATATATAAATTATGAAGGCAAAGATTTTTCCATCTAGCCAAAGGACATAGCACAAAGTCACCTTCTATAGCTTACCATGAAAAACAGTTCATTTCTACAACCACCATTAGAAAAGGCAATGCCCTACACAAGTTCATGAGTAAGGACCGTAATGTTTTTTAAGGTCTGAAATGCATTGTTCGTTGAGTCTTTTCCTGTTCTGAAGATTTTAACCTGATGGAATAAATTTGCAACTTTTAAGAAGCTGGATTTTCCTGTTTTCTCATTTGAAGTTCCACAGTCCAGTCCAGACTGCATCCGTGCTTCTTTGCTAGTCACTACAGGTGAGAGCTGCTTCTGTTGGTTTGTCCATCTCAATATATTCCAAAAGATTTCAATACTAACAATATTTTTCAACATTTAGCTTTAGCAAGATGTTCTTCACGGCAAAAAACAATAACTACCTTAGAATAATGTAGTATAAAAGGATACTAAAAGGATACAGATTTGTCATGATAAGTTATAATTATGCAGCTTTCAGAATTGTTTGATCGTTCATACAAGACACAAAAAGGGCATACTAGATACACCTTATAAAGGAAGGAAAAGCAAACATATCTTGCACATTTCAAAACTGACATTTTCCTGCTAAGAACTGCACAGCACGAAACCTTTGGTTGTTCGGAGGCAAAATAAAATAGTTAATTATGACTTTTGTTTATAGTTGTCAAACACACACTTGCATTGCCAGCTGCTCGTACAATATAATTTACACCCAGATAAAAGGAAATGCACATAATTAGCCTGATTTGAATTGTGCTTAAGAACTGCAGCAAAACATTTCTCCTTTGCGAGACAGAACCTGTTATTTCTTTTTTTATTTTTTTAACTTCACACATCTGCTCTCCAAATTGATTCAAATTTAAATGGAATTTGCATACAGAATCTGCAGCACTACCAGATTCTATAGCATAAACCTTCCACATCACTTTCCTTCCCAATTAGTTCTGCCGTGAATGTTTGCAAATCTGTTTTAACTGCGGTAATCTCTATTGTCACAACTGTGGGCAGTTAGCAGGAAGCTTTGCTGTATATAATAGCAGTGCCTCTCATTGCTTAGGGATTCACATTTTTTCACTATACAGTATGTGAGACATATGTGTATTTAAAACATGATGGGAATGGAGCTGTGGACAGAGTATTTTACCATAAAATATATTCTTATTGGAAATCCACAGTTCCTATTTCACTTCTTTATCTTAAGTCTATTGAACTTCTTCTCCCAATTTACCATATTAAGGTTTAAAAAAGATGTCCATCGAGTTTACCATTTCTAAGACCTAGCCTGCTGATCCAGACAAAAGTAACCAATTCAGCCTTGTGGGAAGAAATTTGTTCTGACTTCAGCCAGCCTTAGGTGAAATGGTGCCCTGTGTATTGACGTCATGGTATACTATATAGTGCATAAATTAAATTCTTGGAACATGTCCAAATAGCAGAGTCCATTCAGTAAAACTAGAGAATGAAACCAAATCCTATACAACTGCCTTTCCACAGGTTCAGGCACCAAATATTTAAACGCAGGGTACCCATGCCACCAAGGTCAGTGGTGTTCCCTTCTGTTATGACAGATGATGTGCCTGCTAGAGCAACACCGGTTGAAAAAATACTAGAGCTGGCCCTAGCTGTACAAAACACCATTAGGTCCAAAGGCCAAGAATATTAAATCAGTTTTAAGACAAGGGCACACAATGTCTTAGTCATCAACAGATGAACACATTTTCACCGTGGAGTAAATGTAGGACAATTGATGTGACTAAAAGAAGACAATAATCTTGGGATATGACACTAGAAAGGATAAAGTTGGGCATAAATGTTAGATATTTGTCAGCTAAACCCACCAATTTGTGTGACTTTGGACAACAATTTACTATAACATTTATTAAGAATCTTGGCTCTTCCCCAACACTGTTGCGTTCATCTGCCCGATTTTTTTGTTCTTAGGGAGATAAGGCTTTGCTACAGGTGTCTGGCAGTAACCCCCCCCCCCTCATCTTTATTCATTACATATGCATACTTAGTCAGTTCAAGTATGCATGCATATGGGAGTATTGGGAGAAGTAGCTGTGGAAAGAAAAAGGCATTATATAATCTTTTTTTCAGCTTCACTATAGATATTTTATAATAAATTATTTTTGACAGCATGTATGAATTAAAGCTTACATTCACTTATACATCATTCTACAGAGTGTAATTTCCCAATTCCCATAAATAAGTATTCCAGCGCAAAGAAAAACCTTGTCCCAGGGCTGCACCTGGGGAAAATAATAACATAACTTATACTTAATTTTTTTCATCGCCCACAGCTGCCATTCTCATGGTGCTAGGGTCCCCACTGCTCTCCACTTCTTACTGACATCTTAACAACAACTGTGAATGCAGCTCAACCAATTATTAACTGCAACCAGCAGAGGCAGCTTAGGATCTTACTGTATACTATGATAGTATTCAGCTCCCTCTAGTGGTGGCTGCAGGTGTTCAGCATGCTAAATTTTACACCCATGCCTATGAAAAGGTTTTGGAGCTCTAACTGTTATAACGATATATTAGGAAATCCATCAGCACAGAATTAAAAACTTATTAGATTTTGTTTTATGTGATTTAGGATGGACATTCAGGTTTTAAGTTTGAGGTGGATTTTACAATATTTTCATCTAAATGTTACTATAGAAACATTTTTTTTTTATGAACAAAGAGTTACATTTTGGGAAAAACATATTTGTTTGTACAATTCATTGTCTGTTGACTATAAGCTGATCAGTGCCCTCTATTATCTACTCTACTGGTGATGGCTACATAATTGTATTCTCGAACAGTGAGAAAAAGAATAACAAAACAATAATTATGGATATGAAGGCTTAAAGTGTTCTGAGCGGACGAGATTACTGCATGATTTTACGAAACCATTGAAAAGAATATATGCACACTGCTTGAATCAAGGGAACATAAATAATCACATTTGATCCAAAGTAAGACACCATTTACATCTCTGAAATGCAAAATAATCTCCTATCATCAATGTGCACATTGTATAAAAGCACATTGCTTCTTTTGAAAGTACCTTTTAAGCTAAACATCTGCAAACAATGCCAGCTTGCGACAACTTTTAAAAGACCCAGTAAAATACAGTAAATCCTGTACACCTAAGACTACAGTACAGTAGTGGTGTCACAGGGCGCCGGCGACGCAATCTTCTTGCGCTTCCCCCCCGGCGTCCTGACTCTCTCCCTGAGCGGGGACGCATGTGGAGTCCCTGTCTCCCAGGTAACAGGGGGTGGAGCGGACTCGACCATGCTCCTGCTGTCTGTGCTGTCGGCGTCCTCCATTCCCCTGGCAACAGTATCAGGCTGAGCACCGAGCTGGCCACTCGGTGCTCGGCTTCTGTGTCTGAGCGGGTCATGTGACGTTGGCCATGTCGCATGACCTTGGCCTTTCACTATTTATACAGGCAGCCTGCTGGCCACAGGTTGCCTGCGATTTTGGTCCTGTGTAGAGATGAGCGAACTTTAAACAAAAGTTCGGCGTTCGGGTTGTGGTAATCGCCGCATCCCGTTATGGATTCCACTACCGCGGACTATCGCAGCATATGGAATCCATAAGGGGCGGCTGCCACCAACCCGAGCTGTTGAACAGCTGAAGGAACTGGGGTGATGTCACCGTCATGTGATCAGTGCAGGGGGCGTGGCTCAGCACTGGATTTGATCCCGTGCTGAGCCACACCCCCTGCACTGATCACATGACGGTGATGTCACCCCAAGTCCTTCGGCTGTTCAACAGTTCGGGTTGGTGGAAGCCGCCCCTCACGGATTCCATATGCCGCGATAGTCTGCGGTAGTGGAATCCATAACGGGATGCGGCGATTACCACAACCCGAATGCCGAACGCCGAATTTTTTTTTAAAGTTCGCTCATCTTTAGTCCTGTGCCTAACTTCTACTGCTTAGTGCTTCTGCTACTCTGGATTTTGACCCTTGTCTTTTGTTTTTGACCTGTCCTCGCCTGCCCTCCTGTACTGACATGACCTCCAGGTCCCTCGGCTTGTACTCTGACTCGCCCTTGCTATTCCTTGTGTACTGATGTGATATCCTGGTTTGACCCTTGGTGTGTTTGTTTACCCTCCTTGTGACCCCTGTTCGCCTACGTTAGTGTTTATCTCTGGCATTTCAGTATTGCTCCTGACACTATACGCGACTTCGGATCCATCTGCAGGGTTCCCTCCTACTTCCTCTGCCTGGCTATATTCTGTCTCTGTTCGCTATGCCTCTCTGCACTTAAAGAGGTTAGGGACCGTCGCCTAGTTGCGCCCTGTCGTCTAGGACGGGAAGTGTAAGTAGGCAGGGACAGAGGTGTGAGTGGCAGCTAGTGAGTGCACTTTCTCTTCCCCACTCCCTAGTTCATGACAAGTGGTTTCAACAGCCCTGAATGTCAAGATGAATAGGACTGGAGATTATGACAGTAATAATCGTGTCAAGAGTTTTGCAAGCATGTTGTGTTATTGTATTGATTTTTTTTTGTGAAAAATTGGAGCCTTGATCAAATATAAGAAAAGGTGATCTCAAAATTGGTTGACCCAAGAATGGACAAGAATCCTGACAGAATCCAAAATGTCTCAACATGTTCATAGACTGCAATCCCACCTAGTGAAGCGATACACACACTTTACATACAGTACATAAGTAAAGTCTGAAGTGGAACTTTACCCTGAATGTACATGTCGATACATTGTATTCTAGGCAGATATTCTTTTGTACTGTATGTAGAGATGAGAGAATTGTTCAAAATTCAATTCGGATTTGATTTGGCTAAATTTGGTCAGCCTAACCAATTTAGTTCCTCATTGATTCTACCAAAGTTGATAGTGCTTCAATTGGCTTGGACTTATGAGAGCGTGTTAAGAGCTGATTTTCATATCCTATTCCCATAATTTGGTTTGAAAATTTGCATGTGACACTATGAGGTCTCCTAGGACTCTTTTTTTTCTCTAGTCTCTCATTTATTTTTTGATTTTTGTTTTTTAATTAATCTCTCCCTCTCTTTATAAAATTTAGCTCAAACCCAGTTAGTTTCAAATCAACATGATCTTCTGTGAGAAAATGAATGCCCGTGCATTTTTTCCTCGTATTAGATTTACAATACTTCAATGAGATAACTTCTTATAACTATATTTACTCAGTTTCTTAGCATATTAATTAATTATCAGGCTTTGTAAGACATAGACATGAGTACTAAGTATTATGAGTTTTTATGTTAGTTTCTTTTTTCTCAGACATAGGTTAATTGTTTTGCCACAATATTGCAGAACCTATTATCACCTCTGGATGAACATAGTTTTATACGGTACATTCCTGTGAGCCAGTAATTGTGCAGTACATTGGGTTACAATGCGATTTAATGAAACGATCATCTTCTATTAGTGTAATGTTGTCGTACTGGCATTAAATTAACTCAAGGGGTTACCTTGTGTCCTATTAACACCAAGCACAATTAGGTATTAGCATTAATCAGCTCTAAATGCCTTCGGACTGCTAATAGATTTGATCATTCACCTGTTTTTTTAATTATGTCAACGTTGCTTTATTATCTAATTGCATTTAATTAGTTTACCACCAGCAGAGACAGATTGTGGTCTCCACTGTACCTGCAGCCAGCTAGAACAAAGTAGTTTTCTTTATTAGAACTAAGATAAGTTTCTATTAAAAAATGAACACCTGTTTGAAAATAGATGGATCATAATGGGGTATTCCAGGCTCCTGATAGTGATGCCATATCCTCAGGATATGTACTTAATGTCCAATCAGTGAGGGCTCGACATCCTTTACCCCCAATGATTAGCTGGTGTCTGAACAGGAAGTACAGATCTGTTCAAAGTGTAGTAACCATATCAGATTACTGCAGCTAAACTACCACTTATTTCAAAGGGAGATGAGCTACTGTACCTGCATGTTATTTTTTATAGAGTCTTATTGTGGGGGAAAGATACGCAATATTTTGTGCTCTGATGCCTTGTTATAGATACTTGATAAAAGATCATATTGGTGGCATTTCTAAACTCAGACCAAATGTGATTTTCATAATGAAGAGGGTGTAGCTTACTGTTGCAGTTCCTCAATCCCATTCATTGCTGTACATGTTTGATAAAACATTTAACCCCTTAGTGACCACTGATACGCCTTTTTACGGCAGTCACTAAGGGGCCTGCTCAATTTGCATGAGTTTTGTCCATTTGCATCTGAAATTGGCATTTTTCAGATGGAAAAGAAGTCCTGCATGCAGGACTTTAACCCATTAGTAACCACCCATACGTGTTTTTTATGGTGGCCCAGCCTAAGCACTTCACGGGTCCCCCATGCAACGGGGAGCGGGGACTCGGCTCTAACAGCACAGTCTGGCACTCCTGCCGGTCCGGGCTGTGTAACACTTTACATGTCACGGGAAATGGCGCCCGCCGCATGTAAAGTGCTGACAGAGGAAGGGGACTCTCTCTAACTCCTATCGGCACCCCACAAATGCAATCGCGGGGTGCCGATGTGTTTAAAGGCTGGCTGGGGTCTTGTGTTGGCCCCAAACCAGCCTTAATTAATTTCACCTCTCTGGCGCAGCCTGCTGGTTAATGTCAGAATAGCACTGACATTAAAATGCAATGCACTATAGGGATAATGCATTGCATTTTAAAATAAGTCAAAAAGCTGGTTATTATAGTCCCCTTGTGAGACTATTAAGTGGTAAAAAAAAGTAAAAAAAACATTTATTCAATAAAAAAATCCCACAAAAAGTATGCTTTTTTCCATAGAAAATACGTTTTTCAATGAAACAAATAGCAAAAAAAAAAAAATCTCCCTCATATGTTTGGTATTGCTGCATTCGTAATGACCCGGACTACATGAATATCACATAAATTATCCCCTACAGTGAACGCCGTTAGAGTAAAATTGAGAAAAATCCAAAATTGCTAATTTATTTTTATTTGTCACCAATAAAAACGTAATAAGCGGTCCCAAAGTGCCATTTACTCCAACATAATGCCAATGAAAAATACAAGTCATCCTGCAAAAATCAAGCCCTCACACAACTCCATAGAAAGAAAAATAAAAAATGTATGGGTCTTGGGAAGCGGAAATGCAAAAACATTTTTTTCTTTAAAAAAAAGGGGTTTTTATTGCAAAAAAGTAGTAAAACGTAAAACTATCTGTATTTAATATCACTGTAATCGTTCTGACCCAGAGAATAAATATATTATGTTATATATACCAAAAAATGAACACTGTAAAATTTATAAAAACGCAGTGGCAATATTGCTGTTTTTCCCATCTCCCTTCCAGTAAGAGTTAGGCCCCTTGTAGACGAGCATGAGCGGATTAGGTCCGGATGCATTGAGTATATAAGTACATTCAGTTTTGTTTGTGATCGCGTTCAGTTGTTCAGTTTTTATTGCCTGGGTCCAATGCGATTTATTGCGTTTTGCACACGCATGATAAAAAAAAAGGAATGTTTATAAACAACATCTCTTAGCAACCATCCGTGAAAATCACATCACTTGCTTGCGGATGAGATTTTCATGCCGCTCTATTCACTTCTATGGGGCAGGTGTTGCGTGAAAATCACAGAATATAGAACATGCTGCGATTTTCATGCAACGCAAAAGTGATGCATGAAAAACACTGCTTATGTACAGAGCCCCATTGAAATTAGTGGGTCCGGATTTCGTGCTGGCGCAATGCGTTCACATTGCTCATGTGAAAGGGGCCTTAATAAAAGTTAATCAGAAAGTTATGCGTATGCCAAAATGGTGCTATTTAAAACTACAACTTCTTCCGCAAAAAACAAGCCCTCATAAAGCTGTATAGATGGAAAAATAAAAAACTCAGAGCTCTTGGAACGCAGCGATGAAAAAAGGAAGAAAAACGCTTGATCAGTTAGGCCCAAACCAGCCTGGTCATTAAGGGGTTAAGCAAAGCTTCATTAATGTCAATAGCCTAGTATTTGCAATGTTGCATCAGAGATTTCAAATTATAACAATCTCTACGCAATGTTGCATAGGTTTCGTCCCTTGACACAGATTAATGACACGTCAGAAGATCACCCTTGTTAACGGTTATGTGTGGGTCTGTAAAACATCTTTTGTAAGAATGAGCAAATGGATTTCCACTGGTTTAGAATTCATCCTGGATTTCAACATAATTTTCGATGATAATTAAGTTCTATTTTTTGTGAGAGAGAAGAACCTTTCACAGATTTGCATGTACTCTGCCTTCCCTAACCTTGGTCTGTTACTGACTTGTCTGTCTAGAAATGAGCAAATTTGTTGAAATAGTTTCAGGTATGAGACTAGTATGCTACCCTGGGTTTCCGGCAACTGTATATGTGTTGTATGGGGGTACTTTTTCTCATTACAGCTACTGTCTATTATGCATAGTATGTGTGTGGAGTATTGTAGGCCAGGCAATGCTCCTCTGGGTTTCTAGGGAAGATATTCAAATTAGCTTTCCTAAGCCTATCTGATGCAAGCAGATGTAAGATATGCTAATTTTCATATATTTTCCCAGAAACCAAGAAGAGCTTTGACTGGATTATGATACTCCTCTTGGTTACTCAGCACCCTCTATTAGGAGAAATAGTACCGGAACCAAGGCCTCTTAGGCAGCCAAGCAAAGTTTCTTTTCTCAGGTCTGTTAAAAAGTAGTTACTCGTTCAGAATTTGACTTGAAATGAATTTGAAGACATGTGGTCATCACAAATCCATTGTGTCAGCTCCCACATATACTAAAATGTATCTCCAGAGGTTTTTCATTTACTTTTCATCATTTTCACACTGGTTTAACCATTGAATCTGATAAACGAATGGTCTTACTAAAATGTATCACAGTTATGGAAACCATCAATTATAGGTTCTTATTGCTGTTAGAAATAGAAGAGAAAAATATTGGGTTTTCCTTGATGTGGCACACTGTACTTCATTATCAATATCAGGTTAAAAACGATTATCCATGTAAATTTGTGGTCTAAATACAAATTGTGCAACTATAGGATAAGCAGATGTCCAAGGTCACTGTAGACCTACATAAAAGGTCCCTGCATTAAAATAGGAGAATAGTACTATAGACAGCATGTAACTATTGGGGGTGGGGGCAAAATATTACAGGGTTTAAAATAATAGTATCCACTGTAGAACAAATAAAGAAAATCAACTGTCTAAATTGTATGAATTGCAAAGACTAAAATATATGTCCTATCATAGTCATAAAAATAGGAAGCAACACAAATTGACAGTGAGTGAAATAAAACAATTTTAGACTTTAGATGTGCTTTTGTTTTAAGATACCAAATTATCTATTGAGTACGACTCAAAATGCTACTGACCAGAGTAATTAAACCAAAAGTGGCCACTGAAAGCAAATGTGCTATATATTATTCCTTTATTGGCATGTCGCCCATGGACCAAACAGAGATTATGGCCCCATCCAATATACACTCCACTCATAGTTTGGACACATGCCGCACAAGCACCACTCACGCTTTCACACTACACAGTCAAATTTGCCAAATCTCTCTTGCCATGCAGGCGAAAGACAGGCATCTCCCTCTGTGGCAAAATATCCCGTGTCACCTAAACCACCACACACACATTGTTGCTAAGGACCCTCCCAAGGACTGGTAAAGGGCCTTACACAGTTTCTATGACTGACCTGCTCCCTAATCCTATTGTGATCAATGGCCCTTGTACAACTGCACAGATGGTATGCCCATTCCCAAATAATTGTATATCAAATTTATTTCCTACATAATAAAAAGTACTTTTGTAATGTAATTACAGATGCAGTTTGGAAAGATGTCACATAAAAAGAGTCATGTTTTTGTTTATGACCATTATTTTGCATATTAAAGAGGCATAAACTGTACAAAATTGAATAGACCTTTTTATTACATGTCAACGGGATACATTTGAGATAAATGCCTCCGCTTTCAGATGATGTCCTGTCCTGGGGAAACATTGCTGTTAAAAAATTGAGCAAGATAGAAAAGTGTAACTGTTCTTTTATAAGCAGACAGGCCCCTGCTGTCACAAGTCATAGGCACAGACAAATCCATAACTCGTAGTGAACAAATCAGATATAATTATTGTATAACACAGAACATCCCCATGTGTTCTGAGATCTGCAAATACTGTAAATTCACATAATCTATGCAACAGAAAAGATGGAAAAGATATTGAATCCTTTACAATTAGAATTGCAATCATGCATGCACATGCTAGACACCATTTATATATATATGATTATTCTGCATATGTATAGGCAAGTTGTGTATCTTTGTACAAATTTTGTCCATACAGCATATTTCTTTGTTATACTTCTAATACCGAGTTACATCCTTTATGCAGTTAAGGAATCTCCTTTAAGCTATGCGTCTTCATTTCTGCAGTGGGGTGGTGTATTCACACTGCATGTGACATGCATGCTGCTGCGCCTGCCATAGTATGAAGCCTCTCTTACTGTGCCTTAGATCTGCAATTTGTAACTAACTATACAACTATAATTTCTGCTCACCTCCATTTGTGAGACCTGGGCATGGCAACATAAGACATGTAGATACCAGGGCTGATGCCTACAAGAGAGTTAGCAGGAGTATTCTCTTGTTAAAAGAAGTTAGAGGTTGTTATTGGCTGAAATAGGAGAATGTTTTTGTAATGGCATCTAGACTAGCAGGTAAAAGATTCATTACTTGATAACTGGTAAAATGTACAAAGGCACAATACTAATGGGGTTCTCTGCAGTGATTTAAAATATCTATAAGCAGCCTAATCTAAAGTGTGACAAGGACAGACTGCCTCCATCTGTTGAGCTGCCTAGGGCAAGTACTATGCTATTTGGGTACAAGTAAATTTGACCCAAATTAAAAGTGCCCAAATTGCTTTGAAAAGTTGTGTATGGCACTCTGTGGTCACCTAGCACTGTATCCAACCCCTGACAGGCAGGGAAAGCAGGATCGTTCTAAGATAAACAGTGATTATCTGATCCTGCTCTCCATTCCTACGAGGCTGCTCAGCCATGATGACTAGAGATGAGCAACTTTTTAAAAATTCAATTTGACCGGTTCGCCGGATTTTTAGTTTTTTTTATATTTGCGGTGAGTGGCGTTAAAAACGGCTATTTCCTGGCTGCAGAGAGCCTTTACAGTGGTGTAGAATACTGTGCCTTGCAGTAACAGGCATAGGGAGTCTGCTGTGGTAGTGAAATAATACTGTGAGTCAGTATGACATGTAGATGACCGTCATCAATCTTACAATCACTGCGCATTTCACTTATTTGGGCAGTCACAGGGCCAAAACTGACCAAGTATGAACTCAGCCTTACAGGTCGGTGTTAGCCCCAAGAACAAGCGCACTCCTTTTACACCATAGTCAGCTGAATCCACATAGATGTCTACAGAACCTGTTCTATTAAACACTTATACAAATAGAGCCCCCAGCCCGACAGAGTGGAGAGGGTGTCAGCAGTAAGTTTGTGTTGACGTCACTGATTATTTTACCCTTCCTCTAATCCGTCAGAACAATTACCCTCAAGAAATGGATCCTGTCTGTTAGGCATCTGCCTACACTCGGTCAGCATTTAGTCAGTAATCTATCAGTATTGCTAATGCCAAAAATAACAGGAGTGGATCCAAAACAGAGATGACCCAGTCAACCATTCAAGAACCGCTGGGTTGCTGGTCAAGACATGATCGTTAGATGACACCGGGAGCTCAGGCCTCTTTCTGTGACTCCTGCTGCCACATCCCCTTACTCTGCTGCGACCTGTGCCTGCACCAGAAACATTTAGGCCTCTGCCACTCCTCTGTGCAGGGTCTGGCACTTTTAAATTATAAGAAAATTAAAACACCGCAAAAAAGTCTGTAATTTTCTCACTTTACCACACAATGTCAGCTGATTTGCCACACAATTTCAAATACTTTTTTTGTGCCACTAATACACGCAAAAAAGGACTTTAGAACATATAACTGCACCGCTGAACTGCAAATATGTATATATTTTTTGCCACTAATACACTTCGAAAAGGGCTCTATAACATATAGCTGCAACACTGAACGGCAATTAGGCCCATATTTTTTTCCACTTATACACGACACAAAAGGCTTTAGAACATATAACTGCACCGCTGAATGGCAAATATATATTTCTTTTTTCCACTTCTACATGACACAAAAGGTTATAGAACATACAGTCATGCCCAAAAGTTTTGAGAATGACATATATATTGGAAATTGGAAAAGTTGCTGCTTAAGTTTTTATAATAGCAATTTGCATATACTAAAGAATGTTATGAAGAGTGATCAAATGAATTGCATAGTCCTTCTTTACCATGAAAATTAACTTAATCCCAAAAAAACTTTCCACTGCATTTCATTGCTGTCATTAAAGGACCTGCTGAGATCATTTCAATAATCGTCTTGTTAACTCAGGTGAGAATGTTGACGAGCACAAGGCTGGAGATCATTATTTCAGGCTGATTGGGTTAAATGGCAGACCTGACATGTTAAAAGGAGGGTGATGCTTTAAATCATTGTTCTTCCATTGTTAACCATGGTGACCTGCAAAGAAACGCATGCAGCCATGATTGCGTTGCATAAAAATGGCTTCACAGGCAAGGATATTTTGGCTACTAAGATTGCACCTCAATCAACAATTTATAGGATCATCAATAACTTCAAGGAAGGAGGTTCAATTCTTGTTAAGAAGGCTTCAGGGCGTCCAAGAAAGTCCAGAAAGCGCCAGGATCGTCTCCTAAAGAGGATTCAGCTGCGGGATCGGAGTGCCACCAGTGCAGAGCTTGCTTAGGAATGGCAGCAGGCAGGTGTGAGCGCATCTGCATGCACAGTGATGCGAAGACTTTTGGAAGATGGCCTGGTGTCAAGAAGGGCAGCAAAGAAGCCACTTCTCTCAAAAAAAAAACCCATCAGGGACAGATTGATCTTCTGCAGAAAGTATGCTGAATGGACTGCTGAGGACTGGGGCATTCTCCGATGAATCCTCTTTACGATTGTTTGGCGTGTCTGGAAAAGGCTTGTCCGGAGAAGAAAAGGTGAGCAGCTACCATCAATCCTGTGTCATGCCAACAGTAAAGCATCCTGAGACCATTCATGTGTGGGGTTGCTTCTCATCCAAGGGAGTGGGCTCACTCACAATTTTTCCCAAAATCACAGCTATGAATAAAGAATGGTACCAAAACACCCTCCAACAGTAACTTCTTCCAACAATACAACAACAGTTTGGTGAAGAACAATGTATTTTCCAGCACGATGGAGCACCGTGCCATAAGGCAAAAGTGATCACTAAGTGGCTCGGGGACCAAAACGTTGACATTTTGGGGCCATGGCCTGGACACTCCCCAGATCTTAATCCCATTGAGAACTTGTGGTCAATCCTCAAGAGGCGGGTGGACAAACAAAAACCCACTAATTCTGACAAACTCCAAGAAGTGATTATGAAAGAATGGGTTGCTATCAGTCAGGAATTGGCCCAGAAGTCGATTGAGAGCATGCCCAGTCGAATTGCAGAGGTCCTGAAAAAGAAGGGCCAACACTGCAAATACTGACTCTTTGCATAAATGTCATGTGATTGTCGATAAAAGCCTTTGAAACGTATGAAGTGTGTGTAATTATATTTCACTACATCACAGAAACAACTGAAACAAAGATCTAAAAGCAGTTTAGCAGCAAACTTTGTAAAAAACTAATATTTGTGTAATTCTCAAAACTTTTGGCCATGACTGTATAACTGCACTGCTGAACGGCAAATAGGCCCTTATTTTTTTTCCACTTATACACGACACAAAAGGCTTTAGAACATATACTGCACCACTGAACGGCAAATATATTTTTCTTTTGCCACTAATACATGACAAAAAGGGCTTTAGAACATATAACTGCCCCGCTGAACGGCAAATATATTTTTCTTCTGGCACTAATACATAACAAAGACGGCTGTAATTTTCTCACTTCACCACACAGTGGCTAATAAGCCCTTTTTTCCCACCAATACAGGCCAAAAAATGCTTTAGAACATATAACTTCACCACACAAGGGCAAATAAGACTTAGAAATATTTCCTTGTAATAAACCCGGTCAATGGCTGTATCAAACAGCACTTGCACCCCAATAACAAGAACGGTTTGCTAGAATTACAGAGCCATATAATGGCAATTTTGATCCACAGTTAGTGCAGCAAGGTGTAATTGGATTGTTCCTATTTCCCAGGCTGTACACTCCCCTACTGAACCCTGTTCTCCTTCAATACTGTGGAATGATTCCTCCCTATCCTTTCCCCGAACTTCTATACAGCAAATTAAAAGTTTTAAAGTATTTTCTACCACTGTCCCTAGCGCATTCTGATGTCTCTCCCTGTACGAAGTATACTGGAAAATGGCTGAATCCAAGACGGCTGAGGCTATTTATAGGGCTGTGACATCACAGGGCTGGCTGGCTACTGATTGGCTGCATGCATGGCATTATGGGTAATCCCGTGTTCCCAGAGTTCCTTGCTCCATGTCCTCACATGTGCAACAGCCATTTTAGGAAAAAATGCAAATCGTTACCACAAAGCATTATGAAATTCAGAGAAAATAGAATAATTCCTGAAAATCGGATCGGATTTCACTTCACAGCTTTGATTTGCTCATCTCTAATGATGACATATGATGACATATCACACATAGGAATGTAGAGCATAGTTCCTGCTCTACAATAGATAGTAATGGAGCTATATGTGCAGTATGCTGTCAGGCTGAGCAGCCTCACTGGAATGTTTACCAATATGGAATATATGCCGAGAGTGGATCGCATTGTGTAGCAAGGTCTCACTCCCGTCACCTCCTCTAAGCAGCTCTAAGAATGGAGGTAACCTGTCAAAGTCACATTCCAGGATGAATTGCTTGCTGCCGTTTTAAATCATTCCCAGAGAATCCCTTTCATGTATATAAATGTCCCTATTTTTCTTTGCTAAGAGAGAGTTTTAATAAGTTTACATCCACAGAACTGTATTTTCAGGTTTTCCAATCCAAAAATAAAACCAGATAGATGGACTCTTACTTTTGACTTCTCATATACAAAGATCTAGTGTATAAGAACAGAAATTTGTGGAATATCCTATGATTTTACTACATTCAAATAAAACACAAATACAAAATTGGTTAATATGGCCATAAAACTCTTGTATAATGGTATAAAATGACATAGCATTCTGCATACATAGAGAGAAAAGGCATTGTTATATTTGGTTGGACAGCATGAATTCCTGCTTGACTGTCTCTCCGATCATCTCAGGTAGAAAACAACATAGGACATCTCTGGTGACAGATGCAGATGGCAAATGGAGGCACGTGTCATAGTGCTATTTCCAGAGATGGCCTGAAGCTGATCAGCAATATTATCCTGATGTTGGATATGAGAAGTCTACAGAAGCAAAAAATGGAGGATCATTGTCAGCTTGATTCCAGAGGATGCAGCTAACCTTAGAGTCAATTGCAGCAGCAGTTTATTTACAACAGTGACAAGCGCCTGCTGGAGTTTTTAACTCTTATGTCTAAGGATAGCAACATGTTAAAGGACTGCTATAAATGGAGAACCCAAGATTTAGTGTGGGATCCCTTACTATTCAGAATATTTATTAAAGATCTTGAGGATGATCTTATTTGCAATTTTGGAAAAGGGGATTAATGAAATTATTGCAAAGTATATTAATCAAATGCAAGACATTACCTTCTTTCTTCTAACAATAATAGCACAGCACATTTAACCCCTTAAGGACACAGAGTAGTTTGGTATATACGGCTCAGTGATTTTTTTTTTCTCACTTTTTGATCTCTACACTTCAAAAGCCATAGCTATTTTTCTTCTTCTTTCAGGATAGCCATGCGAGGGCTTGTTTTATGTGCTACATGTTGTATTTTTTAGTGGCACCATTTTGAGGTTCACAGTTGAACTGTATAACTTTTTAAAAGGAATCGGGCACAAGTGACCTCCCTTAAACTATTTGAAGTTTTCCCAGTTGAACTTGATGGACATATGTATTTTTTTACTGTACTATGTAGTACTGAAATGCTGCGTTAAACGCTGATAATGACATTGGTGGTCATGTTCAGCCTATCAGGAGTTTAATCTGGGATTTAAAAAAATATACATGTAGTCACCTTAACCATTTGCTCGAGCAGAGGCTTTCGCAGCCATCTTGATTGAAGAAAATGTGTAAAATCTCGCATGAGCTGACGTGATGTTGTCACCATACCATTAAGCTGGGTGGACGCAGTGACATCATTAAAATATATAAAGAAAAATTATGCATTGTATATACCACTAAATCATGCCTTTAAAACGTACCCGACCGCCCCATTTAAGTCGGCGGACAGGCATTTACAAATTTTTGAATAGCAGGCACCAGGATTAATGTTTGTGAGCAACGAGAATGTTGATAGCATACCTATAACTCCTCAATGCTGTGGTCAAATCTGGGAGGTTAAAAACCACTGGCAACCACCGGCAAGGATCAGAGGAACCAGATGTGGTGTCCTGCAGCCCCTGTACTCAGGAGTGGTACAAGGCTGCTGCACATTAGTTTATTTTCAGAGCCTGCCTGTGGCAGGGTTCTATAGGAGCAAAGTGTAATTCTCATAGACTCCAAAACCAATGTATTGGAGTCTATGAGAAAATACATTGAATGATTGCTTGCTATAATTAGAGTTGAGCGAACACCTGGATGTTCGGGTTTGAGAAGTTCGGCTGAACTTCACGAAAATGTTCGGGTTCAGGATCCGAACTCGACCTGAACTTCACCCCGAACCCGAACCCCATTGAAGTCAATGGGGACCCGAACTTTTGGGCACTAAAAAGGCTGTAAAATAGCCCAGGAAAGGGCTTACAGGGCTGCAAAAGGCAGCAAAATGTAGGTGAATCCCCTGCAAACAAATGTGGATAGGAAAATGACTTAAAATAAAATAAAATAAATAAAAATTAACCAATATCAATTGGCAACTTGGAGGAGGATTAGGTGGAATAGGAGGTTGGGGTGGCATCAGGTGGGAATGCTATGGGAGTTGATGTTCTCATCACAGCCAAAAAGGATTCATGTCTGCCTGCAGTGTCACAGGCCTCATTCACAGACTCAGGCCCCTGGCACCCAGACGGAGGAGAGGTTCATTCAACTTTGGGTTGCCACACAAAATAATGGTAAAATTAAAAAAAGAGGATTCAATAAAGAAGTGTCCTGGAGTACAAGAATATATGGTTAAGGGGAGGTAGTTATAAATGTCTATTCTGCACAAGGGTTGATCAGGTCCTGTGGGATCCATGCCTGGTTCATTTTTATGAACGTCAGCTTGTCCACGTTGGCTGTGGACATGCGGCTGCGTTTGTCAGTAATGATGCTCGCTGACGTGCTGAATACACGTTCAGACAAAACGCTGGCTGCCGGGCAGGCCAGAACCTCCAAGGCATAAAAGGCTAGCTCTGGCCACGTGGACAATTTGGAGACCCAGAAGTTGAATGGGGCCGAACCATCAGTCAGTACGTGGAGTGGTGTGCACATGTACTGTTCCACCAAGTTAGTGAAATGCTGCCTCCTGCTAACACGTTTCGTATCAGGTGGTGGTCAGTTAGCTGTGGCGTGGTGACATAACTTTTCCACATCTCTGCCATGCTAACCCTGCCCTCAGAGGAGCTGGCCATGACACAGATGCGTTGGCGTGTCATGCGCTGGCCATGACACAGATGCGTTGGAGTACAAGAATATATGGTTAAGGGGAGGTAGTTATAAATGTCTATTCTGCACAAGGGTTGATCAGGTCCTGTGGGATCCATGCCTGGTTCATTTTTATGAACGTCAGCTTGTCCACGTTGGCTGCGGACATGCGGCTGCGTTTGTCAGTAATGATGCTCGCTGACGTGCTGAATACACGTTCAGACAAAACGCTGGCTGCCGGGCAGGCCAGAACCTCCAAGGCATAAAAGGCTAGCTCTGGCCACGTGGACAATTTGGAGACCCAGAAGTTGAATGGGGCCGAACCATCAGTCAGTACGTGGAGTGGTGTGCACATGTACTGTTCCACCATGTTAGTGAAATGCTGCCTCCTGCTAACACGTTTCGTATCAGGTGGTGGTCAGTTAGCTGTGGCGTGGTGACAAAACTTTTCCACATCTCTGCCATGCTAACCCTGCCCTCAGAGGAGCTGGCCATGACACAGATGCGTTGGCGACCTCTTGCTCCTCCTCTGCCTTCGCCTTGGGCTTCCACTTGTTTCCCTGTGACATTTCGGAATGCTCGCAGTAGCGCATCTACCAACATGTGCTTGTACTCGCGCATCTCCCTATCACGCTCCAGTGCAGGAAGTAATGTGGGCACATTGTCTTTGTACCGGGGATTCAGCAGGGTGGCAAACCAGTAGTCCGCACACGTTAAAATGTGGGCAACTCTACTGTCGTTGCGCAAGCACTGCAGCATGTAGTTTCTCATGTGTGCCAGGCTCCCCAGAGGTAAGGACAAGCTGTCCTCTGTGGGAGGCGTATCATCATCGTCCTCTGTTTCCCCCCAGCCATGCACCAGTGATGGGCCCGAGCTGCGTTGGGTGTCATCCCGCTGTGAACCTGCTTCATCCTCATCCTCCTCCACCTCCTCCTCATCCTCCTCATCCTCCAGTAGTGGGCCCTGGCTGGCCACATTTGTACCTGGCCTCTGCTGTTGCAAAAAACCTCCCCCTGAGCCACTTCTAACAGACTGGCCTGAAAGTGCTAAAAATGACCCCTCTTCCTCCTCCTCCTCCGGGGCCACCTCCTCTTCCATCATCGCCCTAGGTGTTTTCTCAAGGAGACATAGAAGTGATATTCTAACGCTGATAACGGCGTCATCGCCAATAGCCATGTTTGTGGAGTACTCTAAACAGCGCAACAGGGCACACAGGTCTCACATGGAGGCCCAGTCATTGGTGGTGAAGTGGTGCTGTTCCGCAGTCCGACTGACCCATTTGTGCTGCAGCTGAAACTCCACTATGGCCTGCTGCTCATCGCACAGCCTCTCCAGCATGTGCAAGGTGGAGTTCCACCCCACAAAATAATATAACCTTTGATGGACACTATGAAACTTGTCCAGTCACAGTTGGAACATCAGATTTAAGGTATTTCTATTTTTGCAACAGAATTTCACCCCAGAACAAAATATATCCTTTGCCAGACACTATTAAACTTGGCAAACCACTGCTGAAACCACTGATTAACGGTATTTCTATTTTTGCAACTGAATTTCACCCCACAAAATAATATAACCTTTCACGGACACTATGAAACTTGTCCAGTCACAGCTGGAACACCAGATTTACGGTATTTCTATTTTTGCAACTGAATTTCACCCTAGAACAAAATATATCCTTTGCCGAACACTATTTAACTTGGCCAGCCAAAGATGAAATCACTGATTTACGGTATTGCTATTTTGGCAATTTAATTTCACCTCAGAACAAAATATATCCTTTGCCGGACACTATTTAACTTGGCCAACCACTGCTGGGACACCAGATTTAAGGGAATTGCTATTTTGGCTATTGAATTTCACCCCAGAACAAAATATATCCTTTGCCAGACACTATTAAACTTGGCCAGCCACAGCTGAAACCACTGATTAACGGTATTGCTATTTTGGCAATTGAATTTCAGCCCAGAAAATTATCTATCTTTTGCCGGACACTATTAAACTTAGCCAGCCACAGCTGAAACCATTGATTTACGGTATTGCTATTTTGGCAATTGAATTTCACCCGAGAACAAAATAAATCCTTTGCCTGACACTATTAAACTTGGCCAGCCACAGCTGAAACCACTGATTTATGGTATTGCTATTTTGGCAATTGAATTTCACCCCAGAAAAAAAATATATCCTTTGACGTACACTATTAAACTTGGCCAGCCACAGCTGAAACCACTGATTTACTGTATTGCTATTTTGACAATTGAATTTCACCCGAGAACAAAATCTATCTGTTGCCGGACACTATTAAACTTGGCCAGTCACTGCTGGGACACCAGGTTTAGGGGATTGCTATTTTGGCAATTGAATTTCACCCCAGAAAATTATCTATCCTTTGCCGGACACTATTAAACTTGGCCAGTCACTGCTGGGACACCAGATTTAGGGGTTTGCTATTTTGGCAATTGAATTTCACCACAGAAAAAAATCTATCCTTTGCCATACAGTATTACACTTGGCTAGCCACAGCTGGAACACCAGATTTAGGGAATTTCTATTTTGGGAATTGAATTTAACCCCTCAATAAAATATAGCAATTTCTATCCTGAGTTTCTTGGGGTGACAATAAGCATAGCCGAGCCCCTGATGTATGATATAGCAAAAAAAAAAAAAAAACTAGGATTGATGGATTGATTGACTTGGTGGCAGCTTGTGCTGGTGCACCACAAGGCACAAAATGGCCGCCGATCACCCCAGAAAAAAGTGACAGAAAAACGCTCTGTGCAGCCTCAAAACCAGTGAGCAATTAACTAGCAGAAGTTGAATAATTCACAGCTGTAGATCGATCACTTCATTAAGTGTTTTTGATGAGTTTTCCCTGCCTAATATCACCCTCACAGCAGCTGCGTCCTATCCCTACACTAATCAGTGCAGAGTGACGTGCGGCACTACGTGACTCCAGCTTAACTAGAGGCTGGGTCACATGCTGCACTTTGCCAATTACAGCCATGCCATTAGTTGGCATGGCTGTGATGGCTTGTTAGGGCAAGAAGTAAAACGCTAGCTGATTGGCTGCTTTGAAGCCCTTCAGAAAGCGGGAAAAAATCGCCGAACAACGAACCCAACCCGAACTTTTTTGAAAATGTCCTGGTCCGGTTCCCGTTCACCCCAAAATTTGGTACGAACCCGAACTATACAGTTCGGGTTCACTCATCCCTAGCTATTATTCCTTAGGTGAACTATTAAAAAGTATAAAAAAAAAGTTTTAAAAAATATTTGCAAAATATAAAAATTCACATCACCTCAAATTTTCCAAAAGTAAAATAACAATACATAAGTAAAAAAAAAAGTAATCATGGGTATAACCATGTGTGAAAACACCTGTACTATTAAAATATAATAATATTTATTCTAAATGGCAAAAAGTGAAACAGAAAGAAATCTAAATGACCGATTTATCATTTTTTGGTTGCTTCACCTCCCACAAATTTTTTTTTATTAAAGTGACCAAAAGGTCATACACACCCCAGTATCAATGAAAGGTACAGATCATCTTGCAAAAAAATGTGTTTCAGTAATAAAATGCAAGAAAAACTGACCCAGAAAATAAAAGTAACAGTTCAGTTTCACCGCATAAGAAATGGCATAGAATAAAAAACATAAAACTGTAACAGAATGGTGTTTTTTCAAAAAAATTCCATCCTATTTGCATTTTTTCCCGCTTCCCACCACATTAGAAAGTGCATCTTGTCCTACAAAAAACAAGTCAACATACGGCTATGTGAATGAAAAAATAAAATAGTTATTTATAAGCCTTTATACCGCTATGTCAACTGGAAATAAAAACATTAATACTATCAGAATGTGTGCAAAAATATTAAAAAATGATTTGTTCCTAAGGTCCAAACAGACTTGGTCATTAGCACATTACTTTCTACAAAATTTCAAAATATCTGTTGTACAAACAAATATAAGAAACTTTCTAATATACCTTATTAGAGTGAATGACTCTTTCTCCCCTTTTGTGGCATTTCTCCTCTCTCATGCCTCCTGACCTGATCCTTCACTCACAATTCACAGCTAAAATTGATCTTGATAGATGAGACAAACTATCAGCTTACATAAATCAGAATGTTTGCTGCTCATAGAAGTCTAAAGGAAGAGGAGAAGGAGTGAGCTACTGGAAACAAAGACACAAAGCACACAGTCACTGCTGCTGGCTTCAGCACATTTTCTAGTCATCTAGTCTTCCCCTACTTGCTCAGGGAATAATGACAAGGTCAGATGAGCTTAGCAAAAAATAAATAAAAGCCAGATACAAACCATATAATGACCATACATAGTGGGATTTCTGATGTACACGCAGATGGCATCTTATTCAGAAAAGTCACCTGAAATGAAGGTATATTTTAAAAACAACAGATTATAGAAGCAAAAAAAAGCCTAAATTGTGTGATAAAGATTGACATGGAAATGGTTAAGTCAAGATGCATGGTATATGAAATGGAGGGAAATTGTAGCAGTAAGGTCAGTTTCTTATATGAAATACATCTGGATCTTTTTACAAATAATTACCTGTTAAACAAGACTTGAAGTGTTTTTATGGTATTTTGTAAATTCTCAGCCCTGTGTGACTCCCATGAACGTAACCTCTGAATAAGAAGATGGGTGAAATGATGAAATCTGTCATACATCTACTATTCTCGCCTCTTTCATTCTAAAGAGGTCAACACGGCAAGAAGAAGCAGCATGTCCCTGGCTGATATCACACATCTCTTATCTCTGGCCAATATTAGCTATGTGTTTGTCTCTTTCTGTTCCAGTGCCCAGAGATAGTGTTTTACAAGACTGACAAACATATGGAAGCTAAAAGTAATATGCTGGAGATGGAAATTGCTGATATTCCGTTCTCTGTTTATCAGTGGTCCTCATTGTTCTGTTCTCCAACTCATTTTCGCTTTTATTTCTCCCAACTCTTGAACAAATATAGAGTTGGATGATGGTTAGGCTACACTTTCAGCCAAACCTGATTCATATTGTGTTATGTTCTTGGCTGTTTGCAGTGTGTGAAGCATGTTCATATCTCATGTCCAGAACATCAGGCTGTCTATTCTACTAGTTTAGATAGGAATGTTTGTCTCATTTATTTTCTACATCCTTACATAAAGCTTTTCATAGACCCAGAAAACAAACAAAAAATCTTCAGTAAGTGATGTTTTATATATTCATTTATCACAGCTTTCAGATTTATGAATCTAAACATATAGATGCCTGCAGGATTTTAAAAGGGAATACAGTCATCTATTTCTTATCAATATATTAACAGCCTATATGTAAAAATGTCATGTATTTTTTCAAGATGTTTTTGCTTATATAATTTTTTTAAGTTACTCTACATATTCTACTTCCTGTCCTTCAGAGTTCATTTACCCTGTAAAACTGGCATGAAAGATGGTTAATGTGGTGGGGCCGCTAACCATGTCCCCTCCCCACCCTTCATCAGGCCGATTTTTGGGAAAACATTTAAGGTGGCGGAGAAACATAAATTGCGTGACTTTTTCGTGCCAGAACAACCAACAAAACATAGCAATCTCCTTATGTGTCTTTATTATTGCTCTTGTTTAATCAGATAATCACAATTGTAGACCACCATGAAAAAATAAAGCAGAAAAGTAGTGCATTGTATTCTTAGGCTGCAGCAATTTCTTCTTCTTCTCTTTCCCCTCCCTGCTGTGATTCTAGTACATGTGACCCAGGAAATTTTGGAGGAGGGGGCTATGTTTAGTCTGGATAATTTTTGTCTACATAGTGAGTGTGGCCAATTTTTTGGAAGGGATTTCTTAGTTACTAATAATACAAAATAGAATTGGAAACAGCACTAGCCATAGTACCAGCTGTAGTATATACGGGTAGCATGTGGAGGTATGCTGGAAACCAAACTATATATGTAGTATATACTCACAGTTGCACTGATTTTATATTTTTGGATATAGTATATACAGAATATATGTATCAAGTGTGACCTCCATTACTTCTCTCCAGAGGTTGTTACTCATCTTTCCCAGACAAACTTGCTGTTCAGTGTGGAAAAGCTGGGTGACAAAACTGTAGAGCTGCATTGGTGACATCAGATTATGTTGTCCTGGTAGCCAATAGTTGATGTGCACAATCTATCAGGAGCATTGTGTGCATTTTATAATCTACCAAATCAACAAAAAAAAAATCCTCCTCCTTACACCTAAATATTGCCATAGCCAGAGAAAGCTGAGTTACCACTATGTGGACTGTAATAGCCTGCAGTGTACTAAATTTAACAAGATTTTGTAAATTTGAAAGACAGATTTCCTTTTCAAAGTTGTAGGAAAGCTACGATTCTGCTGTTTCAACAAATTTTACAAAAAAATTTGCTTTGTGGCGAATTACTTCGACACAAAGCGCATTTCTTTGCAAATAGCGGGTACAATGGCAAGGAATAGCAATTGTGCCCAGTCATTGAACCCCTCAGATGCTGCGTTCAAGTATTTTAGGGGTTCCTTTGTTTAAAAAAATGTACTTACTTCATCCATTTGAGCATGAAGAGGCCACCATGGCCATCTTGCTTGAAGATCCAGCTCAAAATCTCTCGTGGCTGATGATGACAAGATTTCACGCGGGATCTTCAAGCAAGATGGCTGCTGTGGCTTCTTCACACTCAAATGGATGAGGTATGATTTTTTTTTCTACAGCTATTTCAGGGAAAATTGATTTGTTGCCATGAAGCACAAGGAAATTCGGCTTTGCGGCAAATTAAATTTTTCCTGCAGTTCGGATCGAAGTCCACTTCATCAGCTTTGATTCGCTTGACACTATTAATTGCATAATGTAAGGATAAGATTATCTGGAGAATGGGCAATTATTTGGGTAACATTACCCACACTGATTTGCTTGGACAGGCAATGAGAAATCCTTCCTGCCTATATTCGCAAATTTGACGTTAAGGCACCTGGGAAAACTCGGTATCTGGGTGTCAGTGCACTGGTACTGTGGTACTTGTTTAGTATCCCTACGCAGACACAGAAGGAGGCTTTGTAAGAAGCTGCTACGTTTTGCAGTTTCCAGCTGTCTCCAGCTGGAGAGGGAAGGCATGGTGGAATAAGGGACATGTCTGACTGCAGGAAGTGGCCTAAAACTGCTTTTTGTAGCAGTTTGAAGATGTCCAAATAGAAAGAGGTAAGGACAAACTTTCCTCAGCAGGTTATGTAATTTTTCGTTTAAGAGATTCTGTCAGTGGGCAGATATTCTTTCTTTTAGTGTACTAATAAACCTAAGCCTGTTTGACAGACCTCTTTCATGTAGGTAGCATGATTAGTAAAGATATATGCTCTTTACCATACAGCATGCACTTCTGATTGTCCTCCCTAATGGGAGTTTGGAGCTTTGAATAAGAGCAATAACAGCCCTTGCTTTCTGTTCCATATGATACCTTGTAGAGGGCCCATTCAGTGATACATCTACAGTATTTAAACCAATGAGTTCTTATGGTACACAGCGGAAAAAAAAAAAATGAAAGATTTTGCTGTTCTGAATGCATTAATTGTGTCCATGCTGTTTCATTTACTTCAAACCTCGCTCCAACACTCTGAAATGCACAGCATTAGCAAGTACAAACCAGTCTATAACCCAGGTAAACATTTAAGGGCTATAATGCTCACACAAGCACCACAACCCCTTCAAAGAGCAGATCTGCAGGGGTGCTAAGAGTCAGACCCCCACCAACTTAAAATTGATGGTCTATCCTAAGGATTACCTCTTTGAAAATATAGGACTACTTAGAAATGCATGCAAAGGTCTATGGTGGTTGGCAACCACCACTGGTTGCCTTTGTACCTTAAGAAATGTGTAGATCTAGGCGATAATGACATGTTATAAGGTTAACAAATAAATATATTAGCCTTGCAAGCAGTGGCAGCTTATTTTTACCAAACATATTGCATTAAAAGCCATGTAAAAGGGTGAATAATAGCTGCCCTGAGAGATCTTCTGATTTTTCCAGTTCTTTATTCACAAACTGTCGTTGTCTAGCTTATTTTTTCATTTCATTGTTCTGCCAAAGTATGAAGCAGGGGGTAAATTTAACAGCACAGTAAGAGAAATTATTGCTTTGGTATAATGCTTTCGGCAACTACTAAGTTTTCTATCTTCTGACATGTAAAGCAACAAGCATACAGCTCAGTTTTAAATGTGTAAAAGAGGCCTTGAAATTGTAGCCTAATGTTACATAGATTTATAAAATTGGTAAGACTTTTTTTCCCATAGTAAATATTTGCTTATTTTTTGAAGGTCTGTTTTTTTTCTGAAGAAAACAGTGGCTTCTTTCTGTTTAGAGTACAAAAAATCATCCCAAAAACCTTACAGAGCCCATTAACAGTCATAGGTGTCACAACCCCTTTTAGGAGGCAATCACACTAGTGTGAAGTGTTCCAATTTTCTGGTCTCCCAACCTTCAAATACACCTGCAAACAGGTTACCAGGTTTTATGGAATATTTTCTTACTGAAATTTTCATCTGAAGGTGCATGTAAGTAAAAATTGTTCCTGTCATAGCAGAACAGTATCTTTTGAAACAATTTTATCATTCACTAAAGTAGGTGCAAAACAGTATTGGACTGGGGTTCCTTGTGCAGAGAGGGGAGACAAGACTGGTGGTGGTGAGAAAAGTGTTAGTACTCATGGTGAAATCTGGGCAATGTAGCTAAGGGAAAAGAAACGCCTTTTTCCCCCTTGGTCATACATTCTGGGTCCTGGGGTCTCCTGACAGGAAAGAGGTGGGGTGTCCTAGGTGGTAGTGGGTTTTGAGGTGCAAGGCAGAGCTCCCTTGACACTGCAGGTGGGTGATGCAAAGTAAAGATGAGGGCTTTTTTTTAAATTAAATAAGTCCACTGTACTTTACTGAAGCAATTTTGCAGATGGCACATACAGACACTTACAAGATTAGACTCAGTGTTTACAGGATGCACGTAGAGTTTACCCAAGGCTGCATCTATGGAAGAATAGGCATTATGATAGCAATTAGACAATGAGTCCCACTCCAGTTAATCTGTGCAATCTTCCCAATCTGGCCAAGGGGTGCAAATTCTCTCTTGCTTAATAAATTCTCAATATGGCACTACAATCCTCAATTGTAGGATGTAGTCTTTGAACTAATGGTATCTTTAATATGAAAGGGTGCCTGAAGCTACTAAACCAACCAAGCACAGAGAAGTCCACAGTCTGGCACATGCGTTACCTTCACTGGTTTTAGACCATACACTGTTCCTTGTAATGGCCCTCAAGAGTCTATATAATTCAATGCTTCTGTAACTCAGAGGCTGGCTTGTCTTAGAGCCATTTTTCTGGTTGCTCTTGGTTAGGGTATGATATGTCCCTATCTGCTGCTTCTCCTTGCAGATCCTGACTCATTAACTACTACACACAGACTGCCTACAGCGCCAAGATCAGAGGGGTGGGGCCAACCTACACCTATGAACTGCATCTAGGGCTAGTAAATACCCTAAAATATCTTACTATTTATTCCTTAGGTAGTTTTTATTACTAACAATCTGTTAACCGTGAAGATTTTAACTGACTTATTGTAGTAATTCCAAAATCAGTAAAAACATAGATTAAAATAACATGCCAAATAGAATATTGTAAGAAGATTGAGACTGGCACATCCAAAGTCACAGGTGCACATCCATAAAGCTAACATGCAGCTAGAAAACAAAATACATATGGCAGCACACTGTTATACATGAAAACAATAGAACTACGGATTAGAGATTATTTTAGATTAGAGTGGTACTATACCTACTATACATGAAAAGTGGGAGCCCTTTGCGCACATTTTTGATCAAACGTGTGTCGGGCCCATCTACAGGCATAAAGGTGGCTTCTGCAGATGGGTACCTAACACTAACAGAACTGCCTCTTCTGGGCCTAACCTAAGCTTACAATTTTCAGGGCGTTGTAGGAACCAGCTATTCATGAATAAGCAGAATATGAGTACATTCATGTTTCTTGATGCAGTTTTGGAATCCAAAATCATGAGTGGATCATAAAAGGAAAGAAAGTAAATACAACTTTGCTTTTTTTTTTTATTCATTCCTGATTTTGGCTTCCAAAACTGCATCAGGAAACCTTAAAGTGTGGCCCTACCATAAGGCATTATTCAGACAAGTTATGGGTCCACCCTGTATCTCCAAATGCCTCTAATTCAATATAGAGGAATAATGCTTCCTTACTTTTCTGTAGAATTCTGTGCTACTATTTTCAAATAGCAATGTACCAAAGAAGAGGACATGTATTTATTGTGTTACAAAAGAAGCCAGGTATATAGTGTATATAGTAATAAAGCAAAGCTGCAGTCTATAATCTATATCCCATTTGCTATCCACCATGTGAAAAAGTACACTCCAACAAAAAAAATACAAAAGAAAATTGAGCACTGGCATGGATGAAATAGAGCTCTTAGGAATGCTATATTCTATAAACGTATAAGAATAATGACATGACTGGCGCCTATACTGCAGTAACTCTGTCAGTAGAAACCATAACAAATGCATTTCCATTGAAATCTCTTATGTTTTACTGCAGATTTTCACACTAGCAATTTACTCTGAGTCATGTGATTCTGCAAAGTATGTAGTTTAGTATAGCCGGTAAGCATTAATAAAAAATACTGATCTTTTCTATTCAATTGTACTAAAAGCTGTATTCACACTAGTAAAACATAATTAAGCTAATCACTAAGGATTCATTTAGAGAAGAAAGAAGTTAAATTCTCCCCATAATATATACTATATATATATATATATATATATATATATATATATATAATGTGCTGTCATAATCTGATCCATGTGTTTTCCTAATTCTTATGTTTGTTCCACAAAATGAGAGTCCTCAAAAAAAGTGCATGCAACAGAGACCGCAAAACACAGAAATATGTGGAAATATGATTTACATGCAAAATAAAAATTGTAAACTTGTGTATCAAAAAGGACAATGTGGAACTTGGGGCCTATAGCCTCCAATGAGAGTTCAGCTAACAAAATCTAAACTTTACTGCAAAAAAGAAAACAGTTGTGCAAAGCTTCTAGAGAAGAGTAACTTTGTAGTATGACATTTGATGACACACACTATAATTTTTTTCAGATTCCATACAGTTGGAAAGAGGAATACAGTAAATTTGACCCATGAACTGGTTTTCCCCTTCTGAACCCTGCAAAATACTAAAAAAAATGCTTATATCCTTATTTATGGCATTTCAGTACCCAGTAGAACCTGCCTAACAATTTAAAGGGTGTGGTATGTCTTAGATGGCACCAGCTGGACACAACATATTGGGCACTAATATGCCATATCTGTGGAAAATTTGCAATCATCATTTTGCACGGTCCTCTGCTCATTAATTTCTGCAAAACATTTGGGCTGTCAAAATTTTTACCCCTCCCCTTGATAAATTACTTGAGGGGTATGTTTGGCAAAATGGGGCCACCTATAGGGGTTTCCACTGTATGTATATCTCAGGGTCTCTGCAAATATGATGCAGTGCCCGAAAACCATTCCAGCAAAATCTTTGTTCCAAAAGTCAAATGGGGCTCCTTCCCTTCTGAGCCCTGCAGTTTGTGCATACAGCAGCTTGTGTCCACATTTATTGCATTTCAGTACCCAGTAGAACCTATCTATCGTTTCAAATAGTGTGATGTGAGTCTCAGATGGCACCAGCTGGACACTGCTTATTGAAAACTGTGAAAAACTTGCAATTTTCACTTTGCATAGTCTGTTGTGCATTATTTTCTGCAAAATACCTGTGGTGTCAAAATGCTCACTGCAACCCTTAATAAACACTTTTATGGGCAGAGTTTCCAAAATGGGGTCACTTCTCAGGGGTTCAATTTATTATTTCACAATATAGCCTCTATAGTTGTCAGCACAAGCTGTATAAATCACCACATTGGGCTTCAAATGAGCAAGGTGCTCTTTTACTCCTGAGCCCTGGTGTATGTTCAGGCAAAAGATTAAGGCCAAAATCAGGAAGACAAACTTAAGCACTTAAGGACCACAGGTTTATACCCCCCTAGTGACCAGACCCTTTTTTACAAATTGGCACTTCACAACTTTAACGGTTTATTGCTCGGTCATGCAACTTGGCACCCAAATTAATTTTACCTCCTTTTCTTCTCACAAATACAGCTTTCTGTTGGTGGTATTTGATTGCTGCTGAGATTTTTTGTTTTTCTGATATACCTTTGATGTGTGGTGCATTATGCAGGTGCGTTCACGCGAAAGCTCAGGTCTCACAAGCTGACGCCAATAGGCGTCGCTGAGACCTGAGAGCGCTTCCGTCCAGACGCATATCGGCGTTAGCGTGACGGCAGCTAGTTAAGAAAATGAATGGGTCCACAATTCCGTTCCGCAAACAGAATTGCGGACGTGTGAATGGGGCATAAGGGTCTCTTATCACCGCCAGTTAGTTAGCTACTTGTTAGGTAGCTAGCGCCCAGCTCACCGCACCGCAGTCACTGATTTTGGCAGAGATTTTTTCATCCACATTGATCGATGCGAATGAAAAAATCTGTGCTGTTCATTTATTATTTTTTTTTTCAGCACAGAGGCTGAACGGAAAAAAAAATCTCATTACCCGTATGCTCAATATAAGGAGAATCGCAGAAACTCCTCATGCTGGCCATACGTGTAATGATTGCGGAGACCCTCAAATGCCAGGGCAGTACAAAAACCTCACATGTGACCCCATTTTAGAAAGAAGACACACCAAGGTATTCCGTGAGGGGTATGGCGAGTTCATGTAAAATTTTATTTTTTGTCACAAGTTAGTGGAATATGAGACTGTAAAAAAAAAATAAAAAAAAATCAAATTCCGCTAACTTGTGCCAAATTTTTTTTTTCTGTGAACTCGCCATGCCCCTCACGGAATACCTTGGGGTGTCTTCTTTCCACAATGGGGTCACTTGTGGGTTTTTATACTGTCCTGGCATTTTAGGAGTCCTAAAGCGTGAGAATCCAAATGCGTAAAAATGCCCTGTGAAATCCTAAAGGTACTCATTGGTTTTAGGGCCCTTTGCGCATCTTGGCTGCAAAAAGTGTCACTCATGTGGTATCGCCGTACTCAGGAGAAGTAGGGCAATGTGTTTTGGGGTGTATTTTTACATATACCCATTCTGCGTGTGAGAAATATCGCTGTAAGCGACAACTTTTTAAATTTTTTTATTCAAAGTTGTCAATTTACAGAGATATTTCTCTCACCCAGCATGGGTATATGTAAAAATACACACCAAACACATTGCCCTACTTCTTCTGAGTACGGCGATACCACATGAGTGATACTTTGCAGCCAAGATGCGCAAAGGACCCAAATTCCAATGAGTACCTTTAGGAGGGCATTTTTACGCATTTTCTTCTCACGCTTTAGGGCCCTAAAATGCCAGGGCAGTATAAATACCCCACATGTGACCCCATTTTGGAAGAAGACACCCCAAGGTATTCGCTGAGGGCATAATGAGTCCATGAAAAATTAAACTTTTTGTCAAAAGTTAGCGGAAAGGGAGACTTTGTGAGAAAAACAATAAAAAATCAATTTCCACTAACTTGTGCCAAAAAAAAATCTTCTATGAACTCGCCATGCCCCTCATGAAATACCTTGGGGTGTCTTCTTTCCAAAATGGGGTCACATGTGGGGTATTTATACTGCCCTGGCATTTTAGGGGCCCTAAAGCGTGAGAAGAAAAATGCGTAAAAATGCCCTCCTAAAAGGTACTCATTGGAATTTGGGCCCCTTTGCGCATCTTGGCTGCAAAAAAGTGTCACTCATGTGGTATCGTCGTACTCAGGAGAAGTAGGGCAATGTGTTTTGGGGTGTATTTTTACATATACCCATGCTGGGTGAGAGAAATATCTCTGTAAATTGACAACTTTGAATAAAAAAATTGTCGTTTACAGCAATATTTCTCACACGCAGCATGGGTATATCTAAAAATACACCCCAAACCACATTGCCCTACTTCTCCTGAGTACGGCGATACCACATGAGTGACACTTTTTTGCAGCCAAGATGCGCAAAGGGGCCCTAAAACCAATGAGTACCTTTAGGATTTCACAGGCCATTTTTATGCATTTGGATTCTCACGCTTTAGGGGCCCCTAAAATGCCAGGTGAGTATAAATACCCCACATGTAACTCCATTTTGAAAAGAAGACACCCCAAGGTATTCCGTGAGGGGCATGGCGAGTCCACAGAATTTTTATTTTTTGGCACAAGTTAGCGGAAATTGATATATATTTTTTTTAATTTTGTTTTTTACAAAGTCTCATATTCCACTAACTTGTGACAAAAAATTAAATTTTACAGGAACTCACCATACCCCTCACGGAATACCTTGGGGTGTCTCCTTTCCAAAATTGGGTCACATGTGGGGTATTTATACTGTCCTGGCATTTTAGGGGCCCCTAAAGCGTGAGAAGAAGTCTGGAATCCAAATGCGTAAAAATGCCCTGTGAAATCCTAAAGGTACTCATTGGTTTTAGGGCCCCTTTAGGCTGTAAAAAAGTGGCACACATGTGGTATCGCCGTACTCAGGAGAAGTAGGGAAATGTGTTTTGGGGTGTATTTTTATATATACCCATACTTTGTGTGAAAAATATCTCTGTAAACGACAACTTTTAAAAATTTTATACAAAGTTGACAATTTACAGAGATATTTCTCTCACCCAACATGGGTATATGTAAAAATACACCCCAAAATACATTGCCCTACTTGTCCTGAGTACAGCGACTGCATATAAGCGACACTTTTTTGCAGCCTGGGTGCGCAAAGGGGCCCAAATTCCAACGAGTACCTTTAGATTTTACATGGCGGCTTACAATTTAGCTCCGCCCAAAATGCCAGAACAGTAAACACACACCACAAATGACCCCATTTCGGAAAGTAGACACCCCGAGGTATTCACTGAGGGGCATAGTGAGTCCGTCTGAGATTTTTTTTTTTTTTTGCCAGAAGTTAGCAGAAATTGAAACTTTTTTTTTTTTTTTTTTCTCAGAAAGTGTCATTTTCCGCTAACTTGTGAAAAAAAATGAAATGATACATGAACTCACCATGCCCCTCCGCGAATACTTTGGGGCGTCTTCTTTCTAAAATGGTGTCATTTGGTGGGTATTTATACTATCCTGACATTCTAGCACCTGAAGAAACATGACAGGTGCTCAGAAAGTCAGAGCTGCTTCAAAATGCCGAAATTCACTTTTTTGCACCATAGTTTGTAAACGCTATAACTTTTACCCAAACCAATAAATATACACATATTGGACTTTTTTTTATCAAAGACATGTTGAACAATAAATTTAGAGAAAAATGTATATAGAAATGTAGTTTTTTTAAAAAAATTTACAACAGAAAGTGAAAAATGTCATTTTTTTGCAAAAATGTCGTTAAATTTGTATTAATGGCAAAAAAAGTAAAAATGTCAGCAACAATGAAATACCACCAAATGAAAGCTCTATTAGTGAGAAGAAAAGGAGGTAAAATTCATTTGGGTGGTAAGTTGCATGACGGAGCAATAAACGGTGAAAGTAGTGTAGTGCGGAATTGTAAAAAGTGGCCTGGTCATTAAGGGTGTTTAAGCTAGGGGGGCTGAAGTGGTTAATGTTTGTGAAAACCTATGGGGTCGAAATGCTCAAAACACACCCTGGTAAATTCTGTTAGGGGTGTGGTTTCTAAAATTGGTTCACAGGGTATTTCTTCTTTTATTTCATCTCAAAGCTTCTGCAGTTGTCAGCCAGTGCAGTATCAAATGGGTTGTCCTGAAATTTATAATGATAACCTATCGTCAGGATAGGTCATCAATATTTGATCTATCTGATTGATAGGGATCTGTCACTCGACAATAGGCTGCCTTCCCTGCCATTGGGTCCCCATCACAGCAGCACGGGGACCCAATGGCCACCCCTCACCCGGCCGATGCCGGTGTATACAGCAGGGGTCTAGGTAACGGGAACAGCTAGTCCCCTGCAGCTGATCGGTGGGGCGTTGCTCCTGCACCTGTCCAATCAGCGGGCCGCAATAGTACGGAGCTTGTCGGCAAGTCACGTCCCGCAGCACTGTACTATTATGGCGCTGGTCGGGAAGGGGTTAATCACCAGGCCTCGAATGCCAAGTGCCCAAACAGCAGATTACGACAACATATGAGGTGTTGTTGTATTGTAAGGTGTTGGAATTGTCACTGATAGATGGTCCTGAAACAATTTTGGTCAAGAATGTCTCTAAACAGCTTTTAATTTTCATATAGTAAGTATAAAAGTAATGCAAAATAGATGTATTCATATTTCCAGTTCTTGTATGTGTCTTTGAGCATGGAGCGGTGTACCGCTGCATAAAGTGTTTGCTAGCTTTTGCATTCCAGCCTAGGTAGCAAGCACCTGTACTTTATTTCATATTATGTTGAGGTTTTGGTCTAACTTTGATTTTTATCATAGAAAAGTGTCAACAAAGAGACTAAAATTGCTCTAAAACAAAAACAAAAAAATTCAATAATCCACTTTAAATCTGTTTATATTCTGCTTCCTAGAATAAGAGACACTTGGGGCTTTGATCTGCCATGTCACATTATAGAACATTCTCTGCAGGCCAAAATATATTAGACAGCTCCAGTCTTGCAGAAATCTACTCCCATATATTTGTATAACTCTTTCAACCATGGCATGCAGCTAACAAGGCAACAAAAAGCTAGTTTTATGGGTGACTATTAATATAACAAAAATGATAAGAAGGAGCATAACCCAAGGCATACCAATAATAAGATAAATAGGTGAGATGATGCTCAAGTTCAGAAAAGAGAAAGTTATAGGCAAGTCACTTTCATAACTGAATCTGTTAGAAAATCTTAATTACTGATGTAAAATGCCTCCCGACATACCTTTAATTACAGTAGAGGTATTATATTGTCAGGCACCAACAGAGGTTGTTGGCAGAGAGGTGAGTATAGTAGGTGGTATCATGTTGCTAAACTGTATTTTCAGTTTTATGAATTAGCATTCATTTTACTGAGCACTGTGACCCACAGGCAATTTAGACTTTGGGGAAAATTTATCACACCCTGCAATCCAGAATTCTGGACTTTTTGGATTTTTGCATTCTCCAGTTTAGTGGGTTGGAACATAGGCGTGGTTATCTGTTTAATTGGTTTCACTGTGAATTTTATAAGTTCAAAAAAAATTCACAAACTTGCAATAAAATGGAGTAGCATTTCTAGAGAACATTGTTAGGCTTAAATATAAACCAAATTTAACACACATTGGAATATCTGATAAATTTGGCGACATGTACTTTAATGCAAATTCAAGCAAAAACTGACTATAAAATTACCCTCATAATAAACTACCCCCTTTGTTATAAAATGTGCCATCATTTGGCACATTTATGTTACATAATGGGAGAGACTTGCTAAGACCAGCATTTTACATTCCAGTTTAGGGCAGAATGTATTATAAGGGTAATACCTGTACTCAGTTTTTCTTTAGTCTTGGCATACATTTATCAAAAGCTTATTGTTTGTTAACCTTTTCCTTTTTGAAGCCTAACACTTTTGTCTAGAAATTCTACTTGAGTTTTCTCACACCACCCTTTACTGGAGATAATTTGAGACTTTTTTGTTGCTGTGTAAAAAATCACAGTAAGAAATCTGGAGTAAAACAAATTAACATATCTAACTACACCTGTTTTGCTACCCACTTTTCAAAACTGGAGTGTTTGCCCTTGATCCAATACTCCAGCTTTCAAGATGGTGACCATGTTTCAGACATAGCCTATAAGATAGACCCCTTCACCCATTACTTGTTGGGGTATTCAGATATTTCATTTTTCCTTTTGTTTCTAAAATAAAAGGGTGTCCTGAGACTTTAGACTTACCCTGTACTAAAGAATATGCTGTTTAGGCCTCATGCACACGACCGTTGATTGTTTCCGTGTCCGTTGCTCCGTTTTTCGTGATTTTCTGCGGACCCATTGGTTTTCAATGGGTCCGTGGAAACCTCGGCAAATGCACCGTTTGTCCTCCGTGTCCGTGGTCCGTGATTCCAGTCCGTCAAAAAAATATAACCTGTCCTATTCTTGTCCGTGAAAAACGGTTCACGGACCCATTCAAGTCAATGGGTCCGTGAAAAATGCGGATGGCCATCCTTGTGTCATCCGTGTTCCGTGTCCGTTTTTTTTGCGGATCCCTTGGCAGGCACTTGGGAAACATTGTCAGCCTGTCTTTTGGTAAAATCTTTTGGGTCATGTCCGCTAAAAAAACGGAAGACACACGGAAGCACAACGGAAGGCAAAAACGGACACGGATCACTGAACAACGGAACCCCTTTTTGCGGACAGCATAAAAAAACGGTCGTGTGCATGAGGCCTTAATATACACATTTTATTCATATAGGCAATTATAAACAGTAGCCTGAGCTGAGGAGTGGCACCTACTTCACTACTGACTAGTTTATTTTTTTCTTCTATATTGCTAGTCTTTTTTTATATCTTTTTCTTTGAAGATCACTGGCTACGGCTACTCACATGTTTGTTGCAATAATTGCTTGTCTTCATCATGTAATAAAAATTCAAGAGTACCTCTTCTTATAACTCTATGTTATACTGTTCCTCTGTAATTCCTTCTGAATATTTATGAATTAATTGACAACTGGGTGTTGCCATTCTATTGTCAAAGAGGTGTGTCCCCGCACAGTCAGGCAGTGTCAGTACTGATTGAACATTGTCTGGCCTCATTCACACGTCAGTGTTTGGTCAATGATTTTCATCAGTGATTTTGAGCCAAAACCAGGTGTGGGTTTAAACACAGAACAGGTGCAGATCTTTCCCTTACACCTTATATCTGTGGAGGCTCCAATCCTGGTTTTAGCTCATAAATCTCTGATGGAAATCACTGACCAAAACGCTAAAGTGTGAACGAGGCCTCAGAGTGTCTAAGGACACACACTTACCTGGTAACATCCAGTTGTTAATTTGTTCACAGATTTCTGATAAAAATAGCAGGGGAATGGCATAATTCTAGAAAAGACAGTTCAGGAATGGTGATAGGTCTTCTTTACCTATGGGCAATCAGCTTTTCCAGAAGTCCAATATTAAAATATATGGAGTGAAGATACAGGCAGATAAAAATATCTCTTGTAGTTTATTCTCTCTCTCTTTAAGGGTTCGTTCAGATAGCCATACGTTTTTTACGGTACATTTTTCATTTTTTTTGCGGACAGTTCATGCTGTTCGGAACTTTTGGGGCTCCATAGAAGTGAATGGGTCCGCATCTTAACTGCAAAATTGTGGATCAGATGTGGAAAGCAACAAACGGACGTCTGAATGAGCCCTTATAGTCAATGGACTACATTATGTAAAAATACATGTTGATGAAGAAATTCTTTAATATTTACCAATGCTCTCTCCTCCTATGTTATGGTGCAAAAGGAAAAATGCATTTTTTAACTATTTTATGCACAGTTTATTTCTGCACAAACAGGCATAATCCTAATTTATAGCATAAAGAACATGAGGTATAAAACAAATATGTCAGGCTAGCAAGCTATCCTGAAAAGATGTGCATGCACTGTATAAATAGGCCCTCTAGGCATATAAATTAATAAAACATGACTTAGATGCCCATAATACTGGGAAGGAAGGATGGGTGATACACCTCAAATGTTCATCTGCATTATATACTAATATCTCTTAGGTCAGCTCTGTTCAGAGTAGTAACAGAACATTAATACAAATTTAATTTACACCACGAGAAACACATTTATTAAGAAGCCATTGAAAATGCAGTAGGCCAAGTTGACACACAGAAGACTAGAACAAGATGCTGCACACTGATTGAACAGGCTGAAAGTTCAGCCACCTGTAGTTCTTCAAAGCTCCTATGCTCTGCAGGTACAGTACAGATTTCTCCATACTGGAAATTTACTTCTTTCAGTGGCCTCACTCCAGTTAACCCATGCTGAGTTTTCAGTTCAAGCAGGAGACATCAAAATAGTAAGTCAAGCAAGGTGCATACTTATCTCTTTTTAAATGCTACTTAAGGTCTCTTCATTTCTTTGATGATATTGAGCATGAGTTTGAAAACATGTTTTAAAAAGAAACTATTTTACTATTTAAAGTTCCCAGGAATTATCAAGGAGGCATAAATCTAAACCTATGACCCAAAAAAGCCTACAACATGACTAAAACTAAATGATATCATCATAGGGAGGGTGTCTGCAGTTTTGGCCATGCTAAACTGTAGACAGCTGTAGGTAGGGGCTGGTGACAGCATTACAAACATATGTCTTTGGAGCTTTCATCGTGAAGAGTAGTAAGAATATGAAGTTTTATTCTGCCAGATTCATAAGCCCTGACTCCAGTGCTCTAGAGCAGGGTTTATGTATAAAGTGCTCTCTCCATTGAGCTGCTTCGCAGTCTCTCCTTTCTGCTTTGAGTGATAGCTGTAATATCCAATCAGGAGAGAGGCTGTGAAGTATCCAGAGGGAGGGGCTGTGAAGTACTTCAGAGCAGAATGCACACTAAAGTCAAGTTCCTCCTCTACTGCACCCAAAGAGCAAGATCTGGCAGAATGCAATTTCATATTTTCACCACTCCTGGTGATAACAGTTCTACAAAAGGTATGTTTATACTGCTCTCTTCAGCCCATACCTAATGCTTTAACAGTTTAGCATGGTCAAAACTGCTGACAGATTCCCTTTTTGTTGGTTACTCTACCTTACTGGTATTATGGCTTGCATTGATACAGAAACAGAGGGGTTCAAAGGCTCTTTTGTAAGTAACCAGAGGTGACAATGGAAAGTGAATGTACATGTACTAACATGCTATGACCTTTGTACCAAACCTTTAATGCCACATATCACTGGAGGTGTAGGGGCATAACATTAAGGTATAATGATTTGGTTATATATAGATTTTAGGCTGTTGAGAGGGGAAAAAATGGCTATGTAGGTGTACAGTATCTATAATTTCATTTTACTTGGACTAATTAGGTTCAGAGTTTTTTATAGGGTCAGAGATGTGTTTTTCTGAAACAGATATCCAAAGGGTAAAAAACTTCAGCTTTATAAGACACAGTCATGGGAATGGAAAGTAGTTTACTACATATTGAATGTCCTTGCATCTGATTGGTGCCCTAATCTGTCCCTCTGATTGCTTTCTTTTGGAAGAGAGCTATTTTGCATGCTCATGGTAAATTTCCTTTAGATGCTTGAAAACCAAACTTCTCACATGACAAATTACTGTTGACTTCGAACATCTGATCCCAACTGTGTATTGTTCCCCTATGATATAAATCAGTTTATTATTATACTTTCTGTGATTAGATTATTTCCTCACTTTCTTATGCTCTTATCAGGGATCCTTTAGACTAGGAAATATGAGTTTTTTTTCACCCCGTAGTGTCAAATGATAAATTCTTCTACATTTGTAGATTGCAGATTCTAATCATTGTGCTGGGTTTACATGTTCAGGCTTTGTGATGCAGTTTTGGGAGCCAAAGCCATAGATCATAAACGGAGGACACATTTAAAGGAAAGACTGCGCCTTCTCCTTATTTTGAATTGACTCCTGACTTTGGTTTCAAAAACTGCATTAAAAACTTAAATGTGCAATGTTAGTCTAATAGACAAACACACAATGATCATAAATAGTGATGAGCGAAGTTTTCTAAATTCTATTCGGCTACTTTGCCAAACTTCAACAAGAAATTTGTTTTGTTACGAATTACTTCGTCATGAAGTGCATTTCTTTGTAAGTAGTGGATGTAATGACAGTGAGGAGCGATTGTGTCCCCCCCCCCAGATCCTACATTAATAGCTGATTGCGGCATCTGACATTGATATTACAGTGTAAAATGAAAAAAAATGTAATCGTACTTACCTCATCCATTTGCATCACGAAGAGCCCCGCCATCTTGATTGAAGATCTAGTGTGAAACCTCACATGGCCTGTGATGACATCACGTCGGCCGGCATGGTGACGTCATACGTCACCGTGCTCAGAACTTAGTGTGAGATCTTCAATCAAAATGGCGGCGGCCAGCCCGTTACGAGCAAATAGATAAGGTAAGTATGATTCATTTTAGTTTTTTACCGCCATTCAGGGAAGATTGATTCGCTACCAGGAAGCACGAGGAAATGAGCTCAACGCTAGTTATGATCTATTTTGTAACGATTCACATTCGATTATATGGAGTGGACAGGGAACAGCGATTGCACCTCCCCTGTCATTTAACCCCTAAGATGCCACATTTAATGCTGATTGTAGTATCTGAGAGTCACAATCAGCCAATCAATAGGTTAATCAGGGGTTAAAACAAAAAAATAAATACTCACCTCATCCATTTGATTGTGGAGAGGACATCTTGATTAAAGAAAATGCGTCAATTCTCGAGCATGCTGATGTGACGTCACTGCGTCATCACTCTGAGCGGGCGCGATCACGTCGTCAGTGATGGCCGCAACGGGCTCTCTGCAATTAAATTGATAAGGGGAGTATGTTTTTTTTTCTTTTTACCACCAATTTAGTAAAAATTTATTCGTTACCACGAAACGCCAAGAAATTCGGATTTGTAGCAAATCAAATTTTTCCTGAAATTCAGATCTAATTCCATTTCGTTAACTTTGATTCGCTCAAAACACTAATCATAAATGTTGGTCACAGGGGAAGTAAGTCATGACATTTTAGTCTATCTGCATTTTTTGTTTGAAAAAAATGTCAGCACTCTTACGTTGTCCCTAAAAAATGAACAGTATTAGGTGTCACGTGTATGCCCAGATACACAAATGGTATATAATGTGTGACAAGAGGATCATATATGTTGTCAGATTCAATGTCTCTTTGTATAACACAGTTGAGTGACCCTGGAAATGCCTTGGGGCCTAGCAACATATTGTAACAGGGTTGAGTAGAAGATTTCATTACTCCTAAAATTCATTTTCCTCAGGTGAAAAATACTGAGCCATTGACAAGCAGCAATAAGAAGAGGATGAACATGTTCAGCCTGAAGAAATACATGGCTAAAAAACAAGGGACTTGGAATTATAGCCCCGGATTATAGAAAATGACATTCCCTTTAGAAGAGAAAAATCATAATTACAGCCTAAGGTGTTCTGTCTAAAATAGCAGCTATCTGCACCAAAACTTGTCATATGACGAGAGGACGAAAATAAAATAGAGCGATACGGGAAGAGGAGAACAGGGGATACGAACTTAAGTTAACGTCATAATCGCATCAATCAAATCCCAATTTACCTTTTACCCTTTTCAATTTTGGGCAGACAGGCCCAAATAATTTTGTACAAAATGTATTTGCTAAGCATCTCTAATTTACTTAATAAGCATAAAATTGACGTTTACTTACTTTTTTGTGCTTTATTTGGTTTGCAGAGTGCTGTTGCATCGTATATTTTTTTCTATTGTTTGTCATTGAATTAGATACAGAACACATGACATCATAATCATTGTCAATAGACAGCTCTTTCAAATGAGGCAAAATAAATATTTACAAGGTATATAAAATAATAATAGAAAAAAAAAAGAAAGAAAATATAAAGTAACAAAAGGGGAGGGGAAAAAAACAGAAGAAGGTGACATAAGCATGAGTTGGATCTTACAGATAGTTAACCTTTTTGCCATACTTATTCATACATATCTCAATTTTGTGGTGATATTTTACTTAAGGAGAACTTAAGCCATACATTCCATTTATGAGTTAATAATCATCTGATTACCCCATGAATAAGTGTTTGATCATTTATTGGGTAATCGATAGCAGCATTACACTGCCAGGTGATTGCTAAAGAGGGTTACTACGAACACTCATTAGCAATCATCTTAACAATAATCTGCCTGTGTAATAGGGCCTTTTCACAGTAGCATTTATGTATTCTCTCCCATGAATCAATTGTACAAATTATGAAAGAAACGTTGAAAGGTTTATTACAATAGAGTAGATGTGGAGGGGGAGGAGGGAGCTGCTACTGCAGAGAGAGAAAGAGCACTGCCTAGGATGACGATAACTGGATGCAGATTTTGCAGTGTATTTTACCACCAATTCTGCTGCAAACATGCACTTTTTTCTGTAACATTTTATGTCCTGTGTGGACAGTGTTCTTCTACTGCTTCAAGTTTTTTCTGTCACATCTCAGAATGGAATGGCTAGTTTACCAAGCTGTCTTCAGCTGGCAACACCTGAGGTCAGGGGTACCTAATTGGTGTGGGTGAAGGTACCATCCTCTCGAGGGTTAGGTACCATAATAGCCCTTATATTGTTTATATTAGCTAAGTTCATGCGTTCTAGTTCCCTTTGCATAACAAAAGTTCAATGATTTACGATGTTGAAAACGCCATGTAGTATGGATAGCACTTGGGTGAAGGATGATCCAGTGCAGGAATCATCATTTTGGAAAAGATTTATCAAACTGGTGTAAAATAGAACTGGCGTAGTTGCCCATAGCAACCAATCAGATTCCACCTTTCATTTTCCAAAGGAGCTGTGAAAAAAGGAAGGCCGAATCTGATTGGTTGCTATGGGCAACTGAGCCAGTTCTACTTTTTACCAGTTTAAATAATCAACAGGTAGAATTTTGAGTTAATTTCCCATCTTACAGAGATCACCTTGACGTTTGGCAGACAGGCCAAAATAATTTTGTACCAAATGTATTTGCTAAGCATCTCTAATTTTCTTAATAAGCATAACATTAGCGTTTGAATACTTTTTTGTACTTTATTTGGTTTGCAGAGTGCTGTTGCATTGTTTATATTTTTTTCTCTTGTGTTTTCAGCCATGGCAACGTGCACCTGCGCATTGGGATGTGCTAACTGACCCCCCCTTTTATTCTTTGCAGCAATGACAAACAATGTACAGTATATCTGTTCAAACATAAGACACATTTATTGATTGTTAAATGGTTTTGATAAAACAATAAAAACAATGTTAAAAAAAAAAACTTAGGAAAGCCAACATTCAGTCCAATGGAAATCAGCATTTTGATATTATAATGAGTCGTGTTAAATGACAAAATCAACTTTGCTATGCTGGAAAATTTAACACTGCTAAACCTGTATGTCTACATGTTTTGCATGTGGTAAACTGAGCACTGTCATCCTTTGCAGTACCAGTCTGGATGTACTATCTGAGCAGATTCTAGGGTCATACAAACACAGAAACTGCTAATCTTTCCTTGATGCCTACAACCATGTTGAGCATTGAAATACTAATCTGGATTCGCTAGTAACAGCGGTGTGAATCCTACTAGAAGCTTTTCATCCTCTTAGCAGCTTCCAGCTTTTGCTTTTTCTCTGCATTCAAAACCCAATTAATTTTAGATCCAGGGTTTTGGGGGTGGATGTGTTTTGAAGAAAACTCACTTTTTTGGAAAGCATAAGAGCAAACATGTTAGAATTACAAAATGTGTTTTTACAGAATGATTACTAGTGACAGTAAATGAGAACGATATATGCTTTATCAATAGGCTACCAAGAAGTGAACTTGCACATCACTGTCATCCAGAGATAGACAAATACATATTTAATCATCTTTTATTTTAATAACCTTCTTAAAATGCAATCCCTGCTCTTATTGTGACGGCTGTCGAATGCCATTGCTTTTTTAAAGGCTTTGTTATGGTTATTTGATGGGTTTGAATTATTTTACATATATCAAATGTCACAACTGTTTTCAGACAATATTGACAGGATGATAAGCCTTAAAGGGGTTGTCCAAGTTATTTTTATTGATGACCTGTCCTCAATATCAGATTGGTGGGGGTCAGACACACAGTGGGGGTCCGACACAAGTGTTTAGGAACGAGCCATCCCATTGAAGTGAATGGGCGGCTTAGGTGTAGTTATACCTGCTCGCCGTCGCAACAGCAATGAAGAGAAGGCAGCACTGGCATGGCACATGTGGGTGCCGGGTGTCAAACCCATACAGATCTGATATTGATGACCTATCCTGAGGATAGGTCAATAAAAATAATTTGGACAATCCCTTTAAAGGGATATTATATGGTCTAATTATTTCTAGTTGATAGTTTACCTTCCTAATCTAAATAAAAAGCAATGTAAAGACTAATTCTGAAGTTGTGCCAGCAGTCACGGGCAAATAATTTTTCCAAAAATGAATGCAAACCAATGTGTCTCCATGGAAACAGACTACAAACAAACCCTATGTAGACTGATTTAGCAGTCATTTATATCCCCCACAATTCAGTATAACAGTATTTCAGTAGGTGTATAGCACATTAGAGAAATAAAAATATAGTTAAATATGCAGTGCCTTGCAAAAGTATTCACCTCCTTGGTGTATTTCCTGATTTCTTGCATTACAATCTGGAATTAAAATTTATTTTTGGAGGCATATTTTTTTATCCTCTGGCACAAACAAAAAAGACAAATAATATGTAATAGTTGTTTTACACATGATATAAGGAGCACTAGTCTGGGGTGGCATTGGGGAAAGTATTTAATATCTCTAGCTGGTTGCATCAAATGTATCATTCCATATCTGTTATTGTGTGCCTCTTTGTCTTCTAAGAGGCATTATACACCTAGGAAGTGCCAGCCAAATATGTAAACTTAAAATTTATCTTAAATCCTCATTGTCATTTCAAGCAATTTGTTATGTCTTTTAGAATAAATCATCATTGTCATTTCAATCAATTTGTGATGTCTTTTAGAAGTTCTCCTGCTTGCCAGATTTGATTTGGTAAAGTCAGAAAGTTATTTTTCCCTAATTTTCACACTAGCGTTAAAGTTTTTCGGGATTGAGTTCCATCCTAGGGGCTCAATACTGTAAAAAACTGATCAATTTTGTCCCAATACATTCTGAATTGAAAGCAATCCGTTTAGTATGGATCAGGATGTCTTCAGTTCAGTCACTTTTATGGTATTTGGATGGTGAAAATACCACAGCATGCTGCAGTAATTTCTCCAGCCAAAATTCCAGAACTCTTGCCTGAATGCTGGATCCTGCATTAATTTACACTGAAATGTATTAATGTCGGTTCCGGTAAAACGGATCAGGTTTCCAGGTCTGCGCATGCGCAGACCTTTAAAGATGTGAAAAATAATAAATACCGGATGTGTTTTTCCGGTTGACACTGGAAAACTGATCCGGTATTGCAATGCATTTGTCAGACTGATCAGGATCCTGATCAGTCTGCAAATAATATGCATTTGCATACAGTTTTCCTGATCAGGCAAGTGTGAAAGTACCCTAAGATGATGAAAATTGGCTTCCATTCCATCAGAATCCATTTTGCAGGATAATAGGATGAACTGGATGGGCGTATATATTTTTCAGCCTTGTATACTATGGGGTGAATTTATCATTGTAGGTGTATTTGATGTTAGTTTTAAGATTCAAATTGCTATCCTAACTTGCGTCAAATTTATGAACATGTAAAGTTGTTCCATCTATTTCAGAAACAGTATGCCTGGGGCATGACTGGCGTGGCTATAAATTTTTGTGACTTTTTAAAGAATTATACTTTATTAATGTGACTTAAAGGGGTTGGCCACTTTCTGGCTACTTTTGACCAATGTGTATGTAAGATGGCTACTGTGTATGGCACTTACTAATACAGCCATTGTTGATATTCTGTGCTGTTTGCTATGTTTCTTAAGTAATGCCCCCTTGATAGGCAAATTTTGTGTTCTGTCTGCATAGAGCTCCTGTCCATAAGCTGGCCACTGATAAAGGGTTATGTGACCAGATGTACTATATTTTCCTGGTCACATGACTTCCTCAGCAGCCATTTAATGGACAAAACCTATGTGTGGACAGCACAGAAGACCTGGCCAACATGGGAGAATACCTTATGGAATATAAAAAATGGTGCAGAATATTAAAAGAGACTATATTAGTAAGTGCCAAATAATTATCTAACAAACACATTGGTCAGCAGTAGCTGGAAAGTGACCAACCTCTTTGATCTACATGCAAAATCTGACTAACTTCACACTCCATTTCTGATAGTGGTGTGGGAAGGCACAGGTCACCAAAAGTTGCAAAATTTGTGGCATTTTGACACAAAATGTTGCACACAACATTGCTTGTGACATTTATACGCCACAGACCTGGCATAGAGGAGTTGACAAGTTTCACCCTATGTTACCATCTTAAATCTAAAGACTAAAGTTGAGCGAACACCTGGATTTTCGGGTTCGAGAAGTTCAGCCGAACTTCCCGAAAATGTTCGGGTTTGGGATCTGAACTCGACCCGAACTTTATCCCGAACCCCATTGAAGTCAATGGGGACACAAACTTTTGGGCACTAAAAAGGCTGTAAAATAGTCCAGGAAAGAGCTAAAGGGCTGCAAAAGGCAGCAAAATGTAGGTAAATGCCCTGCAAACAAACATGGATAGAGAAATGAATTAAAATAAAATTTATAAAAATTAACCAATAACAATTGGAGAGAGGTCCCATTGCAGAGAATCATGCGTCATATCACCCACCACTGGAGAAGACCACTTTCAGTTATTTAGGCCCCAGCACCCAGACAGAGGAGAGAGGGCCCACAGCAGAGAATCATGTGTCATATTACCTACCACTGGAGAAGGCCACTTTCAGTTATTTAGGCCTCAGCACCCAGACAGAGGAGAGAGGTCCCACAGCAAGGAATCATGCATCATATCACCCACCACTAGAGAAGGCCACTTTCAGTTATTTAGGCCCCCAGCACCCAGACAGAGGAGAGAGGTCCCACAGCAAGGAATAAGGTGTCATATCACCCACCACTGGAGAAGGCCACTTTCAGTAATTTAGGCCCCAGCACCCAGACAGAGGAGAGAGGTCCCACAGCAAGGAATAAGGCGTCATATCACCCATCACTGGATAAGGCCACTTTCAGTTATTTAGGCACCAGCACCCAGACAGAGGAGAGAGGTCCCACAGCAAGGAATAAGGTGTCATATCACCCACCACTGGAGAAGGCCACTTTCAGTTATTTAGGCCACAGCACCCAGAGAGAGGAGAGAGGTCCCACAGCAAGGAATAAGGTGTCACATCACCCACCACTGGAGAAGGCCACTTTCAGTTATTTAGGCACCAGCACCCAGACAGAGGAGAGAGGTCGCATAGCATAAAATCAGGCTCATATCACCCACCACTGGAGAAGGCCACATTCAGTTATTTAGGCCCCAGCACCCAGACAGAGGAGAGAGGTTTCACAGCAAGGAATAAGGCGTCATATCACCCACCCCTGGAGAAGGCCACTTTCAGTTATTTAGGCCCCAGCACTCAGACAGAGGAGAGAGGTCCCACAGCAAGGAATAAGGCGTCATATCACCCACCCCTGGAGAAGGCCACTTTCAGTTATTTAGGCCCCAGCACTCAGACAGAGGAGAGAGGTCCCACAGCAAGGAATAAGGCGTCATATCACCCACCACTGGAGAAGGCCACTTTTAGTTATTTAGGCCCCGGCACCCAGATTGAGGAGAGGTTCATTCAACTTTGGGTTGAACCGCAAGATCATGGTAAAGTTAAAAAAATGAGGATTCAATAAAGAAGTGCCCCGGAGTACAAGAATAAATGGTTGAGGGGGAGGCAGTTATAAATGTCTATTCTGCACAAGGGATGGACAGGTATTGTGGGATCCATGCCTGGTTCATTTTTATGAACGTCAGCTTGTCCACGTTGGCTGTGGACAAACGGCTGCATTTGTCAATAATGACACCCCCTGCCGTGCTGAATACATGTTCAGACAAAACGCTGGCCGCCGGGCAGGCCAGCACCTCCAAGGCATAAAATGCTAACTCTGGCCATGTGGAAAATTTGGAGACCCAGAAGTTGAATGGGACCGAACCATCAGTCAGTACGTGGAGGGGTGTGCAGACGTACTGTTCAACCATGTTAGTTAAATGCTAACTCCTGCTAACACGCTCCGTATCAGGTGATGGTGCAGTAAGCTGTGGCGTGGAGACAAAACTTTTCCACATTTCTGCAATGCTAACCCTGCCCTCAGAGGAGCTGGCCGTGACACAGCTGCATTGGTGACCTCTTGCACACAGACGGCCCGCACTTTATGCAGCAGCTCTGACATGTCGGGGTAGTTGTGAATGAACTTCTGCACCACCAAATTCAACACATACACCAGTCAAGGGATGTGCGTCAAACGGGCTAGTCTTAGAGCTGCAATGAGATTTCGCCCATTATTGCAAACCACCAGGCCGGGCTTGAGGCCCACCGTCAGCAACCACTGGTCAGTCTGTTGTTCAATACCCGCCACAACTCCTGCGCGGTGTGGGGCCTGTCCACCAAACATATGAGTTTCAGAATGGCCTGCTGACGTTTACCCCGGGCTGTGCTGAAGTTGGTGGTGAAAGTTTGTGGCTGACTGGATGAGCTGGTGGAAGCAGAGGAGGAGGAAGCTGAGTAGGAGGAGGAGGCTACAGGAGGCAAAGAATGATGCCCTGCGATCCTTGGCGGTGGTAGAATGTGCGCCAAGGAACTTTCCGCCTGGGGCCCAGCCACCACTACATTTACCCAGTGTGCAGTTAGGAAGATATAGCGTCCCTTGCCATGCTTACTGGTCCACGTATCTGTGGTTAGGTGGACCTTGCCACAGATGGCGTTGCGCAGTGCACGCTTGATTTTATCGGATACTTGGTTGTGCAGGGAAGGCACGGCTGTCTTGGAGAAGTAGTGGCAGCTGGGAACAACATACTGTGGAACAGCCATGGCCATCAGCTGTTTGAAGCTGTCTGTCTGTGTCCACCAGCCTGAATGACAGAATTTCAAAGGCCAGTAGTTTAGAAATGCTGGCATTCAGGTCCATGGCTCGAGGGTGGCTAGGTGGGAATTGACGCTTTCTCTCCAAGGTTTGTGAGATGGAGAGCTGAACGCTGCTGTGTGACATGGTGGAGATGATTGGTGACGCAGGTGGTAGTGTCAGTGGCACATCCTCTGTTTGGTGGGCGGCAGGTGCCAACATTCCTCGTGAGGCGGAGAAAGAGGCCGAAGCAGCTGGAGAAGAGCGAGCAGGGGGATCCTGAGTGAGTTCCTTGCTTTTAATGTGTTTACTCCACTGCAGTTCATGCTTTGCATGAAGATGCCTGGTCATGCAGGTTGTGCTAAGGTTCAGAACGCTAATGCCTTTAATCAAGCTCTGATGGCACAGCGTGCAAACCACTCGGGTCTTGTCGTCAGCACATTGTTTAAAGAAGTGCCATGCCAGGGACCTTTGGGGTGCTTGATCCCTGGTGGCAGTGGCCAGTAGCAGGCGAACTCTCTTGGCGGCAGCTGTTCTGCTTTTTCTCCCTGCTCCCTCTTTTGCTACGCTGTTGGCTCGGTCTCACCACTTCCTCTTCCTCTGAACTATGAAAGTCAGTGGCACGACCTTCATTCCATGTGGGGTCTAGGACCTCATCGTCCCCTGCATCGTCTTCCACACAGTCTTCCTCCCTGACCTCCTGTTCGGTATGCACACTGCAGAAAGACACAGCAGTTGGCACCTGTGTTTCGTCATCATCAGAGACATGCGGACTCCGATGAGGTGGAATTCCCATGTCCTCATCATCAGGAAACATCAGTGGTTGTGCATCAGTGCATTCTATATCTTCCACCACTGGGGAAGGGCTAGGTGGATTCCCTTGGGAAACCCTGCCAGCAGAGTCTTCAAACAGCATAAGAGACTGCTGCATAACTTGAGGCTCAGACATTTTACCGGATATGCATGGGAGTGATGTGACAAACTGATGGGCTCAGTTTTCATGCGCCACCTTTGCACTTTCTGCAGAAGACTGGGAGGGAGATAATGTTGTGAACATGCTGGATCCACTGTCGGCCACCCAATTGACTAGCGCCTGTACCTGCTCAGGCCTTACCACCTTAGAACGTCATTGGGCCTCACCAAATATCGCTGTAAATTCTGGCAGGTACTGGAACCTGAGGTAGTTGGTTCACTAGGACATGTCGCTGTGGCAGAATGGCCACATCCTCTCCCAGCACCAGAGAGTCCACTAACACCACCACGAACGCAACCGCGTCCCTTACTTGATGTTTTCCTCATTGTTACCGTTCACCAAGCACCACAATAAGAAAAAAAATATTTGGCCCAATGTATTGATTTCAAATTCAGGCCTTTTTTTACAGGCACCTAACACTATCTGCCTATTTATTTATGTACCGTATTACACTAATCCAGGCACAGCAGTAACCACTGATTTAGGGGAATATCAATTGCAGGCCTAGTATTTAGGCCCTGGATGAAAGGTATCCTTCTATGGACAGATTTACACTTGGAGATGCACAGTAGCGTGTAAAAAAATATGTAGGATTATGCCTTCAGCAATTGTATTTTAACAATTTTTGTAAAATACCCTTTAACTGACAGAAATACAATGGGAGATGCATGGTAGGTGGTAGCGTGTGAAGTTATTGAGGATGACCCTCTAAGCACTTGTATATACACCTTGAGTGTAATATAAACTTTTACGGACATTGAATTTCATCCCAGAAAAAAATATACCCTGTTAAGTACAGATTTAAACTAGGCCTGCAACTGTTGGAACACCAGATTCAGGGTATTGCTATTTTGGCAATTGAATTTCACCCCGGAACAAAATATATCCTTTTCCGGACACTATTAAACTTGGCCAGCCACAGCTGAAACCACTGATTTACGTTATTGCTATTTTGGCTATTGAATTTCACCCCAGAACAAAATATATCCTTTGCCGGACACTATTATACTTTGCCAGCCACAGCTGGGACACCAGATTTAGGGGATTGCTATTTTGGCAATTGAATTTCACCACAGAAAATAATCTATCCTTTGCCAGACAGCAGACAATATTACACTTGGCTAGCCAAAGCTGGAACACCAGATTTAGGGGATTGGTATTTTGGCAATTGAATTTAACCCCTTAATAAAATATAGAAATTGCTATCCTGAGATTCTAGGGGTGACAATGAGCACAGCCAAGCCCCTGATGTAGGGTATAGCAAAAAAAAAAAAAAAAAACTAGTATTGATGGATTGATGGACTTGGTGGCAGCTTGTTCTGGTGCACCACAAGTCACAAAATGGCCGCCGATCACCCCAAAAAAAGTGACAGAAAAATGTTCTGTGCAGCCTAAAAACCAGTGAGCAATTAACTAGCAGAAGTTGAATCATTCACAGCTGTAGATCGATCATTTCATTAGGTACTTTTGCTGACTTTTCTCAGCCTAATCTCGCCCTCACAGAAGCTGCGGCCTCTCCCTACACTAATCAGAGCAGTGTGACGTGCGGCGCTACGTGACTCCAGCTTAAATAGAGGCTGGGTCACATGCTGCACTTGGCCAATCACAGCCATGCCATTAGTAGGCATGGCTGTGATGGCTTCTTAGGGCAAGAAGTAAAATGCTAGCTGATTGGCTGCTGTGCAGCCCTTCAGAAAGTGGGAAGAAATCGACGAACAACGGACCCGAACCCGAACTTTTTTGAAAATGTTCGGGTCCTTGTCCAAGTCCCGAACACCCAAAAATTTGGTACGAACCCGAACTATGCTCGAACTGTTCGCTCAACACTACTAAAGACTTGACAGCTGCTCTAAATTACACTTTTCAAGACCTTTTTCCAAACATAGTAGAAAGCACAAAATGGAAGTCTATAATCCATTGGTGCAAGATAGAAAATGCTTGAATTTGTCAATTTGCATCATGGAATAAGAAAAGAGTTAATACTGAATAACAGTGACATAAATTGCTTTGTCAGGGAAGAGATGACATATGTAATTCAAAAATTATAAAACAAATCCATTTTGTAGACGGGATTAGTGATTCATTTGTTCCGTATATAATCATTAATGTAATCAGAGCCAAGAGTCTGACTAATTATATCCTGGATATTCTCTAACTCACAAACATCCTGTGTTTCCGCTCTTCGGTTAAACTGTTATTCAGAACTTCTTTCTGCTTTTTACACATAATTTATAAGACTGTTTGCATATTTTAGCATGTCTTAGATTATCTATGAAAATGATTCTCATGATTTATTTACTCCATTATTGGAAACTCCTTTAATAAAGGATGTTTAAAATAATACACTCAATTCTTATTAAAATAAAGGGCAAAGTAGGGAAACTAAAGAACGCAAGTTATCAATCTTTGTCAAGACAAGTACATTTTCTCTTATGTTCTATTTATAGTGCAGTATTGTTGATAAGTAGGGATGAGCGAAGTGAGCTTCGGATTCAAAATCTAAAGTCACCTCTTTCCAAAATTCGGCTTGATGATGTACAGAGATCTGCCTCCGTGCATCCTTAAAACGTATGCGCTCCGGGAAGGCGAAGTGAGTTATCACCAAAGTCTTACAAGATTTTGGTGAATAACTTCAGTTTTTGATCATTAAACTTGAAAAACATTTTAAAACAGGTATCCAAAGTTGGCTTCAGTACCAATTGGTACTGTGGTACTGAAGCCAACTTCGGAACCAAGTTTTAAAATGGTTTTCAAGTTCATAAATCAAATTCCGAAAGTCCCTCGAGAGTTTGGTGATAACTCACTTTGTCTCACCGAAGCACATACATTTGAATGCTCTACGGAGATGGATCTCCGTGCAGCAGTAAAACTAATTCTGGAGGTTAACCATCACTGCAGCACTGAACCAATCTTAACTTTATAGCAGAGTGGCCACAAATAAGCCTCTGTTCAGTAAAGGACAAATTAAAGCTCACATATAAGTTACAAGACAGCACCTTAAAGACTGTCAGACTGCGAGAAACATAATTCTCTAGTCTGATGAAACCAATATAAAACTATTTGGCCTCAATTCTAAGTGTCATGATAGGAGATAACCAGGCACTGTCCAATATCATCCCTACAGTGAAGCATGGTAGTGGCAGCATCATGCAATGGGGGAGTTTTTTGGCGGTTGGGATAGGGAGACTGGTCAGAGTTGAGGGAAAGCTGAAGCAGAGAACATTGATTCCTAATGGAAACCTGATCCAGAGTGCTTTGGAGTTTAGATTGAGCTAAAGGTTCATGTTCTGAAAAAGCAATGATTTTAAGCACACAGCCAGGACAACACAGGAATGATTTATAGACAACTATGTGAATGTCCTCAAGTAGCCCATCTAGAGCTCTGACTTGATGAACCCAATCAAATATCTCTGGAAGTACTTCAAATGGCTGCCCTCTAATAGTCCCCATCAAACCTGACAGAGCGTGAGAGGATCTGTAGAAAGAATGGCAGGTAATCCCCAAATCTAGGTGTGCAAACCTTAATACAAGCCACTTATTAATGTATTGTTATTATCCATATTGTTTCCTTTGCTGGCTTGGTTCATTTTTCCATCACATTACACACTGCTCATTTCCATAGTTACAACCACCCTGTAATCCAGCAGTGGTGGCTCTGCTTCAGAGGCTGACTGGCAACTTTTGGCCCAGGGGGCAAGTAACACCTAGAGGTCCACTGAGCCCCCCTCTACTTCCTGATTCGCTGTCACAAGAGGCTGGGCGGGGAGCTGCGGGAGGAGAGCACAGCCTCCTTTGACAGCATTGACAGCTATCTCCGCCCCCACACCTCCGCTCTCCTGATCTGTCACAGGAGGCTGAGCATTGCGGAGAGGATAGATGTTGGCCACTCACAGCGCTCATAGCCCCCCCTTATGTGCCAGTAGTCCCCCCTTATGTGCCAGTAGCCGTCCCCCCTTATGTGCCAGTAGCCCCCCCCCTTATGTGCCAGTAGCCGCCCCCCTTATGTGCCAGTAGTCCCCCCTTATGTGCCAGTAGCCGTCCCCACTTATGTGCCAGTAGCCCCCCCCTTATGTGCCAGTAGCCGCCCCCCTTATGTGCCAGTAGCCGTCCCCCTTATGTGCCAGTAGCCGTCCCCATTATGTGCCAGTAGCCCCCCTATATGTTCCAGTAGCTCCCCTTATGTGACAGTAGTCCCCCCTTATGTGCCAGTAGCCCCCCCATGTGCCAGTAGCCCTCCATATGTGCCAGTAGCACCCCTATATGTGTCAGTAGCCCCCTTATGTGTCAGTAGCCCCCTTATGTGCCAGTAGCACCCCTTATGTGCCAGTAGCCCCCTTATGTGCCAGTAGCACCCCTTATGTGCCAGTAGCCCTACTTATGTGCCAGTAGCCCCCCTTATGTGCCAGTAGTCCCCCTTATGTGCCAGTAGCCATCCCCCTTATGTACCAGTAGTCCCCCTTATGTGCCAGTAGACTCCCTTATGTGCCAGTAGTCCCCCCTTATGTGCCAGTAGTCCCCCCTTATGTGCCAGTAATCCCCTCATGTGCCAGGAGCCCCCCATAATGTGCCAGTTGCCCCCCTTATGTGCCAGTAGTCCTCCCTTATGTGCCAGTAATCCCCCTTATGTGCCAGTAGTCCCCTAATGTGCCAGTAGCCCCCTTATGTGCCAGTAGCCCCCTCCTTATGTTCCAGTAGCTCCCCTTATGTGCCAGTAGTCCCCCTTATGTGCCAGTAGTCCCCGTTATGTGCCAGTAGTCCCCCTTATGTGCCAGTATCCCTCCTTATGTGCCAGTAGCCCCCTTATGTGCCAGTAGTCCCCCCTTAAGTGCCAGTAGTCCCCTTATGTGCCAGTAGACCCTCCCTTATGTGCCAGTAGTCCCCCCTTATGTGCCAGTAATCCCCTCATGTGCCAGTAGCCCCCCATAATGTGCCAGTTGCCCCTTATGTGCCAGTAGTCCCCCTTATGTGCCAGTAGTCCCCCTTATGTGCCAGTAGTCCCCCTTATGTGCCAGTAGTCCCCTAATGTGCCAGTAGCCCCCATATGTGCCAGTAGCCCCCTCCTTATGTTCCAGTAGCCCCCTTATGTGCCAGTAGTCCCCCTTATGTGCCATTAGCCCCCTTATGTGCCAGCAGTCCCCCTTATGTGCCAGTATCCCTCCTTATGTGCCAGTAGCCCCCTTATATGCCAGTAGTCCCCCCTTAAGTGCCAGTAGTCCCCTTATGTGCCAGTAGACCCCCCTTATGTGCCAGTAGCCCTCCTTATGTGCCAGCAGTCTCCCCCCACGTTATCATGTGCCAGTAGAATTCCCCCCTCACCATATCATGTGCCAGTAGAATCCCCCCTCACCTTATCATGTGCCAGTAGAATCCCCCCCTCACCTTATCATGTGCCAGTAGAATCCCCCTCACCTTATCATGTGCCAGTAGAATCCCCCCCTCACCTTATCATGTGCTAGTAGAATCCCCCTCCTCACCTTATCATGTGCCAGTAGAATCCCCCCCCTCACCTTAACATGTGCCAGTAGAATCCCTCCCCTCACCTTATCATGTGCCAGTAGAATCCCCCCTCCCCCCTCATCTTATCATGTGCCAGTAGAATCCCCCCCTCAACTTTTGTGCCAGTAGCCCCCAAAAAAACAAAAAACAAACAAACAAGAAACACTTATACTTACCTCCAGCGATGCGATGCAGGCCTCTTCTGGCCTGTGTCCCCCGCGGTACGGCTCCTGCGGCGCGATAACATCATCGCGTCGCCTGCACCAGCCTCTGTTAGGCTGCCAGCCTAGTGCTGGCAGCCTATCAGAGGAACAGGTAGGGGACACGCCTCTCCCTGCTCTGCCGCAACACAGACATCTGTATCGCCATCCTGAGGACGGCGAAACAGATGACTATGGAGATGAACGCTTCCACATTGGAAGCGTTCATCTCCCTGTGCCCTGCCGCCGGCCGCCCCCACTTGTCACCGGGGCCGCGGCAGGGCACATGCACACCCCAAAGGCCGGCCCTGGGTGACACTACGGGGGCCATTTACAGTTGCCCCCCGGCCCAGTCCGCCCCTGCTCTGCTTGCACTCTATAAGAAAAAATGCCAGCCTCTCTGGTGGCCGGGACCGTGGAAGCTCATGTAAGCTGGTTCTTTTTCCTATAGTGTGCAAGCACAGCCACCGCTGTTGGACTGCAGGGTGGTCGTAACCATGGAAACCTTTTCTGCATAAAAAATGCTATTTGCTGCTATGTGGCTGATTTAGCAACCTCTAAATTTCTACACACAGTCATTTATTTATACCATTGGTACCCCTGCCTCTTGCTTTTTGCCAAACTCCTCTGCAGATACATGTCCCCAGTAACTTTTTCTACTTCTTACAGTGCCTAGCTGCTCCATAGAGTTTTTGCATCTCTGGTGTGCTTTAATGACCTGATGGATCTGAGGATGATGCAACCCACATGCAGGCTCCACTGCTCTGCATGACTCCTCTGGTTTGCTCCCTCCTTCATACACACTTCCGTGAAACCAGTTTATCTTATCCTGTGCCCTCTGGCACATGCTACACATGATTGGCATGACTAAATTTCCTATCAACTTCGTCCATTTCCATTGAGTCCAGGGGCTTGAGAACCACAATCATGTTCAGTTCACTGTGCTCTTATGAGACCAAATTACTAGTGGACATCATGTAAAAAGTCATCTTCTAGCTAACTCTTTTGTCTTTTCTCCAAATTTAAGAATTTACTACAATTACTATTTTTTAAGCCATGTACTCAGCCATTTTCTAAAGCTTGTGTATTGCAATTTTCTGCAATATTTCTGATAAAAGGTGTGACGATCCCTACTCTCGGGTCACGTCACTGGGGCGAATTATACTAAGGAGCTCATCAAGTTACCACATAAATTCCCACCCACCTATTCAAGATGACGGAATTATGCTAACTTACTCTCCTAGATTCTAACACCCCCAATATTTTCTATCACAATCGCTGCCACCACCTATACTATAAGGCAATAGGGGCCTATACTCATACTATATTCTATTAACCCAAAATTACCACCATAACCCCAGTTATCTATATGGAAACACTACCGATAACGCTATTCCCTTCAAAAGAGCAAGTTCTATAAAACCACAAGGAAGGGACTTATTAATGTTTAAATTTAATACACAATAGTGCAGTGCAATACAAAAGAAAGTGTCAGATAAAAGATAAAAACAAAAATATACATACAATAACAATGCAGTAAAACAGATAAAAGGGATAAAATACAGAATATTGGCTTACTTAGATGCAGCAGTTATATTCCGGCTGTGGGGACAGCTGAAGATATGTGCAGTCACTCCAAACGATGTGGATCCCCAAAATGGCTGACCCTTACCTGTTCCCAAACACCCATTTTTATCCCCCCTCATCCGAGGGGGGGCTTTGAGGGAACCTCCCGCCTTTCGGTCCAGCCTTCTGGGCCGTCTGATATTATTCAGGCTTTTGACCCACCTTCCGAAAATGGCTGACCGATGTGAAAAAATGAATCACGGTGATTCCTCACCGTATGATAGGGACTGCGGGTTCAGATGAGATCCCATAATCTCAGTCGCCCCGTCACGGTCATACAGACACCAAATATGATTGGGTTATGATTTCCAGAAGGCCAGATTCTGAATACCAAGAAATGCCTCCTGTCCATTATGGGGTGTCTGGATTCTCCCCGAAGCCAATGTCAGGCTGAACACAAGTATTAGGGTTCTGAGGATGTGGGTGTTATGAGGTCAGAGTTATGGCTTCAGATATTATTTGATTCATCTACTGCATGGGTCAGACCACCCACTGGTCTAGCAGCCAACATGTCTGGAGTGGCTGTGCATTTTAAGTATCCCCCTCCCATGTCTTCAATAGGATGCCCAAATGGCTTGTAATTAGCAGGCCAGTGCTAAATGGGGGTTTCCCATATACTTTCAGACTGGTTGGTACCTGAAAGTACAATTTGCATGTCCTTAATAGATCCAAAGACCCTGATATACAGTACAATTAGCTATTGATACTGCAAGTTTAAGAAAAATCTATCTATCTATCTATCTACCTCAGATTTTGTTACAAACGGGCATTATTTTTCTTGCAGTAACTGATTAATTCTCACTTACAACTGTAGAAGTTTTTGGATTGGTAGCTCTGACAGTATTCCTTTGTAAGTCATATTAAAGGATTTATCCTCCAATAAAGAGGGCCAGTATGTCTACTGGCCCTCCAAGAAAGAGGGCCAGTAGACATACTATAGCCTACATGGGAAAAGTGCATCAAAGAAACTAAATCCTGTAAATCCTGGATGGTCTTTTCAAAGAGGTGGTCATTTAGAAAGGTTTCTATGTGTGTCTAAGTGATAGACTTTACAATAAGTATTAAAGCAGCTCTTATTTATGTGTCTGTTTAACAAGGAATTGTCAGACAAATGCCTTCTATGAAATCTATGTCCATCTGGCTTATAGTATCATCCAGTTAATTCATGAGGTTATATAGAACTACTCTTGGCATGTGCATATTGCATAACCAGAGGGCAGATAAGTAATAAATTGTCGTTACATGGATGCAGACAGGAGTTTAAGTGAAGCGTATCAGAAATCCAGATAGGCGGAGGAGGTTGAAGCGTAGGGGGGGGGGAGTTTAGAGCGAAACCCCGTAATTCAGGATCTGTGGAAATGACGGGCGACATAATCTTAGTATAGACACAACTTCATTCTGTATTCCCCAAGCATAAACAAAGTAATCATTATTAAAATGGTTGTCATGTTTTTTTCCTACAAGACAGCTTTATCCAGGTCAGGTGTAGTCTACAAAATAAAGCCATTGCTTGATTTTACTACGAAGACATTTCATTAATGAATCACTGCTAAGTGATGCAGAAAAATTCTGACAACACAGCTAATGATTTAATTTTGCATAATTTTGTCACCTGATACTTTGCAATCTTTGTCGTAAACCAGATAATATTATGTTAGCCAATCTGGCATTTCTAATGACATAGTTATTTATTTCACAAATTGTTGGCCAAATAAATATGACATCTAAGGAGTCAAAAAGTCAGGGCTATGAAGTTGGTATGCTAAACTGCCAAACTTCAGACTCTGACTCCAAATCCTTTATTTTTCCACACTCTTAATCCAACCAGATATCTCCAAAGTCTCACATGGTTTGTGATAAAAAAAAAGAGCATTCGATTGATAGAACATATTTGTATGCATCAAATGTCTAAACATCCTATGAAAATAAATATGCCACAAGTGATATGCTTAATAAATGTATGATTTAATGCTAACACAATATATTTAATATTTTTATTATGAAGCTTAAGTTGGAGTCAGATATAAGCCTGTGGCAGTGACATATCTCTATTAGGACAAAAGGACTGGGAAGTTGAAATTCAACGTGCCTGATTCTCCCTCAAATTACCCTCACCTACTGTGTTCTCCCCTCTTCCCTTGTAGATTGTAAGCTTTTGTGGGTAGGGTCCTTTTCCTTCACTGTACCAGTGTGGTAATAATTTCTTGTTTATCATATTTGTATTTTTTTGAATTATGTCCCCTCTTGATGGCATGGAATTAATGGTGATTTCAAATAAATAAATAACAGTAATAATCTGGAGGCCCCACATACATTACTGGGCCAAATCCGTTGGATCTAATAAAAGGATCAGGCATATTTGAATCCAACATTCTTTCACCTAAGGTCTGCCATCAGGAGATTGTTGTGCTGTAAGGGATGCTATAGGGATGAGCAAATAGATTTTATATGCTTTATCCGAAGTCGATTCGCATACTACTTTGTTTAATTCTGCACGGAATTCTGTATCAAGGTTTTTTATTGTAAGAATTAGTTCCAGAAGTTATTACACGAGGTCTCATGAGACTTTGCAAAGTAGTAACTTCAGCTCATAAAAGCCAATACATTGTAATACTGTATGGAGCTCCATCCGAACTTGATTCGCTCATCCCTAGCAGTAACTATAAACATTCTCAGATAATTTTGCAGGCATTCATCTAATGTGTAAGGCTAGCCTTAGTGAATCTGATAATGCTGTAGACTAGTATAGTCCCCCCTTGGTGCTTCAGTCTAAATATTGATGTTGCTATTCCCACCATATTTCATAGCACAATTCAAAAGAGCTAAACATGTTGCAAGATGAACAGGCAATAGGTCAGCATTCAATCATGTGAAACAGATTTAGGCTCTTGAGACAATTCCTGCTACTGCTAACTATAAACATTACATCTATGGCTTGTTGTAGTGAATATCAGATAATGGAGCTAACTATTCTAAACTGGTGCCAAGTAGTCAGATTCTACTGGTCTTTTTGGCATAGTTGTGTATATTACATGTTTAACTGTTGTCACTTTCATCTGATATCACAGTAAACATTGATATCATTTGTCATTACGGTATATACCCTTGTTAGTAAAAGTTCTTATTTTTCGCTATTGCTGTTCAATAACTATAGTCAGCTGATATTGTGTCCCATTTAGTTTAGATAAACAAATTTCTCAAAATCCGTTTTGGGACCATTTTGGACAAATTGGCCAACACAATCAGTTTGGTCAAAATAAATTCAACCCGAATAGCCAATAGCCCTGAAAAGCTGTATGTGACACTTTGGTGTCTCCTAGAACTGTATCCAACTTGTTTCAAGATATTCAATGCCATATAAAATAAAACATATAAGGCTATGGCAAACTGATGGAAATTACTGGTGGTAACAAACAGCCAGGTTAATAACACACTAAACTATTGGATTTCTTTGTTAAAAATAGTCCAAAAAGGCCTTCTTTTCTGTTCTGAACTATCAAATCACAGCTGCCATTTGGTGAGACTCCTCAAAAGTTTCTAATTCATTGAATTTCAAATAATTTGGAAAATTTGCAATGAATATGATTTGCATCAAATCTTTTGTATCTAGTTAATAGTGAACTATGCATAAAACAAATGCCATGCACAAGTAAGCAATAATACTATGCCGAGCAAAATGGCAACACACTGCCTAATTTTTTTATGTTGCATCTAAAATTTCCAAGTGAGTTTACAGTTCATTAACCAGAAGTCACACATGGCATTTTTTTTATCTATTTTACTGCAGGTGCTGCTCCGTACAACATCTGGCATCAGAAAGGGTTAACTGTGCCAATGCAAATACCATATAAAAAAAAAAAAAAAAGCAAAGAGGGGACCAATGCAGATGGTAATTTAGAAATGTGATGATTGCTGGGACTGGAAAGAACACAATTTTCGCACATTAGTTGTGTAGGCAGGGGATTATCAGTGTGTCAGTTTGGCAGGAAGACTTGGCAGGGAAAGGAATTAATCATAGCAAAAAATGTCAAATGTCAGCAAGCAAGGGACAAAGTATAGGACTGGTAAATACAGCCCTACAAACGAGAGCCATTCTTAGAAATGCTGTCATTTTCCTGTGAAAATATGTAGCCACATATAGTTTCAATTTGCAGGTCAGCTACATAATTATATTTTTAGCTACTATCAAGAACATGGTCCTCCATGTTTCAGTATCATGCAAATATGTAGTCACAAATGATAAAAATAAAATAGAAGTGTATAGTAAATCTACATGTGTTCAATTTTGGATTGGGATTGTGGAGCATGTAAAAATACATGGCTGCTTTTCTCCTAAATAGTGTCATAGGGTATATATGTCAGTGAAGCTTAGACATGTTGATTTCATTGGAGAAAAGCTGTAATACCAGACACAACCAGCATAAAGGTTCTCTCTGGTTGGCAGCACATCTGCCTGTTGTACATAGGGAATGTGCTTCTGACAAAATGTGAAAGTACAGGAGGTAAGTGATCATGGTCTTCCCACATACAATTTCCATTGCGCATTGTGAAGGCAATTCAACTAAGCACCGATTGACTTGGTATATTACTTGCTGGCGCTCACATTGGGTTACCGTATCTAACAGGTCCCCATATATTGTCAAACAGTTGTATACCCCTGCCTATAAGTTCTTTAGGTCCACTTCACCTGGTTCTACAGAATTTGCCCACTGAAGGTGGTTTGTCTTTTAGCCTTCACAGTATTATACATGAAATGCAAATGTGATTGGAGGGTCGGTAATGCTACTGAGGTGATACATTTATTGATTTCCTCAGAAAGTATTATTGTGCTCCGGGCTTTAAAGGGTTATTCCCATCTCAGACATTGGGGGCATATTGCTAGGATAAGCCCCCAATGTCTAATAGGTGCTTGTCCAGCAAAAAAAAAAAAAAAGCCCTCATATGGCTATGTGAACAGAAAATTTTTACAAAGAGTTATTTATGACTGCGGGAATGCAGGGAGTGAATAAAATAGAAAATTGCTTGGGGTAGAAGGGGTTAATATAGAAAAAATATTCACATTTATCCATATAGAATACACACTTAAGCATGTTTTTAGAGCTTTTCAATTTTTTTAAATTGTAGAAAGCTTTTTTTTTTTTTTTTTTTTTTTTTAGATTTTTCCAAATAAAGTTTGCAGTAGAGTCTCATATTGCTTCTTGGAGCAGGAGAGTTACTTCTTCAGTCTAGGAGCATACACTGTACATCACCATTTCAGAGCTAATCGTAGCAATTGGCACAGAGCAGAAATGAATAAGAAAAACAAAATAAATCTACCTTTTTAAAAAGTCAAGAGGGCTTAGCATATTCAGAGCGAAACTGCCAACATTTCAGGGCAAAGTAGCCTTTTCTGAAGGCAGCTGTGATTGTTTGGTAATAACATTTACAAAACATGGCCATTTAATTGTGAGAAATGGAGCTGCATACTGAGATGAATGGAGGACGTGTTTCATTCGACCTGGCAGCAGAGACCAGCAGAAATGTGGAAAGCTCACAGCAATGAATGTCACAACTGTGAGCCAGGGGTGTCTGCAATGTCATCAGCACCACCGCTCACATGGACAGCTCCAAACCACTAACAGTTTCAAAACTAGAGAAGTATCCAGCTTATAAAAGTACAGCAGAGGCTTTATTCATGTCACATTTGGTCATATGGTATTGAATACATAAGGAACACTTTAAAGACAAAATATACATTAATAATATTATTTATGGAAGTCAGTGGAAGAAAGATCTACATTTAAGGACATTGGTTTACATATGGTTGAAACTGATAGATATATGATGTTGCAAATAAGTGCCAACTCTCTGGAACTGTGTACCTTTATTAAAGGATCCATTGATATCAAGCGGCTTAAAGGGAATGTTTCAACTATAAAATCTTCTGCCTATTTCCTGCACATAATTATCATTTACAGCAGTCACCATGGGCCATAGACGCAATGGAAAGGAGCTGCCCTTATTGACTTCTATTGTAGAGTTTTCTAGGCATGTTCTGTGACCTGTGCAGAGGTCAGGAAGCGGTAGATAAGCTTTGACAATCACCTACTGTGAATGGTGGATCCTACATTCTCTAACTATATAAAGGTGATATATGTCATTGTAATCCTATCTGTGATTATAATGAGATGACTATGTTAATGAGATCTGTGCAGGACAAGATGTGGCGCCTATTATTAGAGTTACTGGCCACTGTGAGGTTTTTTATATAGTTTGTGACATGGAAAATTAACGCCGATTGCCATGGTCATCTGGGTGTGCTCCGGCTCCACCTGGAGGGGATCGGGGGAGCCGTAGCATGTATGTAGCAGCCTCTGTCCTCCTGTCTGATGGTACCAGAGATGGTACATAACATTGAGGCAGAAAAACCTTCCTCAACGCAATAAAATTGTGGTATCCACAATTAGGATGACCATAATGTGGATAAAGTCCAGGATCCCTCCCTACTATGAATCTAGCGGTATTTTGCTTTTAAAATTATTAGGGTTCAAGATAGCAGAACATGGTGGATGGATCAAACATGGCCGCTGGATTATTGCAACAACACTGTCCCTTGAGCATAAGCGCTTGCCACGTCTCTCCCTAAGATCAGCTTACAGGACAATGGCAGAGACTGTATAGGATGAGGCTTTTATAGGATACATAAGATGAAGCGCAAGCAAATTCAGCTTAGTTGCGAACTGATGTTTTCATAAACTTTGGACCAAATTCTGCTTTGTATGCTTCGCTTCTCTCAACTCTACACATTCCCTTTAACTAGGTGATTGTATCAGTGACACATTTGCATGTAAATGTTTCTGGAGGTTCTCAGAACTGTTTTAAATTGAGATAAGGTAAGTGGAAGTTATTATATAAGCAGAGACAGACACTCTACGGTCTGAAACTGCTGCTTGCATCCAGAAATGGACTTAAAATAGACAATTCCATGGCACATATCTATATAGGATATGCTGTAACATTTCATAGCACAGACTTTTATATGTATTTGGAGAACTGCAAATGCTTCAATTCACTCAAATGTACATTTAACATCCCTGTACGAGCAGGGGTAGTCTGAAAACACAGCAGGAGAAATTCAGATTCTATCAAATTCCATTCCCCATGGCTTCCCTGCAGCCCCTCAATAGTTGTATGCTCTTTTACGACATACCTACTGTGCCATATGCAGAATGCAGAGTTCATTATATGATGGCATTCTGATGATAGACTTGCAGGGCAGGGGCAAGATATTTCATTCTCCCACCTCTGTGCTGCTCTACCATCAAATTTGTCATGTGTAAAACACGTGTGATTTTAATAATGGGAGAACTTACATTAGGGAATTGCTCTAAATACATTTACCTATTATACTAGCATAATTTCCTTAACATTAACCCCACTGATAATTCAGAGCTATTTTAGGTATTACACAGTGGCAATGTGAAAGTGCCAGACAATATATAGAAAAAGTTTGGTTTTCCTATCTCCACATTGTCTCCTCGAGATCATGTGGAAATTTCATGCGGAATGTCTTCCATTTATTTAAATAGGAATTTTGTGCACTGCTCAATCCATTGCTGATTTTTCTACCACAGAACATGTTACCTTTTAATGTTGGTTCCACATGGATGCCATGATGGCTAGCCATACACAGCTTAACACTATTGAACTGAGCTAATCTGGGTGTAAATCCTCTGCACAGATTTGAGGGTCAGCCTTGGACTTGTGCACTGCTATTGTTATGCTTGTACTTCAGCATCTGGGTTTTCAGTGTGTTTAACCTACTTTCTGAAGGTGCCCGCAATGCTAAAATCTGCTTCAAAAAAGTAACATACCACTTCTGAAGTGGATTTGAAATCAGTGGTGGAAAAAAGCTACCATGTGAACATGGTAATATTTCTCCTACTGAAGTCAATGGGAAGCTTTTTTTTGCCATTTTAACAGTTGATTACATAGATATTTTCCACAACAGAATCTGCAGATGATTTTAACTGTGTGAACATGTCCTCAGGCTACTTTCCCTTTTGGTGTTTGTCTCCATCAGTGATGAATAACCCACAGTTCCTACTGATCGGACTCCCAGTTTGGCAGGAGACCTACTGTCTCTTCTAGTGTTGATTGAGCAGCAAAGTGCTCATGTGCTCGGGTACTTTGGCGAAACACATTGGGATGCTCGTGTGCTCTACCAAGCACCAGAGCACAATGGAAGTCAATGGGAGTACCCCCTGCTCGGAAGTTCTGCTTAGGAGTCCCTTCTCTGACTCCATATATAGCTATGTCCATATATGGAGTCAGTGCTTTGGGACACAGTGTACTTAAATCTAATTTAGCCTGTATTTCAGAAAAGCTTCTGCTGGGATTCAAACTAAGGGAACTCATGACCTTCTGCATTACATGCAAGGCACTTAACTACTCAGTTATCATAGCTACATTGCCAGTTGCTTTAAAAAGAAAAAAAAAAGACTTATTCTGTATAGGAATACTTACTAGTAGTGAGCTCCGCCTAGTATTAGTAGTGACTTTTCCTATACTATAGTAGAAGTCTCATATTTATTATTATTATTATTATTATTATTATTATTATTATTATTATTTTATTTTATTTTTTGTAATTGGCAATGTAGTGATTATAGCTGAGTGGTTAGAGTTCTGGGCTGAGTTGTGAGTTCAAATCCCACCACAAACATTTCTGAAATAGAGATTAAATAAAAAAAATATAATCATACTTCTGATATATATGAATGCATAATATGTGGGAAACTACTACTGATGTTTTAGCTATAATATATTTACATATTATATTATATATTCTAAGTATATAATAATATGTGTAAATATATTATGGCTAAAAACTTTATATATAGATATATATATATATATATATATATATATATATATATTAAGTTTAGCCTCTATTTCTGAAAGAGTTTGAACTGACAGAGTCCACATCACAGCCTATAACTCTAACCACTCAGCTATAATAGCTGCATACACAGCTACAAAAAATTATAATATGAGACTTCTACTGTATAGGAATACTTACTACTACCACTAGAGGGCGCTCACTACTGGTAAGTATTCCTATACAGAAGAAGTAATTTGTTTTTTAAAGTAGCTGGCTATGCAGCTAAGGTAAATGAGTGGTTAGGTGCCTTGCCTATAATGCAGAAGGTCCTGAGTCTGAATCCCAGCAGAAGCTTTTCTGAAATACAGGCTAAATTAGATTTAAATTCACTGGGGTGTCCCCAAGCACTGACTCCATATATGGACATAGCTATATTTAATAAGGCTAGTTGTAGTTTTATTCGGGCCGCCTCTTGGCATGTTTGCCATGCTGCCACCGGAACTCCGGCCCGTCCCATTATAGTCAATGGGGCCAGAGCGAACCTCCGGCCCCACATGTGCACTAGCGCACATGTGGGGCCGGAGGTCCCACATGTGCTCTAGCGGCAGCACGGATATGGAAGGCTGTTCACCCGCCGAAACAGCCTGCCGGAGCTCCTTGCCACTAGTGTGATAGTAGCCTTAGTTTGATATTTGAAAAAAGTTGAAAACCTGAACACAGAATGTAACACTACACATACCAAAGTGTATCCAAATAGCTATCTTTTAAGCTGATTTCCAGTTTATTGGGCCTGCTGATTCCTTTATATAGCATCCTGGAAGATGAATAAATCATATAGAAACATGCAGTCCTGCAGGAGAGCAACTGAATATTGATCACTTGGTTCTTCTATTCCTCCTTATGTTTGCACGTTTGTTTACTTAACGTCCAACATTTCCTATTAATCCCTGTTGAGAATGACCACGGTGATTATCTCTCATAATTCCTAGCTCATGTGCATTAATTATAACAGGGACATGATGATAGGACCTGCACAGGTACTTACATGTACCATTTATGATTCTGACAATGTTGTAACAGTATAAATACACAGATACAGTGTCGTTTATTATTTTGACTCTTGATTTCCCAATATTATGCAGTGTTATAATATCTCATTGTCTAATTTGGCCCTTTCTCCCCTTGGTCTTACAATCAAAACATCTTATATTAAAGGGTTGTTTCACTTTAGCAAATGGCATTTATCATGTATGCAAAGTACAAGACATTTACTAATGTATTGTGATTGTCCATATTGCCTTCTTTGCTGGCTGGATTACTTTTTCCATTATATTGTACAGCCTATGTGCATTCCCAGCCACCAGAAAAGCTTGTGCCTTTTCCTAAAGTGTGCAAGCATGGCGGTCGTAACCACTCGAAATGACCAGTGAATAATGTGATGGAAAAATGAATCAAGAAGGCAAAGGAGAAAATATGGACAATCACAAAACATTAGTAAGTGCCTTGTATTAACTTTGCATACATGATAAATGTCATGTGAGACAAACCTTTAGCATGCACTTTGTCAGGGCCAATATTTAGCTTGAATTTTTATTCTAAAGAATAAATTAGCTCATCTCCAAAGATAATCAACTTTGAGCATAGGATACATCTAGAATATATAAATTATGCAAGAATTGGATGAAAGGGAACATACAAACTTTATGGGGGGGATTTATCACCCCCCTCGTGCCATTTTTATAGCACAAAAAAGTCCCAAATTTTGTGTTTATAAATAGAAGGATGCTTGACTTTTTGAGTCTAATGTATTGACAACAGGAGGCGCACTTACACAACTGGATATTTCTCAATATTCTGTTTTTTGGCAGACAACGCATTTTGGGGTACTTCTGACCCCTTTATCAAGTCTAAAAAAAAAAAATATATATATATATATATCACAATTACATGTACACGACAACGGGCCGAAGTAACATGGAAATCTTAAAAGAATAATGATAAAATACAAAGAAAGTATTGTCTGTATATATATAGAGACGGACGGACATGAATATCCGGATAAATGAGTGTATAACATATAAAATAAATAAACATATGAATATTTAAATAATACGTATAAAATGGGGACAAACAGATTGCTGTAAGTGCATCTGTAGAAGGCATAAATTAATGTGCAAAAATCACAAAACAGTTCAAAATAACTCAAACTTGGTCTTAATTTCTATAGACAGTTATATAAATGAAATGGTGATCTCCATTACATGGAAAGTATAGTAAAGAAAATACTTGTACATACCAGAGGTTATTTTGATTGTAACACCTGTTTGCTGCATAGAGATGATTAACTTATCAGTCAAACAGGTTGGGTGAAATAATGGCAGTAGTAGTGTGTACTACATCTAATGTAGAATTGTGCTGGAAGACATATATACACACATTGGTATGGAATTATATGGAGTTATCCCAGAGGACATATGTGTGCACACCCACGATCATGTGTATCATATAGGGACCTGATTTAAGAATGGAACCACTTCTGTAGGGATAGGTAGAGATCAGGCCAGGGGCGTGGTGTAAGAGTTTAGCTTGGGCCCCCTTTCCCTCAGTGCTTTGTGTCTCCTTTTGTGGCACAAGGGTCTTTGGGCTCCCTCAGGCTCCTGGGCCCGGTAGCAACTGCTACCTCTGCACCCCCTATAGCTACGCCTCTGGATCAGGCTATTGTTAGGGCAATAGTGGTTGACTCACATATAGTGTTATGTGCTATAAAGTTTGATGGGACAATAGGTGCGCGTCACTAATGTGTATTACATAGAGAGAGAATTTGCGATTGCTTGGGGAAATGCTAAATTACCTGGTCTGAATCAGATGCGAGCAGCATGGCTGGTGTGTCAGCAGCACGTGGAGGAAGCTGACCAACACTGCGCGCGCTCGTTGCTGTGCAGGATAAAGGGGAGTGGGGATGGAGAACGGCACTTTATTGGAGGAGCATCCGTGTCATGGGGGCGGGGCAGAGGTGTGCAGTAATAGGGAAATGATGGGAAATGTGTGCCGCTGAATGATGTAGGTGGGAGGTGATAGAATAACTAGTGACAGCATTAGGTGTATGCTGTGGGCACTATAAGGGATGATTAAATCATGGATGGACCGGGCCCTATATGTCCAATAGTTACTAGGGGAGCAGCTTTGTGATCGAAAAATAAATGATTGGAGGGGAGCAGAGTGATTAATAATGGGATGATGGTGATGGATGTACTGGGGGGAGGAGATACTGACTTGTGTAAGAACATGGGGTATAAATATGAGGGGACTGGACTGGTGGTTCAACTGATATTGTGTTGAGATACTGGAGGGAAGCAGGAAGGAGGGGGTGGGCCCATGAGAAGTGTATTGGGAAAGGGGAGGACAGAAAACTTATGGAATGAAGGGAAAAAAGGAATTATAGGGCCCGTGGGGAATATTGTGTACTTGAAGTTTGACTGTGGTGGGAGAGGGACCTTTATATGATGTCAGAAGCACTTGCTTTCTATGCTTTTGTTTAGTCCGTAAGGTTCCAAGGTTTGTAACTTATCCAGAACAATTCCCTCTGGTGAAGTTTTCTGAACCTGTCTGAGGTGGTTTCCGTGATATATTCTATTGGCAGAATTGTCAGTTTAGATGGGTCCTTGTTGTGGGTGGAAAAATTTTGTGTTTGAGACTTTTTAATCAAAATTGTGTCTAAATCTAGGTACAAATATACCAGTCGCACAGCCACATGCCATGCATGATCTACTTTGGAATTGGAGAAAATCCTAATTATGGATGCTTAACCCTTTAGATGCCATGGTCAATAGCAGTCACTGCATGTAAGTGATTTCAGAGGCCTCCTTTTTCAACCCATAATGCAATTGAGGGGTTTCAGTGGTTCCTTTAGCACCCACGGCCTAACATTGACCTCTGGCTCTTGGAAGCCTATTTAGCCTATTTTTGCCTTTTTTTATATGAAATAAATCCTTATAAAATATATATATATATATATATATATATATATATATATATATATATAAATGAAGAAAAAAACAGGCAGCACCAAACACAGGCAATGTGGCGGGTGCAAGGTCCAAGGGTGTGAGCAACCCACAGTAATAGCGTAGAAAACGGACAGCACTCCAATAGAAATCCAAGGTACTTTTATTCACCCAAGTGGGCAGGCAACGTTTCGGCTTAACAATAAAGCCTTTCTCAAGCAATAAACAAATGTGCTCATCAGACTTATATAGTGCAAAACAGGAAGTACACAGGAGTCATGTGATACACTAAGAGGGCGTGGCCCAATAGACAAAGTGATAAACTGTGAATAATGTCAGTGTAATAAACAATTGTAAACATCACATCAATAATAAAAGTGTCGTAGTGACCAGTGTATAAATTTTTATACAATCCAAGTGGCGTGACAGTATGCAATATGGTGCTGAAAACTGACCCGGAAGAAACGCCCTCAATTGGGAGGAAGACTAAGGCATGCCCAAACATAGAAAATGAAGTAAAACACACCGCAGACAGGAAGTGAGTATGACCACTTCCGGACATGCTCAGTGAAAGAAAAAGCCGGGACGGCCATATTGGAGAAGGGCAAAGGAGCCGATCTCCTAAAGAAACAAGCGCGCGCTCCAGAACACGGTGATCAGCCGGAGACATATTAAATATTGGCATAGTGGCCATAACGACCAGTAAAGATCTTACGGATCAAAAAGACTCAAGGTGCGGTGGGGAACTGGCCTCTTCCAAGGCAAGTGACCCCTACCAATGGTAGCCCTACTGAAGAACCACAGTAGAAGACCTCCGTGAGTCCTTTGTCGGGTGCCTATCCAAAACACCATAAGAGTCACACGATCCTATCTTGGGGTTCTCCATTTCAGCCAAACGTGGCGCCTGAGTATCACCGTCAGAAGCGCTGCTCATGAAAAATATCAAATAAAATATGCGGTAATGTGTAGAATAATATCGACATGGGTGTGCCATCTTCCTCTCATGTGGGCGTTCCCAAAACATCTACAAGAGGAGATAAAAACAAAGATCATTAGAAACAAATATACTTTCAGTCAACTTTAGATATTACAGATATCCATAATTATATTGGCACATAATGTTTCAAAAGGTATAACTACACACATGGGGAAAGAGCCATTCATATCGGAGTGCAGTGGGCAAGTCAGGACTATCATACATTCTGCATCGGGTTATACTCTACGTTGAGGCCATGGGGTCTCAGCGTATTCAAAGTATGGATCCAAAACAATTCTCTCCCTTTAATAAGGCAACTCTATTGCCACCACGTCTAGGGACCATAACATGGTCCACAATCCAACACTTGAGTTCTCGTTCAATATGACCCTGTTCAGTAAAGTGCTTAGGAACAGGGAGATCCTTTCTTTTCTCCCTTATAGAGAACCTATGATTGTTCAACCTGGTCTTAAGGTCCGTGGAGGTCTCCCCCACATATAGCAGTTTACAGGGACAAGAAAGAACATATACCACAAAATTTGTGTCACAAGTCAGGTGATATTTGATGGGGTGCACGGATCCTGTGGTGGGATGCACAAACTGTTTGCTTTTGCAAATGTACCGACAATTGACACAGTGCAGGCAGGGAAAGCAACCATGACTGCGCTGTGTCAAAAATTTCTGCACCGGAACTCGAGAAGGTCCTAAATCGGCCTTAACCAATTGATCTCTTAAGTTCCTAGATCTCCTGTAGGAGAATAGAGGAGGCCGTTGGAATTCTGGTATCCCCTTGAGCCTACCTAAGATAGGTTGATCACTAAGGTCAATCTCTTGTAATTTGCAAAGAAACTCGGTGGTGTCCGCTATGAATGAGGAAGCACCCATAGCAAAAGATCGTAGGATGCGATCAACAAGCATAGCAGCATTACTGAAAATGGACCCAGTGCCCGACACTATAGGACGTCCTGGAGAATCGATCAATGTCTTGTGGATCTTGGGCAGCACATAAATCTCGGGAGTACGTGGATGACTCACCGTGATGAATGTGCCCAGATCCTCATCAATAGTACCTGCCCTAATAGCGTCTTCCACACACACATGAAACATGCCTGCAATGCGAAACTTAGGATCAGAGTTAATAACCTCATAGACCTGCGTGTCATCTAACTGTCGCTGGATCTCAGCTACATACTTACAAGTGTCGAGGACAACCACAGCTCCCCCCTTGTCAGCCGGTTTGACAGTGAGGGAGCTGTTGCTTCTCAATTCCTTAATTGCCACTACCTCCTCACTAGTGAGGTTCGGGTGGGCAAGGACTTTATCAGGTATATTTGTTTTAAGTAAAGCAAGGTCGTTTTTTATAGCCGTAATGAATGCCTCAATAATGGGTTCATTCACATTAGGTGCAGATCCACTCTGCTTGGTTAGACCAAGCTTATTCATAGACAGTTCACTTGTACATACATTGTCCACTTTACTCCTGTTGAAAAACTGGGCCAAGATCCACAAGACATTGATCGATCCTCCAGGACGTCCTATAGTGTCGGGCACTGGGTCCATTTTCAGTAATGCTGCTATGCTTGTTGATCGCATCCTACGATCTTTTGCTATGGGTGCTTCCTCATTCATAGCGGACACCACCGAGTTTCTTTGCAAATTACAAGAGATTGACCTTAGTGATCAACCCATGGTCTCCCTAGCCTCATTTGACATAGTGTCTTTGTACACATCAATCGATCATGAATTGGGGATCCAAGCGGTTGAACGTATGTTGGACCTATCCTCTCTTACTACATCAGCACGGCATTTTATTATCTCTCTGCTTGGATTATTCTTTATGAGAATTATTTCCTTTTCAAGGATGTTTTTATAGGCAAAACGGGGGTGGCAATGGGTTCGCACGCTGCGCCCACGTATGCAAACATTTTCATGCGATGTTTCGAGGAGGACGTCGTCTATGGGTCCCACCACTATGGTCATGTCCTACGGTGGTGGAGATACATAGACGACGTCTTCCTCATCTGGACGGGCACCCATGAACAGATTTTGATGTTCCAGGACTACCTTAATAATGTTAATAGGGACCTCCAGTTCACTTTGGTTTGGTCCCAGGAATCAGTGCAGTTTCTGGATACTACAGTCACGATCTGTGATGCTAGGTTGTCCACGACCTTGTTCATTAAGCCTACTGATAGGAATACAGTCCTTCGTTTTGAGAGCAATCATCCCAGACATATGGTCAAACATCTACCTTTTTCTCAGTTTTTAAGAGCAAGAAGGATAGAGTCTGATGATTGCGCACTCAATCGGACTTTGGATACCATGGTAGCTAAATTTAAGGAACGTGGCTATCCGAATTCTATACTGCACCCTCAAGTATGTGAGGTACGCAATATAGACAGACAGAGTCTACTGCAAAGGAGTAGGCCCAAAAGAGTATGGACAGAATTCCATTTATATCTACCTACAACGAACAAAGCAATGACATTAAAAATATTGTCAGGAGGCATTGGGGTATCTTAGGTAGGCTCAAGGGGATACCAGAATTCCAACGGCCTCCTCTATTCTCCTACAGGAGATCTAGGAACTTAAGAGATCAATTGGTTAAGGCCGATTTAGGACCTTCTCGAGTTCCGGTGCAGAAATTTTTGACACAGCGCAGTCATGGTTGCTTTCCCTGCCTGCACTGTGTCAATTGTCGGTACATTTGCAAAAGCAAACAGTTTGTGCATCCCACCACAGGATCCGTGCACCCCATCAAATATCACCTGACTTGTGACACAAATTTTGTGGTATATGTTCTTTCTTGTCCCTGTAAACTGCTATATGTGGGGAGACCTCCACGGACCTTAAGACCAGGTTGAACAATCATAGGTTCTCTATAAGGGAGAAAAGAAAGGATCTCCCTGTTCCTAAGCACTTTACTGAACAGGGTCATATTGAACGAGAACTCAAGTGTTGGATTGTGGACCATGTTATGGTCCCTAGACGTGGTGGCAATAGAGTTGCCTTATTAAAGGGAGAGAATTGTTTTGGATCCATACTTTGAATACGCTGAGACCCCATGGCCTCAACGTAGAGTATAACCCGATGCAGAATGTATGATAGTCCTGACTTGCCCACTGCACTCCGATATGAATGGCTCTTTCCCCATGTGTGTAGTTTTACCTTTTGAAACATTATGTGCCAATATAATTATGGATATCTGTAATATCTAAAGTTGACTGAAAGTATATTTGTTTCTAATGATCTTTGTTTTTATCTCCTCTTGTAGATGTTTTGGGAACGCCCACATGAGAGGAAGATGGCACACCCATGTCGATATTATTCTACACATTACCGCATATTTTATTTGATATTTTTCATGAGCAGCGCTTCTGACGGTGATACTCAGGCACCACGTTTGGCTGAAATGGAGAACCCCAAGATAGGATTGTGTGACTCTTATGGTGTTTTGGATAGGCACCCGACAAAGGACTCACGGAGGTCTTCTACTGTGGTTCTTCAGTAGGGCTACCATTGGTAGGGGGTCACTTGCCTTGGAAGAGGCCAGTTCCCCCACCGCACCTTGAGTCTTTTTGATCCGTAAGATCTTCACTGGTCGTTATGGCCACTATGCCAATATTTAATATGGCTCCGGCTGATCACCGTGTTCTGGAGCGCGCGCTTGTTTCTTTAGGAGATCGGCTCCTTTGCCCTTCTCCAATATGGCCGTCCCGGCTTTTTCTTTCACTGAGCATGTCCGGAAGTGGTCATACTCACTTCCTGTCTGCGGTGTGTTTTACTTTCATTTTCTATGTTTGGGCATGCCTTAGTCTTCCTCCCAATTGAGGGCGTTTCCTTCCGGGTCAGTTTTCAGCACCATATTGCATACTGTCACGCCACTTGGATTGTATACAAATTTATACACTGGTCACTACGACACTTTTATTATTGATGTGATGTTTACAATTGTTTATTACACTGACATTATTCACAGTTTATCACTTTGTCTATTGGGCCACGCCCTCTTAGTGTATCACATGACTCCTGTGTACTTCCTGTTTTGCACTATATAAGTCTGATGAGCACATTTGTTTATTGCTTGAGAAAGGCTTTATTGTTAAGCCGAAACGTTGCCTGCCCACTTGGGTGAATAAAAGTACCTTGTATTTCTATTGGAGTGCTGTCTGTTTTCTACGCTATATATATATATATATATATGCACTCACCTAAAGAATTATTAGGAACACCATACTAATATGGTGTTGCACCCCCTTTTGCCTTCAGAACTGCCTAAATTCTACATGGCATTGATTCAACAAGGTGCTGATAGCATTCTTTAAAAATGTTGGCCCATATTGATAGGATAGCATCTTGCAGTTGATGGAGATTTGAGGGATGCACATCCAGGGCACGAAGCTCCCGTTCCACCACATCCCAAAGATGCTCTATTGGGTTGAGATCTGGTGACTGTGGGGCCATTTTAGTACTGTTTACGCCAAATTCAGACTCTACCATTTGAATGTCTCAACAGAAATCGAGACTCATCAGACCAGGCAACATTTTTCCAGTCTTCAACAGTCCAATTTTGGTGAGCTCGTGCAAATTGTAGCCTTTTTTTCCTATTTGTAGTGGAGATGAGTGGTACCTGGTGGGGTCTTCTGCTGTTGAAGCCCATCCGCCTCAAGGTTTCGCGCGTTGTGTCTTACAAATGCTTTGCTGCATACCTCGGTTGTAACGAGTAGTTATTTCAGTCACCGTTGCTCTTCTATCAGCTTGAATCAGTCGGCCCATTCTCTTCTGACCTCTAGCATCCACAAGGCATTTTTGCCCACAGGGCTGCCGCATACTGGATGTTTTTCCCTTTTCACACCATTCTTTGTAAACCCTAGAAATGGTTGTGCGTGAAAATCCCAGTAACTGAGCAGATTGTGAAATACTCAGACCGGCCCTTCTGGCACCAACAACCATGCCACGCTCAAAATTGCTTAAATCACCTCTCTTTCCCATTATGACATTCAGTTTGGAGTTCAGGAAATTGTCTTGACCAGGACCACACCCCTAAATGCATTGAAGCAACTGCTATGTAATTGGTTGACTAGATAATTGCATTAATGAGAAATAGAACAGGTGTTCCTAATAATTCTTTAGGTGAGTGTGTGTATATATATTGTGGGGAGTCGCTCTGGTAGACAGCGGTGCGGGTGCAGTTTAGAGGCAAAACAAGGAGTCCAGATTGTGCAACAAACAGTGTTTTATTCACACTTGCACACAAAATGAAAAACAGTCTCTTGGTGACAGTTCACACACAACGGAAATAACGTAGCCAAACAAAAACAGTCCAACACAGGTTCAGTCACCTGGGAGGTGTAGGTGCAGGTTCGCACCACGCTGTCGGCCCAGCCGCAGGAGAATCCAGCTTCAGGTAGCCAGGAACAAAATACCTCCTTGCTGAGCTCTTTCCTCCTGGACAGAGAACTCCCAGCCCTGTCAGCAGCTCCAGGATAATCACACTCCTCAGACACAGCTGCTGGCTGCGTTTTATATCCAGCCCAAAACATGGACTGGACCGTGGGGAGCAGCCACCCACCCTACTCTTTAGCTGCTCCCAGTAAGAGCCGGCCCGGATCGGCTTTGCAGCCATGCTATTTAACAAAGTCAAACAGCACTAGCTGCTGCAGACAAAAACCCGGCTCTCACCTCACCGAGGCCAGCAACCTCGGTGACACGTACCTGCCATCACATATGACACCTTGCACCTTACCACATACCCCCTTTGTTCAACCCTGAGGGGGTGAACACACGTGAGGCAGTGGACGCGGGACAGGGCATCTGCGTTGCCCTGCAAGCGGCCTGCCCTGTGTTCCACGGAAAACTTGAAATTTTGAAGAGATAGGAACCACCTGGTGACCCGAGCATTCCTCTCCTTGGCCTGACTCATCCATTTGAGGGGGAATGGTCGGTCACCAGACGGAACCTCCTCCCTAACAGGTAGTAGCGGAGAGATTCGAGTGCCCACTTGATAGCCAGGCACTCCCTCTCCACTATACTATACCTGACTCGGCGGGACTGAGCTTACGGCTCAGGAAGACAACGGGATGTTCTTCCCCGTTGACCTCCTGCGACAGTACCGCACCGAGGCCTACCTCCGAGGCGTCGGTCTGTACGACAAACTCCTTGTTGAAGTCGGGTGTCACCAAAACCGGGACCCACACAGGGCCGACTTCAACGCGGAGAAAGCCTCCTCCGCCTTCTCACTCCAGCTAACCCTCCCAGACTTTCGCCCCTTCAACAGGTCTGTCAATGGCGCTGCTATTGTGGCAAAGTGGGGCACAAACCTCATGTAGTAACCTACAATCCCCAGGAACGACTTTACCTGCCTGGTGGTGACCGGTCGGGCCAGTTACGAATGGCCTCTACCTTAGTTACCTGAGGTTTGATGACTCCCGCCCAATTACATATCCCAGATATTTTGTCTCCTCTAACCCTATGGAGCACTTCTTTGGGTTAGCGGTCAGTCCGGCTTTCCTCAGGGCATCCACTACCGCCTGCACCTTGGGTAAATGGCTTTCCCAGTCGGTGCTGTGGATGACTACATCATCCAAGTAGGCCGAGGCGCACCGACGATGTGGTCGCAGCACTATGTCCATCAACCTTTGGAAAGTGGCGGGGCGCCATGCAGGCCAAAGGGTAACACCTTGTAGTGATACAGGCCCTGCGGGGTAACAAATGCGGTTTTTTCCTTAGCCGACTCGTTAAGGGTACCTGCCAGTACCCTTTAGTGAGGTCCAGCACAGAAAAATAACGGGCTTGTCCTAAACTTTCAACCAGCTCGTCTACTCGGGCATGGGATACGCGCCAAACTTGGATACTTCATTTAACTTGCGAAAGTCGTTGCAGAACCGCAACGTCCCATCCGGCTTGGGTATTAGGACTATGGGACTGGCCCACTCACTTTTCGACTCCTCAATGACCTCGAGCTTCAACATTAACTGTACTTCCTCCGCGATGGCCCGTCGCCGAGCCTCGGGTACCCGGTATGGTTTTAACCGGATCTTGGCCTGAGGCTCAGTGACGATGTCATGTTGGATGAGAGACGTGCGGCCAGGGAGGTCCGAGAACACATCCGTGTTCCGACTGATGAACTCCCTGACTTCCTGAACTTGTTTGGAAGACAGGCTGTCTGCAATTTTTACCGTGGTTACTGCTTCACAGGCCTCGAACTGTGGGGCTGGACCCTTTTCACCTAGAAGCCCTGGCCGGGGGCTGTGGTCGTCGGCTGTGTCCCTATCTTTCCACGGCTTAAGTAAATTCACGTGGTACACCTGCTCGGCTTGCGCCGCCCTGGCTGGTGTACTTTGTAATTTACTTCCCTACCTTCTCGATCACCTCATAGGGGCCCTGCCACCTAGCTAGGAATTTGCTGTCAAGGGTGGGTACCAGAACCAAAACCCGATCTCCCGGATTGAAGTCCCGCACCCGAGCCTGACGATTGTACACCCTACTCTGGGCTTGTTGCGCTGCCTCCATATGCTCCCGGACCAAGGGCAACACCCTTTCCATCCGGTCCTGCATTTGGGCGACATACTCAATGACACTTTTGTGGGGGACAGGCTGTTGTTCCCACGCTTCCTTGGCGATATCCAACAGGCCCCGAGGGTGTCTGCCATAAAGCAGTTCGAAGGGCGAGAACCCAGTAGAGGCCTGGGGCACCTCTCGCACTGCGAACATGAGATAGGGCAGAAGCAGATCCCAGTCCTTCCCATCTCTAGACACCACCCTCTTTAACATATTTTTTAGAGTTTGGTTAAACCTCTCCACAAGACCGTCTGTTTGCGGATGGTAAACGGACGTCCGTAACTGCTTTATACGCAACAATTTACACAGTTCCCTCATTACTTTGGACATAAAAGGGGTCCCTTGGTCTGTCAGAACCTCTTTTGGCAGGCCCACACGGGAAAACATCTCCATTAACTCTTTGGCAATGAGCTTAGCTGAGGTATGTCGCAGAGGCACCGCCTCCGGATACCGAGTGGCATAGTCGAGAACTACCAGAATGTGTTGGTGGCCCCTGGCAGACTTTGGTACAGGCCCACTAAATCCATCGCGATTCGCTCAAACGGTACTTCAATAATTGGCAGAGGTACCAGGGGACTACGGAAATGTGGCTGGGGGCTAGTTATCTGACAGGTCGGACAGGACTTACAATAATTCTCTACCTCCTTGAACACACTGGGCCAATAAAATCGCTGCAGTATGCGGTCCTGGGTTTTCTGCCACCCCAGGTGTCCCCCAAGAACATGTTGGTGGGCAAGCTCCATGACAAGCTTACGATACGCTGTGGGCACCACCAACTGTTCAACAGGTTCGCCTCGGATTTGGTTCACCCGATACAACATATCCTGCAGAACAATAAACCGTGGGAACATTAATTCAGCCCCTGGTTTCTGGGGTTTCCCATCAATTTCCAGCACATTCTCCCAGGCCCTGGTTAGGGTTTGGTCCCGGTGTTGTGCGGTCCCAAAATTTTCCCCGGAGACATTGAGGTCTGCCAACTCAGGTCCCGGTGGCAAGTCCTCCGTGTCTCCCACCATTACACTCAGTGGGGTTGTCTCCCTCTACCGCTGGAGCAGTGGTCACCCCTACCGCCGGCCCTTCAGACTCGGGCTCCCAGGGTTCTGGCCTTCCAGCGGTATCAGGCCACTCTACTAGGGTCACCCCTGTCTCGGGTCCCTCAGATACCTTTATTGCCGGCCACAGCTCGGAAAACCGGGAAGTCCCTCCCAAGTATTAGTTCGTGTGGGAGTTTAGTAGCGACAGCCACCTCGTGGGTCCACCTACCAGCCGCTGTGGACAAAGTCACTAGTGCAGTGGGATAGTCTTTCAGGTCTCCGTGGATGCACAGGACCCCGACTTTACGGCCAGTATACTCCGCAGGCCGCACAAGTGCAGCCCTTACCAGGGAGACTAAACTCCCGGAGTCCAGCAGAGCCACCGCCAGAGAGTCTCCCACCTCTACCTGACACAGGTGGTTATGGTCCTGCACCTCACGGGTGCCAGTTGCGCACAGCTTCCGTGCATACAGGGAGTGACGACCCTCGTAGTTCATATCCATCGGCTCATCCCGATGCGGACAGTCGGCCCTGATGTGGCCTGGCTCCTGACACCTCCAGCATACCACGGGAGGCGGACTCGCAGGGGGTATATTCCGGGCAGGCCGCTCTGTCGCCGGACGCCGGAACTGGGGCAGAGGCCTCCGGGTTTGACTGACCCCTTCCCCGCAAGAGTCCCCTGCAGGTTTCTGGTGGCCTCGTAGCGCTCCACCAGGTCGACTCATCTCCAGGGCATTGGTGGGCGATACCTGGCCGATCCAGTGCTGGAGGGGATAAGGCAGGGCCCTCCAAAAGATGTCCGCCAACAGCCGATCCAGCATGGCAGTGGGACTTAGTAGATCGGGCTGCAGCCACTTTTGCAGCCTGTGCAGCAGATCGTAGAACTGCGGCCTAGCGGGTTCAGTCATTTTAAAGTCCCACTGGTGGACTCTTTGGGCGCAGACCAGCACGTTCACGCCCAGTCTGGCTAGGACCTCTCCTTTCACAGTGTCATAATCTGCCGCTTGGTCGTCCGACAAGTCGAAAAACACCTGCTGGGGTCCGGAAGCCAGGAACGGAGCGACCACCTCAGCCCACTGGTCACGGGGTAACTTTTCCCTCACGGCGACCTTCTCAAAACCGCCAGGTACGCCTCAACGCCGTCTGCGGGGGTCATTTTTGGGATCGCCGCACGGACCGCTTCCGGGCATCTTGGACGTGGTGGGACGCTCCTGCCGCCTGTAACGCCATCACATGTTGTAGCAGTAGTTGGTTGGTCTCCCGCTGCTGCACGTTAGCCTCTATGAGAGCCTTCACAGCAGCCTCCATGTTGCCAGAAACTCCTGCTTGCAGCTTTGCTGGCTTAATATATTCCATACACTTTAGAAAAACAAAACTTCGGCGTTCACGCCAGCCTCACTGCGCATGCCCGCATCCGCCACCAAATGTGGGGAGTCGCTCTGGTAGACAGCGGTGCGGGTGCAGTTTAGAGGCAAAACAAGGAGTCCAGATTGTGCAACAAACAGTGTTTTATTCACACTTGCACACAAAATGAAAAACAGTCTCTTGGTGACAGTTCACACACAACGGAAATAACGTAGCCAAACAAAAACAGTCCAACACAGGTTCAGTCACCTGGGAGGTGTAGGTGCAGGTTCGCACCACGCTGTCGGCCCAGCCGCAGGAGAATCCAGCTTCAGGTAGCCAGGAACAAAATACCTCCTTGCTGAGCTCTTTCCTCCTGGACAGAGAACTCCCAGCCCTGTCAGCAGCTCCAGGATAATCACACTCCTCAGACACAGCTGCTGGCTGCGTTTTATATCCAGCCCAAAACATGGACTGGACCGTGGGGAGCAGCCACCCACCCTACTCTTTAGCTGCTCCCAGTAAGAGCCGGCCCGGATCGGCTTTGCAGCCATGCTATTTAACAAAGTCAAACAGCACTAGCTGCTGCAGACAAAAACCCGGCTCTCACCTCACCGAGGCCAGCAACCTCGGTGACACGTACCTGCCATCACATATGACACCTTGCACCTTACCACATATATATATATATATATATATATATATATATATATATATATATAAATTCAAATCCCCCCCTTTCCATCCGTACATATGGCAAACTGCATAATGGAAAAAAATAATCTAAATGGCCAATTAAGACAGTTTTTTGTCCCCCCAAAGGAATAAGATAAAAAGTGATGAAAAAGTTGTACACACTCCATGGTAGTCCATTGATATCAACACAAAATTACAGATTGTTAAAAAAAAAAGGTCAGAATATGACAAGAAAAGAAAAAAAAACTATTTTTACTAATGTTTTTTTCCCATTGTTACAGCACAAGAATAATTATATAAATCTGGTATTTTCACTAATTGTAATGACCTGGAAAATAAAGGTTACTGGTCAGTATTACTGCATAGGAAATACTGTAAAAACAAAACCCATAAAATTGTGGCAGAATTGTGTCCATTCCACCCCATATGAGGGCTTATTTTATTTTTATTTTTGTGGAATAAGTTGTATTTTTTAAAGGCACCATTCAATTTACTATGTCTATGGAAAACGAGAAAAAATCTTTTTGGGGTTAAATTTAAGAAACCTACAATTCTGCAAAGATTTTTGGGGTTTTGACATCATACCATTCACTGGGTGCTAAAAATGAAATAACATCCTTACTGTGCAGCTCAATATGAATATGGTGATATCAAGCTTGTATAGATTTTTTTTGTTTTACTACTTTTAAAAAATAAAGCTTTTGAGGAAATTTAAATTGTCTTTGCATTGCTATTTTCTGACAGCCATAATTTTTTTATATTATCATCAACAAAGCTGTATGTGGGCTTCTTTTTTGTGGGATGAACTGTAGTTTTTATTGGTACCATTTTTGTGGTATGAACGACTTTTTGATCAATGTTATTCGACTTTTTGGAGAGGAAAATGTGGGAATAATCTAAGAATTCATTTTTTTTTCGTTACAGCGTTCACAACACATGAATTAAAAAAAATAAAAAAAATTATGGTTAATATATTTTTAGATTTAAAATATGAAAAGGCAGGTGATTTAAACTTTTAATTTTTACATTTTTGTTTTGTTTTATAATAATACCTTTTAAACCCCTAGAACCTGGGATCTTTGATCCCTTCCCTTGTCCTATTCACTCCAATAGAGATCTATTAGTGAATGAGATTCAGACACACTCTTTGCTGACCTGTGCTTTGTGCCCCACAACAGTGCCATCCACAGATCCCCCATAACAATGTCAGCCACAGATCCCCCATAACAGTGTGTCATCCACAGATCCCCTATAACAGTGCCATCCACAGATCCCCATAACAGTTTCACCCACAGATCCCGCATAAAAGTGTCATCCACAAATCCACTATAACAGTGCCATCCACAGATCCCCCATAACAGTGCCATTCACAGATCCCCCCACAACAGTGCCATCCACAGATCCCCCCATAACAGAGCCAGCACTAATGTTCTAGCACCCGTTATTGTAACAGGCTTAATGTCTAGTTAGGTTTTAACAGTCTATGACCGTCGATCGAAAACAATTTATCCATGAAAAATATCTCCAGCTCTATGGAGTATTTTTCTTATAAAGTATATTACACACATTTTCACAAGGTTATTTGACTTCCAAATGTCCTTAGTTGACAAAAAAGAGACAAGATTGCCAAGTGATGAAGTGTAGAGATGATCTGTAACACTGGGGATACTACATTGTTAATGAAGCTCCACTTGATATGAAAGATTTTATTAAAATCACACTTCTCAAATACCTCCAGCTGTTACCAAGACTCTGTGTCTATTAGATACAGTCTTTAGGAATATATGATGCATCTGGACCTTGCTAAATTGCATTAGGGAGTTGGCTAGAATATGAGTTTAGGTTGAACTAATTTTACTTAATAGTGTTGAACTTGGTTGTGAACTGACACTATGCATTGACATTGGTCTGAGTCATGAGTCTGAAAGTAAAGTTTAGAAAGTAAAGATGAGGCTTTGTTAATATGGCCACCAGTAACACGGAAAGTACTTAGTCTAGTGCATGCATGGTTATTCTTAGTTGCGCGCATACATTAATGTTTCAAAATACGAATCGGAACGCGATTCACGATCATTAACAAACCCGAGTTCGGATTCGTATTTTGAAACATTATTTCATGTGACTATTAGTAACGACGCTTGATCAAGACTAAGCATGCGTTACTGGTGGCTATATTAACAAAGCCTCATCAGAGGCAATACATTTTATCAAGGTACGGAACACAATTTATGAATGATGGTTAGAAATGAAATGGGTTTGGACAGAGCAGTCTAAACATGGTTCGCTCATCCTTACTACTGCGCTTCTCAATCTGCCTCTTCCTGCATGTTGTCAGAAAACAAGGTCCTTTATGATTCAGAGTGTCCATTGCAACCAATGATTTAGTGTGCATTTTAAACACTAATGTAGCTGCTAAGACACTGCTTCTTATTCTGCCTCTCATCTCCCCTGCATTTCTGATTACCTCTCATCTCCCTGCATGTGCTGTCTAAAAGAAAACTGTTTGTTGCCCATAGCAACCATTGATGCAGCATGCATTGCATGCACTGAAGTAACTGTAGCGGCTGAGACACTGCTTCTTCTTGCCTCTCATTTTCCCTGCATTTCAGTCTGAATTTCAAGCATGGGCTTTTTGTTGTCCATGGCAATTAAACAAAACACAGATTTTATTTTACTACAGCGCTTCTTACAATATTGTAGACCTATATTAACCTTGGTTCTCCATCTGTTGAGAAAATACATCTCCCTTTGTGCCCCAACAGACTGCAGTCATTAGTGCATGATGGGAGTTGTGGTTTTTCAACAGCTGGAGAGAGACAGTTTGGTAAATGTAGGTGTACAGTATTGTATGAAGTGTTGTAGCAAAATAAAAACTGTGCTGTGATTGGTTGATATAGTCAAAAATGAAAGCTGTGCTGTCATTTGTTGCTATTGGCAACAAATAGTTTGTCTTTTAGACAGCACATGCAGGGAGATGAGAGGCAGACTAAAATGCAGGGGATAAAAGATCCAACATACTCTGTGCAAAGTGCCACTCCCTAAACAGGTGCAAAGATGGTTTCTCCATGAATAGGCACCTGGGGCAATATTTGGATTTGCAAAATTTGCAGGTATGACCAAAGTGTTAGGGCAGCCATACACATTCAATAGCTGCTGACCAAATATTCTGAGTTGGGAGCTCACCATACACATTAAATTGTTGACCAAACCTGCTGAGGAGGTTTCGGAAAATAATATCCTAATGTGAATAGTGGCCTGTAAAGAAAAAAAACAAAACAAACTAGCATAAGTTTAATGTTTAAAAAATAACTTTGGGTAATTGGGCCAAAAATAACTATGAGTAGTTCTATGTAAGAAATAGCACTAGAGAATATTTTTCTAGATAAATGTACACCCGGGCAAAGCCGCGTATATATGCTAGTATTATAATAATAATAGACAATTTAAGCTTCAGATATTTAATACTAATAAAAATGGCATGAAAAATGAATAGTTTATGGAAAAACTCTAAAAATATTCTTTCATGTACATATAAGAGCCATGAAAATAGGTATGCGACTAGGGCACTATATTACCTGGCCTTTAAATATCAATATACCGTAATATTACTGCATTTCCTGTTTTTTGTTCCCATGGTTACTTCATTTTGCATAGCCAGGAAAGTTTCCCAGAAGTGATATTTTTAAAAGTTGGCAAGTTATGGGCAAAATCCTTTGCTAAGCAGAATCCCAATGACTGAGTGCAGTGTCTGATTACAATATGCTGTGTGCGTGTATAAAGTCTGTTCCTCAGCTCCCAGAAGATAAAGCACCATGAACCTGATTACCAGCTGCATCTGCTGATCTTCTGCAGCCCCTCACGTTCTCTGCCTGTCATTTGAATGAGAGAGAGCAGAAGGACTAAATGAACCACTTGGCAAGCCCAGGCAACGAGTTTGGCATAGGAGATATGTGCACCCTGTGCACTTGATGACACGAGAGCCAATTTGCTCTCTCAATAGGTTGTGAAAGAACAAGGATCATAACTCTAGTGTGTTGCATGGTTGAAGGCCTCATTAAGATGGGTACCCTATGCAGTCGGCAATCAATAGAACAGCAGGTCTGCGTGTTATGAGCTTCAGCCTACGCAACAAAACACAACCTAGGGAGTTGACATTGTAGTGAACTTGACCAATCTGAACAAAGAAGGTATGATTCCAAATGATGTGAAAACCAGGGTTACTTTTTATTGTGAAAATTACAAAAATGTCATACATGTCCTAACACAAAGCTAAAAGATGCAGCAGAGCTGAGTTAGCCAGTACTGCCGGGAACTGTTTCAGTATAGCTGAAAGTATAACTTTTCAGTGCATTATTGAAAAGCACAAATATACTGACTTCAGCTCTGCTACATTATTTCAGATAGAAAAATAGCCTTGTATATGGTGTTCAGCACTCAGGGATGGACTGGACGTAGATCCTACAGACACATTTCCTGGTGGGCTGATGCCCTGGGAGCCACCTGAGTCTTCCTCATGGCCGTTGGCCAGGTATAGGGTTGAGCGAACCCGAACCTTATAGTTTGGTTTTGTCCTAAATTTTGGGGTGTTCATGACACGGACCCGAAACCGAACATTTATGTAAAAATTCAGGTTCAGAAATTTCTATAGCGCATTTTGAAAGCCTGCAAAGCCGCCAATCAACAAACGTCATACTACTTGCCCTAAGAGGCCATCACAGCCATGCCTATTATTGTCATGGATGTGACTGGCCAAGTGCAGCATGTGACCCAGCCTCTTTTTAAGCTGGAATCACGTAGCACCCCACGTCACTCTGCTCTGATTAGTGTAGGGATAGAATGCAGATTCTGTGAGGGCGAGATTAGGCAGGGAAAACTCAGCAGAAACACCTAATGAAGTGATCGATCTACAGCTGTTAATAATTCAACTTCTGCTAGTTAATTGCTCACTGGTTTTTAGGCTGCCCAGAGCGATTTTCTGTCACTTTTTTCTGGGGTGATTGGCGGCCATTTTGTGTCTTGTGGTGCACCAGCACAAGCTGCCACCAAGTCCATCAATCCATCAAAAGTATTTTTTTTTTCCCTATATCCTACATCAGGGGCTTGGCTGTGCTTATTGTCACCCCTAGAAACTCAGGATAGAAATTACTCTATTTTATTGAGGGGTGAAATTAAATTGCCAAAATAGCAATCCACTAAATCTGGTGTTCCAGCTGTGGCTAGCCAAGTGTAATACTGTCTGTTGTCTGGCAAAGGATAGATTTTTTTCTGGGGTGAAATTCAATTGCCAAAATAGCAATCCCCTAAATCTGGTTTTCCAGCTGTGGCTGGCTAAGTTTAATACTGTCCGGCAAAGGATAGATATCTTTCTGGGGAGGAATTCAATTGCCAAATAGCAATACTGTAAATCAGTGGTTTTAGCTGTGGCTGGCCAAGTTTAATAGTGTCCAGCAAGGGATATATTTTTTCTGAGGTGAAATTCTATTGGCAAAATAGCAATACTGTAAAATGTGGTGTTCGAGCTGTGGCTGGCCAAGTTTAATAGTGTCCGGCAAAGGATAGATTTTTTTCTGGGGTGAAATTCAAATGCCAAAATAGCATTACCGTAAATCAGTGGTTTCAGCTGTGGCTGGCCAATTGTAAATCTGTCCGTAAAAGAGTATATTACACTCAGCATGTTAGAGTCTAAATACAAGGCCTGATAAATAAATCCTCTATATTTGCACACGCTACCGTGCATCTCCAAGTGTATTTCTTTCCCTAAAAGGGTATATTACACTAAGTGTTAAATTACAAGTGCTGAAAGCATAATCCTCTACATTTGCACACACTATTGCGAATCTCCAATTGTATTTCTTTCCGTAAAAGGGTATAGTACACTAAGTGTTAAAATACAACTGCTGAAAGCATAATCCTCTATATTTTTCACACGCTACTGTGCATCTCCAAGTGTAATTCTTTCCGTAAAAGAATACCTTTCATCCAGGGCCTAAATACTAGGCTTACAATTGATACTCTCCTAAATCAGTGGTTACTGCTGTGCCTGTATTAGTGTAATACAGTACATAAATAGATAGCCAGATAGTGTTAGGTGCCTGTAAAAAAAAAAGGCCTGAATTTGAACTTAATACATTGGGCCAAATTATTTTTTTCTTAATGTGGTGAATGGTAACAATGAGGAAAACATCTAGTAAGGGATGCGGACATCGTCGTGGTGGTGTTAGTGGAACTTCTGGTGCTGGGAGAGGACGTGGCCATTCTGCCACAGCCACACGTCCTAGTGAACCAACTACCTCAGGTTCCAGTACCTGCCAGAATTTACAGCGATATTTGGTGGGGCCCAATGCCGTTCTAAGGATGGTAAGGCCTGAGCAGGTACAGGCGCTAGTCAATTGGGTGGCCGACAGTGGATCCAGCATGTTCACAACATTATCTCCCACCCAGTCTTCTGCAGAAAGCGCACAGGTGGCGCCTGAAAACCAAGCCCATCAGTCTGTCACATCACCCCCATGCATATCAGGGAAACTGTCTGAGCCTCAAGTTATGCAGCAGTCTCTTATGCTGTTTGAAGACTCTGCTGGCAGGGTTTCCCAAGGGAATCCACCTAGCCCTTACACCCAGCAATGGAAGACATAGAATTTACTGACACACAACCACTCATGTTTCCTGATGATGAGGACATGGGAATACCACCTCATCAGAGTCCGCACGTCTCTGTTGATGACGAAATACAGGTGCCAACTGCTGCGTCTTTCTGCAGTGTGCAGACTGAACAGTAGGTCTGGGAGGAAGACTGGGTGGAAGACGATGCAGGGGATGATGAGGTCCTAGACCTCACATGGAGACCGAGCCTACAGCGTAGCAAAAGAGGGAGCAGGGGGTAAAAGCAGAACAGCCGCCGCCAAGAGAGTTTGCCTGCTACTGGCCACTGCCACCAGAGACCGAGCACCCCAAAGGCAGCTTCAAGGGGTTACCTGGCATGGCACTTCTTCAAACAATGTGCGGGCGACAAGACCCGAGTGGTTTGCACGCTGTGCTATCAGTGCCTGAAGCGAGGCATTAACGTTCTGAACCTTAGCACAACCTGCATGACCTGGCATCTACATGCAAGGCAGGAAGTGCAGTGGAGTAAACACCTTAAAAATAAAGAACTCACTCATGCTCCTCTTCTGCTGCTGCCTCGGCCTCTTCCTCCACCTCGGGAGGAACGTTGGCACCTGCCGCCCACCAAACAGAGGATGTGCCACCAACACCACAAAATCCGTCACCAAATATTCTCGTCCATGTCACACGGCAGCGTTCAGCTCTCCCTCTCACAAACCTTGGAGAGAAAGCGTAAATTCCCAGCTAGCCACCCTCGAGCCCTGGGCCTGAATGCCAGCATTTCTAAACTACTGGCCTTTGAAATGCTGTCATTCAGGCTGGTGGACACGGACAGCTTCAAACAGCTGACGGTGATGGCTGTCCCACAGTACGTTGTTCCCAGCTGCCACTACTTCTCCAAAAGAGCGTGCCTTCCCTGCACAACCAAGTATCCGATAAAATCAAGTCTGCACTGCGCAATGCCATCTGTGGCAAGGTCCACCTAAACACTGATACGTGGACCAGTAAGCATGGCCAGGGACGCTATATCTCCCTAACTGCACACTGGGTAAATGTAGTGGGGGCTGGGCCCAAGCGAAGAGTTGTTTGGCGCACGTCCTTCCGCCGCCAAGGATCGCAGGGCATCATTCTTTGCCTCCTGTTGCCTACTCCTCCTACTCGGCTTCCTCCTCCTCTTATTCCACCTGCTCATCCAGTCTGCCACAAACCTTCACCACCAACTTCAGCACAGCCCGGGGTAAACGTCAGCAGGCCGTTCTGAAACTCATATGTATGGGGGACAGGCCCCACACCGCGCAGGAGTAGTGGCGGGGTATGCAACAACAGACCGACGAGTAGTTGCTGCCGCTGAGCCTCAAGCCAGGCCTGGTGGTGTTCGATAATGGGAGAAATCTCGCAGCTCTGAAGTCGCAGCTCTGAGACTAGCCAGCTTGACGCACATCCCTTGCTTGGCGCATATGCTTAATTTGGTGGTGCAGAAGTTCATTTACAATTCCCCTGACATGTCAGAGCTGCTGCATAATGTGCGGGCCTTCTGTGCGTGCTTCCAGCGTTCACATCCTGCCGCTGCTCGCCTGTCTGCATTACAGCTCAACTTCGGCCTTCCCGCTCAACGCCTCATATGCGACGTGCCCACCAGGTGGAACTCCACCTTGCACATGCTGGCCAGACTGTGCGAGCAGCAGCAGGTGATAGTGGAGTTTCAGCTGCAGCACGCATCGGTCAGTCGCACTGCGGAACAGCACCTCTTCACCACCAATGACTGGGCCTCCATGAGAGACCTGTGTGCCCTGTTGCGCTGTTTTGAGTACTCCATCAACATGGCTAAGAGTGATGGCGCCGTTATCAGCGTTAGAATACCACTTCTATGTCTCCTTGAGAAAACACTTAGGGCGATGATGGAAGAGGATGTGGCCCAGGAGGAGAAGGAGGAAGAGGGGTCATTTTTAGCACTTTCAGGCCAGTCTCTTAGAAGTGGCTCAGAGGGAGTTTTTTTGCAACAGCAGAGGCCAGGTACAAATGTGGCCAGCCAGGGCCCACTACTGGAGGACGAGGAGGACAATGATGAGGAGGAGGTGGAGGAGGATGAGGATGAAGCATGTTCACAGCAGGGTGGCATCCAACGCAGCTCGGGCCCATCACTGGTGCGTGGCTGGGGGGAAACGGAGGACGATGACGATACGCCTCCCACAGAGGACAGCTTTTCCTTACCTCTGGGGAGCCTGGCACACATGAGCGACTACATTCTGCAGTGCCTGTACAACGACAGCAGAGTTGCCCTCATTTTAACGTGTGCGGACTACTGGGTTGCCACCCTGCTGAATCCCCGTTACAAAGACAATGTGCCCACCTTACTTCCTGCACTGGAGCGTGATAGGAAGATGCGCGAGTACAAGCGCACGCTGGTAGACGCGCTCCTGAGAGCATTCCCAAATGTCACAGGGGAACAAATGGAATCCCAAGGCGAAGGCAGAGGAGGACCAATAAGTTGCCACTGCAGCTGTGTCACGGCCAGCTCCTCTTAGGGCAGGGTTAGCATGGCAGAGATGTGGAAAAGTTTTGACTCCACGCCACAGCTAACTGCACAACCACCTGATACGGAACATGTTAGCAGGAGGCAGCATTTCAATAACATGGTGGAACAGTACGTGTGCACACCCTCCACGTACTGACTGATGGTTCAGCCCCATTCAACTTTTGGGTCTCCAAATTGTCCACTTGGCCAGAGCTAGCCTTTTATGCCTTGGAGGTGCTGGGCTGACCGGCGGCCAGTGTTTTGTCTTAACGTGTATTCAGCATGGCAGGTGGTGTCATTACTGATAAACGCAGCCGTCTGTCCGCAGCCAACGTGGACAAGCTGACGTTCATAAAAATGAACCAGGCATGGATCCCACAGGACCCGTCCATCCCTTGTGCAGAATAGACATTTTTAACTACCTCCCCTTAACCATATATTATTGTACTCCAGAGCAATTCTTTATTGAATCCTCTTTTTTTTATTTTACCAATTTTGCGGGGCAACCCAAAGTTGAATGAACCTCTCCTCCGTCTGGGTGCCATGGGCCTAACTATCTGAAAGTGGCCTTCTCCATTGTTGGGTGACATGAAGCCTGATTCTCTGCTATGGGACCTCTCTGCTCTGTCTGGGTGCTGGGGCCTAAATAACTAAAATTGGCTTTCTCCGTTGGTGGGTGACATGATGCCTCTTTTGCTGCTATGGGACCTCTCCCCTCTGTCTGGGTGCTGGGGCCTAAATAACTAAAAGTGGCCTTCTCCGTTGGTGGGTGACATGAAGCCTGATTCTCTGCTATGGGACCTCTCTCCTCTGTGTGGGTGCTGGCTGGGGCCTAAATAACTAAAAGTGGCATTCTCTATTGTTGGGTGACATGATGCCTCTTTTGCTGCTATGGGACCTCTCTCCTCTGTCTGGGTGCTGGGGCCTACATATCTGAAAGTGGCCTGTTCCAGTGGTGGGTAACATGATGCCTCTTTTTACGCTATGGGACCTTTCTCCTCTGTCTGGGTGTCAGGGGCCTAACTTTCACGTACTTGCTTGCTGTCTTGGTGAGTGATATTAAACTCTATTTACTGTCAAATGACCGCCCCATTGTGTGGGTGTCAGGGGCCTAAATTTTGTTTAATTGCTTGCTGTCTTGGTGGCAGACATTTAACTCTTTTTACTGTCTAATGACTGCCCCATTGTGTGGGTGTCAGGGGCCTAAATTTCATGTACTTGCTTGCTGTCTTGGTGGCAGACATTTAACTCTTTTTACTGTCTAATGACGGCTCCATTGGGTTGGTGTCAGTGGCCTATATTTCGTTTAATTCCTTGCTGTCTTGGTGGTAAACTCGTTTTACTGTCAAATAACCTCTCGTCTGTCTGGGTGTCAGAGTCCTGCATAAATAATAATGGCCTGTTCCATTGCAGGTTGACCTGAGGCCTGTGTTGCTGTTTCGGGACCTGTAGTTGCAGATTGTGATTAGACACCAAGATCTGCAGCCTGCAAATGATAATATAATATAAAATATTTGTTTTGCTGATGAATGAGCGTTTTCTCATTCATCAAGCAATCAGCAGCAATAATACACTGCAGGATGAGTGCTTACCCCATGTTCCATATCTTAATTAGAGACAAATGGAGTAGGACAGAATGTGGCAGTTTGTGCTGTCCATCACAAAAGGGCAGCTTCTGGGGAAGTATTTTGCGCTGCACCATGGTATTTGGTTCTGCAAGGGCATTATTTTGTGCTGCACTTTGCTATTACTGACCCTGCCTATTTGTGTTGCCCTGCCTTCTGTCAATGTGGATCCACCTACAATATAAAGCCACTTTTAAGGTTTTTACCAGGGCTAATTTAAGTCCCTAGTCCACCCCTGTTAACACGTTTATCCCTGTCCTAAATTAACTCTGTGTGTTGTTTCTTCGCCATAGCCCAAGATTTTATATCACCAGTATCATGTTAAATTAAAAAAGGCTACAGTATGTGACTTGCAGATTTCCAACCAATTCTTTGTTTCTGTCACAGCAGTGTTTGGCAAACCACTCTGACAAACAACAGATTTGACTTTGGGCTACTCTTAAGGGCATTATCCTGGCTGATCCCTGTAAAGGAATCTGGACTTCTCTGCAGGGGAACCACCAGCCCACTACCTTCGGTAGTCATCTCCGTATGATTCACAGCTAGACACTGCTTTAAAGCCCCAAGAGATCAGACAAAACCGTATTCTTGGACAGGACGGGGTCAAGCCAGGCAGAATAAAAACTATATGGTAAACAAGTCAAGCCAGACAGCATGAGGTCGATACAGAATACAGGCACAGATCAGGTCAGGCAGTAGAGGATCAATATTTAGACAAGTCAGTACATGTGCAAATAAACAAGATACATCACTTAGCAGGATACTAGTGGGCTAGGAACCTATTGCTCAAGCACCATCCCTCTGTTGCAAATACACTACACCTGTGGAATCATCCAGGTAAAAAGCTCTTCAATCCTCAATGCTCGGAAATAATATAGGTACCCAGAAGGCTTCACTCTCCAACTTTAAAACAATATAGAAAGAATTTGTCTCACAATATAGAAATAATATGTCCAACAATTGTCTCTAGGAGTGCTATCCTTTAATCCCCAATCTTCTTATATGGTCTTTGATGTCTGCATCTCAACCACTATATAGAGGTGTTTATTCCATCAGGTTAAAATCTTCAGAACAGGAAAGGACTCAACGAACAATGCATTTCAGACCTTAAAAAACATTACGGTCCTTACTCATGGTTCATGAGTAAGGACCGTAATGTTTTTTAAGGTCTGAAATGCATTGTTCGTTGAGTCCTTTCCTGTTCTGAAGATTTTAACCTGATGGAATAAATTTGCAACTTTAAGAAGCTGGATTTTCCTGTTTTCTCATTTGAAGTTCCACAGTCCAGTCCAGACTGCATCCGTGCTTCTTTGCTAGTCACTACAGGTGAGAGCTGCTTCTGTTGGTTTGTCCACTATATAGAGGTGTGTATAGATCTCAACGCTAGTAGTTCTACATTAAAAAGTAAATGGAGAAAAGAAAAATAGCACAGATCAACCAGCAATAATAAAATAGACTTTATTCTATATACTCACAAAGGTGTTAGCTCATCAAGTGATATCCCACATAGGACTCCAAGGTCACGGTAAGTATTGAGATAAATCCCAAAATAAAAATAAAAGTAAACAACACTGGCACATCCCAAAACACATGCAGTATTTAAATATTAATGTTTTTATCCCGTATGGCAAATGCCATAGTAAAAAAAAAATCAAAATAGATGTTTTGCTGGTATTTTGTTACTTCACCTCCCAAAAATGAAATTAAATAAAAAGTGCTCAAAATGGTGTTAATAAAAAGTATAGATCACCTCGCAAAGAATGAACCCTCACACTGCTTCATAGACATAACTATAAAAAAAGCTATGGGGGTCAGAATATGTTGATGCAAAGAAAAAAATAATTCAAAAGTTTTCATTTTTTTATTATTAAAACTAGAGATGAGCGAAGTTTTGAAAAATTTGATTTGGCAGCTTTGCCGAAGTTTGACAAGAAATGTGAAATTGTAACAAATCAATTCATTACAAATTACTATGTTAAAACCCCATTCAGCTCATCAATTAATGGGACCATTTTCAACAGCCACTTAGACAGAAGTTAAAAATGGTAATACGCTAGTGCAATACGGCTTTTGGGTTAAATAAAAATGACTCACTTCATCCACTAGCTTGGGCATAAGGCACTTTGCTCCTCTCTTGATTGAAAAAGACCTGCAGAAGGACTTGCACTGAGCGTAATGACTAGAGATGAGCGAATCAAAGTTTACGAAGAGGATTTCAAACCGAACTACTGAGCAGCCAAACTGGATTTGTGGCTGCAACTGGCAGAGTTTGCCCTGGAAAAACTTTCCTTCCCGGCCAGTAGTGTGGCATCAGAGAGGGTGTCCTGATGCTGCTGCCACCTCCACACTGTCATTGTGCACCATATGGCCTCCTCCTGATGCTTCTGCTACCACCTCCACAATCTGTCATTATGCTACTCTGTGGCATCCTGATGCTGCTGCCACCTCTGCACAGTCATTGTGCCCCCTGTGGCCTCCTCCTCCTCATGCTGCTGCCACCTCCACACTCTGTCATTGTGCCGGCCTGTGGCCTCCTCCTGATGCTGCTGCAGCCACCTCCAAAATATGTAATTGTTCCACTCTGTGGCCTCCTGATACTGCTGCGACCTCCACAAAGTCATTGTGCCACCCTGTGGCCTCCTCCTGATGCTGCTGACACCTCCACAGTCTGTCATTTTTTCACTCTTTGGCCTCCTGATGATGCTGCTGCCACCTCAACACTTTGTAATTGTGCCCCCTTGTGGCCTCCTACTGATGCTTCTGCTGCCACCTCCTCAATCTGTCATTGTGCCACTCTGTGGCCTCCTGATGCTGCTGCCACCTCCACACTCTGCAATTGTGCCACTCTTTGGCCTCCTCCTGATGGTGCTGCCGCCACCACCTCCACACTCTGTCATTGTGCCACTCTGTGGCTTCCTGATGCTGCTTCTGCCACCTCCACACTGTAATTGTGCCACTCTGTGGCCTCATGATGCTGCTGCTGCCACCTCTACTCTGTCACTGTGCCACTCTGTGGCCTCCTCCTGATGCTGCGGCCACCACCTCCACACTCTGTCATTGTGCCACTCTGTGGTCTCCTGATGCTGTTGCCACCTCCGCACTGTCATTGTGCCACTCTGTGGCCTCCTCCTGATACTGCTGCCACCACCTCCAGACTTTGTCATTGGGACACTCTGTGGTTTCCTCATGCTGCTTCCACCTTCATCACTATGTCATAGTTACACTCTGTGGACTTCTCATGCTGTTCCCACCCTCCCCACTTCATGACTGGGCCACTTGTTTGCCTTTAGGCCTGGTTGACATCATCATTTGTTTGACCCTTGTTCTGATCTGTCAGAAGGAAGGTAAAATGAGACTCTCAACAGATCCTTTCTATGTAACAGCTGTAAAGCCAGCATGACATGGTCCCTATTTTGCATCAGAATTGGCTTATAATTTGGTAGCCAAAAGGAGTGGGTACAAAACACAAGACATGCAAATATTCCATTCACATGTCATCTCTGCTTTGGATCTTTTTGGGCTTTAGCAATACTGATGGATTACTGACCAAATGCTGACCGAGTGAAGGCAGATGTTCCACAGACAGAATCCGTTTTTTGGAGTTTTTTGCTCTGATGGATCAGAGGAAGGCCAAAATAATCAGTGATGTCAACACAAACTTACTGCTTACACCTTCTCTACTCTGTCAGGGGGGCTCTACTTGTATAAGTGTTTAATAGAACAGGTTCTGTAGACATCTATGTGGAATCAGCTGACGAAGGTGTAAAAAAGTGAACTCTTGCTATAGTAGGATCTTGGGCCTCTACATGGTTCTTTATACCTGGCACTAACATTGACCTATAAGGCTGAGTTCACACTTGAGTTATTTGGTCAGTTTTAGCCCAGTAACTGCACAAATAAGTGAAGTGTGCAGTGATTCTAAGATCAACGCCTGTCATCCACATGTCATACTGACTCACAGTATTGTTTCACTACCACAGCGGACCCCTTATGCATTTTATAGGCACACTGTTCTACACCACTTTAAAGGCTCTCTGTAGCCAGGAAATAGCCATTTTTTAACGTGATTCGCCACAAATAAATTTGGATTGAACCAAATTTTTGGGGAAAATTCAGCAAACCCGCCAAATCAAATTTTTGAGAATTTCACTCATCTCTAGCAATGACACCACCACGCATTCCCAGCATGATCACATGGTGACGTCATCAGTGATCATGCTGGGGGCACACAGTGACATCATCACACTCAGAGTTGGTACTTCAGAATGTCTTTTTCAATCAAGAGAGGAGCGGAATTACGTGAGCAAGTGGATGAGGTGAGTATTTTTTTTCAATTCTTTCAACAACAGCCGCCATTTTAGGAACAATGTTTCATTACCATGAAAGGCCAGGAAATTCAGCTTCATTTAGAATCAAATTTTTCCTAAAATTCGGACCAAATTCCACTTCAGATTCTTCGTTTCGCTCAGCACAATTACTGCAATTGTACTGAGCCAGAAAATGAAGGTAACAAGTCAGTTTTATGGCATATGGAACAACTTAAAAATGAAAACCATAAAACTGTGTCAGAATTGAGTTGTTTTTTTTTTTTCCAATTCGATCCCATTTGAAGTTTTCTTTTTCCAGCTTCCCACTACATTGCATGCAATATTAATTGGTACAACATGTCCTACAAAAAACAAGCCCTCAAATGGCCATGATAATAGAAAATATAAAAAGGTATGGCTCCAGGATGGAAAGGAGTGAAAAATTGAATGCAAAAATGTAAAATCATGTGGTCCAGAAAGGGTTAAAGATTTATTTTAGATGGTAGCGAATGACTTGTAGTATAATAAAGTATTTATTCTGTTAGGCAGGCTTACATTTTCCATATTCAATATTTTTCAATAAAATATTAGCATACTATGGTTATTCCATACAGTCAGATAGCTTGACATCTGTATAAGGGGAACCCATAGTGCTCTTCCACATCCCAGATCAACTAAACTTGAAGGATTTGTGATACCATAACTTGAAGATACATAGACAGGTAGCAAATGTTAACTTGACACATTAAAAACACTTTTGAACAATCAAATTAATGTTTGCTACCTCTGTAGATCTCGAGCCTAGGAGTCAAAGGAGTAATAATGTGGCTAGAGTCTTCATTCTAGTGATCACTGGAAGTTAAAAGGTTTATAATGTCTCCTGCATTAAGTTTGTCCTTGTGATCTGTTTTTTCTTGCTTCATAAAGTAGCTTTGGGCATTAGATATTATGACTTCTGGTGATTGTCAGAGCCTAAATCTATTAATGAAGGCGCTGGCCATGTTTTAGTAACAGGCTGTAGGGAATGAGATGACATACATGAGATTGTAATTTAGATTCTAGTCTTGTGTGACCTAGAAATAGGAGAAGCCTCACCCCTATAAGACCTTCCCATTAATCTGCAGTCCACTGCACGTGGCCACAGAGGAAGTAGGACAGAAGTGACTTTGAGGTAGGAAGGACACCTTGTATCACAACACACTTTCTATAAGATATTCTTTCTAAAATATGATAACACTTTTATGATCAGAATAGACTTTATAAAATCACAAAAAGTGATATAAAATAACATGCATGTAAAAAACATCAAGCACATTTTTCCATTTTGTACACATGTATATTACAAGGTTAGACAGTGATAAGATCATGTTGTTATCACATATTGTCTTCATTAGACTTTTGGACATAGGGGAAAAGTTCAGTCCCAAACTTACAATATTTGTACTACTTTTTACTTCACTTCAAGGACTTATGCAGCTTTTATTGATGTTCGCTTGGTAATAACAATAATAAAAAAAAAAACATTAACGGGTTATTTCCATCTCAGACATTTATGGCATATCCTCAAGAAGGGATCAGTTCTTGTCTGTGGTGGGAGGTGAGATGCAAAACAATTGTTCATTCCTGAGTCTGATGAAGTGGGTGTCCTCCTAATTTCAGCTGTGTAATCATTACTGTGGGTTCTCAAGCTAATGTTGACTGCTGATGTTTCAGTGAACAGGTCTGACCTTTATAACTCTTTCCTGGTGAATTCCTAGCCTCCTTTGCCTCCTATCTGTGCTCTAACATCAACCTCATGTCATAATTTAGTGTATTTAATTCCTGCAGCAGAAAACCAGTGCGTCTCAGTGTTCTTATTTTTTTTTACCTCCTGTAATATGACATCTTCCCTTTGGTTCCACCTTTGTCCTGTTTGTTGCCTGGGTTCTGTGGTCTGATTTTATGGGGTGGTTTGTGTTCTCATTAATTTCAGGGATCTGGTTTGGATTGTGAAATAATTTTAAGGGTCTGTTCTGGGATCTGACAAATTTTAGGTGTCTGTTTTGGGGACTGAATTCATCTCAAGGGTGGGTTTGTGGTATTTATTAATTTTATGGGTCTTATCTGGGGTCTGTATTCATTTTAGGGGTCTAGTTGTGGTCTGAATGAGTTTAGAGGTCTGATCTGGGGTCTGAATGAGTTTAGGCTTTTGGGGTCTTAATTAACACTAGAATCTCATGTAATTTAGTTTTGGGTCTGTCATAGTTTATCTATTAACAAAAGTAATGCGTCTTGATTGAAATCTCATGCGCGGTGATGTATGACATCACCACGCCAGCCAGCGTGATAATTTCATCAGGCACCGAGTAAGATTTTGCATGGGATCTTCAATCCAGATGACCGCGATGGTCTCTTCGTCCTCAAATTGAGTTTTTTGTTTTTACTGCTTAACCCTTGAAAACCCTAATTTTTCATCTCAGATGCAGTGACCAGTGATGAACGCGGCATCTGAGGGGTTCAATGATGGGGGCGGTGCAATCATCTCTACTTACAAAGAAATGTGCTTTGTGACAAAGGGATTCATCACAAAGTGAATTTCTTTCTGAAATTCGGCAAAGCAGCCAAATCAATTTTTTGTAAACTTTGCTCATCTTTATTGATCAGTGTACAATATCTTTGTTTTTACTTGACATATATTGGTTTCCAAAAATACTATTTTCATATCTCCTAAAATCCAGTTGAACCTCTTAAAATACATATTTATGACATGTAGTATGTGAGCAACATCACTATCAAAACTGTATGAAATTAATTGTCATGTATCCAAAAATATACCCCTCACTAATTGCAGTTCCACAGGAGAATCATATTATACATGTCAAAACAAGTCCATGGGGAGGAGAGAGGGAATGAGTGATCAGCAGTATTAGTGAGACAGGATTAAAAGAGATACACTAAAGAGACTGCACAGCTACTTAGGAGATTTATATCTCAACACAAGTGCTAAATTCAAACCAGTACATGACTGTACCTCTATGTAATGTTCTTCATCATCCTGGGGCATATTTCTTAGTGCATAAAAGAAGGCTATGAAGAAGATTCTCCTCTACTTTTAGGCATGCATTGGATGGCAGCTAGTCTCCACCCACCATGTCTGAGAATCTTCAAACTAGACATTCAGCATGTACAGAGTAAAAATGCTAAAAAAAATACCAGATACAAGTGATAGAGTGGCCAGAAGTAGTGTTATTCCTCATGTACACACTCTGTACTCTGTTGATCAATGCAGAGTTTGTTGAAACGTTAGGTATGCTTTAAGAATGTGTAGAAAATAGTCAAAACATAACAAAAGCTGCATAAGACCACTGTGAAGCATTTTAATCGCATTCAGGGAGAGAAGGAGTTAATTGTCTCTGATGTAATTTAACATTCCACTTGGACTTAATGGGGTATGATTTTTGTTGTTCTTTTGATGGTGCTCCTTTAATGAATGGAGCCATGTCCTTTGATTCTGCTCGGTTGCCTTTGTATAAATCATGATTTGGCTGAGATCGGAAAGGTCGTCTAACCGCCCCATACGCTATGTGCTATCCAGCTGTATTATGTGGTGGGAGGTTACCCTCTGTATCACTTCATGATGTGAATGGGAATATGAAAGGCTATTAACCGCTCTTTGCCAGTAAGAGTTTGCATGGTGTAAATAAACAACTGTCAGGGCCCAATGATCCAAATGAAGGTTCTGAGCCAGTGTAGTGAAGTGGATACATTCCCATTTAACTAGATAGGATTTGTCTTCCTAGGGAAAAAGCTAAAGCACTATATAAAAAACATTCGAAAATGTTTTGCTTGGTGAGCTTAGCATTTGAATAAATAGGCACATGCTTTAATATACTGCAAGCTATTTCATTAGGTAGTCACTTAACCTCATAACAGTCACATTAAAATTGTAAAAAATGTCACTTTTTTAATTGTAGATTTTTAATGTGTCTTCGTAAATCTTGTTGGCGCACACCTCATGGGACACAATTGCATTTCTAACCCCTTAGTGACATAATTAATTTTAGCCTTAAGGACCAATAATATTTTCCCCCTTTGTGTTCCAGCAGTCATAACTTTTAAATGTTTTCTTCTAAATTGTTTATTTTTTTATTTTGTGGGATTTGTTGTAGGTTTTTAGGAACCATTTTGGGGTATATATAGTGCAGTAAATGACTTTTGTAATTTTATATTTAGGGAGAAAGAAAAAAAAAACTGCAATTTTAACATTATTCTGTCAAATTTATTTACGGTGTTCATTCACTGTGTGGAAATATTAACGTATAAAGTATATTAGTAAGCTAATTTTTTTCTATGATTTACTAGCAATAAACAGTATACTTTTGCTGCTGCAAAACCCAATTAAAGAGGTTTGGGTGTTTAATATTAGTGACCTATCTTCAGGATAGGTGGGTAGGTGGGGTTCTAACTCCTTGCATCCTCGTTGATTAGCTGCTTTAGGAGGCCACATGGTCTTCTTGCAGTTTACCAAGCCCAATGTCATCCATTCAATAGTGGCGGTATTGGTATTGCAGCTCAGACCCATTCCCCAAGTCTGATATTGATGACCTATCCTGAGCCCATCAGAATTGAAATCTCAGACAATTCCTTTAACTTAGATTCAAATAAATCTATAACAATGTCAAGGATGGATCCTTACCCCATAATTGTGTTTGGAGACAGCATTAAGTTTGGAACATTTTCTGCACAAAAGTTAAAGCACATAGTAGTAACCGTTAGCAGAAATCGGACATTTTCTTTTGTCAGAAAAGATCAATGTTCCTGCAATGGAGTGGGCCATTTTCTGCCTCTAGGTCCCATTGCATTGGCTATGGCTGTAGATATGCTCCTGCTCAATAAGTTTGTACAGAATAGGACATGAGTTTTTAATGCATTACAAAGAACCGTAACTAGCAGTTGTAAATATAGATAACAGCGTTTCATTGCTATTATAGGACAAAATGGTGCAGCACAGAGACAGAGCATGGTAGATTCATATTTCCTACAGATGTAGAATACAGATCTTTAGGACCTCCATGTCTTGATGTACAAACCTTTGCACACAGATTTGTCATATTGTGTAGTTGCAGGAACCCCTATAGGTACACAATCTTCTCTGTAATGTTTATTTGTTTAAAAGGCGACCCCCATTCTCCTAGTTACTAGTGGCAGTGAAACCCGCACCTATCAGACATTTATGGCACGTACACATAAATGTTGCAGATATTAATACTCGTAACCTGTAATTGAACATAGTGTCTGAGCAGAAGGTGGCATTTTATAGAGCAGGAGGAGCGGAGCAGGAAATGATTCAGTATAAAATTTATTCACTTATATCCATGCTCATTCTAGACTTTAAAGTCAAGTAGACAGTCCTATCAGTGATTGACAGCTATATATATATATATACACAGTCATAGAGGAAAGACTGTGAATCATTGATAGGACCGTCTCCTTGACTTTAAAGCCCAAAATTAGCAGGAACTATTGTAATGAAATACTAGTTATACAGAATCTTTTCCACAAATCTATGCATCAATCTGCTCAGCAGCTCCAGCTTTATGTCATGTTGCCTGCAGATTGCTTTGCCTTTTCATGGTGACAGCTTCCCTTTATTTGCGGCCCTTCCTAATGGTTTAATAAGACAATACAGCCGCGGGACCAGAAAAAGCTGGCTCAGGCTGACATTGGGCAGCACCACAAATATTCTTCCATGTTTCTAACATTTTGTGAATTGTGCAGAAATGCTATTGCAATGTTATGCAAGCAGGTGTGAACCCACTACGCCACTGACTGGCTATACTCTGGAGCAGCGTGACTAAGCAACTACCTTTGATGGTGAGGACAGGCATGGGCCATTATGGTAGTTGCCAGGTTCTACTCCAGAGCAGTCCCCTAGTCAGTGGCAGGTGACCAGGGGTCAGAGATACTGGTGCAAGAACCGAGGGGAGGTACGTGTCAGGAAGTCTGGGGTCAGAGCAGACAGTGATCAAGAAAGATCTGTAAACGAAGTCTGAGGTCAGAGGCAGGCGGCAAACAGGGAAAATCTGATGGAGCACAGATGCAACAGTTAAGCTACCTGCTGCCCGCACTTGTCAGCACGGCACATGGCAGCAGGAGTGAAAGAGGGAGCCCAGTGGCCATGCCCGTGTGTAGGGTCAGCAGCACTGGCACGGACCGCTGGGCAAACAAGCATAACTTGATGTTGGCATTTTTGACTAGGAGCCCTTTATTATAGATTTATTATCATCATGGTTTTGATAGCTTTAAGCTATCTATTAATGAAAAGTTTATGGAAAGAATGCAATGGAGGACCAATGCTCTCACCATGCTACAGAGTTAAACTCTACTATCCATTTCTCACTTATCTGGCAAGCCCTCAGTGAAGAATTCCCATTATAGACCTCGTAACAATAGATGTTCTGTTCAACAATGGAACTGTCTAATTATATATCATCACTCTTTTTTTGCCCTAACAAGGAAGTTTCTATGTGAATAGAACCAAAAGGTATTAATCATCCTAGACTGACTTGAGTGAGCCGTCAGTTCTTCCTCTCAGATTTCTAATCATTTTTATTACCTATCAAAACGTTTTCATGATGGAAAATGATGGAAAAGTGTAGTTTAATGCGAGTAGTGGCACTGAGAGGCTGGAACACAGTGATTATTACTAATAAAACAAGTGTTAAAGGGACATCACACAGAAATGGTGTATGATATCCTTACAATCACAAGACATGATTTTGCCTCCCAGCTTCAGCCCAGATCCATTTGTGATCTTGAGGTTCAGGAAGTGCTGATTCCTTAGTTCTTCAGTTACAAAGGTAAAGAATGTATTGATAATTTTCAAAAGACAAAAATGAAATCAATTTATGACATATTTGTATTTCCTGGCAATCTGGAAGGCAATTATAAGTGTGAATTTGTTTTTCAGAATCATGACTATCTGAAAATAGAGAAAAGGTTTTTGAAATGTGCATGTGTTAATGAGGTTAGAAGCCTTAAAAGGGCTTTAAAGGGCTTATCCCAGGATTAATATAAAACATTAAAATCAGACATCATATAGTACAAACCTAGAACTAGCCCAGTAACTGACATAGACCAGAGTTCTCCTCATTTATAGCTTCAATTTTTCTGTTGCATTTATTTCAGACTGGCAGCTCAGGAGTTGTGTCTTTTCTGCTGCAACTCTCTCCCTATCACAGCTCATGGGGTGTTTCCTTTCTTAGGGGGTATAGGTCCCTTCTCCTGAAACTATCCCCTTTTAACTGTCACAGCTTCTAACATAAGAGGGGTTTGTGGCAGTTGAAGGTTTTGACTAAACATTTATGACCACCTCAGTGCAGTGAGGTGGACAGAAAATAAGTAAAAAAGCAAAAAGCAGGTGGTGCTGTAGAATGGAATAACTCATTGGCTATAATAAATGTTATTTTATTTTTTAAACTTTATTTATTAAAGAATAAATATTTAACACCATTTTCTATATAAATAAATTATTTCTAGTTTTTTTTCCATTGATCAAAAATACCCCAAACGACCCCCCACCCACCCCTTGCGATGCGTCACCTAACACCCTTATCTATAAGATGTGGGCAAATCACTAATGGAGCCGAAAGTGGTAACCTAAAAACTCCATCCTCCCCATACCTTCCCCCAACTCTCTTCGCAATGCCTTTGTCTATAAATAATTTTTTCATAACTCCTAACTTTGTTGACCAAGTTTAGCCATACATAAACCGTAGGAGTATTAGAAGAGAACCAGACTCATGAAAATAAATGTCCGGCCAGAAAGGCTGTTTTAATCAATAAGATTTTTTTTTTATATCTAAGGCAGTTAACCTGGGAAAAGTCGCCCAGAATCCAACATTCTAGCATATATGGGATCACTATTCTTAGTTTTTGGGAAATCAGTTTAGCCATTGTCTCCCAATATTCTGTTAGTTGCGTGCAGGACCAGAACATATGTAAAGTATCTGCCGCTAGCAAATTGCATCGGGGACACTTAGAGCTACTTCTCAACCCACATTTGTTGAGCCAGACTGATGTAACGTATATTCTATGTAAAATATTAAACTGAACCAACTGAACCACATGATTAAAATTGTGAGATACTAATCGAAAATTTGTCATTATGCTCCCCCAGTCAAATGGTTGAACCATTGAATCACATTCCCACGCTCTTTGACCACGGGAAGATAATACTTTAAATAATGTGTCTACAAACAATTTATAAATATTTGAGGTTCTTAACTCATGACCCACGTTTCCCAGAAATTCATTTAAAGGTGCGTCAGTGTTTATCTGTAGTAATACTTTCCGTTTTATACTAGTGAGTGCTGAACGGAGTTGTAGATACCTAAACCAAGATAAATTCAGTGTGTGTTCTTTTTGTGTAAACTCCAAAAATAAAAATATTTCTCCATTATCCACTACTTGTGAAACGTAAAAACAAACTTTTTCCCGCCCTAAATCCTCCAACTCGGGTAAAAAATAATTGTGCCATAATGGTGTCAAATATAGTGATCCTTTTATTCAAAACCACGCTCGAATAGTTCCCCATGATTTAGAGAATAGCCTCCTAGTTTCCTTATAATCCTGTTGAATTCTACTTAGTTACCAGGACTCTAACAATGCAAAAATATTATAATAAGTAGATCTATTCAATAAGTATCTACAGAAAGGTCTCCCTTCCCAGTGTTTGTAGAGCCAGAACTGTGAGGCTATAAAGTTTCCCTTAAAGAACAGGAGATTTAATCCTCCTTGTTCCAATGATTTATATAAATAGTTTATTTTAAGACTTACTCGCTTTCTTCCCCAGGGTAGATCATTTATCAGGGTCTCGATTAACTTAACGAATTTATCCTCGATCCAAACCGGGGAATTTCCGAGAGTGTAGAGAGGTTGAGGTAGTATCACCATTTTCACTAAGGATACACTATCGGCCCTAGACAGCGGCAGACACAGCCATACCGTAATTTTTTATCTTAGTTTATTAATCAACAGAATCAAGTTTAGATGTACAAACTCTTCTACTTTAAGAGAAATTGTTAAACCTAGATATTCTAAAGAGCCAGCGATTCTCACCATAGTCAAGGGGCCTGTCATAAGATACACAATTTTTTCCAGTGGCATTAGGACAATTTTTGACCAGTTAATGTCAAAACCTGACACTGATCCAAAACTATTAATTATCTGAATGAGTTCAGGAAGTGTAGTATCAGTATGATCAATAAAAAAACAAGACATCATCAGCATAGAGAGAAACACGATCCTCAGTATCCCGAATCCTTTGATCCTAGGATCTTGTATAACTTTAACAGCGAGGGGGTCTATGTAAATATCAAATAGCAATGGAGACAGAGGACATCCCTGACCGGTACCACTGGTCAAGGGAATGCTATCCGTCAAGCTACCATTTACATTCAGCCTTGCTGTAGGGGTTCTATACATAGGTTTAATCATATCAATAAATTTAGGGCCAAAGCCCATCCTTCCCAGAACTTTCCAAAGAAATCTCCACTCCACCCTGTGAAATGCTTTAGAAGCATCCAACGACAGTATGAATCTGGAGACTCCCCCTGATTACTGAATGTTAACAAAAAGACGGTGCAGGTTAAGGATTTTTTCCTTATTTGGGACAAAACCATTTTGATCAGGATGTATCACTGTTGTAATGACCATAGATAACCTTGTAGCTAAAATTTTAGAGAATAATTTTACATCTGTATTTATTAAAGAGCTAGGTCTATATGACTCTATATCTAGTGGGACCTTGCCTTTTTTCAGAATCAGTGTTATTACAGCTTATTTTATTGTTTCTACTCTATAGAGCTGAAGAAAACCTTCAATAAACGGGGAAAAATCACCTCCCTGTATTTACGATAGAGTTCATATGGGAAACCATTTTGACCGGGAGAGGAATTTCCCACCCAGGCCTTCAAGGCGGCCTCCAGCTCTCCAGGGGAGGGGACCATTTCAAGAGCCTCCCTCTGAGAAGCCGTGAGCCTATAGAAAACAATGGTATCCAAATATGAATCCATGTCTCTGTCTAATATATCGTTGTTCTATTTATACAATTCCAATAAATATTTTTGAAAAGCTACCTTTATCTCATCTAATTTTTCCCGTTATTGTGCCCTATTGGGTACAAATTTTACCAATCTCTTTTTTTTGTTCTTGATTTGAGATCACCCTAGCTAGAAGTTTCCCTGGTCTACCTCTTTCTGCAAAATGCTTCTGTCCCATGAAGAACAATCTATGTTGGGCCTTCTCTACAAGAAAATTATTCTGCATATTTTCCCGATTTTAATATGTTTTTTTTGCGAATACAATCTTCAGTAGCTACTGCTACGGCGTCTCTTAGCATCCTTTCCTCTTACCATAATCCTTTTTTAAATTTACTATGTTACTGAACATAATTCCTCTCGTAAAAGCTTTGAGTGTGTCCCATACTAATTGTAGTCTCGCTGTATTGTAGTTCCTGTCCCAGAATTCTAAAATCTCGTGACTCAATGAGTCATGGTTATCCATTATGGATATCCAGTGGGAGTTTAATCTGAATGAGGGCCTCTCTTTATAATTATTGCCATACTTAGTTAATTCCAGAACAAGCAGAACATGATCTGATACCGATCTAGTCTCATATTGCATCGATTTTATATGTCTAACAAAATGTTTATTTTTCAAGGCTAGATCTATCCTAGACATTTAACTTCTGCTTTTACTTATACAGGAATATACATTTTTTTCGCTTACCAAATCGTCCCCATACATCCACATATCCTAATTCTTGACAGAAACGGGCCAACGGTGACCCTTGGACTGTATTGAGAACCTCTCCCCCCATGGTTATTCTATCTACTTCTGGGTTCATGACACAATTAAAATCGCCAATAATTAATAAAAGGCATTCAGGATATTTGTCCACAAATGTTATTAAGCAATTCAGCACACGTGAGGAAAAAGGGGGCGGTATATTAATAAAGGCCAAAATACACAACCTACCATAGAGTTTCCCATATAGAAAGGTAAACCTGCCCTGGTCATCAATAGAGGATGCCTCACAGACAAAATCAACCGCCCTATGAAAAAAAACGGAAACACCTCGTGAATAACTAGTAAAAGTGGAGTGGTAAGTCTGCATAGCCCATCCCCTGGGCAAGTGAATACTAAATATTTAATTATATGCAATGACAAAAGTATACCTATTCAGCTGCTGGCTTGAAAAAAATATACAATATTTTTTTTTAGATCAATAGAGATGTCGCGGACATAAAATTTTCTGTTCACGAACGGCGAAAGCGAACTTCCGCAAATGTTGGCGAACCGGCGACACAGAGGCTGTCCACTTTCTTGTAAATTAAAAAAATCTGTTCTTACTAGTTTAATCTCTGTTTTTTCCCCTATCAGGGATCGGTCTATGGAATAGATTTTAGGAACCGGGAGATGGAAAAAGATGGTTGGTCGGTCCTCTTCCTTTCAATTTTGGGCACTGCGCGTGCGCCGTGCAATGTTCTGTGCCACCCTATATGAGTGGTGTGTTAAGTAGTACTATTCCTATCAGTTTAATCCCTGTTACATCCCCTATCAGGGGATATGTATCGAATAGATTTTAGGAACCGGGAGATGGAAAAAGTTGATTGGTCGGTCCTCTTACTTCCAATTTGAGGCACTGCGTGTGCGCCGCCCAATGTACTGTGCCACCAATTCAACTAGTGTGAACTACTATTCTTACCATTTTAATCTTTGTTAAGTCCCCTATCAGGGGACGTGTATTGAATTGAATCCTTGCATGGGGAGATAGAGAAAAAAGCTTGCTCTGTCCGCTTCCTTCAAATTTTGGGCACTTGCAATGGAATTTACCACCAATGCAACTAGTGTTAACTAAGCACTATTCCTATCAGTTTAATCTCTGTTTTGTCCCATATCAGGGCCAGGGCCGGTGTAGTGAATAGATTTTTGGAACCGGGAGATGGAAAAAGACCCATGCTCGGTCCGCTTCGTTTGAATTTTAGGTCACTGCGCGTGAGCCATGCAATGTACTGTGACACCCTATATGAGTGGTGGGCAGTGGGCACAGTACAGCCTGTGGGTCTGACTCACACTGGCAGGCAACTGCAATTATATTAAAGGGTAAAAATGAAATGACTTTTTTTATCTGCAAGGTACTGTGCCACCCTATATGAGTGGTGTGCACACAGTACAGTCTGTGGGCCTGCGGCCTCTCACACACGGGCACGCAACTGCAATATATATATATATATATATATAAATCTGACTGATATACCTGCCCTAAAAAGGGCTTTTTTGGGTGCTGTCAGGACGCTGTCCTTACAGCAGATGGCCCCTTTCACACGAGTGAGTTTTCCGCACGGGTGCAATGTGTGACGTGAACGCATAGCATCCGCACTGAATCCTGACCCATTCATTTCAATGGGTCTGTGTACATGAGCATATTTTTTCACGCATCACTTGTGCATTGTGTGAAAATCGCAGCGTGTTCTATATACTGCGTTTTTTACGCAGCCCTAGCCCCATAGAAGTGAATGGGGCTGCATGAAAAATGCATTGAATCCGCAAGCAAGTGCGGGTGCATTGCGTTTTTCACTGATGGTTGCTAGGAGATGTTGTTTGCAAACCTTCAGTTTTTTATCACGCGTGTGAAAAACGCATCAAAACGCATTGCACCCGGGCCGAAAAAACTGAACAACTGGACGCAATGGCAGGCAAAACTGAATGGCTTTGCCTGTGAAATCCCACAGTTTTTACTGAACGCATCCGCAACGCATCCGGACCTAAGGCCCCATTTACACATCGGCATATTTTTGTCTGCATCCATTCCGCAATTCTGCGAAATGGATGCGGATCCATTCATTGTAAATGGGGCCGGACGTGATGCGGAGAGCACACTCAGCAAAAGATAGAGCATGTCCTATTCTTGTCCACAGCCTGCGGACAAGATTTGGCATCTCTATAGGGAGTGCCGGCATGGTGTGTTGCGGATCTGTAATTTGCGGATACGCAACACACTACGGACGTGTGAATGGGGCCCAATCAGGACACGCTCGTGTGAAAGAGGCCGATGAGTCTTTGAGGACTGAAGTGGACACAGAACACTGGCCTAGCTAACGCTTTTCCTATTAATTCAGGTACAGGGTCAAAGTTTGCTCAATGATAAAGTATAGGGGGCGAATCGAACATCGCATATGTTCGCCCGCCGCGGCAAATCGAACATCGCACATGTTCGCCCGCCGCGGCGAACATGCGATGTTCGCCGGAAACTGTTCGCCGGCGAATAGTTCGGGACATCTCTAGAGATCAACCATTTAAGAACAAGCACTAAGACAGGCTACATCAGAAAGAGAAACTATTATGAGGTTTTTCTGACACAGTTTAGAATTCATTTATGTAGCTAAGTGTATAAGGTCCTTGCCTCTAATGTACAAGGTTGTGAGTTCAAATCATGACAGAAACATTTCAGAAATAGATGCTAAATTTAATATATATATATATATATATATATATATATATATATATATATATGTAACCTCATAGTAGTTTCTCTTTCTGATGTAGTACCTATATGAGGTTTTTCTGGTACAGTTTAGTATTCAGCTTAATAGCTGAGTGGATAAGGTCATTGTCTACAATGTACAAGGCTGTAAGTTCAAATCCTCACAGAAACTTTTCAGAAATAGAGGCTAAATTAGATTTAAATTCACTGTCTTGAGCACACGCGGTGTTTGGCCTATCTCCGCAATGTGCCAAGCACGCTCGCTCAACACTAGTTTTGAGCAAAACAAAGTCGACCTAGGTCCGAATTTCAGGGAAAATTTGATTTGCTTTAAAGCCGAATTTCCTCGTGCTTCAGGTTAGTGAATATATTTTCCCTGAAATAGTGTGAAAAACAAAAAAAATCATACTTACCTCATCCATTTGCTCGCGACGGGCTGGCTTCCACCATCTTGATTGAAGATCTTGCACAAAATCCCGTGCTTGGTGACGTATGATGGTGGCTGCCGTAATTCTCTCATCACAGGCTGTACAAGATTTTGCACTAGATCTTCAATCAAGATGGTGGCCACTGGCTTATTGCAAGCAAATCAATGAGGTAAGTATGATTTTATTTTTTATTTTATTTTATACGTGATTATTGCTATTAGATGCCACAATCATCTATGAACGTGGCATCTGAGGGGTACAATGATGGGGAGCGGTGCAATCGCAGCTCCCTGTCATTGCACCCGCTACATACAAAGAAATGTGCTTCATGACAAAGTAATTCGTCATAAAGCAAATTTTTTTGTAAAATTTGGCAAAGCAGAGTCGAATTTATGAATATTTTGCTCATTTCTAATTTTAACAAAAGCACTAAACTGTCCTCTGGTCTTGCTTCAAGTTTTTCTTTAGCATCTTCTATGGTATATAGCATAGAATTTTGTTTTTCTTTAAATATATACAGTATTTTATTTTGAAATATTGATCGACCTCTCATATTTAGAAAAGTAAGCTTTTCTTCTGCTTCTATGTGCCTAATGTACATTACCATCTATAGAATTTGTGGCGTTAATGAGTTAATTCCCTTGGGTGGTTACTTAACCGACTGGTCTATTTAACAAGAGTTCTGAGAGGCTAAATATAGACTTATGATTAAACACCTAATTTGTAAAATATAAAGTGCAAGGTTATCTTTCATGATGACCTCTATATGTTTATTGGGTTGTGAATATAATCTTGATATCTCTTTTGGATAAGGTGCAAAATTCTTTTTAGTTTGCATTTGATTCAGTAAAAAGTAACGGGATTTGGGTTATGATTATATGGAACTACTTGCCAAATTTTTTTATTCCATACTTTTGTTATTCCTTAGATGCTCCTAAAGGGATTGTGCCACTAATACAAATGTATTCCACCCAACAGATATCGCTGTTATATCATTTTCGCCAAATATAGCCATTTTTCAAAACTGCCTTATTCCAAAGTTATTAGCCTACCACTGCACCTTGTGGCAAATCTGTTTTGTATTCAGTTGCTGTAGGTTACGTACTGCATTTTAATGCTGGACCCACAAGTGTCATTGGTACAAACAAGGGACGTGGTTGATGTCACATTATGTGCTGATGTCAGGACACATCTTGCTGCCCTAAGACATGATGGGACAACAGATATATAGGCAGCATGGTGGCTCAGCAGTTAGCACTGGTGCCTTGCAGTGTTGGGGTCCTAGGTTCGAATCTGACCAAGGGCAGCATCCACATAGAGTTTGTATGTTCTCCCCATGTCTGTGTGGGTTTCTGTGGGTACTCTGGATTCCTCCCATACTCCAAAGACATACTGATAAGGACCTTAGATTGTGAGCCCCAATTGGATTCTAATGTCTGTAAAGTGCTGTGGAATATAGTAGCAAAACAGGAAGTAGAATTTACGCATGGGGGATAAGAAAAAAACTGCAAATGAGTTGGAAGAATGGGAGTTTTGTTTTATTTTTTTCTCTCCCTATCACTCTCTGTCTCTCTTTCAAATGTTCTCTGATTATCTAGAAATATTTCTCTCTCTCTCTCTCTCTCTCCCTCCCTCCCTCACACAAACACATACTCTATCTTGATTCACCCTAATCAAATCACACAAAATTCATATTTTTTAGAATCAAAATCGGGTAAAAATTAGGTAAAATTTCCAAATTTTAGAGTTGATAAATCAGTATAATACATAATGCATTTATTTTTCACTCAATGTTTTTTCTCCCCAGGGGTTTCCATCAATGTTAAGAGTTAGCTTTGCCACACTTACCTGCAGATTAGCAATTTTAATGCTGCTCATTATTCAAGAAGGATTTCTAAGAATAGATGTACTGGTCAAGGAAAGCCAAACTTTTGCATGGTCATTATCATTTATGGCTAACAAGATTGAATACCTTTGAATAATAAATTAAGGAACACCAAGATTCAGCCCAGAATACCAATAATATGCATTTCTATTTATGTAAATGATGAGATTTTGTAATGGTGTTGATGGTGGTTTCTATAAGAAACTTGTAAATATTCTGAATTAATTTATGACTTGGCTAAACCATTTTATCTATCTATAATGGATTATAAGGAAATTTGATTTAAATGATGAAATAGCTCTAATTAAGTACATTTTAATTAAATCTATGTAATTAAAATAATGGTATGCTTAGAGCACAATGAGGTACTCAATGCTAAAATGTATCAATATGCATCAATATATGATCGACACGGATCCGATGCCCCACATTTACACTAATCAGCTTTTTCACAGTAGCAGGGCACTTAAACTATACAGCTCATTGTGAAGGGCATAGGAAATTTTAATTGCACCCCTTTAAGACTTAACCCTTTACCTACGCACATCAGCCAGAACATATCAAAATTCTACTATACTGGGTGTAAGAGGCACATGTGCCAAATAGCTTAAGCAATAGCCATTTTTTTTTTTTCTATTTCTTTTTCCAGAAAAGATCCCTATGGCTCTTTCATTTAGGTTTTCTATAATGAAAACAAACTGATTCATAGAATACTATCAGTTGAAATGACCACACTTTTATGTGAATTTTACACACCCCGCAATCTAGTAACCTGACTGCTCCCGTTCAGACACCATCTTGATTTTTAGATTTAGTAAAGCTATATGCGCTGCTACCAATCCCATGAAGCACATTATTACATAAGCATGTGGAGGCATCATCAGCCCCATCTATTGACTCTATCTAGGGAGTACCGTGCAATTATCGATCCCTAAAAATTCACCTAAATAGACTAATTGGCTATAACTAGAGATCCAAGGAGACAAAACAGTTACCTACTGCATTATAACTGTAACAGGATTTGGTGTAGTAGGCCTGCAGTGTGCAGTAAAATTGCAGATTAACACTGTTCAAGCTCAATGCTTACCAACATAGCTACACTTTTGTAACTTTTTAAAATATTTTTATTCAGATTTTGTAATAACATTCATGCAGTGATAACAAATGAATTCAGTATATGGCATAAGTATTCCCCAATCCAAATTTGCATGGACCCCTGTACAAGGATAAGGGTACTTTCACACTAGCGTTTAATTTTTCCGGTATTAGGTTCTGTCAAAGGGGCTCAATAATGGAAAAAAAAATACTTCAGTTTTGTCTCCATTCATTGTTAATGGGGACAAAACTGAACTGAACAGAACTGAATGCTCCAAAGTGTATTCCATTCTATTTAGTTGCATTCCCAGACCGGAGAGCAAACCGCAACATGGTGCAGTTTGCTTTCTGTCCTGGGATGCAGAGCAAGACGGATGCAAGTCAATGGGAACGGATCCGTCTTCTCTGTCACAATTGGACACAATAGAAAACTGATCTGTCTCCCATTGACTTTCAATGGAGTTAATCACAGATCCGTCTTGGCAATCTTAAAGATAATACAACAGGACCTATTCATAACGGATGCAGATGGTTGTATTATCAGTAACGCAAGTGTTTTCTGCTGAACCCAGCCGGATCCAGCAAAATTACTAGTGTGAAAGTAGCAAGGGAAAATATTCTAATAGGATTCTTTAACATTTATAATCACTATTTTGTCTCTCTAAAGGTACAACCACACAAGGTGGCCCTTGTGCACATGGAATAGGGCTGCCTATGTTTGAATACGGGGGAGCCATACAAGCCATTCTATTATCTAATTACAACCATATTGTTTCTTCAGTCTTTGTACACTGGCCATTAAAGGAAATCTCTCACCTTAATCTTGGACTACTATCTTCAGTATTGACTTAAGACTAGTACTGGAGACAAGGAGTCCAGATCACCATTTTTTATTTGACAGTCTCCGCCATTATCCTGTGAGCTGAGTATAGGGAGAGACGTGGCAAGTACTTATGTGCTAGGGACAGTGTTACTGAAAATGATTAATAGAAGAATATTGGAGAGGGAGAATGCAGGGTGAGTGGGGGAAACTTATTCTGCATCTGTTTTATTTATTCCTACAGTAAATTTACTTATTCCTACATCAGCTATAAATGTAATTCAATACCAATAAGATGGATGCCTTTTTTTCCAGTGTCAGCGTTCCAACCAATACCAACCAGTCTGTACCCCTTAGGGAGCCAGGTCTTAAAGATGACCATCCTCATCTTTTGCTCGCTTTACTTCTTCCAAATCATCATTCAAAGTTTCCATGTCCTAGAAAAGTCAGCAATAAGCAGAGAGAGGAAGAGCTGGATGTTCCTGATCACATATTCTCATCGATATTAGATGATGTGGAAAAGGAAGGAAAGCAGATGGCAGAATAAGGGCTCCCACCTGTAGGGCAGGAGAATACTAGGTTTGCAGAAGTGGGTATGCCAGCATATTGTGCTCCCACCTAACCAGCCAAACCCCATACCAGCAACAGCCCTGTTTGAAGGTGCATAAAAGGTGCCACACAGCCATTAACAAAGAAAACTAGCTATCCTATTATTAAATGAAAGGCACCTGTGGGCTAATTGACTGCAACCCGTTCGTGGCACAGCCACTCAATGTGGCTGTACCTTAAGGCAGAGTCGCCTGGGTAAGCCCAATTTATAACAATTTGTCACAAATTAATTCATAACAAATTGAATTTCCTGTGGAACTTCGACGAAGCTGCCGAATCCCTGGGACCCCTGGGACAGCTGTTTGAGAAGGTAGCCGTGCTCACAGTAGCGACATGGCCATCTCCAGCTTTGCCTAGGCCATGTGACGTAATTTGTTCATCAGTCACATGGACTAGGCTCAGCTCAGCCCCATTTAAGTGAATAGGGCTGAGCTGTGATACTAAGCACAGCCTCTGTACAATGTTCGGCATTGTCTTTGGTGAGCTGAAAGTAGACCGCAGTGCTACTGCAACCTTCTCAAACAGCTGATAGGCAGTGGTCCTGGGTGTCAGACCTCCACTCATCAAATACTGATGATCTATCCAGCGGTTAGGTCATCATTAAAAATGCTCTTGGGAAATTCTGCCCTCTTGGAATGCAGTTGTACTTAATAGAAAGCAGCTGCAGCTAATACGGCCTTAGGAGGCTGCATCCCAAGCACAACATGACAGCTCCATGCCCTAATTAAGGTGACCCCAAAGATTAGAAGTTGGTCCTGTTTCTAAAGGGCTCATTCACATGAACGTATGAGTTCTGTTTCCATATTGCGGACCGCATATGAGTATCCGCAATAAACAGACACCGTTCCGTGTGCATTCCGCATCACGGATGCAGACCCATTCTCTTCAATGGGTCTGCAAATCAGGAGATGCAGAGTGGTGCAGAACGGAAGCACGGAACGGAACCCTACAGAAGCACTACAGAGTGCTTCTTTGGGGTTCCGTTCCGTACCAGAAAAAAATAGAACATGTCCTATCTTTTTGCGGAAAAGAGGGATGCGGACCCATTCAAGTTGAATGGGTCTGGATCCATCCCGGAGGCCTCACGGGCATTCTCCGTGCATTGGGGACCGCAAATTGCCCTTTTCCCCGTTTACTCCCATTCTAATACCCAGAATATTGGTCTTAAAATCATTATTACCTATAGCAGGGGCTGACTGGCAACTTTTGGCCCAGGGGGCAAGTAACACCCAGAGGCCTACTGAGCCCCCCTCCTGCTTTCCCTTTCCCCCTGCCTCCTCCTGACCCCCCCTTGCCACTTTCGTCAGCCATGTAAATTACAACACTGGAAAACAAAATAAACTAGTTATGCTCCAATATATCGGCCGCCGAAACATAAAACTCGAAAATGGCATTTTTGGTATAATGCAGAAAGTGTCATTTTCTGGCTGATACAGTGTTGCATCCGTGTATTCTCTCCTCCCCGCTGGGCGCTGCGCTGTGTCCCAGCAGGGAGGAGAGAAACTGTGTCAGCCGGTCGAGCGCTGCGGGAGGAGAGCGCAGTGAGTGGCCGACGTCTCTCCTCTCCACAATGCTCAGCCTCCTGTCACAGATTGGCAGAGCGGTGTGTGGGCAGAGACAGCTTGCAGTGCTGCACCAGGAGGTTGAGCTCTCCGCACCGCCTGCTCAGCCTCCTGTGACAACACTGAGTGTTTTTTAAATAATTGAGGACCTATCATGTTTACTGTATCCCCAATTATGAATAAAAAGAAAGTGATCTACATCACCGTTAATTTCCGCAGCCCTAATTTTTTACTTTACATTTAGGGGCTTCGGGGAAATATTAGGGATCTAAACCAACCCCTGATATTTCCCTTTTAAAATGGAAAAAGAGATTGAGGACAGAGTAGTCAGAGACACACAGAGTTCTCAATGTCTTTTTCTACAGCCCCTATTACAAATGAACAGAAATCCTCTATACTGAGTGTTCCTGTTCGTTTATAACGTGAGAACAGAGCATGTTTACTAGAACCACAATCAGGAATGAACAGGAAGTGATGCAGGGGCGGACTGAGAACCCTCAGGGCCCCCCGGGCAAAATAAAGTAAGGGCCCCCTTCCAGGCCCCACCCATGTACCAGCTCAGGCACTACAGTGGCCAGTCTGGCTGTGTGAGTCACAGTCACGTGACTCACTCACTCACCATTCACCAGTCCCTGCTTTGTGGCGCCACTCGCCAGTTACCCCACATGACTGACCTATTTTGCTGTACAGCGCTGAACTGCTAAATGATGAGGGCCGCTGCACGGGCCCGGCACACGCAGGCTGATCTGGCGCAGCACAAGTTCAGTAAGTGAGAATAAAAGGCTCTTCTTTCAGCTGCCGCCCACCCCTTCTCAGCGCCGGGTGCGCCCTAAGGCCCCTTTCACATTTGCGTTGTGAGGATCCGGCAGGCACTTCTGTCGCCAGACACGCAAGACACCTGAAAGCATTTGAAGGCTGATCAGTCTTCAATATGCTTTCAGGTTCCCATGGAGGACGGAACTCTATGTCGGAAAACAAAAATTCTGATGTGAAAGGGGCCTAAGGCAGCTGCTTGTTTTGCCTTATGGTAGCACATACCTCTCAAATCCAGGGCCTCCAGGTGACGTCTCCTCCTATGTAGATCTTCTTTGTCATCATCTTCTCCATTTGGTCCGGACAACTTCTCTCAGCCGCATCGTCTCTGCAGAGTGTGACACACGGACATCTTAGCTTCCTCACATTTCTATCATCATCCCCCAACCTTGAGCCCCCCCCTTGTGTTATCCTGCTGCTTGCTGTGCTCCCCACAAGCCCCAAATACTATCCTACAGAAATAATAGTGTCCCCCATACTATGGGGCCCATAGTAATAGTGCTCTTTAATGTCCCACCAATAATAATTCCCTTCTAGAATGCCTCCATTATTAATACTGCACCCTAAAGTGATCCCCAAGAATGCCCCTATTTTTAATAATGCCTTCACAAAGCCCCCCTATTGTTGTCCCAGTGGTAATAAAACTCCCATAGTGCTTTTAGTAGAAATAAGGCGGATCCATAAGTTCCTCCTATAGAGCCCCCAGTAGTAATAAGAATGCCTATAGTGTCCCCTACAGTTCCCCCAGAATTTATACTGTCCTCTACTGTTATAAAGCTCACCCTGATATGCCGCCAGTATTTAAAGGGGTTCTATAGTTTTTAAAAACTGATGCTCTATCCTCTGGATAGATTATCAGCATGTGATCGGCCGGGGTCTGACACCCAGGACCCCCGCCAATCAGCTGTTTGCGAAGGCAGCGGCGCTCCTGGAGCGTGCTTCCTTCTCACTGTTTACAGCTGGCCCAGTGACGTCACGACTTGTATCACTGGCCTGGACGCGGCTAAGCTCCATCCGCATGAATGGAGCTTATCCCTGCCCAGGCCAGTGATACCAGAGGATAGATCATCAGTTTTTAAAACCTGTAGAACCCCTTTAAACTAACCCCTGCAGTGCCCGCTGTACATATATTCCTCCCTCCACCATACAGTCCCATGTAAATAACATCACTCCCTCCCACAGCTGTCATCAACAGCATGCAGTCCCATGTAAATAACATCGCCCTGCCACAGCCCCCTCCAACATACAGTCCCATGTAAATCACATCAGTCCCTCCTACAGCCAACAGTAACATACACTCCCATGTAAATAACATCACTGTGCCCAAGTCCCCTCCAACATACAGTCCCATGTAAGTAACATGAGTCCCTCCTACAGCCACACTCAACATACAGTCCCATGTAAATGACACAACCTCCTCCCCAGCCACTTCCAACATACAGTCCCATGTTAATAATATCCCTCCCTTCAGCCCTAAAATACAGTCCCAGTTAAATAATTAAAAAATCATTTACCTTTGCTCATCTAAAAACGTGGTAGATGCTAGCCAGCTAAAGGACCTTTGATGATGTCATGCCCATGTGACCAGACAGTAGGCGGAGCCAGTATGGAGTTCCTGTGAGTGGTTCGCTGGCCTGGAGTAGTCACATGACCTGTGACTCACCACAGGTCCTTCAGATTTTCTCCTGCATATCCTCCAGGCAGCGTGAGGCCGACAATGGCCAATTATAGAGGCAACAGAGAGGCCCGGGGGGCAATTGTCCCCCTGCCCCCGGCCCAGTCTCCCCCTGACCTATAGAGATAATTTGGTGCATCAACATATCATGTATAGGATCTATAACAAACCACACCAATGCCCACGTTGTACCCTCAGGATACTACACATTTATTTACAAAAAGGTCACATGGACCTACTAAATCCTTTTAGGGGTTACAACATAGATATTAAACGTAACCTTTATTATATTTTTATAAAAGCTGATACATTTATTTATACACCCAATCCCATTAAAATTATCAGGGAAGGAATCAGATATTCCACTCAATACTGAATGTGTGTAATCCTCGTTTACTTGGAGGTACTGCTTATGGCTGCAGTTCACTTTGCTGTGTTATAATGTGTGCATCTGCCATAGGTTAATGCATATGTTTTTCTACATTCCTATCAGGAATCCAGCGTATTCATTGCTCAACATTGTGCTTGATGGCAACCTACAACTTTGTTGCAACACTAATAATATACTACTATATAATAATAGAATAATATCTGAATTTTAAAGGGAGCTTGACATCAGCGGCTTCATCAGGGAATGATGTTGGGAAACATGTCGGGAGGGTTAGGGCCTGCTGGCTTTTAGACATGGACCAAATTGGAAGCATACAATTGTATGAATGAATATGTGGTTGGTAAGCGCTAAACAGCGTGTATCTGCGTGGCTGAGAAAGTTGCTGTGATATGGCTCATAGTAAAGAGGGGTGAGCAGTGGGCGCCCCCTTTACGATAAAATAGGGAAACCATTCCCTGGTAATTTTGAAGGAATTTATTTCCTCTCTCATGAGCCATAGTGTGATAAAGCATGTGCGCACAAACATAGGAATTAGTCAAGTGGTTCCAGCGCCATAATATAAGTGCAGTAGGAGCAAATAGAAATCTGCTCTATTATACAATCACATTGTTGCAACACTGACTTACAATCAGAATCTGACTGCCAAGAAGCTTCAAAGAGTGAGCAATTGGCTACACATTCCAGTGTTGCAACAAAGTTATAGGTTGCCATCAAGAACAATGTTGAGCAACGAATGCGCTGGATTCCTGATAGGAATGTAGAAAAACATATGCATTAACCTATGGCAGATGCACACATTATAACACAGCAAAGTGAACTGCAGCCATAAGCAGTACCTCCAAGTAAAAGAGGATTACACACATTCAGTATTGAGTGGAATATCTGATTCCTTCCCTGATAATTTTAATGGGACTGGGTGTATAAATAAATGTATCAGCTTTTATAAAAATATAATAAAGGTTACTTTTTAATATCTATGTTGTAACCCCTAAAAGGATTTAGTAGGTCTATGTGACCTTTTTGTAAATAAATGTATAGGATCTGTTTTAATCCTGTTACAAAGTGGGTATTTATTTTCCCTCCCCAGCATAATTCTACTCAGTAATTTTGACCCAAAATAAGCATAACCAATGGAAATAAAGATTATTTTGTATCTTTCACAAGGTTGCCCATGACATAGATTTTTTCTGCGGGAAAAATGTAGTCATATCGTGGCAGTCTGCAGTTTTACTCTAACTGAGTTTGTCCCTTCCCACAGCTTGACTCAGTTTGTTGCTATGAAGCAGCCTCAATTAGATGAATTTGGTATCTAGTGGGGAAAAAAAAACAGCAAAGGGACAAATATGTATCACTGACACATGGAATTCCTCAATGGAACAGATAGGAAAGGTTTTGAGCTTGACATTATTTACTACCAGTACGGTGAACTAATTTATATAAAAAAATAAAATAAACTGTCATCAGAGGCACGGAGGTTGAGTAGTAGGTGAGCTTACTGAGATGACTCCACAAGGCTTATGCACCACCCACATGACTCCAGGCTTCTGGTTTGCATAAATCACACGCCAGTATTAAACTTATCTTTCCAAACAGAGATAAAAAGTAATAGGGGTGTGCTGGTAAACAGTCCTACTATCTCATCAAGTCCCCTTGACACCCAAAATTCTGATGCCAAGCTCCCTTTAAAATTCAGATATTATTCTGTCTTAGAATGTCTTCATAAGCTCAGAATATAAGCAATGATTATAAGTCAAGACCTTGTGATTAATTTAGCAATTATTTATATCCCATCAAGGTTATGACCTTTTGACAAAAGCCCTTTCACAATATATTTACTGTGACCACATAAAATAAAAATGCATAAAATTATGGATGTAGCAATTTTTCTGAATTTGCACATCATGTTTACTCAATGACTTAAAATAACTCAGATTTGCTGTGGAAAATCACAGACAAGATATTGTCATAGAACAATTGCACTTAATCAAGGCTGACAATTTCAGCACTACTACATTATATAAAAAGGCACACCGCACCATATATGGTGCATGGAACCAGCTGGACTTTACCCAGCACTGGCCTGATTTAGGGGTTATCCCATGACTAAAAAACTAAAATCAGACATCATATAGTATTTGGCAATCTTTTACTAATAAAGATAGAACCAGCCCTGTACCTGACATGGATCCAGAGACCTCATTTATTGTTCTGCTAGATTTATATCAAGCTGGCAGCTCAAGGTGAGTGTCTTTTCTGCTGCAGCTAAGGGGGCATGTCCTATCACAGCTCAGGGGGCAGTTGAAGGAGGACACTGAGCATGTGCAGCATTCTTAGTAAGCCAGACAAAGAAATAAGAAAAAGAGCAGGTGGCGCTATACAGATAAATTGTATTGAATAACTCTGTGGCTTTACAAAATTTTGAATTACATGTAAATATAAAATAATTTATATCCAGGTGCTGGTTTGAAAATGGTAGGATATTTTTCATGAGAATAGTATCTGGTACCTGGTACTTATTTGGTACTTAATCTGAGGGGGTTCCAAGTGAGCCAAGGAGGTACCATCAAGTCACCTAACCACACAGCTGACTAGAGATTGGTCAGAGAAAATCTTCACTACAATGCTACTAAGGGCACCTGGTACCAAAACAGCAGGAACTATTCAGTAAAAAAGTGTTTTTTTCCAAGTGTTTTATACTGATGATCTATCCTCAGGATAGATCATCAGTATGTGACTGGTAGGAATCCAACTCCCAGCACCCCTGATTATCAGCTGAAGAGGTATCGGCACTTCAGTGCAACCTCCTCAAAGCTTACCAAGCACAGCATAATCTATTGCATAGTGGCTGTGCTTTGTATTGGTGCATAGCCCCATTCGCTGCTCCTAGGCCATGTGACAGATGAACATGATGTCAGTAGCCTAGGAAGAGGTTGCGGCATTCAGTGGAGAGTTGAAGCCTCTTCAAAAGGCCGGGTGTCAGGAATCCGATGAGATGAGCAAATTGAAGTTGACGAAGTGGAATTCGACCCGAATTTTAAGAAAAATTTGATTTGCACAGAATCCGAATTTCCTCACGATTCGTGGTAATGAATCACATTTTTTCACAATGGCTGCTGCACGTGTTAGGACATGGAGAAAAGAACTCTGGGAACGAGGGATCATCCACAATGCCAAGCATGCAGCCAAGCAGCAGCCAGCCAGCCCCTGTGATGTCACAGCCCTATAAATAGCCTGAGCCATTTTGGATTCTGCCATTTTCCAGTGTGCTTAGTGCAGGGAGAGACGTCAACAGGCACTAGGGACAGTGCTCTGAAAGACTTATTTGTGCTAAAAAAACGAGTTAGAAGTTCAGGAAAAGATTAGTTAAGGTGTAGGGAAAGGATGGGGAGGAATCATCTACACTATAAAAGGAGAACAAGGTGCAATAGGAGAGTGTACAACCTGGGTAATAGGAGCGATTCTATTACATCTTGCTGCACTAATTAGGGATACAAATTGGTGTTATACTGCTGCTTTTAGGTTGTTTGCACTATATCATTTATCACAAATTCCAGCAAACCTTTCTTGTGATTGGAGTGCAAGTTCTGTGTGATACAGGGGTCATTTATGGGGTGTATTAATAGGATAGCTACATACATCCTATTAGCTGTCCTGCGTTGATTTTACATTGTTTTACTTTTTTTTGGAGGGGGTGTATTATTAGAAAAAAATAAAATAAAAAATATGTCATAAGTGCCGTTCGACTGTGAAGTTACATTGTACTACAGACATTTATGGGGTGTATTAATAGGAAAGATACTTACATCCCATTAGCCGTTCTGCGGTGAATTGTGATAGTTATATTTCTTATTTGGGGGTGCAGAAATAGGAAAAAGAATATGTCTTAATTGCCGTTCTGCGGTGAATTGTGATTATTTTTTTTTGGTGGGGGGGTTTATTAATCAGAAAAAATATATATATATGTCATAATTGCCGTTCAGCAGTGAAGTAACATTGTACTAGAGCCATTTACAAAGTGTAGAAAAAGGAAATATACGTACGTCTCATTAGTCTTTCTGTGGTGAATTGTGATTGTTATATTTCTTTTTTTTGGGGTGTAGAAATAGGAAAAAAGGAAAAACTATATGTCATAATTGGCATTCAGCGGTGAAGTTACATTGTACTACAGCCATTTACGTGGTCTAGAAAAAGGAAATATACGTGTGTCCTATTAGCCGTTCTGTGGTTAATTGTGATTGTTATATTTCTTTTTTTCGGGTGTAGAAATAAGGGAAAAAGAAAAAAATATATGTGACCGAGTAAAGGCAGAAGTTCAACAGACAGGATCCATTTTTTGGAGGTTACTGTTCTGACTGGTCAGAGGGCAAAATAATCAGTGATGTCAACACAAACTTATTGCTGACAACCTCTCCACTCTGTCTGTCGGGGGGGGGGGGGGGGCTCTACTTGTATAAGCTTTTAATAGAACAGGTTCTGTAGACATCTATGTGGAATCATCTGTGTAAAAGGAGTGTGTTTCTTCTTGACGCTAACATTGACCTGTAAGGCTGAATTCACACTTGAATTATTTCAGTATATCAGCTTTGGCCCCGTAACTTCACAAGTAAGTGAAGTGTGCAGTGATTCTAAGAGCGACGCCTGTCATCTGCATGTCATAATGACTCACAGTATTGTTTCACTACCACAGCAGACTCCCTATGCTCGTTACTGCAAGGCACAGTGTTCTACACCACTATACAGTCTCTCCGCAGCCAGGAAATAGCTGTTTTTAAACAGGATTTGCCACAAATAAATTTGGATTTAATCAAATCTTTTCGGAAAATTTGGCAAACCGACCAAATCAAATCTTTGAAAAATTCGCTCATCTCCACTGATAATTTATCCTGAGGATAGGTAGTAAAAAAAAAAACACATGGACAACCCCTTTACGTTTGTAGCTGTGCCATATAATACATATAGCAAGCAGTTTAGTGTTTTGGTACCTAGGGTATAATGGTAATGCTTGTAAAGATTGATGCAGTAAATTATATTTTAGGATAGGGTTCAGGAGAATTCAGTCACAAACCATCTATAGTGCCAATATATGTACTGCAATTCTAAACTTGGGTTTACAGAACCCCACCTTGTTAATAGTGGCCTCTACAAGCAATTTTTTTTTTAGATATATTGCTTGGACAAACTTGCCTCTTCTGAACCACAGCAAATCAAACAGAAAATTATATGTAGTAGACATACTCAAGCGTCCTCAAAAGATGCTGCCTATAATGAAAAGCTATGGGGGCCAGCAGACAAAGTGCAGGAAAGGAAATAAATATGGAAACGGCAGGCTGTGAAATCCTATTGACATTTCTACAGCTCAACGTGGAAATGCAACGTGCTAATAGCACAGGGCAGATCCTGCTGGACTATATAGTCGGAGAGAATGACATGGTTTCCTGCTGTAGCCTGTCTTTCAACACGAATACAGACTGAGAACTAATAAGATGTTTGGGGAAAATAAGACCTTACCTCTATGTTCACTGCTTTTTCTATGCTTTTAGGGACGCTGAGGCTGACTCTAGCATAGGACTGCCATATAATTTTTTGGAGACATTGTGTTTTAGACAGAGATCATCTTTAGACAGAGATCATAATGCTATACTGTACAGTTTGCATTCATGTAGTTGTCTGAGCACCACACAGACTCAGAAAATTGTATGTTAACCAAGACTCTGAAATAACATTTTCCATATGATAAAATGATAAATGTATTAACATAACATAGCATAACAGCTAACTTATCAACTTTGCTGTGTAGGTTGGTGAATTACTAGCAGAATCATCTCATCATTTAATAACAGCTCTGTGGTATTCAGGATCACAACACAATTCAGTATACACACAGATAGGGCATTATATTGTCTCCCATCCTTTGCAGTAACCCTAAAAAAAAAGTTATAATAATGATAATTAAACTTGAGCGAATAGACTTTCAGATCATAGATCCAAAGTCGATTCGTTCAAATATTTTGATGTTAATGCTGTTTCCATACAGTATTAAAATGTATTGGCTCCGTGGAGCCAAAGTTTGTTTCGCCAGAAGTCGAATTACTACGATATTCATATCTGCGTATTAACAAACAATCTAAAATATAAATTCAAAGTAGGCTTGGGTACTGGCTGGTACCTCAGTACCAAAGCACACTTCGGATTCATATTTTAAAATTTTTAAATACGCAGATAGGAATACTGTAGTAATTTATCGAAGTCTCATGCAATTCTAAATGGTGAGATGAACTGTGGCTCCACAGAGCCAACACATTCTAATGCATCAACAACATAGTTTTTTAACAAATCAACTTCAGATCTATGATCCGAAGGTTGATCCGCTGAAGAATAATAATAATAATAATAATAATACATTCCCTTTAGGCCTCATGCACACGACAGTTGTTTTTAGCAGTCCGCAAAATGGGGTTTCCGTGTCCGTTTTTGGTTCCGTTGTGTTTCCTGTAGCTACTAGAGATGGGTCGTTGATCCAGGGAATTATTCTGATTGCCTGATTGGAGTCGGGAAATAATTTTTTCCCCTAAAGTAAGGAAAATTTGCTTTTTTGCCTTCCTCTGGATCAACTTCCAGGTTAACAGGCTGAACTGGGTGGACAGATGTCCTTTTTCAGCCTTATAAACTATGTTACTATGTTACTAAGTATAATACTACAGGTACATTAATGCAATTAGCAGTAATTTAATACTTTGCAATGGTATAAAATAACAAAAGGAAGAATTACCTGCTGAATCTGCCATTTTATACAGGAGGCCAGCAATTTTTTGCAGCCCAGTAAACAAGCGGCATTGGTGTCTGAGCAGATCCAACATGTAGGCAAAGCTTTTTTTATTATTTCATACAATTGCCTGCTTTTACCTTGCAGGACCTGGTAGCATAATAAAGAATATTTGTTTCCCATGTAGATTTGCATATGCTTACAATTTACTTTTTTTACAAAATGAATATACTTCACACCCACGTATCAGGAGATGGAAGTGTGATGAGCTCCTGTCGTCTGTGGCTCTATGCCAATGATTATTTTCTATCCTAAATGCAACAAATTAATTGAGCAGCCTGCCCCAGACTTTAAGACAGCGGCCATTATAATTTTATTTATAACAGTAATTGAGGATTTCTGCTCTTGGTCAGTCTCAGGTCATCTGAGATTAGTTTTAGACATTACATCTATTTCCTTAATGAGTGATTGGAGACTCCACTAACCCTTTAAATCACATTGTTTTTGTATAGGGAATTGTCTGTGAATGGAGTAATATTGATTTAAACCAGTGGATTGACTAATGTATTCTCCGTTGGAAAGGCATTATTTACAGTGCAGGAATGGAGCCTGGTATTAAGCATAGGAATGACAACATGAAAATTGCTTTTGTCTTAATTGGAAATTGTGTTCTGTAGGAGTTTCTTTTCGATGCGGCCTGATCATTTAGTTTATTGAAACCGAAATAAATAAATGCAAAGCAGAGCAAGCAATTCAGGAAAGTCTGTGTTATTACTTAGACAGCTCTAGCTGTCTCCTGTTGGATAGTAGAGCTGTCACTCAGAGCAGAAGGGAGGGGCTGAGCAGTGTTCCGTACAGAGAGTCCAGGGGACCGCCTCCTAGGCACTTACAATTATTGCACCAAGGGGATTAAAATTTAATTTTTCAGCCATGCAACCTGCATAATCAACACTAGTTGTACCAATTTCCCAGCCTTCTATACAGTGCTGTCAGCAGTTTTAAGGGGTCAAAACCAATAGTCCCTCACCTTATCTATACTCAGCAGCAAGTCCTGATGTGGCAGATAAACCCCAGATTTTGCAGTAAATCTACAGCAAAAAACATGTGTTATATGTGGAGTTTGCTAGGGCTTTGGCAGAGGATTTTATCCTAGCAAGGGTAAATTCCCATGTGAAAATCCACAGCTTTTCGGCATTCTAAAAGAACGCAGTATGCCCATATTTTTTCACAAGTTTTTTTCGCTTTGTGAATATGGGGTAAACCTCGTCCACATAGTTGTACTGTAAATCGTCACACATAGGTTTGTGGCACTGGAAACCCACATTGTATATCCACAACAATTCTACAATGGCTGGACTTGACAGAAAAAAAAAAAAAAACATCAGTATTCTAGGCAGCACCCTATATAAGGTGTATATATATATATATATATATATATATATATATATATATTGTGCTGCAATAGATACCACCTGCAATAATATAGAAATAATATAATTCTGTTTCATCCTCTATGCACCCTGTCCCCTCTTATACCCTATATCCGCATATACATACTGTATACATTGGGCACCACATTTAGTCTTTTCCCTCATCTGTATATATGCTTTCTGCACCTCATATACAAATGTTGCCTCCACTCACCTGATAGTGTGGACCCCCAGCTTGTCCACCATGTCTCCTCATGTGCAACGCTATAAACATCTCCCACAACATGAAATAAGTTGTGCATGCTACCATGCCTGCAATGCCTGCAATTGCCTGCAATGCTAAAGCAAACACTATATGCAAAAGCACACTGAAATCACTGGAAACATGAATAACTGTAAAATGCATTACTGCTATACTTAATATATGAAAATGAGAAGCTCTTTGCACACACTTTTTATAAAAATTGTGCTGGGCCCAAGTGGCAAGGTGGCTTCAAGCAGACGAGACCTACACTATCGGACTTTCCTCTCCTGGGCCTAAGCCTACAAAATTCAGGGCAATGTAGAATTCAGCTATATCACATTCTGATTAAGAGCCCTGGGCAGATGGGTGGGAATGCATGGTCAAAATGGAGGCAGCCACTCCCTCAAATGTACAATACAAAAAACAAAGTTACAACAGCACCTCAGAACAACATGAAATAAAATACAGGTGCATGCTACTAGGCAAACACTCCATGAAGAAGTACACTGCTCCACACGCAAAGACACATGCAAATAAGTCTCCTCATGTGAGTTAGGCCTCGTTCACATCTCCATTAGGAGATTTGACATGCTATCCCTGCACAGAGCAGTCTGCCAGATCTCACAGGATCTGACATTGCCTGATCCTCTACTTCACCTCCAGATCCCGATTAACTGCTGTGAGGTCTGGTTGTTATCTCGCCACTCTCTGACATAAATGTCATGTTTTGCCAGACAACAGCTGGCATTTGTGCTAGATTAGGCAGCCGGATCTCCAAAATTGAGATATGAACATAGCCTTACCAGTAGATGTATCTTGTACAGTATGAAAATACCTGGTTCCAGACAGAAAGGTGTCTAGAAATAGCCACAGAGAACGAGCAGGTTTCTAGCCGCAAAGCTTTCCATCTTTCCACATGCCTCCTCACTATGAGTGCCTTGTGGGTTTCTAGTGGCAGACGTGTAGTCTTTTGGGCTGTCTTGGCAGCCCTTGTCCCCCTATGATCCTCAGATGGCCACCTAGACTGCCCATATTATAATCTTCCACTGTCAAATTGCTGACAGACTTTCTTTAATAAATCCTTTAAGCATTCAGTAATACATTGAAATGAAACATGATGACAGAATCATCCACTTATAATGACTTCACCCAGAAATATGCACAGCTTCAGTTTTCACAAAATAAATGTAATACTATTTAAGCAAAAAGATCTATTTTGATACATAGAAACAAGCACTAGAGATTTCTGGTCCACTAAGAATGTAGTAGAAAACTAGCCATATATTCATCACCTTCACAGCAGCACTGCCTGGCTCTGCAGTTTCAGAGGGTGCCCATCCATGCGTTAGAATTTGAAGCATCATCTTCTTTGAGAAGAAAGACACTTTTTCACAAACAGCACAAAGCAAAATCATTCTTTCCAGCATTCTGCTTGTTCAAACAGAAATGAGAGTCTTTGTGTGGCAGCTGCAAACATTTGGCCAATGCAGCTCCATCTAGTTATTTAGAGAGGTTCAGCAGGGGATAGCAGAGACATAATGTGATGTTTTAAGTCACATTTGAGCAGCTTATTGATATGGTTGCAAAAGTATATGTACCTAGACATGTTTTATCGCTGTGTGATGTTTAAAGGAGAACTGCCAGACAATATGCATAAAAGACCCTTGAGTGGATGTAAAAAGGTGAAAACTGTTTTTTATAGAATATTGCTTTGTTATTTTGTCACTGCTTGTGCTTACCGGCTACATTTCTGTAGCTGCTCTGATTCTTGTTTTTTGTGCTCATCACTCACATTAATGTTCACACATATACACACTGAAATATCACTATTCAAACCTGATGGAATTTCAAGATTGATGTTAACTGTGGTGTTGCACTACTCAACTGGGCGGATTTACAACTAAAAAGGTGTCAGAAATCCGCACATAAAAAATGGTTTATATGCTTTTTACCACATTTATGAATTGTTAATTACACTTTAAGACACTTAAAATATAGATATGTTTACTCTCTCATCAAACAAAGGATGAGAAATGAGGAATGGAACGGGGCAAGGCTGTCATGTGCCAATAAAATACACCAAAAACATTGACACTTTTTAAAAAAAAACTAAAGAGTCTAAAGGTGACCCAGATTAATCATCCAACATCAGTCACCAAGATAAATCTGGTACATTTTTTACGGTCAACAACATTTTTTAAGCCAACAAAGAGGTGGAGTAAAGTTAGACTACATAGTCTGTTCGTACATCAGATTTATCATCCAGCATCAGCCACTATGCTAAATCTGGTGGACAAGAATAGGCATTTCTATTATAGGGCCGGCCATGTGCGATCTGCAAAATGCGAAACTCACTCAGCTGGTATCAGTGTTTGTGGTCGTGGATCTGCAATTTGCGAACCACAAAACACTTACGGACATGTGAATGGACCCTAAGAAGGTCTGGTCCAGTTTTAAACTATTGGACAGTATTCATAAATTTGTTCCAATGTCCCTAAGATGTATGGATCACCTACTGGTCTTCAGGTATTAACTTTTAAAAGGGTATTTCAGATAAAGTGCCCATCACCCAAAACTGCACAACCATGGCAAGAAAGAGTTTGCAAGAGGAGGGATGTGAAGCATGGGCACTGCCGCTTCATACAATCTCTAGGGGAATGAAAGATATAGGAGAGTGAGTCCATCATTGGTATTCTCCATTCTTACTGGAGATGCCTGCGAACAAACTGCCACCATTTTAAAACTTCACAAAACATTTGTCCTGTCCTAGGCTAATTTCTAAAGTTTTAATCAGTCAGGGTTTGGATGCTGAGGCCCCAGCAATCACTAAAATTTAGGATCAGAAGTGCTAAGCCAAGTGCTGTTCCCCTTCAGCTTTAACCACCATTCCTTATTAGCTGAAGATGGGTTTATAAACTACTATGAGCAGTTTTCAGCGGCCGAGGAGAACTAATTACAGCGGAAGTGGCATAACACTTGGCTGAGTTCTTCTGGCCCTTCAATCCATATCGGGGACATCCTCTTATTAATATGTTCACCTTTTGTTTCTTATTCTTAGCCTCCTTCCAGTTATACACTTGTCTGAGTGTGGCATAGGTGGCACAGAACTACAATAAATGGTTATAGAAGTGTGAGACTTGATAGAGTATTTCCTAGCAAAGGAGTACTCTAACCTTTTATGCATCGGCAATAAAGTGCAGAGGCAGCATCTTCACATTTTACCATTGCACTTCAGTCCAATCTTCATTATGATTAAAGTTAATGTTCACTGAAAAGCAGCATGAGCTGATATATATATACTGTAGATCTCATCTCTGTGCCCTCGGGCAGCACTAAGTTTCTCTATTCCTTGTTGCTACTGATTAAACATGCACTTCACTTGCAGGAAATTGGGAATTAAAGCCTCTCTTGCTATCAAAATATATATTTTGACAGACAATTAAAATGATTTAAAATATAATAAAAATAATTTTAAGGGGATTGATGAAAACAAAAGTTATAAGTAAACTGTATAAACCTTTATAATGTCATCAAATGGAGGCAAATAAACTGTCATTCATTTAACCCCTTAAGGACTCAGCCCTATTTCACCTAAAGGACTTGGCCATTTTTTGCAAATCTGACCAGTGTCACTTTATGTGGTGATAACTTTAAAACACTTTTACTTATCCAGGCCATTTTGAGATTGTTTTTTCGTCACATATTGTACTTCATGACACTGGTAAAATTAAGTCGAAAAATTTCATTTTTATTTATAAAAAAATATCAAATTTACCCAAAATTTGGAAAAATTAGCAATTTTCCAAGTTTCAATTTCTCTACTTCTATAATACATAGTAATACCGCCCAAAAAAAGTTATTGATTAACATTCCCCATATGTCTACTTCATGTATCGATCATTTTGGGAATGCCATTTTATTTTTTGGGGACGTTACAAGGCTTAGAAGTTTAGAAGCAAATCTTGAAATTTTTCAGAAATTTTCAAAAACCCACTTTTTAGGGACCAGTTCAGGTCTGAAGTCACTTTGTGAGGCTTACATAATAGAAACCATCCAAAAATGACCCCATTCTAGAAACTACACCCCTCAAGGTATTCAAAACTGATTTTACAAACGTCATTAACCCTTTAGGTTTTCCACAAGAGTTAATGGCAAATGGAGATAAAATTTCAGAATTTAGATTTTTGGAAAATTTTCCGTTTGAATCCATTTTTCCAGTAACAAAGGAAGGGTTAACAACCAAACAAAACTCAATTTTATTGCCCCGATTCTGTAGTTTTCAGAAACACCCCATATGTGGTCGTAAACTGCTGTATGGCCAAACGGCAGGAGCACAGAAGTAAGGGAACGCCATATGGTTTTTGGAAGGCGGATTTTGCTGGACTGGATTTTTGACACCATGTCCCATTTGAAGCCCCCAGATGCACCCCTAGAGTAGAATCTCCAAAAAAGTGACTCCATCTAAGAAACTACACCCCTCAAGGTATTCAAAACCAGTTTTACAAACTTTGTTAACCCTTTAGGTGTTCCACAAGAGTTATTGGCAAATGGAGATGAAATTTCGGAATTTCAATTTTCTGTTACCTTGCCTCAAAAAAAGTGTAATATAGAGCAACCAAAAATCATATTTACCCTAAAATAATACAAACAAAACTGCCAACTTATCCCGTACTTTCCAAAATGGGGTCACTTTTTTGGAGTTTCTACTGTAGGGGTGCATCAGGGAGGCTTCAAATGGGACATAGTATCAAAAACCAGTCCAGCAAAATCTGCCTTCCAAAAACCATATGGCGTTCCCTTCCTTCTACGCCCTGCCGTTTGTCCATACAGCAGTTTACGACCACATATGGGGTGTTTCTGCAAACTAGAGAATCGGGGCAATATATATTGAGTTTTGTTTGGCTGTTAACCCTTGCTTTTTTTACTGGAAAAATTGATTAAAATGGAAAATTATTTTTTGTTATTTACATCGTTTAACTGACAGGTTAGATTGTGTGCTATTTCTATAGAGCAGGTTGCTACGGACGCGGCAATACCAAATATGGCTACTTTTTGGGGGGTTTTGTTTCAGTTTTACATAATACAGCATTTTTGAAAAAAATGATTTTTTTAGTGTCTTTACATTCTGAAAGCCATATATTTTTTTTATTTTTTGGGCGACTGTCTTATGTAGGGGCTCATTTTTTGCGGGATGAGATGGCGGTTTGATTGGAACTATCTTGGGGTGCATATGACATTTTGGTCGCCTGCTATTACACTTTTTGTGATGTAAGGTGACAAAAATGGCTCTTGACACCGTATTTTTTTTTTTTTTTTTTGTGTTCACCTGAGGGGTTCGGTGATGTGTTATATTTATAGAGCAGGTTGCGACGGACGCGCCGATACCAAATATGTATACTTTTTATTTATTTATTTAAGTTTTACACAATATTATCATTTTTTAAAACAAAACAAATCATGTTTTAGTGTCTCCATAGTCTGAGAGCCCTATTTTTTTTTGGGGGGGTGATTGTCCTATGTGGGGTATAATTTTTTTGCGGGATGAGATGACGGTTTGATTGGCACTATTTTTGGGTGCATATAACTTTTTGATCGCTTGCTATTACAGTTTTTGAGATGTGAGGTGACAAAAATGTTTTTTTTTTACATTGTTTTTATTTTATTTTTTTAACAGTATTTACCTGAGGGGTTAGATAATGTGATATTTTTATATAGCAGGTTTTTACGGCCGCAGCGATACATAATATGTATACTTTTTATATATTTATTTTACTTTAACACAATAATGGCATTTTAGAAAAAAAAAATTATGTTTTAGTGTCTCCATAGTCTGAGAGACATATTTTTTTATTTTTTTGGGCGATTGTCCTATATAAGGACTCATTTTTTGCGGGATGAGATGGCGGTTTTATTGGTACTATTTTGGGAGGCATACGCCTTTTTGATCACTTGGTATTACACTTTTTGTGATGCAAGGTGACAAAAGATGGCTTTTTTACACCATTTTTTGTGGGGTTTTTTACGGTATTTGCGTGAGGGGTTAGGTCACGTGATATTTTTATAGAGGAGATTTTTACGGACGCGGCGATACCTAATATGTGTAGTTTATTTTTTTTTATTTATTTTTTTATTCAGTGATATGTATTTTTCTTATTTTTCCTTTTTTTTTTTTCACTTTTTTAACATTTTTTTGACCCAGACCCACTTGGTTCTTGTAGATCCAGTGGATCTGGTGTCTATATAATACAGAACGGTACACTATATAGTGTACTGCACTGTATTTTTTTACTTTTCACAGTCTGGTCAGACTTCTGCCTTTAGCAGAAGTCTGACCAGAGCTACTATACCATGGCAAGCAGGACGCTTCTGAAAGCGTCCTGCTTCCATGGTAGCCATCACCCGCTGCCATTACAGAGCAGCGGGTGATGGAAGAGAGGTGAGCTCCCTCCTCTACCATCCTATCCCATCGGGAGGCTGCAAAGGTACGGCAGCCCCCGATGGGAGAGGGAGGGAGCTCCCTCCATGTTAACACCTTCTATACCGCGGTCCGTACGGACCGCGGTATAGAGGAGTTAAACTGCTGACATCTGCAGCACAGATGTCAGCAGTTTATAGCAGGGGGTCAGCAATGTGCTGACCCCTGCTATACCCACTAGACACCAGGGAAATGCATTGAAAGGAGGCCGCGCCGCCCACCCGCAGCACCGCCCACAATCCCCCTGCACCGCCCGGGGACACTAAGATGGCGGGTGCAGGGGGGTTAAAATTTACAATAAGGGGCAGATTTTAGTCTCTGATCCCCGTGGTCACAGACCGCGGGGACCAGAGACTACACATAGCGCAACAAACCGCAGGTCTGAATTGACCTGCGGTTTGTTGCGATCGCCGACACGGGGGGGGGGTCATAGGACCCCCCTCGGCATTGTCACAGGATGCCTGCTGAATGATTTCAGCAGGCATCCTGTTCCGATCACCGCCACGTGCGCAGCGGTGATCGGATCTTCTCAGGGCGTACATGTACGCCCTGAGTCCTTAAGTACCAGGACGCTAGGGCGTACATGTACGCCCTGCATCCTTAAGAGGTTAAGCAAATCCACCAATTTTAGCTAAGGATCATGTATGTTAGCTGCCCTAGTTCTATTTGGAGACACCAGAGTTTTGTATTATGTCACATGACAGGAGCATCACAGGCAAGAATTTCTATGTCTGAAAAATATAATGTGGGTCAGTTGTCAAATACAAACATTTTTTGATATCCCCAGCACTACAGGGCAATGTGCTTAATTTATGATAAGGTACAGGCCTAGTCACAAATTAGGTGAATCATTCAACACTCTGATTGCCTAGACTGAAATCTACTCCAGCTCCTAACTGGAGTATATTTCAGCCACCGTTTACGCCAGTCAGCTGGCATAAATGATAATGAATATTCTGGGGCTGATGGCCCTGCCCACACCCCACCCTGCCAATCACCTTTTCGAGAAAGTGGTAAAGGCTATGCACCAACTCCATGTGCCCCTAAATTCAGGTATACTGGCATTCCAAAAGTCACAAACCATGGGCTTGTGACTTATTCATGCCATTTTAATTTTTTTATATTTATAATTTTTTATAAATTGGTTAACTTTATTTACAGATGTAGTAGGGTTAACACTCATGCTTTATGAGATGTGTTAACTAAACTAAAGTTAACTAAACGCGTTAAGCAATTGCTTTTCAATGGCTTTTGTTTCAAGATAACGCAATGAAAAAATGAAATTTGAGTTAAAAGTTTGAGTGTTACCCCTGCTATATCTGTATGTAACTAATAGCTCAAGAAGGCAAATTAAATAGTCACTTTTTTTTCCTTATCTTTTCGTGAAATATAATTGTTAGATATATACAATAACAGTCCTTTATTATAAAAAGTTCTTACTTGCAATAATTTTCTTAGAAAAGGCCACTAATATCTCATCAGTGGGGTTATAATTCTGAAGCCCTGTTATTGCTTAACAGGCAGAGCAAGAAATGTATCTCCATCAAGGCCATATTAATAGCATATCCTAAGAACAGGCCAACAAAATGATTGTCCCCTAAAAACATCATAAATGTTGTTTCTTCTGGCTGTAATCATCGGTTACTTCATTTATCAATTGCCACTCTATATAGGCAAACATTTCAGGGGCATAGAACCCCTATAACTATACCTCTATAACTACCACATTGATGCTAAGCATGCATGTAATTTAAATACAAGACAACCAATTTTAGAAATGTATGAGATAACAAGCAGTATATAAATGTCTAGATGGATAGATTGATACAAGTGAATAACTTCTTCCAATTGAAAATTGATCCTGAATTTCCCCCAAAAAAGGACAAAAGTGCTTAATGCCCCGGTATTATACTTCTCTGAGTGAGATTTGCAAGGAAGTTCTCCTTCCAAATGGAAAAGAGTAATGATTGTCTGAAGAGAAAATTGCTTTGGTGGTTCTCTTTATGATTAGAGAGACCACATAGTATGTATGAAGAGTATTGTAGCCTAGCTAATGCTGCTCTGCATTTCTGGGAAATATATCTTCAAATTAGCATATGTTACTACTGTGGCATCAAATAGGCTTAATGTTCTTTTCTTTCATTTTTGAAGAATTTGGTGAATCGGAGAAGAAACAAATTTCAAGAAATTTGGTCATCTTTAAGATAAATAAATATAAAAATAAATAGATAGATAGACAGATAGATACTGCAGATTCATTAACACATTTCATTTCCCATTTTTGCATGAAGGCAACATTAATTTTACAAATACAACTGATGTTGGCCTCTGGTCTGTATAGACTTGCCCAAGAGGCACCACTCAAGCTCAGGGTCAAGCTCTATCCAGAAACTAGTACCTGAAAAATGAAAATTCAAGCAGAGATGTGAGTTATCAGTGACATGGTGGCAGCCTATTAGTGACCTTGGTGGTGGATTTTACAGGGTTTGTAGCTCATACATCTATTGCTATATAACATTGGCGTTATAGCTTAGAAAACCAAATTTCAGGTAGAAAATGAATGCTTCTTCTGAGTAAGGATGATAAAAGAATGCAGCAAAGTGTGAAGTCAACTCGCAATTGTTTACCTTTGTCTAGCTAATGTGAGTTTTCAAACACACAGAGAGAAAGCATTAATAGGTAAAGTTGAAAATTGCATTTGATGAACGTAATTAAAATATTACAGTAAGCCGTTATATGTGTAAAATTAATTTATTCCCAAAGGAGACATTTCAGGAATTCACTGGTTTAGTGTTAACATGTTCACTGAGCCGTGAAAACACAGGCATCAGATTTTAATTATACTCACCACGTAGTGGATAAATCCATTGCTAAGCTACTGAATCAGTAGTAATGGAAGGCTGACGCAGCTTGCCGCATGGTGCGCTCTACAACCAAAATAGAAATGCCAGTTTTAAGAAACAGAATGTAATGATTAACAATTTATATTAGGAAATGGTTTTGTTTCATATACTTGAAATATTTGGCTGATAAAAGGAATGGGGATGCATACACTGTTGTTTGAAGGAACATTGAACCTAAAAAAGTAATAACATAAGGCATGTCTCTGCACCTCAGAAGGAAGTTACTAAGAGAAACTAATACAAATCTGTCAAGTTTGCAAGAGATTGAAGCAGCTTGAAGGGTTATTCCCATTTCATCCTTTCATGGACAAATGTGGCATAACCACAGTAAATGACAATAAAAACAGTGTAGCTTGTTGTGATACTCAGAAAGTTAAAGAGTTTTCAGTATGCGATTCACATTGACCCACAAGTAAATCCTCTTACACAGCCAACATGAAGGCTTCCTTATAGCCTCAGATGAACTGTTGAGCATTAGCTTGCTGAGCAACTTAAACTTAATATTATTGGACCAGGCGAAGAGCCTGCTCCCTAGGTGTCTCCCCCAGTTGTACCAAAGTGAACTGAACTTCCTATCCATGTAGATATGAGACATGTTAATTGAGCAGTGCTCAGAGACACCATTATCCATATTCGGTAAGAGATGAATTTAGGAACTATTTTTAAAAATTGGTTTTGAAATAAGACTGTCAACAAATTGAAGTAACCCCAGTTTCCAAGGTCTTTGCAACTTTTGCAGGTCATAAAGTAGTTCTGATATAAAAGACTGATGTTTGGCGTATTTCAGCACCTTAGACCTATCAACATGTGATTCAGCAATTGCTACATATGGTAATTGTGAAGCAGTCACAGTATTTCAGACGACATTATTGTGTGGGTCAAAATTGTTGTTTTGAGCGGTGCTTGGAAGCTTAATTGAAAATGCTTTGATATTAAATGAAAAAAGTGTAAATTTCAAATGAACAAACTAACTTTCTTGGACCATATTCGAAAGGTACTATATCTCCTTATGGAGAGCGCTTAATTGATGTAAAGAGTCTTATAGAACAGACAACGCTCCTCTGGAATTCTGGGAAGCGGGTATGCAAATGAGCTCTTAACAAGCTCTGCCTATAATGCCACCAGATTTGAGGTAGCCGATTCTATAAGTCAATGTTTGACCTTTTAAACAAGCCTTGATACATGATTTGGATAACAATTAAGGCCATATTCAGACAAAGGTATCCAGAGACAACAAAATCAAGGCTGACTCTAACTCTAGAAATCCTGAAAACATATATGGAAACTGTCAGTGAATCTCTAGTATTATTAATTCAAAAAACTGTTTCATGAAGGTGGGCTCCTGCTGATCTGAAATTTTGATCCTTGCATACTAACTCAAACTATTGTGGATGCTACCCTTGAGGAGTTAAACACCATCCTGGTTCAGAAACAACCTGCAGGTGACTACAGACCAGTTCAACATATAAGCAGATCTCTTACTGATGTTGAGAGATGTTATTCTGAGGAAGAAGCTTTAGCTGTTGTTTGGGAATATGGATGCTTTCACAAATATCCTTCGAATTTGACTTTAATGTTTGAAATTATAATATGTACAAGTCATTCGAGATTATATATTCCCCTTGGTCACAACCATTAACCGAAAATGAAAGATCGGTTTCGATCGGTTAAAAGAGCGACAAATGCCACCAATGCATTTTTATGATTGTCCTAGTCTTTAGCACTATCTCATAATCTAGGAGATGAGTGTATTCACTTTGTTGCTGCTCAAGCCAGGGATGGATTGGTCATAGACCTTAGAGGGAAATTTCCCAGTGGGCCAGTGCCCATCCGAGCACTCCTCTCTGCCACTTGCCAGGTATTTAATGAGCATTCAACATTAATTAATGCTGTGAGAATCAAGTACTCAACATGTACCTGACCAGTAATGGCAATGCCCTCCTGAGTTCAACTGTTGTGGCCCACATCTCACCTCCTAATCCCCCTGCTCCATATCTTAATCAGAGACAATTGGAGGTGGAGGACAGAAAATGATATCTATTGATGGCCACCATAGACAAAAACTTTTGAAGCAATACATTTTGCTGCACTGTGGTATATGTATCTGTTGGGATGATATTCTGCGCTAATGTATTGTTGACCACTTTTAGGTTTCTTTTCCAGGGCTACTTTAAGTTCTCAGTCCACCCCTGGCTAAAACAATTCCCCATGCATTTACTACTGAAGAGGTTGAGAAATGTTCAGTGGCAGATGCAGAAATATCACAGTTGTGACAATGTATAGGACTGAATATTGATGCCTTAAAAATTGCAAAAACAGTTATGTTAGAAGGTTTGGTCTGGAAGTATGGGAGTTTCAAAATTGGTCATATAGTGGTAAATGGAGAATGCAGCCATTCACCACTATGGAACTGCTGGAAATAGTTGAGCCGTCTTTCAGCTATTTTTAGAATTCCCATAGCGGTGACTGGAAGACGGCTGCGCATGCACAGTTGCTCTCTGTTTGCATCAGAAACCCTGTTCTGAAGATAGGAGTGGGTTCCAGAGGTGGGACCCACTCCTATCTGACATTGATGGCATATTCTAGCAATATTCATCAATGTATAAAAAGAGACAACCCCTTTAAGTAAAGCCTATAACTAGAATAGAAAGTGGAAACACAGTGATATTAGGACTAGGAATCATTTTGTTTCTTTAAATATCTGGTGGAATAGGTCCATATAGAACAAGGTTATAATCCATACTTACTTGAGAAAGTAAAACTGTCTTTCACACTTTGATCTACAGTGTGTCCTAATGGTGCCTTCGGGATCAGCATGGCATTGTGTGCGCAAACAGTAATATGCCTTAATTAATTTAGCAAAAAGACTTCCACTCTGAAGAGGCACTTCACTTAATCCCTCTCATAGCATTAAATGTTAAATTATATATTTTACCCACACTTGGCAGACTATGCAGGAGTCAGTCTAGATTGAAAGGTATTCGTCCAGTGGCCGTAATAGACTCTATTTCATCCTTCCTCTGCTTTCAAGACAGACATTACTTACAAAAAGGTTTTTGGTAATGTTGGTTTTAGAACAGAAATGTCTCTCAACAGTGCAATGATTTTACATTGCATTATCTTTAATCTTGAAAAGTGCTTTCAGGCTCTAAATGAACCAATAACATTGATGTTAATCGAATTTGGACTCAGGTAAGAGCTCATGTATACAACCCACAAATGTCCCTTTCATATTTTGTGGAACAGATATTCTACATTACAACATCATTTATTATATACAATGCATATCTTTATATCTTTATGTCAATGCAAAGCAATTCCTAAATGCCTCATGCACATACATTTTTTAATTGCACACTTTAACTTGCCCACTGAGGAGTTGTCCATGTTCTAGACGTCCATTACTTTATCTCAATTTTGGCTTTCTCTCCTTTTTTTATTTTCTTTTTTAGAACACACATTAGTACATACTGTACAATCTTACTGTAATTTTTTGATGGTTTATGCCATGTTTTTGCCATATGTTGGACAGATATATGGACTCTGGATACAAAAATAGCCCTCTATCCAGACAAACGCTGCACCGTAGGCTTTAATGGTGCCAATGCCAAGAGTTTTTTTTTTGTTTTTAGCATACCATATATTTGCAGGTTTACATCCGAATTTTTTTCAATATTGAAAAGGGGCTGTTCAACTTTTAAAACTTTTCAAAGCAAAAAATGTAACTATAAGCCTACATGCACACAACTGTGCCATATTTTGCAGTCTGCAATTTGCGGAACGGGCCGCCCATTATAGAAATGCGTATTCTTGTCCACAAAATGTACAATAATAGGACATGTTCTATTTTTTTTTTTTTTTGCGGGGCCACGGAACGGGGCAACCGATGTGGCCAGCACACAGTGCTGTTACGAGTGCTGCCCGCAACTTTTGCTGCCCATTGAAATTTAATGAGTTTCACATCCGAGCCACAAAGAATGCAGCTCATATGCGGACCCAAACAATGGTCTTGTGCTTGAGGCCTTAAGGTATACTTTTTATAATTTCAGTGGCGGTCAAATGCAATTGTATAGGCTTTGCATCCATTTGAAACTACATTATAGGGTCCATAATACAAATAACAGTTGAACCTTCCCACTCTCAATGTTAGCTAAAGAGAACCTGTCAACACTCCTGAAATGTCAGCTTCAGTAACTACCTGCATTCTCTATATTAATAATATAATAATATATAATTAAACATATAATTAATATTTATGTCGTAAAATTGTATAATTATGTATAGTATAATAATACATAATATAAATAATATAACACCCAGTTGAACCTTTATTGCACACTTCTAGCAATTCATTAATAAACCTGCAGCAAGAATATTGAAGGAATGGTGCAGCAATGAATCATGAGTATAGATTCTCCAGAATTGTTATTATATCTGGAATGCACATAGTTACTAAAACAGACATGACAAGAGAGGTGGCAAGTCCTCTTAAAAGAGTTATTCTCATCTTATACAGCGATGGCACAAGATGTGTCGTTATGTCCTTAATAGGGTTGAGCGGACCCGTGGATGTTTGGGTTCCCCGGGTTCCGCCGAACTTCAGGTCAAAGTTCGGGTTTGGGATCCCAAACCCGAACTTGACCCGAACTTGAACCCAAACCTGAACCCTATTGAAGTCAATGGGGACTCGAACTTTGGTGCTCTAAAATGGCTGTAAAATAGTCATAATGAGGGCTAGAGGGCTGCAAAAGGAAGCAAAATGGGGGTAAGAGCAGGACAATTGCCCTGTAAACAAATGTGGATAGGGAAGTGACCTAAAATAAAATGGAATATAAAAAAATTAAAAACTATAATCTTGAACTAGGCGGAGGTGAAAGTGGAGTAGGAGGTTGAGGAGGCGGTGGACGTGGCGGTGTAGGTGGAAGCGGCGGTGAAGGCGGAGACAGTAGCCAACTCTGTTTTGGTGTTTTTTTTTTATTTTATTTTTTATACATTTGGGAAGACCCCAAAACATTGGGAACTAGAAAAGATAATGCAAAGAGAAGTGCGCTGGAGTCTATCAATGACTGGGTGCGGCCAGTATACTTGTTTATTCAGCATGAGGTATGGACAAGTTAGCTTGTCCAAGTTGGCTGTGGACAGGCGGCTGCGCTTGACTGTGATTACCCCCCCTGCCGTGCTAAACACAAGTTCGCACAATACACTGGCCGCAGGGCAGGCCAGCACCTCCAAGGCATAAAGGGCAAGCTCAGGACATGTGCCCAATTTGGAGACCCAGAAGTTGAATGGGGCAGACCCATCAGTCAGTATGTGTAGGCGTGTGCACAAGTACTGTTCCACCATGTTTCTGAAATGCTGCCTCCTGCTAAGACGTTCCGTATCTGCTGGTGGCGCTGGTTGTTGAGGCATGCTGACAAAGCTTTTCCACATTTCAGCCATGCTAACCCTCCCTTCTGAGGTGCTGGCATTGCCCCAGCTGTGTTGGTGACTTCCTCCTCCTCCTCTGCCTTTGCCTTGTGCTATTACTGAGCCCCCAGTGTCAGGTGGGAATGCCATCAGCAGCGTGTCTACCAGCGTGCGCTTGTACTCGCACATCTTCACGGTTTAGTGACAAAATTAAGGAGGGCACGTTGTCCTTGTTGCGGGGGTCCTGCAGGGTGGCCACCCTTTAATCAGCACTGGTTAGAATGTGGACAGCTTGGCGTTCGTTGTGCAGGCAATGCAGCATGTAGTCGTTCATGTGTGCTAGGCTGCCCAGAGACAATGACAAGCTGTCCTCTGTCGGAGGTGTATCCCACCAGCTGATTTGGGTGCCACCCTGCTGTGAATACGGTTTCTCCTCCTCATCATCCTCCTCCTCATCCTCCAGAGCTGTGCTATGGCTGGACAATTGTGTATCTGGCCTCTGTTGGTGCAGGAACCCACCCTCCGAGCCACTTGTGAATGACTGGCCCGATAACCATGGAAATGATCCCTCTTCCTCCTCCTTTTCCTCCTGTGCCATATCCTCTTCCATCATTGCCCGGAGCGTTTTTTTAAGGAGATTAGTGATGAGCGGCATCGGCTATATTCGATTTCGCAATATTTGACTAATATATGTGTGCATATTCGTCAAATATTCGATAATTCGCTATATTCGATTACTAACATTCATTGTGCTAATCGCAATGTAAAAATTGCATGCGAGAAAGGGGCATGATGCAGTTTTCAGACTAAGAAGGGAGGGATCAGTGAAGTGTCAATATTTGCATCGCAACAAAAATCTTGTTACGATTATTCGCGCTCCACTCACTGTCAATCAGTGGAGCACGAATATTCGTAATTCGATTTTTTATTGCAATGCGATTTTCAGCACTTCACAGTAATGTGCATTGTGATGTGTACTGTGTAAAAAAAAATCATGATTACGAATATATAGCGCAATATTTTAAATATTCGTAAGTGCTGATATTCGCAATAAAAATTAGCTTTTCGCGTATTCACGCTCAACCATAAAGGAGACATAGAAGTAGGATAGTAACGCTGAGGATGGCATCATCGGCACTGCCCATGTTGGTGGAGTACTCGAAACAGCGCAACACGACACACACGTCCCGCATGGAGGCCCACTCGTTGGAGGTGAAGTGGTGCTGTTCAGCAGAGTGACTCACTAGTGCGTGCTGCAGCTATATCTCCACTATGGCCTGCTGCTGCTCGCACAGTCTTTCCAGCATGTGCAAGGTGGAGTTCCACGTTGTGGGCACGTCGCATATGCGGCGGTGAGTGGGAAGGCTGAAATTACGCTGCAGGCAGCAGCAGATGAGAACACCAAAAGCGCGCACAGACCGTCTGCACTTCCAGAAGCAGCTCTGACATATCGAGGACATTTTTCAGGAACCTTTGCAACACAAAATTCAGCACTTGCGCCAGGCAAGGGATATGAGTCAAACCGGCTAGGCCAAGAGCTGCTATGAGATTTCGCCCATTATCGCACACCACCAGGTCGGGCTTGAGGCTCAGTGGCACCAACCACGCATCAGTCCGTTGTTCCATGCCCGTCCACAACTTCTGCACGGTGTGTCTTTTTTCCCCCAAACAGATGACTTTCAAAACAGCCTGCTTTCGTTTCCCCCTCGCTGTGCTGAAGTTGGTGCTGAAGGTGTTACGCTGATCGGATGAGGAGGCAGTAGAGGAAGAAGAGGAGTAGGCAACAGGAGGCAAAGAGAAATGTCCTGCAATCCTTGGTGGCGGAAGGACATGCGCCAAACTTCTATCCGCCTCAGGCCCAACCTACGCTGCATTTACTAAGTGTGCAGTTAGGGAGATATAACGTCCCTGCCCATGCTTACTGGTCCATGTATTATGTGGTTATGTGGACCTTGCCACAGATGGCATTGTGCAGTGCACACCTAATTTTGTCAGCCACCTGGTTGTGCAGGGCAGGGATGGCTCGCCTGGAAAAGTAGTAGCGGCTGGGAAACACGTACTGTGGGACAGCCTCCACCATAAGGTTTTTAAAAGTCTCTGTCTCCACCAGACAGAATGACAGCATTTCAAAGGCCAGGAATTTTGAAATGCTGGGTTTCAGGGCCAGAGATCAGCGGTGGGTAGAGGGGTACTTCCTCTTTCTTTACAGTGTTTGGGAGATGGACAGTTGAACTCTTCAACAGGTTATTATGGAGATGCTTGGTGAAGAAGGTGGTGGCGTTGCAGTGACATCCTCTGTTTGCAGGGTGGCAGGTGCCACTGTCACTCAAGATGGGGAAAAAGAGGCCGAGACTGCAGCAGAAGAGGGAGCAGGAGGAGCCTGAGATCTTTCGTGGTTTTTGAGGTGTTTACTCCACTGCAGCTCGCATTTGCATTTAGATGCCTGGCAATGCAGGTGGGGCTCAGGTTTAGAACATTTATGTCTCACTTCAGGATCCGATTGCACAGTGTGCAAACCACTCGTGTCTTGTCGTCAGCACATTGTCTGAAGAACTGCCATGCCAGGGAACTCTTTGGAGCTGGCTTTGGTGTGCTCAGTCCCTGGGTGCGGTGGGCAGTAGCAGGCGTACTGACTAGGGGGCCCGGGGCCATGGATGGACAGGAGGGGTGAACACAGCAAGTAGGTGGAAGGGGCTGAGGAGGATTTATTTAAGAAGTAGTGGCAGGAGGTCTGTGCAGGGCAGCATTAGAGACAGGAGCTCTTGATACATGAGGGAGGACAGGAGACAGCAGGATATGAGGAGGGAAGGTGTCATGGAGGCAAACTGCTTCATGAAGCAGTAAAACAAATACTGTAGCATGAAGCTGCTTGGCTGCTAAAACATCCAGCAGCACCTGGTAGAGTTCCCTGTCCCGCAGACAAAAGGCATTCACAGTGCAACTCACTACTCACAGACCTGCCATCTTGATCTTCTCTCCTTGCTGTCCTCAGACAGCACGTGTAGAGGGGGAGTGTCTGAGCCTCTGCAGCAGCCTCATTTGTCTATCAGAGGGCCCTCCAGAAGGGGTACTGCGTACGTGAAATGACAGCAGCTCCAGCAATGAGTTCTTCCATCTGTATTGATGGAAGTGCTCATAGCAGCTCAGTGGGCCCCCCCAGAAGCACTTACCCTTGTATGCCGGGTTCTAGCGCCGGTTGGTTGTACACTTAATTCAATAAAACTGTAAGGGCCAAGTGTTTAATCCACAAAATTGAAAAAATCCTGTTCTGAAAATCTGAAACTGACCTAAGGGGAAGAGTAAGAGCCAAGAAGAGCCTATGTATAAGAGTCACTTAGTGATTAGAGATTGGTGGATAGCCTAAGAATGCTATAAAATAAGTGTATAAATACGGAGTTGAAAATTGTATATTTTCTCCTATTGTATTAGGCCTCATGCACAGATTTGTAGGACCACTGTGCCCGTGTTGCAAACTGCGTGTCCACAAAAAAAACATTGCATTGCGGACACTTTGACTTCAAAGGGTCATCGATCTGCAAGATGACGGGAAAGATAGGACATGTTCTATCTTTTACAATGTGGAGGCATGGTTTGGGGTCTTCATGCTTATGGGTCCTTGCCACCATGACACAAAAGATAGTCCTATCTTTCCCCACATCTTGTAGATCACTGACCCACTGAGGTCAAAAGGACCGCACCATGATATGGAGTGCACACAGCCGGGCACTGTGTGGCACAGTTAGACTACTGTTTGCTTTATTTTAACATATGTCTTATTCACACTAAAAAAAAATTAACATTTATTGTTGATTCCTATTTAATCCCTAAATTAACCATTAACTGTATTAAAAGTATCAGTGGTGTGCCTTCTTTATTTCTGAGTATTTTATCAACACTGTTGTACCATGATGGTAGTATATCAGTGGTGAGGGGCTGGTAGCCGCGCGCTGGCTCCAGTCTCTTCTCTTGGAATGAATACCTTCCTACCACATAATATTGCTATTGTTCCCTTACTAAGTTTGGGTGACGCCACTGTTTTAAAATCCCTCAAACACTGCCCCCTGACATTTTCGCCACCTACTCTGGTGTCTTCAGGGGAACGGGCAGTGAGTGTTTGATGGGGGTGGCATGGATCCTTTATAGCCTCTTATTATGACATCAATCAATAATGACCTACCATATCCTCCAATACGGTCTCTTAAGAATAATTTTTTTATTATCTCCACTCTTATTGGGACTCCGATATTTGTACCTCTTCCGCTAGTCAGCGCGTACCTCTCTCTAGTGCCGCCCCTTTATTCTCGCGTTACCTATACAGGGTCTCGCGCATGTCTGTGGATTATAGATTATTTCTCATTCCAGATTATTATCCACGCATGCTCGGGAATTTAGAGACTTGGCAAGTTTTTGTTACTACCGCGCATGCCCCCAAACTTAGAGTCTCAACCGATTTGTATATTACTGCACATGAGCTGGACCTGATAGGGGCTGAATGAGGCTTCCTACCTCCATTATCTGTATTATTTAGTTGCCTGTTGTTATACTTATATGAATCTACACTAAAGTCTATTTGTTATGAATTAATTATCTAAACACATGATCAGGTAGCAAAGGTTCTTCTAGCAATTTTTTACTCAATGATTATTTTAACTCATATTTCTACAGATCAAAATGATGCCCATGATTATCAAGTTCAGATACTTTATTATATCCCTGATCATTCATTTCATGTATTTCATCCCCTTACAGTTACATTATATCCTAAATCATGTGTCAATTTCATCCACAGTATAAAAAAATAATCATTATCCCCAGTCATGAATTTATATCTAGGTATTAAAATACAATTCATACTAGACCCTAGATTATATATTTCATTTATTAATTTTTAACTTTTTAATTATTGTTGTTCAATCCATGGGGCTATATTAGTTGTACTTAATTGTTTTTTTATCACTAAGTGGCAATTATGAATGGGGACAAAAAAAGGGGGGGAGCCACAATAACGAGCTTTTAGAGGGTCAATATAAAAACCTCAAGAATCCATTCTTAATCTCATTATTAACTAGTGTTTAGATCTGATGGCCTTAGATTAATAGTTTGCATAGTTTATTTGATGTTATTCTTTAAATATAACTACACTGCAATTCTAAAGAAAAGAAACACAGGTAAAACCTTCATTTAACCCTAGAGGGGCTAGACTTTTAAACTGATAAATCCATCTGGCTTCCTCTTGCTCTAACTTTTTTGTCAATATTCCCCTGTCTGGGGCCTGACATAATCTTACTAATACCCCAGAATTTAAGATCACTAGTGTCTGCTTTATGTACATCCAGTACATGTCTAGATAGGGACGTGTCAGCTTCAGTATTAACAGATGCTTAGAAATTCGTTTCCTCAGTTCTTGTGTCGCTTTACCTATGTATAACTTTGGACAGCCACATTTACTATCTACTGGATTTCTAAATGCCTTTTCAGGTAACATTTTATTACAAAAGTTGCAATCACCACATGGATACAAACCCTTTGTGGTCAACCATGTTGTCTTTGTTTCTTTCTTGTAATTCCACTGGAAATGACTATGGACGAGATTCTCTTTATATTCCTCCCTATTCTATAGGTCACTGTTATATTCTGTGGAATAATATCTCTTAAGTCCTCGTCCATTCTTAAATTATGCCAATATCACTTTAGTATTTGTCTCACTTTTTGATGTTGCGCTTCAAATGTGCCAATACACCGTACAATAGTCTCCCTATCCATTTGATGTTGATTCTGTAAAAGCATTTTCTTTCAGTAGTTTTGGCCCTTCTATATGCTTTATGTAGAACTTTTTGGGGGTAACCACGATTCAAACATTTTTGATATAATAGTTCGCTTTCACGTTCAAAGGCCTCGTCACTGGAGCAGTTCCTCCTTGCTAGTAGATACTGGCCTACAGGGATACCTCCCCTAAGGACCAGTGGATGATAGCTTTGCCAATGCAATAAGCTGTTAGTTCCTGTATACTTCTGTCGATATTCCCCCTTCAGGCTGCAGGGTAAGGGTCAAGTTGAGAAAATTCAGCTTTCTCTCATGTATTTCTGCGGTAAATGTAAGGCCTATCTCATTATTGTCATTATTGTTTAAAACTGATAGAATTCATTTTTAGTGCCTTCCCAAAAAAATAAAATATCGTCAATGTAGCGACCCCAAAATGTGATGTACTTAGTGAAAGTATTGTGTTCGTCTGTGAATACCTACCTTTCTTCCCATCATCCTAAATAAAGATTAGCAAAATTTGGTGCACAAATCGTGCCCATAGCAGTTCCAGTGATCTGTAAATAATATTTACTGTCAAAAATAAAATAATTATGTGTAAGCAAAAACTTTAATAACGTGAGAACAAAAGTATTGTGTTTTTTAATATGCGCCCCTTTGGTGCTAAGATAATAGTTAATGGCTTCCAATCCCAGTTGATGTTGAATACTTGTACATAGCGCCTTAACATAGAGCCTTGCTATTAGCATATTCTTGTTGACATGTACTTCCTGCTGTCTGACTAGAGCATCTTTTGTGTCTTTCAAGTAGGATGCAAGACACCGGACAAATGGGGATATCATCTGATTAACATAGTCGCTTATACCTTCACAAAGATTCTGATTGCCTGACACGATTGGTCTACAAGGGATGACTTTTTTTTGTACTTTTGGGATAGCATACAATGTTGCTATCTCCGGTTTTGGTTTAAAGACGACTTTATATTCTTCTTTGGTTATTAATTCTTCCTTTTTTTTGAAGCTAATAATATCTCTTTTAGTTCTTGAGTATATTTCATGGTGGGATTGCTTGGCAATTGTTTATATGCATTTTCATCTTTTAAAAGGTCCACAACCATTCTATTATACTCAGTTTTACCCATCACCACTACATTACCCCCTTTATCTGACAGTTTAATTTCCAATTGGGGATTATTCATAAGTTCCTGTAACGCATTTCTTTCTATTTCAGTTAGGTTATTACCTATGGTTGATTTTTTAATTTCTATATTTTCAAGATCAGCTGTTACTAGATCCAGGAATGTCTGTATATTTCCGTATTTAGTAAATGGCGGGGTAAATGTTGATTGAGGAGTCAGCTTGCTAAATGGTACTGAAGGAGTGGTGAATTCACCTAACTTTTCTTTTTTTAATTCCTCCAGAATTTTTATAGCTCTCTATCTCTTGTGGGTGTCTTTCTTTATTTTTAAATTCTTTATGCATGGTTGCATGGAAATTCTGAATGTAATAAAAAAGACATTAGTAATCATAAGTCGTGGGGTATTAGTAAGATTATGTCAGGCCCCAGACAAAGTAATATCGACAGAAAGTTACAGCAAGTGGAAGCCAGATGGATTTATCGGCTAAAAAGTTTGAAGGATTTACTTTTGTTTCTTTTCTTTAGAATTGCGGTATAGTTATATTTAAAGAACAACATAAAATAAACTATGCAAACAATTAATCTAAGGCCATCACATATAAAGACTAGTTAATAATGAGAGTAGGCATGGATTCTTGAGGTTTTTATATTGAATCTCCAGTAGCTCATTATTGTGCCCCCCCCCCTTTTCTGTCCCCATTCATGATTGTCACTTAGTGATAAAAAATTAGGTAAAACTAATATAGCCCCAGGGATTGAGCAACAATAATTTAAAAGTTAAAAATTAATAAATGACATATACAAACTAGGGACTAATATGAATTGCATTTTAATACTTAGTTATAAATACATGATTGGGGATAATGATTATTTACTTATACTATGGATGAAATTGACACATGATTTAGGATATAATGTAACTGTTAGGTGATGGAATACATGAAATATATGATCAGGGATATAATAAAGTATCTGAACTTGATAATCATGGGCATCATTTTGATCTGTAGAAATATGAGTTAAAATAATCATTGAGTAAAAAATTGCTAGAAGATCCTTTGCTACCTGATCGTGTGTTTAGATAATTAATTCATAATAAATAGACTTTAGTGTAGATTAATTAATATACCGTAAGTATAACAAAAGGCAACTAAGTAATACAGATAATAGAGGAAGCCCCATTCAGCACCTATTAGGTCCAGATCATGAGCAGTAATATACAAATAGGTTGAAACTCCGGAGCATGCGCGGCAGTAACAAAAACCTGCCGGGTCTCTAAGTTCCCCCGAGCATGCGTGGATGAAGCTCTAGAATAAGAAATAATCTAAAGACATGCGCAAAACCCTGTATAGGTAACACAAGAATAAAGGGGCGGCACTAGAGAGAGGTACACGATGACTAGAGGAGGAGGTACAAATATCGTAGCCCCAATAAGAGTGGAAATAATAAACAATTTATTCTTAAGAGGCAATATTGGAGGATATGGTAGGTCAGTATTGATTGATGTCATAATAAGAGGCTATAAAGGATCCATGCCACCCCTATCAAACAGTCACTGCCCGAGCCCCTAAAGTCGCCAGAGTAGCTGGCGAAACATGCCGGGGGCAGTGTTTGAGGGATTTTAGAACAGTGGAGACGCCTATACTTGTAAGGGAACAATAGAAATATTATGTGGTAGTAAGGTCTAAATTCCAAGAGAACAGTCTGGCGCCAGGGCGCGGCTACCAGCCCCTCACCACTGATACTAGCACAACAATAAATGTTAAGTTTTATTAGTTTGAATAAGACATATGCTAAAGTAAGGCAAACGGTAGTCTAACTGACTAATTATAAAAACTGCTTTGAAGTGCCTTTGCATATGCCTGGGTTAAGCTATGTAACAAAACATGTTTTGTAGACTCGCAATTTGCATTCTGCAACACTGGCATTGGTGGTCCCAAGATCCTGTGCATGAAGTTTATATTAGAAAACTACTTGGGAAAAATGATTGCATTTCTGCAGCTGCCCCAGTCATTTGAATATGGTTTGCAGAATTCCATGCACATGTTGCAGCCCTATTCAGATGTTTGGAACTGATTTTTCAGCTACAGAATATGATGTGAACATACCTCTGTGGTTTTATCTATAATATTCTCTAAGGACTTTAAAAAACATCTGTGAAAATCTCATCAAAGTATGGCAGCCTGAACGTTTCTGCGAGAGCTCAGGGCATGGTCATTATTTATGATCTTGGGTATGAAGGACATGTGGTATGGAAATGAGCGGATTAAAAGATCCATGAACATGTCTTGAGTTTTTACTTAAATTGTGCAGAGATATAAACCTCCTCACAGTACATACAGTACATCCCGCAATTCCAGAACATAGACACTTTTTTGAACTTAGTGTGACTAAGGATTTTCAAAGACAAATAATTCTGACTGTTCTGGGAAACTTTGCTGGAAACTTGCTAACCCATCATAGCGCTGTACTAGATGTGGAATGATCTTACTTCTCTAAATAACCAGTAAACAACTAAAGTAAATCAATGCTGTTTTATAGTTTGACAATATAAACCACATTTTCCTGTTAATGTTCTTTTAAAGTGACTTAAACATTGGGGTAGTGACCCAGGGATTTATTATGCCACATTCAGAGTATTCTCCTAATATTGGGTAGATGGAGGTCACCCAATAGGGTTTTTTGCCTTCCTCTGGATCAACATGGTAGGCATATAGGTTGGACTTGCTGGATTTGTATCTGTTTTCAACCTTATCAACTATGTAACCACTAGGTCACCAATAAATATCCAAATAAATATTTAATCCTTGACTGAAATGTAAAACAAAAAAATATAAAACTTACCACATGACTGATATTTTAAATTCTTATATGTGTTGTAACTTAAATTTTTAAAATTTCTGTAGACCTCACTGCAGAATCCTAGGCAGTTCCTGAAATAATTTTTGCATTTAAAACTTCAAATAACATTGACTATATTAAACTTTACCATTTGTATATTTCTCAATAATGTGCAGACAAGCCTAATTGCTATGTGCTATGTATATGTAGCAGTTCTATGTATGTATATACAGTTGCAAGAAAAAGTATGCAAACTCTTTGGAATGATATGAATTTCTGCACAAATTGGTCATAAAATGTAAACTGATCTTCATCTAAGTCACAACAATAGACAATCACAGTCTGCTTAAACTAATAAGACACAAATAATTAAATGTTACCATGTTTTTATTGAACACACCATGTAATCATTCACAGTGCATGTGTAAAAAGTATGTGAACCCCTAGATTAATGACATCTCCAAGAGCTAATTGGAGTGAGGTGTCAGCCAACTGGAGTCCAATCAATGAGATGAGATTGGAGGTGTTGGTTACAATTGCACTGCCCTATAAAAAACACACACCAGTTCTGGGTTTGCTTTTCCCAAGAAGCATTGCCTGATGTGAATGATGCCTCGCACAAAAGAGCTCTCAGAAGACCTACGATTAAGAATTGTTGACTTGCATAAAGCAGAAAAGGGTTATAAAAGTATCTCCAAAAGCCTTGCTGTTCATCAGTCCACAGTAAGCCAAGTTGTCTATAAATGGAGAAAGTTCAGCACTGCTGCTACTCTCCCTAGGAGTGGCCGTCCTGTAAAGATGATTGCAAGAGCACAGCGCAGACTGCTCAATAAGGTGAAGAAGAACCTAGAGTGTCAGATAAAGACTTACAAAAGTCTCTGGCATAGGCTAACATCCCTGTTAGCGAATCTACGATACATAAAACACTAAACAAGAATGGATTGCATGGGAGGATACCACAGAGGAAGCCACTGCTGTCCCAAAAAAACATTGCTGCATGTTTACAGTTTGCACAAGAGCACTTAGATGTTCCACAGCAGTACTGGCAAAATATTCTGTGGACAGATGAAATCAAAGTTGAGTTGTTTGGAAGAAACACACAACACTATGTGTGGAGAAAAAGAGGCACAGGCCAACAACATCAAAACCTCATCCTAACTGTGAAGTATGGTGGTGCGGGCATCATGGTTTGGGGCTGCTTTGCTGCGTCAGAGCCTGGACGGATTGCTATCATCAAAGGAAAAATGAATTCCCAAGTTTATCAAGACATTTTACAGGAGAACTTAAGGCCATCTGTCCACCAACTGAAGCTCAACAGAATATGGATGTTGCAACTGGACAATGACCCAATGCATAGAAGTAAATTGACAACAGAATGGCTCAAACAGAAGAAAATACGTCTTCTGGAGTGGCCCAGGAGGAATGGTTAAGAGTTAATCCTGACCGTTGTGCACATCTGATCTGCAACCACAGGAAACGTTTGGTTGAAGTTATTGCTGCCAAAGGAGGTTTAACCAGTTATTAAATCCAAAGGTTCACATACTTTTTCTACCTGCACTGTGAATGTTTACATGGTGTGTTGAAATAAAAACATGGTAATATTTAATTCTTTGTGTGTTATTAGTTTAAGCAGACTGTGATTGTCTATTGAAATAATTCTGGTACACCATTTCTTAGAACTCATACGTTTTGCCATCCTCCTTGAAATGTATGAATAAATTGACAACTGAGTATTGCTGACACTAACTAACCTCAGGACAGGTCATTGCCAAGTGCTTAACCAGTAGGCAGAGGCTAAAGGGGAATGCCAAACTTATGTCTCCAGAGCATTTCCTTATGCCAAGTGCAGATGATGTACAGATATAGCTAAGCTAAAATTGACTCTGATAACTAGAGATGAGCAAATTTCTTAAAAATTCAATTCGGTCAGTTCATCAATTTTCCAATTTTCCAGGCTGCTGAGAGCAGTAGTAGTAGTGCTAGTAATAGTAGTGTAGAACACTGTGCATTGCAGAAACATGCATAGGGAGCCCGCTTTGATAGTGAAACAGTACTGTGAGTCAGTATGACATGCAGATTAAAGGCGTTACTGTTAGAATCACTTCACACTTCACTTATTTGGTCAGTTACTGGGCCAAAATTGACCAAATAACTCAAGTGTGAACTCAGCCTTACTGGTCACTGTTAACGCCAAGAAGAAGCGCACTCCTTTTACACTGTCATCAGCTGATTCCACATAGATTTCCCCATAACCTGTACTGTTACGTGTTGAATCAAGTAGTGCCACCATGACCGAGTGTTGAGGTGGCAAGAGCATGAGGAGTCAACACAGTGGCTCAGACATAGAGTGGTGAGGTTGGGCATCACATGAGGAATCGCATGAGTTGTTAACAAAGTCACAGAGTTGCGAGAGTGGGAATCGCATGAGGAATCGTATGTGTTGTCAATACAGTAGCCCAGTCACAAAGTGGTGAGGGTGGGAATCGTATGAGGAATCGCATGGGGAATCGCATGAGTCATCAACAAAGTGGCCCAGTCACACAGTAGTGAGGGTGGGAATCGCATGGGGAATCCCATGGGGAATCCCATGGGGAATCCCATGGGGAATCGCATGAGGTATCAACACAGTGACACAGTCACAAAGTGGTGAGGGTGGGAATTGCATGAGGAGACCACAGAGTGGTGAGGTGGCAACAACATGAGGAGACCACAGAGTGGATCAATGACAGAGTGTTGAGTTGGCAGCAGCAAGAGGAGAAAACAGAGTGGCCTAGTGACAGAGTGGTGAGGTGGAAGCATCATGATGAGACCACAGAGTGGCCCAGTGGTAAGGTGGCAGCAGCATGAGGAGACCAGAGTGGTGAGGTGGCAGCAGCATGAGGAGACCACAAAGTGGTGAGGTGACAGCAGCATTAAGAAACCACAGAGTGGTGACGTGGCAGCAGCATGAGGAGACCACAGAGTCTAGATGACTGAGTCGCCCAGTGACAGAGTGCTGAGTTGGCAGCAGCATAAGGAGACCACAGAGTGTTTAGTAGGCAGCAGCATGAGGAGACCACAGAGTGGTGGGGTGGCAGCAGCATGAGGAGACCACAGAGGGGAGGCGGGGGGCAATTCCAGTAACAGCTCAAAATGGTGGGTGGCAGTAGATGCACCTGTCATCAGGCGGGTGGCATCATCAGAATATTAACTGAAGCAGGTTGCCAGAAGAAACAGGTCTCTTTTGACAAAGTTAAGGTGTGGCACCATGGATGATCAAGTCTGATGCATTAGGCACTGGTGTTTGAAAATCCTGTCTGATCCAAGCCTGATTCATCTTCCCTAACGCCGTTTTTCCACATTTTGGGTGGACAGGCAAGTTCTCCTTGGGGTAACTACGGCCCCCACCGCACTAAACACCCGCTCTAATGCCACAGTGCTGGCCGGGCAGGAAAGTTTTTTCCAGGACAGATTCGGCCAAAAATCTAGTTTGTTTGCCTAGCATTCCAGGGGATCTTCGATGTGGAGTGGCAGGGTGCAGTCCAAGTGTGCCACAACCTGTTACTTCAGGTTCTGATCTATGTCTAACTGCTGCTGCTGGTGAGTACTAGACTTAAGTTACTGCTGATGGAGATGGTACTGCACCTAAAGCCCTCCCCCAAGCAGCCATGGCAGCAGAGCGTTAGTGCAGAGTGTACCCTCGGTCAGACCTGCGTGAGGATGGGCGATGGGGCACATAGGGAGCGTCCAACTGACTACATAGAATGTTTTAATAGTAGTTCAGTTTGTCCTCCCTCTCAGCGGGTGTAAGAAAGGCCTCCATTTTGGATCTGTAGCGAGGGTCTAACATGGTGGAGAGCCAGTAGTCATCCCTCTGCCAAATGGTGACAATTTGGCTATCACAAGGCAAGCAAATGAGCATGCATCGGGCCATTTGCGCAACTGACTTGGAGGGACTCTCTGCCTCCATCTCCTCTGCATACTGCCACGTTGTGTCTGGGTCATCTGCCTTATCTTCCTCATTGCCCTGTAGCTCCTCCAGCTGCTCCTGCTCCTCTTCTCCTGTCTCCTGTGTAAAAAAAAAACACTTATTGCTCTATGCATTGCTTGTGCTCGAATGTCCTCCTCCTCTTCTTACTCTAGTTCTGCCACAACACAAGGGTCATGTGGTCGTGAGCCACGTCTCCAGTCCCCTGACCAGACAGATTTAGCAGCATCTGTTCGAGAATATGAAGCACTGTAATGACGTTGTTCATCCCGTAGTTCTGGTGACTAACAAATAAAGTGGCCTCCTCAAAGGGCCTAAGCAAACGGCCTGTATCAAGAAATAGTTTATGGCCTTTTGTTGTTCATATAGTCGGTCCGACATATAGATGGTGAATTTTCAATGGGTGTAAACGTCTCATATCAGCCGATGTTAGGGAACGCCATTCTGCCTTTGCAGCTCAAGGAGGGTGTGCTTTGCAGTGTAAGAGTGGCTGTAGTACATGCACAGTTTCCTGGCCATTTTTAGGATGTCTTGCAGATGGGCGGAAGACTTCAGGAACCTCTTTACAATCATATTGAACATATGCGCCATACAGGGCATATGGCTTAGCCCCCATGTTCTACCCGTTGTCGGTGACCATGGTTCTGATTTTCAGTTGTTGAGGAGAAAGCCAGGATTCGCTTTCTTGATGAAGGATGCGGAACAGTTCCTCCCCTGTGTGACTCAGTTCGCCCAAGCAAACTAGGTGCAGAACAGCGCAGCTCCGCCATGCCCTGCATATGTGGTATGCTGGAGATGCACTGGGAATTGTCCCTGCAGTGGAGGCTGAGGACACGGTGGAGGACGAGGAGGCATAGGCGGGCATTGTCACAGGACCGATGGCGTGAAAACATGGAGGCAGCAGTGGCGTCACCAGACCAAGTTGCTGGTGTGGCTGGGCAGAAACCACATTTACCCAGTGGGCCTTAAAGCACATATATTGTCCTTGACCGTAGCTATAGCTCAGCACGTCGGCTCTGCCGTGCACTTTGGCAGACACCGACAGGCTCAAGAACTGGCCCACTTTCTGTTCAACATAGATGTGCAGGGCTGGTACTGCCTTTTTCACAAAGAAATGTAGGCTTGGGACTCTCCACCTTGGCTCGGCACAAGCCATCAGTTCTCTGAAAGGTGCAGAGTCCACCACTTGGAAAGGGAGGGACTGCAGCACTTCCAAATTGTCTAGGAGCATGTTCAGCTTCTGGGCCGTTGGATGAGTGCATGCATACTGTTGTCTCTTGGCAATTGCTTCGGTGGTCGATTGCTGACAAAATGACTGATGAGGAATAGGAGGACGAGGAGCAGGAGCATCATTATCAGTAGATGATGGGAAGGACAGACACCTCCCTTCAGCTGAGGTAGTGGAGCCTTGGCTTGCGGAAAAGAAGTGCGGGCCACTGGGAAATACAGCAGTTGCTGCGGCAGGCTTGACCACTACATTAGCACCACGGTTCTCCCAGGCCACTTTATGGTGACGCTGCATGTGTTGATGCAGGGACTAGGTGCCAACATTGGCATCCTGGCCATGCCTCACCTTCTGCCCACATATTCGGCAAATGGCCATGTTTACCTCCTATGGCAGTTTGACAAAAAACTGCCAGACTACCGAGTATGGCATTTTCCCGCCAATACTCCATGCTGACTGCCTGCTACTGCTGCCTCTGTGAACTCCTGCACTGTTACTTTCCAGGCAGTTAGGCTCCTGTGAAGCCCGGGACTGACCTCCCACTGCTGCCACCCTGCTGAATCACGGCCACGCTACCAACTTGCTGGCTTAGCTGCTGCCTCACTCGCAAGCTGCCACCCTCTTGTCCTGATGATGATGAAGCCCCTTCTTCACCTGGCTCCCAAGTAAGATCAGCTGCATCATCATCATCTGCTACTGTCTGCATGTCACTGATGTCCCCCTCAACGGTCCCAGGGCAAGGAGCCTGACACTACACTCGTAACACCAGCTCCCACATGACTCTCATTATCACTACTTGCCCGCCTACCAGAGAAAGCGGCAGATGTCTCCTCCACATCTTGGCTCGGCAGTTGCTGCTGAGCCTAAGGCATATAATACTTCTTGCGCTAAGGGAACAGAAAATGACAGAGGCATTTTGAGGACAGTTGGAGGTACAGAGCCTGAGGAACCCATCAACTCTTGGCTGGGTGTGTCTTATGTCACTTGCGACAAAGTCGAAGACTGAGTCAACCAATTAAGTACTGCTGGGTTCGCTGGTCAAGACACGGCCCCTAGATGACACTGGGAGTTCAGGCCTCTCGCTGAGACTCCTGCTGCATCCCCCCCCTCCTCTTCTTCTGCTGCTACTTCTGCCTGCACCAAAAACATTTTGGCCACTGCCAATTCTGTTTGAAGGGCATGCAATTTGTTTGTCTGACATACTGTAAAATAAAAAGAATTAAATTAAAAGTAAATAATACACCTTAATAATCCTTTAATAGTGTAGATAATGCCTCCTTCCTTATCCATTCCCTACACCTTGAATAATCATAATCGTTCATCGCTGATCGCAGCATCTGATGCAAAAATTGTGTCCTTTCAGGGGTTTAAAAAAATATTACTCACCTTATCTATTTAAGCTGTAAGTGGCCACTCCACGCAAAATCTTGATGCGGTGCATTACATCATCATGCTGGCTGGCATGGTGGTGTCATAGATTATTTTACACGAGATGTCGCATGAGATATTCAATCAAGCTGGTTACAGCTGCTTCATCACACTGGACGAGGTGAGTATGTATTTCGTTTTTTTACATTATTTCAGGAAAAATTGATTCGCTACCATGAAGCACAAGAAAATTCGACTTCGTGGTGAATCGGATTTCTCCTTAAATTGGGATAGAAATCAATTTAGGATCCTTTGAATCGCTCAACACTAATGCAGCAGGTGCCTCCCTCCAGGGCCCTTTAAGAGTCTAGTACTTGTTTCATGATGCCAGTTGCAATGAAGCAACAATGGGACAGAGTCCCTTAAAGAAATGGTGTTGGTGGTACCCAGGTGTTGGAATGCCAGAGGGGTGTAGGGTGGCCTAGAATGTCTCTTAAAGTTTTGTGCACGTGTCACGGTGCTCCTACCTGAATGCACTGGACCTCAGGCATTGGCCCTGAAGCAATAAAAAGAGGGGTATTTGAATTAGGAGGTGAAGAATAAATTGCGTCCAGACCTTGTCATGAAGTTCAATAACAGCTTTACTTGAATAAATGTTTCTCCAACAGTTTCAAGCTTCGTCTTGGTTCCCCGTAGGCTTTAGCATTGACTCTGGCAGGTGAACAAACATTGGTTGCTCTCTGGCTCTGCTGTGCTGACAGGCTGAATAACTTTCTTTAGCTATATGCTGCAGCTTCTCTCTTTGTAGTCTGACTCTAGCTTAATCCAGGGAACTCTGCTCCTGGCTTCAGAAGCTCCAAGCTGTAGTCTCAACATCCAGCAGAGCTGAAGGTGCTCTGGCTGGCTTGGGCATAGTATGTTCAACAGGGACGTGCACCTGCTTCCTTCCCCTAGCAGGGGGTAACTGCAACTGACTTCTAACTAACTAGTCCCTTCCCATCTTAGAGAGAGAATTAGTATGAAAAGATGGGTTCCATCCTCTGTACATGTAACTCTGCCATGCTAGCTGCCACCTTCTGGTGAACCAGGTAAATTACATGAACAAGAACAATTACAAGAAATAAATATGCACAGTGTATAGGACCCGAAATAAATGCATAAGATGACACTATATTAGGAGATAATAGCATGGTGCAAAGGTGGTAATGCCACTCTGGGGCATTACAGTAATAATAAGTCAAACTTACTGGGTCGAAGAAACTACAAAAACTATGCAGAAATGTACTGTACGTTATAAACATTATTCAAATAGCATTTAAAAGGTGACCAAGTATTTATCCTTTGTCTCAATTTAGTATTTTTTTTGTGTGTGATAAAAGTAATAAGGACAAGGTTTAAGAAAGGTTTAATCTGAAAAAGAAAGTAGTCGCAGCTCCAAAAAATGTATAATATTTATGGAAACATTTTGGCGCTTATGGACACTTAGAAGGAAATTTGTTAATGCTTTAATGGTACTTTGCTTGCCATAAAAGTCACACATTATGGCGCACGCCACATGCTATATTTGCATCATAATTTGTGACTTTTTGAGCTTAAGGATTTACTATAACAGCCTCTAGCTGGCATAGATTTGAGTTTTTGGCATAGAGTGGGCCAGAGCTGTGCCAAATTTATTAATAGGCATCTGCATTTTAATTAATTAGCCACATCTCCCTCTGGCACATAAAGGATCAAGACTTAATAAATTTCCCCCTTGATCCCTAGGTAAAATGTGCAAACAGGTAAACTGACAATAACTTTTTTTTAATAAACATAAGAAAGTTGACTTAGAACTTAAAAAACACTAAAAAAACAAACAAATAGGAACGGATTGTTGATCAAGTCTAAGCTTCCATTTCAAGTATACAGATGATTGGCACTATCATAGAATCTAAGAACAGCTATGGACTAGTGTTGATCGCAAATATTCTAATTGCGAATTTTTATCGCGAATATTGGCACTTCGAGAATTTGAGAATATCTAGAACAGGGGTAGGCAACCTTCGGCACTCCAGCTGCTGTGAAACTACAAGTCTCTGCTCTTATAAGAACTCTCATAGAAATGAATAGAGCATGCTGGGTATTGTAGTTTCACAACAGCTGGAGTGCCGAAGGTTGATGACCTCTGATCTAGAATATAGTGCTATATCTTCGTAATCGCGAATATTCTAGATTTTTTTTTCATTGCAATTTTTTATCGCAAATTTTCTGATTGCCGATTTTAGCAATCAAGAAAATAATCACTGGAGATCACGAATTCTTGAATTCGCGGATATATGACGAATATTCGCCCTAATATTTGCGAAATATCGCAAATTCGAATATTGCACCTGCCGCTCATCACTGCTATGGACGTGCCTAAGGGATGCTGAAAAGCACAGTGGCCTTAAGAAATAGTCTTTACAAATTAAAATTGAATTAATGCCACTTAATCATTTTAACTTTTAGAAAATCAGCAATGTGAATACTTCACATTAAACAGAATGTGTCACCAAACTTTATCTGCCAGTGAAAACCAGTTAATAACACATATCCTTTTTTATTCTATTCCCTGAATATGATTATGGGGGCTGCTGTCTTGCCTTAGCTGATTTTAGTAACATTTAGAGAGCATGGGCCATAGACACAATGGTCTAGAGCTAACACTATGGACTTCTATAGGAGAGTTTTTTCGGCATGCTTTTTGACCTGTGCAGAGGTACAAGGAAATAATTGTGCTCATTTTGAGCTAAAGATAATTTTTTCAATTGATCTTTATTAAAAATTCTAAGCCTTTTTCTCTGTTAAGTCTTGAGATTCTTTAGTAGCAGGCACTGTATTTTTACTATTTTCTATCAGGTAGCTCAGTTGACAGCTCCTTATCTCAGACCTTATAAACACTCATTATAGCTCAATTCTATTTTATTGATAAGAATGCGGCTTAACCCCTTCAAGACAGAGCCATTTTTCACCTTAAGGACCAGGCCAACTGTTGGAAATCTGACATGTGTCACTTTATGTGGTAATAACTCTGAAATGTTTATACTTATCCAAGCCATTCTAAGATTGTTTTTTCATGACACATTGTACCTTATGACAGTGGTAAATCTGAGTTGAGATATTTCACCTTTATTACCAAAAATGTCTCTGCTTTTAAGACAGACAGTGATACCTCATAAAATAGGTATTACTTTACATTTCACATATGTCTACTTTATTTTGGCATCATTTTGAAAATGTAGGTTTATTTTTTTTTTGGATGTTAGATGGAGTAGAAGTTTAATTTTTTTATCCACTTTTTAATCCACTTTTATCCAGATTTATTTTAATCCACTTTTTTATGGACAAATTTTATTATGAAGTCACTTTGTGGTGCTTACATAATAGAAACCACCCATAAATGTAGAAACTACACCCCTTAAGTTATCCAAGTATAAAGTAATTTAGAGATAAGATTTATGAGATGAGTGTATCAAAGTGAAAGTATTATTCTCATAGCTAGACAAACAGTTAACCCTTTTTTTGCCTAAAATTAGTAAAATGCAATCCCTAAAAAAACTTTTTTTACTCACAAAATTTTTATTAAATTTTGCAGAGTAAAATTACAATTCCACAAATAGGCAGAACACCTAAAAAACATTTAAATATAGATGTTGACATGGAAAATTAAAAATATCACAAAAATATTCTTTAGAAATAAGTTTAACATAAAAAGGTCATTTTCTGATTTAATATTTCCTTTAAGTGTCACATAACAGGAGAAATACTTTTTATTTTCTTACTTCAATCCTGTGTTTGTCCTTACCATGTGGCCATACTTTAGGAAAAAGGGAGAGATTTATGAAAATTGTTGCAAATGAAAACTGACAGTTGCCCACAGCAACTCATCAAATTTGACCTTTCATTTTTCACAGCATCTTTTTGCAAAATGAACGGATCAATCGGATTGGTTTCTATGGGCAACTAAACCAGTTTTCCTTTGCACCAGTTTTGATAAATCTCCCACAGGGTGTCCTGTATTTTAAATAATGTGTTTCTTGTGAAGCAAGCAAACAAATTTTGTACATCCACATGCTGCCGATTCACAAATCCTCCTTAAACCTAAAATCAACAGGTTCGTAGCTTTATAACACCGACTTATGCAGGTGCAGAATTTCCTATTACACAGTTTGCAGTCTGTGCTGCACAAATGACTGTGAAGTTCGTTATAATTAGAGTATTTTCTTTTCATAGAAGATTGACTTTCTCTGGAGATCAATTAGCCTGCCTCTCAGTTAAAAAGCGAGCAGAGAGAGAGTTTAACCTGCATATTGATTGATGTTTAAACACTATTGAAGCTGGCATAATAGAGTGTAATGTAGGCTGCGTCCTACTGTTAATATTTCATGATATAGATTTTCTCATATGTCATATGATGTGACAGTTTAAATGAGATGAATGCAGAACCCAAAACATTTGTCTGTAAGTTACAGCAGGAATTTCCTCAATGAGATTTACATGAATATATACCAAGTGAGTGTCAGTTACTTCCTCGCCTACAGCTCAGACACAGTTAGTCTGGTTGGCATCATGTTGTGAGCTTTCAGACTGCAAGACTTTTCTATTGACAGCCAGAACTGGATACAAGGAAATTCTAATGATAATAATTGACTTTCATGCAGTGGTATACATAGAGAAGTAAGGGCCCCATAGCAAGGGTCAAACCAGGCCCCCCACTCAGGACAGAAGGGTTTCCTCCTAAACCCTTTTCAATGGCCCTTGGATCATTTTTCTACTGCCTTATTTGCTAAACGTTTTTGCTTTAGAGGGTGGAGTCCTGACCAAGTTTTTACCTCCAGTAGAAGAGGAGATGATCCCAACTAAGATTGGGCCCCCTCTTGCCCTGGGCCCCATAGCAGTCGCACGGTCTGCCGCTATGGTAGTTATGCCCCTGCTTCCGTGGATGACTGCAACTCAGTGAGATTTCCAGCAAATGATTCTTGGTAGTTTCATATCTCGACTAATTGTATGGCCTCACAATCAGATTTCCTGATGCCGTTTTGAAAGCCCAAACCAGGAGTGAATAAAAAAAAAAAAAAAATAGAGGAAAAGTAATATCTGTCCTTTATACTTTATCTATTTTTATGATCCACTTCTGATTTTGGCTTCAAAAACTGCACGAAGAAGCCTGACCATGCAATCATACCCTTAGTTTCTTAAATCTGTTGTCACTACTACAAAATGTTTTATTTTATGACCTGTTAGAATGGTGTATGATATAATCCCTAGTGAAGGTAACCTTCTTACCGGTGACTGTATTTGTGAGTTATAGCCTCCATTTTGATCCAGAGCTGTATCATGTGACCAACTCTCTGATCTCTAACTGACCCAGGACAAAAAGTCTGTTACTTCTCTATTCATTCTTATGAGATTGACATTGATGCTCTCATAGGAACACATAGAGAAACTGACTTCCTGTCAACACATAAGCAGCTGTGTTATTCGGAAAGTCTGAATCACTAATGGCTTTGAACCCTCAGACAAAGTTGTTGGCAAAATGCGTGTCGGGTGTGGTGGGTGAGCCTTCATGTTGTATTTGGGATGTAGAGGTTCTTAACTGTGAATTTTTTGTGATACATTTTTGGCACTGGCTTGTACATTGTATTATTCACTGGACTTGTGGCTATATCCTTGTACTTTAAATGCAGGCTCACCTTCCTTGTCTTTTATCTGTGTCTTATGTGGCTCTATTATGTTTTAATTTTGCTTTCTAATAAAGATGGTAGTTTTATTACCAAATTTTTGGTCTATTACCTTTTGTATTTGTTTAGTTATATGGAATAATGAATTAGTCCTGTTGTCATGGTTAAGCTCCAGGCCAGCCACCATCCCACTGTCCAGGGCAGGCAAGGATGTCACATCGCTCACCTAGTCCCTGTCTGGTGGCCAGGCTTCAATGGCCATCCTCTGTCCTCCATCAGCGCGACTGTCTGCCGAAGTCCTGTGTCACTTGCTGGAGGCCGCAGCCTACACCAGACAGCAAGGCCCCTGTCTTTCTCCCATAGGGTGTGCGCATATGCTTCCCGATTCTTAGGCCTCGTTCACACTTCAGTGTTTAGTCAGTGATTTCCATCAGTAATTTGTGAGCCAAAACCATGTGCGGCACTAAACACAGAACAGGTGCAGATCTTTCCATTATACCTTATCTCTGTGGAGGCTTCACTACTGGTTTTGGCTCACAAATCACTGATGGAAATCACTGACCAAACACTAAAGTGTGAACGAGGCCTTAAAAGTCCAGTACACAATTACTCCAATCTCCACCAGCCAATGCTTGGACAGCAGACACCTTGATACAAACATTTACTATTCATTTTTTAAGGACAGAAGAATATCATTTTGAGATTAATTTGTCTCCCATGCTGCTTTACTCTAACACATAAAAATGTTATCTGAGCATACCATTTATTCATCTTAGATGTAGATTACCACCAAAAATTGTGCCATATTCTGACTTTTTTTCTTAATAAATCTTTCTAAAATATATCCACTAACAGAAAACCCAGAAAACTATGCTAACTTTCTAGCATAGTAACTAGTTGTGTGCAAACTTTTTTGTAAAATTCGATTTGGCGGCTTCGCTAAAATTTAGAAAGAAATTCGCTTTGTGACTAATTATTTCATCACAAAGAGCATTTCTTTGTAAGTGGCGGGCACAATGACGAGGAACGCCGATCGTGCCCCCCCTTTTTTTAGCCCCCCCCCCCCAGATGCCACATTAATTGCTGATCGCGGCATCTGAGAATAATAGTGAGGGCTCTTCGGGTTTAAACTGGGAAAAATAAATAAATACTACCTTATCCATTTGATCGCAAAGAGGCTACCTCGGCCATCTTGATTGAAGACACAGAGCAAAATCACGCCATATGTCACCGCACACACGATTTCGCAAGGGATCTTCAATCAAGATCGCCGTGGTGGGCTCTTCACTGGAATGGATGAGGTGAGTATGTTGTTTTTTTAGTGTCATTTCTGTGAATATTGATTAGTTACCACAAAGCAAGAAGAAATTTGGCTTTGCGGCAAATCAAATTGTTCCTGAAATTTGGATCGATGTCCACTTCAGATACTTTGATTCTAATAGTGATGTTTAATATAGAATACGTTGAGGAACAATTTCCTCATGAATAGAGTTGTCTCAAAACTATGTCTTCTGTGTTTTTTATTGTTTTTAGTGGCCAAGTGGCATGTAATTATGCTGTTTTGGATTCTAGAGGTGTGAACCTATAGCTGTAATATGCTATCCTTCCATAGGACAGCATATTAAGCTGACAGATCCACATGAATAACACTCTAGTGTCTTACAAGTCTTGCTAATGGTAAAAAAGAAGGTGCATGCTTTCCTTTATGGGGTATATGTTTGGTCATACATGGTCTTAACAGCTCTAAAATGGAAATTGCACTAGCCAGTATACATGGATATAGAGAAGGAACTAATTATTTTAGAAGAAGTTAAAGTAAAGGTTCCATTTTCCATAACAGTCTTAATAGACAACACCCAGTGTGCCTGCAGTGACTCTGCTTAAAGTGTACAAAAAGAGTATCCTTTATGAGGAAGGTTTCAATGGCTTCAGAGTTCAGACCTGCATCTCTGTGTCAAACCTTCTATTCTGCAGCACAGAGAAAAAGCCATTCCCCAGGGGACTCTGTAAGAAAACACCAGCAGAGATTCCTACTGAAAATAATCTAGACGATCGATACAATCTGGATTGGAGCCATTTTTCTTGTGTTAATTTGTGTTCACCCAGCTCCCCAATGATAAGGCTTCTTGCATGGCGTGCGCAACTAAGCAGTCTCTAGAGAGAACGGCCTGTCAGGCTGATCTCATCGCCTCGGGATTGGCACTGCTACAGAATGAATTCATGAATAAGCACAAATCACATACACAGGAGACTGCAGAACCGAATCGATTCACCATCATCAGAAAGTGACCACATTCATCTCAGGACCAATTATTTTTCGTGCATTGTTGTTTTTTTCTTTGTCTATTTTTCATAGGGTTTCAGTGATATAGGAAGGGTCTTGAACTGTTGAGTATTTTATGAACTGATTTAATGCTTTGAGACTTTTTTTGCACCAATAAATAAGCCTTCTGTGTTCTGGTGGTCCATGCTGGCATGGTTACATATAGATACCATTGCTATAACTATACCTAATGGATTTTTATACAAGTTGTATACTCTTACTTACACACAATTTTAATGGGTATTATTATATTATTATTATATATTATTTGACTTAGTTTCTGATAAAACAAATTTAGATAGTAATTTTGTAATTAAAACTTCTTCACCAAAACTAACATTGAAATATATCACATCTCTCCTTGTGGTATGCAGATTTAATGAGGCTCTATAGGTTGGAAAAATGGAAATGTTTTATGGCCCCATAATGCATCTCCATGTGCCTCTGTTTTCATAGGACGGGTTTTCTGTATGAATTTTTTTATACGGGAGCATACTGTGCAACACAGTAGTACCATATGGGACGACAAATGGAAATGGAGTTTCTATGACTCCCTAATATAGAACCATAGGAGTTTTGTATACTGATGCACAGGGTCTGGGCCATAGACATTACATTTTAGTGTTTACATCCTGCCAATTTTACCAGAAGCTGCTGAGAATATTATGACTATGGCTCTTCTGCCATCAGGGTAAACAATTTATACAGGTTTAATTTATATGCCCTACCCTTTTTTCTCTATAGAGATAATTAGAAATTGAAGTGTCTGGCAGCTTCATTTCTCTTTATGCTTTATTCATATCTGTGTTACAGGCTCCTTAGAAGTTGTTTTCACATTTTCCCTCAAAAAATGCCAGACGAAATAGTGCAGCGAGCTATTTTATCAGGGAAATTGAGGAGGATCATGACTTAAACCTGACATATCCATTATACTTTAAGGGGTTATGCCATGACTGATGCAAAAAATAAAAATCAGACATCAATACCTTTCTAACAAACCTAAAACCAGTCCTGTATCTACCATGGAACTAGAGATCTCCACTTGCTTTGCTCCAATTGTTCTCCTTGATTTATTTTAAGCTGACAGCTCAGGGGATGTTTCCTTTCTTAGGGGGCATCTCCTTTCTGCTGTTTCTAAATGTTTCAAAGGACCACGCAATAGAAAGCCAATGTAACCATCCGCATATAGGATTCTCCAGAACTCCACACTGGTTAGTCAGAGGTTCCCCCAGAAAGATCCCTTCTCCGGTAATTCCTGCGGGGCAGTCAAAAATAGCAGCGATAGTGAAGTACCGCAGCACCTCCGTAATGGGCACAATCAAGTTATACTCACAGGAGATAGCCGTTTAGTTGAGCATATCATACACCTAGAGGCAAACCCCTAGTGTCAGTTCTCACTCTGAGATTCTTGTTGCGTCTATAAACAAAAGTGCTCAATAGTGAGGTATTGCTTGAAATATGTAAAATAAATTTATTAATTGTACTCACAAACATCAGTAGTAAAAGCGCATTTCATAAAATCACTGATCTTAAAACAATCATAGTCCAGCCCGACCCGGGATTCGCATCCCAATGCTTCGTCAGGGGCGTCCTTTCTGCTGTAGCTTTTTCCCTGTAAATAACAGCTTCTAACAGAAGATATAGCTAGTGGTAGTTGAATATTGAAACTTAGCACCTGCGACCTCTACAGTGAGGTGGATGGAGAAATAAGTAAAAGAACAAACAGCAGGTGGCGCTATACAGGTACATTTAATTGATCAGTGGCTAAATTGCAAAAGCATTCAGATCTATGTACTGGTATGAAAAATGTTGAATATTTTCCATAGCACAACTCCTTTAATAGGGCCTATGAAAATACACTGCATTTTCTATATGCACTTGTGTCAGTTTCATGCAGGCGCAGTGTGTTTGAAAGAGGAGGCTGAGTAATGTGTCTGGTCACATGACCCTCTATCAGCGACCATCTAATGGACTGGAGTTCTATGCAGACAGCACAGAGGATTTGCCCAGCAAAGGGACATTACATGAAATATAGAAAACAGCTTAGAATATCAAGAAAGGCTATGCTAGTGAATACCATATAGTCAGCTTACATACAGATTGATCAACAGTAGGTGGAAAGTGGCCAACCCTTTTAAGCAAAGCCAAATGGAGTAATCAAATAATAACTTTCATTCATGTTGGCAATAACCTAAAGAGGATCAAGATACCGCCATCAATGGTGATCTATAGGTCGTTCACTTCACACTGTTGCCCTTCACTGGCTAACATTTGTTTATTAGAGTATGTTCATAGATGCAGATTTTGATGCTGTTTTTAAAGCCAAAACCACACAAAAAGTAGTGCCTGTCCTTTGTGCTTTTTCCCCTTTTATGATCCAGTCCTGGGTTTGGCTTCAAAAACTGCATTAAAAAAAACCTGATAAAGCCTAATCAAAACCTGTATGTATGAACATAGCCTTACTGAATCAAAAATGCCTTTACTGATTCCTTTCAGATTGCAATTTTTCTTACACAGTCCTCCGTCCTCTTTTTTTTTTTTTCATTCTGCAATTCTTTGGTCTATAATTGGAAGACCTAATGCACACAGCAGAGCTGGTGCAGGAGGCTATACAGAGGTTCACAGGAGTCCTTATAGTTTCTTACTATGCCACTATATAAAACTATATTATATCTTAAAATGACAGTATGGAACTGCTAGTCTCATTGTAATAGTGTTACTATTCTAACATTGTATTTTCAAGTGAACAGTTGTTGGCGTGACCAAATCTTCTTTATATCAGGTCCTCATTAGGATTTTCCTAGAAGTGCTATATCAATGTCTTTAGCTCTTTGTGAATGTTCCTTCGTTTCACGTCAATCTCCATTCAACTGAATGCTTACTTGATCTGTTCATGGCGTCTCTGCACCTCTACTACCTTATATTGAAATATGCTCAGAATTTTTTGATTAATAACAGAATACAAAATACTCCCACGTAGAACAGAAGAAGGGCGTTGTGTTGGCCAACATTAATGCAGAGATGGTCTGGTAAAGCGCCATTTGAGAAGATTGTCTCTTTATAATCTCAGACATTTGTTGGCAGTCTCCTAGTCTCAGTATTTGCTGGCAGACATTTTATGTAGGGAAACAATTACAACATACATTCGTTTCATTCTAGTTTATTGGAAGGCTAACAAAGTATGATAATATAGCACAGTGCTGGTAATATCACTAATTAAAATGAAGTCTCCCTCCCTGAATATCATTATTCCATACCACATTATACTCTAACTCAATGAGGGTCAGTTTCACTCCCTGGAAAGAGAGAAGATCATTGTATTAATTACTGTATAGAGCTCACAAAATAATTGGAAGTGAGTCTTATTTCCTGGCATTGCCAAATGAAGAGAGATGTGATTGATCTTACTGAAGTGTAGCATGTGTACTTTCATAGTGAATCTGGACCATATGTCTGCATGGCTTTTATTACTCATTGCAAAAGCAAGGCAGTTTGAAAGGCTCATTTTATTCTATTCATTGCTCTAAGTAATGCTATTGAACATTTATATACAGTATATAGCAGAGAGGTAAATTGTGCTCACATCTAAACCTCCAGAATAGAAAAAGCCTCCATTATTTTAGTATCTAGTTCTACCGGTCTTTTTTCCCTGATAGAGCTCAGTTGGACTTTGAAAGGTGTAAAGGCCTATTTACATGGGCAGGCGATTGGCCCAATGAATGTTAATGAACATACATTCCTCATAACACCCATGTAAATGTGCTGTTCATCAGCTGAAAAATTAGTTAGTTCCCCACCAATCAGATAATAATGGCCTATCCTTAGGCTAGGTAATCGATATTGAACTCCCAAAAAATAAAAAATATGTTCATATATTACACCATCTAATCTTTGGCGGACGGGCAACAATCTTCCAATATACAGTACTTTTCATACATTGTGTTAAACTGGTGAAGAATTTTAGGATTCTCTTATTTTTTCCTTTATTCGGTAATGGAGTACGGTATACAGTGCAAACAAGAAAAGCAATGCACCTATAAAATCAGTAAAGAAAAAAATAATAACACAGAATTTCCCTAAGGAACACAACTGCATTAGGGCTCCATATAACCTCCACATTGTACAAAACGATGATATGCCACTCATAGTGGTCCATGGGACTCTACTGTATCTCTTATGCCTCAGATTCATTAGAAGTCTAACTTTAAAAAAAACTGATAATAATTGTGGCATGTTATACAAAGTTACCATACAAAAGTGAATGCATATGCTGCACAATACAGAGACCCAGGAACACAATGTACCTATAATACTTGGCCTTAGGAACAGAAAGTCTGTTGTAGTTCAGCAGTAGGCAGTTTTTTTCTGCCATGAATACCTTCATAGAAACATAGAAGAATGATGGAAGTAAAAGATGATATGATCCATCTAGTGTACCCCTATTGCTGAAAGAGAACCTGTTAGCAGATTTTTCACGTGCACCTCTTGATATTCTGTGGTAGGTCACATCATAGCATTGTGGTGTGAAAATTGTTAAAATTGTCAGTTTAGATATTTTAATTTAAATCCACTTTAAAGATGTACCTTTTCATATGTAAATGTGGGTCATAGAGTCATCGGGACATCTTCGAACACTGCCAAAGTCATGGAGTCATTGCTGCAGGTCCCCCCAGCTCATTGTGATTGACATCCCCCTGAAATCTCAGCTGGCCATATGTAAGCTTGTGCATGTGCCGTAAATACTGTAATACAAGTTCCTTTCTCCTCTGGTCTATACAAATGAGATTACTAATAATGTCATTAAAGAGGAGAAAAGAATGAGTATTATGCCTCATTCAAGCTTCGGTGTTTTTTGTCAGTGATTTTCATCAGTGATTTTGAGCCAAAACCAGGTGCGTCTCTATACACAGAACAGGTGCAGATCTTTCCCTTATACCTTATGTCTGTTGAGCAGGGCTGGCTCCAGGTTCATGTGGGCCCGTGTGCTATAAAGTCTTAGTGGGCCACCTTGTAGCATTTTGCACTGCACTTGCAGCAATGAAACTACATGTATTATAGATTAAATACCTTACACAGATATTCACAGATATGTGCCCCCTCACAGTAGATATGCCAAGATATGCACCCTTCATAGTAGATATGCCAAGATATGTGCCCCCTCACAGTAGATATGCCAAGATATGTGCACCCTCACAGTAGATATGCCAAGATATGTGCCCCCTTCACAACAGATATGCCAATATATGTGCCCCCCTCTCAGTAGATATGCCAAAATATGTTCCCCCTTCACAGTAGATATCCCAAAATATGTGCCCCCCATAATATATATGCCAAGATATGTGCCCTCTTATGGTGGATATGCCAAGATAATGTGCCCAGTGCCCCCTTCATAGTGGTTATGCCCAGATGTGCCCTCTTTACAAGAAGTAAAAAAAAAAAAAAAAAAAAATACTCCTCACCTCAATCACTTGGCTCCTCCCATGATCTGTGCTCCCCATCAGCAGCAGCAGGATACTGTGACACATCGAGCTGCTGTGTAGGAGGAGCGGGGCAGGCTGGGAATCAGCTTCTGCTCCTCCTACACAGATCAGCAGGAAGATGTGTGAGGACATTGTGCTGCCGCTGTGGAGTGCTGGCAGCTTAATGGTGGAGCGGTGGCATGCCTATGGTGCTTGGCACCCAGGGTGGGTCCTTTCTCTTGCACCCCCCCCATACTTTCAAACAATTTTACCCCCTCACATTAGTATTGGTCTCATTGCACAACCTTCTCAGTAGTTATGCCCTCTCTGTGTCCCTTTTCACAGTTGTAATGCCTTATCTGTGCCCCCTTCACAATAATAATCCCCATTGTGCCCCCTTCATAGTAATAATCCCCATTGTTCCCCCTTCATAGTAGAAATCCCCATTGTGCCCTCTCCATAGTAGAAATGCCCTCTGTGCCTCCTCCATAGTAATAAAGTCCTCTGTGTGCCCTCCATAGTAATAAATACCTCTGTGCCCCCTCCATAGTAATAAAGTCCTCTGTGCCCCCTCCATAGTAATAAAGTCCTTTGTGCCCCCTCCATAGTAATAAAGTCTTCTGTGCCCCCTCCAAAGTAATAAAGTCCTCTGTGACCTCTCTGTATTGAAAACAACAACAAAAAAAACACAGTAACTACTCACCTTGTCCCATTCCTAAAACTCACAATCCTCTCTTCCCTGCATGCACAGATCACTGCAGATTGCCGGGCTGAATGCTTCACCCACATAGTCTTTTTGAGTCACCATTCAGAGTCCGGCTTGGACTGAAGAAGGGGAGGAGCGTGGGGAGCTGAGTGGTGAGTGACAGGACCCAGCTCCCTGCGCTCTAGCAATGAGCGTTTCAATCTGTTTCAATCTGTTTCATCGTGTCAGACCCTCACTGTAAAACACTCATCACTTATCATCGTTAGCCAACGTTGTGTCACACAGGTCTTATTTTCTATTGATTTCATTTTGGATTGACATTAACTGCGTTGTTAACCTTTAAAAAGACGAGGGGCCAAGTGTGTATCCTCTTAACTGGATAGTTTTATGCTTCTTCACTGTTGACCTAGCTCCTGGGAGCTGTAGAGGGCGCTTGATGCAGAGTGCCTTCTTCTGTGAATTATAAAGTATTGGTAAAATATTAATGAACATTTCCATAAACATACATTTACATGAATTTGTCTGCTTTTAGAAAAAAAGTTCCAATGATAAAATTTGCTTTGTGGCTAACTACTTCATCATGAAGCACATTTCTTTGTAAATAGAGGGGGCAATGACATGGGAGGGGCAATTGCGCTGCTCTCTGTCATTGTACCCCTCAGATGTTGCGTTCATAGCCAATCATTGCATCTGATAGCAATATGACAGTGTAAAATAAAATAAAAATAAAAAATGACATCATACTTACCTCATCCATTTGCTCATTTTGGGCCGGCCTCTGCCATCTTGATTGAAGATCTGGCGTAAAATCCCGTGGAGTGGCGTGGTGACCTCATAGGTCACCACACATGGGATTTTGCGCAAGATCTTTAATCAAGATCATGTCAAAAGCCAGCCCGTCGTGAGCAAAAGTATGAGGTAAGTATAATGTTTTTTACACCATTTCAGGGAAAATCGATTTGCTACCAGGAAGAACTTCAACATTAAATAGAATGTATAGACTGAGAAAAACAAGTGAAATAAAGATATATATATATATATACTGAGTAGTATATAGGTCTCACATATTTTGTAGCACAACATACAGTAGAAAAGCATGTAGCAATAGTAAAGTTAACATTAGTGTAGTAAACAATATAGACATTTGTGTATTTTTTAATCAGATGCTTTTTTGAGATGGTATTATGTGCATTCCACAATCATTCAGTGAAATCTCTTCAGGTTACGTCTTTAAGAAGACTATCCCTTCATCTAGATACAATTTCCTTTTTCAGAATTTCGGTTTCACCCTATATTATGCATATTGGCTATCTTCTTTGAGAAGACTATCCCTTCATCTAGATACAATTTCCTTTTTCAGAATTTCGGTTTCACCCTATATTATGCATATTGGCTATCTTCTTTGAGAAGACTAACTCTATACAAGACCAATTTTCAATACGATTTTGGGTAGTTGTCTCAAAGTGGTTTCACTGTATGTCTAAAAAGTTCTAATAAACAAAGGACAGTATTCTAATTGTCAGGATTCGATTTGATCTGTTCGCAAAATTTTCCGAAAAGATTCCATTCAATCCAAATTAATTTGTGCTGAATTCCGTTAAAAACTGTTATTTTCTGGCTACAGAGAGCCTCTATAGTGGTGTAAAACACTGTGCCTTGCAGCAACATGCATAGTGAGTCTGCTATGGTAGTGAAACAATACTGAGTCAGTACGACATGCATATGACAGGCATCGCTCTTAGAATCACTGCACACTTCACCTATTTGGGCAGTTACGGGGCCAAAACTGAGGAGCATGAGGAGACCATAGAGTGGCAAGGTGACATAGTGTGGAGGTGGCATCAGGAGATGAGATGATGAAGCCCCTTTGTCATCCTACTCCCAATTGCGATTGGCTATATTATCATCGAGTACAGTCTGCACATCACTGATGTCCACCTCAATGGTCTCTAAGCCAGGAGCCTGACCGGTTGCAACACCAGCTCCCACTCCACTCTCCTCATCACTACTTGCCCACCTACCGGAGGAAGCAACGGATGTCTCCTTCGGATCTTTCCTGGGCAGTTGCTGCTGACTGTCCTCTAGTAGCTCGTCCTTGCTGTATAGTGGAGCTGAGCCCACAGCATATAGTACTTCTCTAGCTGAGGGAACAGAAAAGGACAGAGGCAGGTTCAGGACAGGTGAAGGCACAGGGCCTGCTCTTGGGCCATGTCAACTAAGGGTTGTGTCTGATGAACCCACCGACTCTAGACTGGGGGTGTCTGATGTTACTTGCGATGAAGTCGAAGATCAATTCAACCATTCAAGAACCGCTGGGTTGCTGGCCAAGACATGACCGCTAGCTGACACTTGGAGCTCAGGCCTCTCAAAGTGACCCCTGCTGCAACACCCCCTTATTCTGCTATGACCTGTGCCTTCGCCAGAAACATTTAAGCTTGTGCCCCTACCCTGTGCAGGGCCCATTACTTCTCTGTCAGACATAATGTTAGATCAAATAAGTATATAAAAAGGAAATTAATACATGCCAAAAAGGGCTATAATTTTCTCACTTCATCACACAACAGCTAATAAGCCCCTTTTTTCCCCCATTCATACACGCCAAAAATTGACTTTAGAACATATAACTGTGGCCGTGAACAGCAAATAAAGTTTTTTTTTGTCACTAATACACGCCAAAAAGGGCTGCAATTTTCCCACTTTACCACACAAATGCTAATAAGCCCTCTTTCTTTATCCCCACTAATACACGGCAAAAAAGGCTTTTGAACATATAACTCTGGCCGTAAACGGAAAATAAATTTTATTTTTAGCCACTAATACCTGCCAAAAGGGCTGTAATTTACCCACTTCACCACACAGAGGCTAATAAGCCCTCTTTCTTTATCCCCACTAATACATGCTAAGAAAGACTTAAGAACATATAACTGCAACAGTGAGAGGCAAATATTTTTATTTTTTTTGCCACTAATACATGCCAAAAAGGGCTTTAATTTTCTCACTTCCCACACAACTTCTAATAAGCCCTTTTTCTTTTTCCCCACTAATACAAGACAGAAAACGGCTTTAGAACATATAACTGCGGTCGTGATCGGTAAATAATATTTTTGTTGTTGCCACTAATACATGCCAGAAAGGGCTATAATCTTCTCACTTCACCACATAATGGCTAATAAGCCCCTTTGCCCCCCCCCCCCACTAATACACAACAAAGAACATATATATAACTATAAGAACGGCTTGCTGTAATTACAGAGGTATTGCAAACCTGAAATGAGCAGCAGTATATTGGCAATTTGGATCCGCAGTCAGTACAGCAAGGTGTAATATGATTTTTCTATTACTCAGGATGTAAACACCCCTATTAAACCCTGTTCTGCTTCAATACTGTGGAACAATTTCTACCTTTCCCTACACTTCTTATGCTCTTTCCCTGAACTTCTATTGAGCAAAATATAATTTTTTAAGTCTTTCCTATCAATGTCTCTAGCGCCAGCTAATGTCTTTCCCTGCACTAAGTACACTGGAAAATGGCTGAATCCAAGATGGCTGAGGCTATTTATAGGGCTGTGACATCACAGGGCTGGCTGGCTGCTGATTGGCTGCATGTGTGGCATTGTGGGCGATCCCTCATTCCCAGAGTACCTTGCTCTATGTCCTAACATGTCCAGCAGCCATTTTAGGAAAAAATGTGATTGGTTACCATGAAGAGTGAGGAAATTAGGACTGGGTGCGAATCAAATAATTCCTGAAATTCAGATAGAATTCCACTTTGTCAGCTTTGATTCGCTCATCTCTAATCAGGATGAAAAAATATATATAACCTTAGTCACAAGGGTAGTCAAGGTCAAGCAAAGGAGTAATTGTAAGTAAAATGAGGGCACCAACTTATAGATAGTAAGAAAACTCACCATAATTAATAAATATGAGGTATAAATCAAGCTGAAATTCATAGGTGGTAAAAACTGGAGTGAAACATATTATGCAGCACAAGCAAAACAAAGTAAACATGTCAGTCACATATTTAAAAGGGGTTAGCCACTTGCTGGCTACTGATGTGTATGTATACAACACTTAATAATATAGATTCTGTTGAGAACTACTATATTTCATAAGTCATGTCCCCTTCTTGGCCAAGTCTTTTATACTGTCCACATAGAGGTCCAGTCCATAAGATAGCCACTGATGGAGGGTCATGTGACCAGATACATCTTTCCACCTTCTCCTTTCAATCACAAGGCACCTGAACTAAACTTCCAACAGTGCAAGTGCAGATGGAAGGTGCAGTATGTTTGTCTGAAGGATACTGAGTGTCTCGTCATATGACCCTCCATCAATAGCCATCTTATGAACAGGACCTCTGTGTGGAAAGCACAAAAGACTTGACCAATAAAGGGACATACCGTTTGAAATAAAGAAAATGGAACAGAATATCAACATAGGCTGTAATACTAAATGTCACATAGTCATTTTACAAATATATAAATCAACTGTAGCCAGAAAGTGGCCAACCCCTTTACTTGTTCAATTGGTTTTGGCGTATACAGCATTTAAGACAGATACAATTTTCCACATAATAGATTGAAATAGTGTGAGATCTAGTGTGATAGCCCAATCACTCTTCAGACAACCCTGCCATATAGAGTAGAGTAGTGTCGGATGTGACTAAAAGACACTGCTGGAGCTTCCAGTGGTTAACCTGCTCAGCTTACCAAAAAGTCATCATAGTTTTGTAGGACAATTGTAGGTAATTTTCCTAACAGTCTGACATCAGAATTTCTAGAGAAAAGTTTGAAAGTTTTTTTTTTCAATGGCATGATGCCTGTGGAGAAATATACTATTTTATTATTATTAATGATGCCTCTGAACAGCACAGTGAACAGAGGAGCCAACATATGGCCATGGCTTGCTTCATTAAAAGACTTCTCGTTATTTTGATCTCTACTGTTTATTTTTCTCATTGGGGACATATTTCTTTAATTGTTGTTTTAATTTTCTCATGTCTAATTGACAAAGGATCCAGATGGACTAAATCTTTATTGTTTCAGTATGTATTAGGAAGAGTTATGGACCATTTATTTGTCTATTAACACTATCAATGGTTGAGAAACATTATCTGTAGATGTTTAACATCTCATGTGCCAGTCAATCAGACGGTGTATTCCAGCATTTTAAACAGTTAGGATTTCCTCTCTCTTTACACTTTCTAAACACATTTTTTATTACAAGTTTTCAACATATTTAGCCATAATCAAAATGTTATAAATGTATGCTCAATCCCAAGAGGAAACTAAAGCAAACATAAGTTTTACAATCATTATGAACAGTGTAAAATCTGGGCATGCCTGGCTCAATGGTATAGAACAGGCATTCTCAACCTGCGGCTCTCCAGCTGTTGCAAAACTACAACTCCCATCATTTCCTATCAGCCTACAGCTATCATCCTACAGAAGGGCATCATGGGAGTTGTAGTTTTACAACAGCTGGAGGGCCGCAGGTTGAGCATCCCTGGTATAGAAGATGCAATTTTTTAGTAGGTATATGTTACACATTAGCCTTACCAACAAATACTATTCGTTCCATCGTACTCACTGAAATCAATATAAAATCGCACACCTTCAAAGAGTATTCATATACTAAAACCATACCAATGCTGTATTAGACTACTATACAAAAACCTCATAATGGTACCATATCATGGCAATACATTTCAATCCATACCAGACCCAATATTACCAACATAGCCATAGTGAACAATAGTACATCTACTTTGTGTCATACAGGTGGTATGTGGGGCATCACCATCATAATACACACTAGACAAATCAATAGTGTACTGTCAGATGGAGTAAAAGGCATATTCTAACAGACATGGAATTCCATTAACTTACAGCAATGTCTTTTATTTCTAAAGCACATGAATGCAACATAAATTGACAACTGCTTACACTGGGAGATAGAAGACCATGTGGCCCTAGTGCTACCTCTGTTTTATTTGTGCTCTTACATTACCATACTATAGTTGGCCATACAGATGAAAGATTCAGTAAAATATGTTAATGGTTCACAAATACCAAGTATCAGGGTACAAAAGTACAGTATGTTTCATAAATTTATCCATACAGATCTGCAAATGGAACTTTTTAGTATCAGTTTAGTCTTCGTTTTCATCTTTTCATCTTTAAAGTGACAGATTCCTGCATTCATGATTACCTTATCCCCAATGCTTTTTAATTCTTTAAAAAAATGTGTAGACTTGTATGCTGGATAAGAAAATGCTAGGTATGCTTTATCCAACAATAAAAAAATCATAAATGTTTCCATTATTTCAATGTTCTCAGATCAAAACAATTAATCTTTTCACCGAACCTTAAAGATTGTTGTTCATTGTAATTAGAGATGAGCGAATTTCATATTTTGTCCTTCCCTGCATAACGGAAACTGGACGATTCGTTATGAAGGCCATAAACTTCTATTATGATGTAATGAATAACGGAATGCCTCTAAAGGCATTGCGTTATGCATTCCGTCATAGAATTGCATTATGGTCCGTGGTAACGGAATCCATAACACAATTCTGCTTTTCCCACCAAATGAAGCGTGAACGAATTTCATAACATGGAATTCGCTCATCTCTAATTGTAAAGTTAACTGCAAATCAAAGAGTAAGCCAAATGTCATTTACACATGCACTTTAAGCTTCCTCAATCTTTGGAAAACTGTACTAATTTTTGTCAGCCTAATGCAACAAATTTACTTTATCATGATTCTAGTGTTCAAATTGTGTTGCACAAACAAAGATGTCTCAAAGAACCTCAAATTACTTTTCTTTAAATGGAGATTCCTGGTCCCACAAATATCTCACATCTAGAAGAAAGTTTACAATATACTTATTAACTTGGAGCTGCTTGGATTGACCATTTGATGCTATTCTTCCGAAAATCCTGCATACTCCAATATAATGTCCTTTAACTTGTTACCAGCATAACATATGGACAGTATGTCACCTGCACTGCCCAACATGAGGGAGTTGCTGTTGATTGTGCCAGAACGATATGCCTCTGTTGCATATGCGCAGGAATCCACCATGGAGGCAAATAATTCTGGCCCTGCCTACAGCACTTCCCCAATCCTGGACTGTGGAAGTCAAATATAGTCCAAGCTAAAAACCTGGTTAAGGATGTGATGTTAGTGTAAGCTTAATTTTCAGAAGAGGAACTTTGAGATGTTATATTACAAACTGTCTTCTAGGGGCAAGGTGTGAGTAATCAAGGTGAATTTGCAGGTCTCCCTGGGTCCCAGAAACCCCTTTAACTATTGGCATTTTTGTCTGGCTATAAATATTACATCTTATCTTTCTGAATAATGTATATGCCTCTATGTGCATTTAGTCAGATCAAGGATCACTTGTCTAAGTCTGCTCTATTGTATTTACAGGAGGCATCTTTGAGTTTCTCGAAGGACCCACTGGGCAGATTGTCAGTGCAGAAGAACAAGCCTTTAGATTTGCTGCAAACATCATCAACAGAAATCGAACGCTATTACCAAACACAACACTGACCTACGATATTCAGAGAATTAATCTCTATGACAGTTTTGAAGCCAACAGGAAAGGTCGGAGGCTTTATAATTTATTAACTCCTTTGGGAACAGAGTTTTTTTTATGTATTTTCATTTTTTCTTCTCCACCTTCCAAAAACCATAAATGTTTTATTTTTCTGTTCACATGGTTGTATTTTTTTATGACATTTAATTTGCCATATATTGTACTGAACAAAATGGAAAAAGCAATTATATGTGGGGTCAAAAAAATCCTCAAAGTTTTTGGGTTTTGTTTTTACAGTGTTCATTGTCTGATAAAAATTATATGAGTACATTGTTCTACAGGTCAGTACGACTACATTGATAACAGATAATTGGTTTTATGATGTTTTACTATTTTTAAAAATTAAAGCTTTTTTGACTGTAGTTTTCATTGGTATCATTGTGGGGTACATACAACTTTTTGATCACGTTTTATTAATTTAAAAATTGTGTCTGTTTTTTAATTTATTTTTGGATATGAAATGGGTAAGTGGTTGATTAGAATTTTTAATTCATTAGCTTTTTAAATATAAAAAAAAAAAAATTCATTTAGATTTCCTTTGAGGACTTGAACATGCAATTGTTCGATCACTAATACCATAGACTGCAGTAGTACACTATTGAAGTCTATGGGGAATCTCCACACCTGCTATTAAGCCCTGTTATAGGCAAGGCTTAACAGGTGTTTTCCTATAGCATGCCTGAGAGCCTTCACAAGCCAATCTGAGTTTAGAGGGAGCTCCCTTCCACTTACTAACCACTTAGATCAGGGTTCCCCAACTCCAGTCCTCAGGGCCCACTTGCCAGTCAGGATTTAGCAGTATCCCACAGAATGAATACATGTGGTAAATCCTAATGGATGGACACTAATTATATCAGCTGCCCAATACTAAGAAAATCCTGAAAACATGACTGGCAGGTGGGCCCTGAGGACTGGAGTTGAGGACCACTGACTTAGATGATCTACTAATTACGGCATTTGAGGGATCAAAAGACCAGGATTGGAGCCACCTCCCACTCTGGTCATTGCAATTGACCATAAATGGTATTAGGTAGCCAGTACTCACCTCATATTGAGTGGGCACTGCTCATGATTCATGAACCCTCTCCATACAACCCTCAGATGCCTAGGTACATGAAGATGTGTGAAGGAATTGAAACAGATGTCTTGAATCTGAATAAGATAAATGCAACTGGCTGTCAGTTCCATATATATCCCTTGTAGGTTTGTCTGTAATTCCTTTGCATTTTATAGACACTTTAAGGTATCTTTATGATCATATGTAGTTATGAGCAAAGTTATCAAAACTTGATTCGGCTACTTCACCAAATTTCACAAAGAATTTGGGCTCTTGATGAATTACTTTGTCATGACATTTCTTTGTAATTAGTGGGTGCAATGATGGGGAGCAACAATTGTGCCGCCTTCTGTCATTGAACCCCTCAGATGCCAAGATCAGTGATGTGATGAACATTGAGGGCTTTCAGGGTTAAATCATGTAGGAAGAAAAAAAAACAGGGCTGTGGAGTCGGTAGATAAATGCCCCGACTCCAACTCCGATTCCTCAGTTTTTGGTACTTCCGACTCCGACTCCCCGACTCTGACTCCTCTGTATTTAATATGCAACTGTGTTTTATACATTTCCTTAGTAGAATCCCATAGTCATGTTTAAAGTTTAAGCTAACAATCTGAATTTACAAGTTTTTGTCTGAATGACAAAGCTTCAGTCTTGAACCATTGACTATCCATTCCCTTTAATTATTCAAGTGTCTCTAGTCCTTAAAAAACATATTTACTTAATCAGTTATCAGTGAGAGGCTAGGTTAACCATGGACGTTGCAATCCCTGTAACAGCGGAACACAACACAATGGAAAGTTCATTTTTTGCCGACTCCGACTCCAGGTACCCAAAATTTCCTCTGACTCCGACTCCTCGACTCCAACTCCACAGCCCTGGAAAAAACACTCACCTTATCCAATTGATTGCATAGATGCCGTGACCATCTTGATTGAAGACACCGCACTAAATCTTGCGTGCTGACATAATGATGTCATCATGTCGACCAGCGTGGTGACTGCATATGTTACCGTACGTGAGATTTAACGCAGGATTCTCAAATAAGATGACTGTGTCTGCCCCTTTGGGTGCCAATGGATGAGGGGAGTATGATCTTTCCATTCCATTTCAAGGGAAATTGATTTGTTATCACAAAGCACTAGGAAATTTGGCCTCATGGCGAATTAAATTTTCCCTGAGATTCGGATCAAAGTCCACTTCGGATACTTCAGTTCGCTCAACTATAATCATATGTATATGGTATTATTGTATAGAGAACAAAAGTTATATGCAACATCCTAAAATTTGGGTTTGACCTTCAGAGAGAGAGATTTGCATAATACATGACATGTAATATTTGGCATTGAAGAGAGGTTTCTACAGTATCTATAAAGTGCAACCAATGAGTCATCTAAAACATAGCACAATACAAAGCTACCGTATTAAATGCATGCTTTGTTTCATAGAGAATAGAGACAAATGGTTTCTGATTTGTGTTGTAGGTCAGAATTTGTTGATGTAGTTATCCTTGTTGATTTACTTTTGAGTACTACACATAATTAAGATGAGTTCGGTGGTCAAGTTCCCATCTTATCCAGTTAGTTCATGGACAATTTATGATTCCATTGTCTATTGTGGCTAGAGCTAAACCAATAAAAATTAATCTTTGACTCCCACTGGTTGAAATTACACTTAACAAACCTATAATAAATCAGATACATTATCTACATATCTCTTGTTGTGCAGCTCAGGAGTTACGGTTGTAAATTGTAGTACATACTTAATGTGCTGCATTTACTTTATGTGATATGTGGGCAAGAAAAGTGCTGGAGTAAAACGATATTCAATGAGCATTTATATATTTTTTATTTTATTTTGTGCTGTGTGTATTTTTCAACTTTCAGTGTACCTGACAGTAGAATTTTTCTGTTAGTTTTTTTGTAGAGAGTGTATATCTACAAAATAAGAAATGTCATTATTATAAGAGTAAATATCAGTGCTAAGCCCAATTTAATTAATTTTATTGTCTTAAGAGAAGTAGTGATACTTGTAAAAGATGTAGAGCCCGCAAGCACCTCACAACTGATTGCTATACTACAAGGTCCTTTTACACAGGCTAAAGATTAGTACAAATATCAGGGATGAGTATTCATATGAACGATTATTCTCAATAATTGTTCAATGTAAAGGTCCTGCTGATCACCTGACAAGGCAGCGATCATTCATCCCTATACAGAGAGAATGAATGCTGAATGTAAGTGCATTTCTACTTCAATTAAATGATCAGGCAATGATCGTGAATAAACAGAACACAATAACACTCCATAGCTCTAAATACAAACATTGCATATATACTAATAGTTCATTTTCATATGATAAATAACTCAGAGGTTCTTAGCAAATAAATAAATAAATAAATATATATATATATATTATCAAAACACATCTGCACCCATCTACTACAGCAAGATGACCCACGTCTAGGCAGGAACCTACTCTAGTTAAGGCTATCTAATGCACATATACTATGTTGTTACTTGTTGTTTCCCCTGTGTGCATTTGAGCAACCAATGCAAGTTAAAGCCAACTCAGCAACAGTATATGTATCACCTAATCAAAAGCAGCCTGTAGAAAAGGTGGGATAATAAGAGTGAATTCATTTGAACCATATTTTATTTTACAATTTTCCTTTTTTTTTCTCATTTTAATTGTTTAGGCTCCATTAAAGATCATATTGTTTCTATTTTCCAGCTTGTGACCAGTTGGCCCTTGGAGTTGTTGCCATCTTCGGTCCATCACACAGTTCTTCATCCAACGCTGTCCAGTCTATCTGCAACGCACTAGAAGTGCCTCATATTCAGGTCCGATGGAAGCATCATCCCTTAGATAACAGAGACTCCTTCTATGTAAACCTATACCCAGACTATGCCTCCCTTAGCCATGCTATTCTGGATCTTGTGCAATTTTTAAAGTGGAGGTCAGCCACCGTGGTCTATGATGACAGCACAGGTATGGTGATTACATCATGAAAACTGGCTATCTGTGAATAGTTTTATTTTATTTTTTATTTAAAGCAACATGCTCTTTACCCCTCAATTGACCCCAGTACCTGATCTGTGCCTTTGATGTTGTCTCCAATGGCCCCCATCTAATAACCCAATGTCTTATACATTTAAAAATATTGGAAGAAAGTTTTTATTCTTATCTTAGTAGAGTTTGAATAAAGTGCATAATATCAAATTTATCATATTGAAGGGGTTTTCTACTTACACAAAAAATAAATATCACCAGCATTCAACCCTATTTCATTACATAAGTCAGATGATGAAGTTCTGAATGTATTTTGACTCACCTAGTGTAATTGTGATCTGTGACCTGTACTTTGTGTTTAAAGGCAGATACAAGACTCTTAGGTGTCTATAGCAGTGATGCTCAACCTGCGGCCCTCCAGCTGTTGTAAAACTACAACTCCCACCATGCCCTGCTGTAAGCTGATAGCTGTAGGCTGTCCAGGCATGCTGGGAGTTGTAGTTTTGCAACATCTGGAGGGCCGCAGGTTGAGCATCCCTGGTCTATAGCATCAGGTCTCTGACTCTCCCTCACCTCTTAGCTTGAACATCACAGAGCCATGCCCTTAGAGCCTTTTTGCAAAAATCCTGCCTTAACACACAGCAGCAGATTGAACAGAACACCAGCTTCAGAGATAAGGTCAATGTTGGTGCTGTGTTGACAAAGCAAAGCCCTACAAGCCTTGCTACACTTCAATTCTAGATGTGATGTCATCAGGACCAACACAGCAGAAAATATGAAATGACCATGATGGAGTGCAGGATCAGTTTTTCAATATCACGTGACTGCCAGTCAGCTGTTTAAAGAGAAAACAGCCTCATACTAGCACTGTGTTCTCTTCTCTGCTTACCTGTTTGCCGTCACAACTGCAGCGGTGGGCAGGTGTAATTACTACTCTGCCATCCAAATTCACATCAGTATGATGGCTCCATCTTATTCACTTGAATAGAATGGAGCCATCCTATTGAGGAATGGAGCAATCGTTATTACACCTGTTCACCACTACGATTTTGACTGCGAGTAGGTACAGTAAACAGTGTAGAGAAGGCAGTGCTCATATGAGCGCTGCTTTCTTTTCAATCAGATGATTGGCTGGGTGCCACGAGTTGGCCCCACAATGATCTGATATTGATGGCCTATCAAAAAGAGCAGACAACCCCTTTAAGTCCAAAAGTTTTTAAGCACTTTTTCATTGTGATGAACTAATCCAAATACAGCCTAGCATTGTTCAGTAGTTGCCCATATCCTAAATTTACTTGCATGGGCTTGGGGAATAAAGCCACACTAGACTGTATTTACTGCTCTGCCAATAAAGATACACAACGTGCATGTGAGTTCTGGATCCATTTTGCATTTCTTTACCGGTGGGTATAAATGTTTTTCATCCAATGTAAGAAAAGAAAAGAGGCGGCACTCACCACTGCTGTGTCTCTTCAATTTATTGACTCTTAGTGTTTAAAGACATACAAAAAAGGAGGGCAAGGGGGCGGACGCCTTCAACATGTGGCACGCCAAGTAGCGACACCCGTTTTGCACTATCCCGTGCTTCCGGCTACTGCCCTGACGTCTGAAACATGCGCAGCTCATAAGGGTGCTGAACTCATGTTGCCAATCAACCAGAGACGCTATATCACAAAGAAAGAGCCCATGTGGTATGAACGTCAGGGATATCTGGCATGCCTGCCGATACACATAACATACTAGAAACAAAGGACATTTGCAACAGAATACACCAGCAAGCTAACTAGGAAAATAGCCCAAAGGAGAACAGTGAGGTGAACACCGGAATCCCACCGGGAATATATCGTATTTGATACTCAATACAGCGCATGATTGATATCAGATAAAAACGCTTAGATCATTGCGCTCGTTAAGCCCCAAAGGCCCCATCGCATCTGTGCGCATGATCCAGCGGGCTTCTTGTTGAAGAAGGAAGTGATGTCTATCTTCACCTCGTGAAAGAGAGGAGATGGACTCTATAAACTTAGACACTTCACATTACTGCCATGATCAGTGCGCACATGTTCGATGAGCCTGGGGCATCCCTTTCCAGAGCTTATCGAATTTAAATGCTCCCTAAAACTTTAAAAAAGTGGTCTTATAGTCTTACCAATGTAGACTGCGCCGCAGGTGCATTGTATGACATAAACAACACATTGTGTCCTGCAATTAATGAACTGTGTCACTCTGTGGCGGACCCCACGTAGAAAAAACATATTTTTACAGCAGTTGTACTGGAAAAAGGAACAGTTACCACAAGCGACGTTACCGCTAGGTCTACGATTAGTAAGCCAAGAACTGCCCACGTTCCTCTCCCTGAAGACACTACTGACCAATTTATCCTTTATAGTGTTAGTCCTTTTAAAGGTGATCAAAGGTTTTCTGTCCACAAGTGGACCCAGTCCAGACTCCGTTTTAAGCAAGTCCCAATTATTAACAATGATTTGTTTGATGTAATTGGCAAGGGGACTAAACTTAAAAACAAAAACAAATTTTTCTTCTCCTTTATCTCTAGAATCTTTCTTACATACTCCATAAAGGAGATCCTTACACTCTCGAGCTTTTGCTCTAACACGAGCCCTTTCCACCACCTTGGGAAGGTAACCTCTATGCAGGAATCTGGATTTAAGCTCTAGTGCTTGTCTATCAAATCCAGCATCGGTGTTAATGATCTGCCTGAGGCGTATAAACTGGCCATAAGGAATGGACTATTTCACGCTATGTGGATGGAAACTGTCATGGTGCAACAGGGAATTGGACGCAGTGGGCTTACGGAAAGTCTCCGTGACAATGTCTCACGTAACTATGTCTCCGTCGTGAATGGAGACACGCACGTCAAGGAACTCACGGAGGAACCTCCAAAATTCAGAGTGAATAAAATGTTCATGTCATTCACAGAATTTAGGTACGTCACAAATTCAATGCACTGCACCTGTTTTCCCTTCCACACCATGATGACATCATCCACATAGCGGATAAACCTATGTATATATTGGAGGAATGGTTTGGTTAACATAAGAACATATCTGTCTTCAAATTTACTGAGATAAATGTTTGCAAAAGTACAAGCCACAGGCATACCCATGGCCGTATCCAGGGAGCTGATTGTACCAGGTGCGGCCAAATTTAAATGTGTTATTCATTAGCACAAAATTAAGTGTGTCCTTTATGAACTCATGATATACCTCACTTTTCCCTTTGTTGCGTAACACATCAAGAACAGCAGCTACACCTGGGCCATGAGGGATTCGGGTATAGAGGCTCTCCACATCTAAGGAGACGAGACTCCAACCTTCCTGCCACTGGAGGCCCTCCAGGGCAACAAGGAAGTCCCTAGTATCTCGTAAATAGGTAGGAGGCCTCTTCAGCGCTGGTCGCAGCAGCCAATCCATGTACTTCGACAAGGGTTTAGTCACCGAACCGATCCCCGCCATAATAGGGCGACCAGGGGTCGGGTCGGTGACTTGTGCACCTTGGGCAAAAAGTACCAGGATGGCCTTCGGGGAAAGGACGGGACCAATTTATCAAGCACATTACTGGCTAAAAACCCAATATCCACATATCTGTTCAACATGAGTACAAGCTAATCTGTAAGAGCCGCAGTAGGGTCACTGGCAAGTTTTTTATATACAGTGATGTCTGACAGCTGCCTCAACACCTCCATCTGATAATATTCGGCTGACATGACCACCACGTTGCCCCCCTTGTCCGCCGGCTTGATAACGATATCAGTGCATTGTTGTAACCAACGTAAGGCAGTCTTCTCATCAGGCATAATGTTGGATGGGGCCTTTGGGTACACTAAGGCCTGCATATCACGCAATATTTTTTTGTAAAAGATGATAATACCCCCGCCGGCGGTCATAGGGGGGCAATACGTGGATTTAATACCTCCGTCTTTGTTTTTAAGTTTAGTCCCCTTGCTAATTACATCAAACAAATCATTGTTAATAATCGGGACTTGCTTAAAACGGAGTCTGGACTGGGTCCACTCGTGGACAGAAAACCTTTGATCACCTTTAGAAAGACTAATACAATAAAGGACAAATTGGTCAGTAGCGTCTTCAGGGAAAGGAACATGGGCAGTTCTTGGCTTACGGATAGTAGACCTAGCAGTAACTTCGCCTGTTCCTTTTGCCAGTACAACATGTGGGGTCCGCCACAGAGTGACACAGTTCATTAATTGCAGGACACAATATGTTGTTTATGTCATATAATGCACCTGCGGCGCATTCTACATCAGTAAGACTATATTACCACTTTTTGAAAGATTTAGGGAGCATTTAAATTCAATAAGCTCTGGAAAGGGATGCCCCAGGCTCATCGAACATGTGCGCAATGATCATGGCGGTAATGTGAAGTGTCTTAGTTTTGGGGGCATAGAGTCCATCTCCCCTCCTCCACGAGGTGGAGATAGGCATCGCCTCCTTCTTCAACAAGAAGCCCGCTGGATCATGCACACAGATGAGATGGGGCTCCTGTGGCTCAACGAGCGCAATGATCTAAGCGTTTTTATCTGATATCAATTATGCGCTGTATTGAGTATCAAATACGATATATTCCCGGTGGGATTCCGGTGTTCACCTCACTGTTCTCCTTTGGGCTATTTTCCTAGTTAGCTTGCTGGTGTATTCTGTTGCAAATGTACTTTGTTTTTAGTAAGTTATGTGTATCGTGAGGCATGCCAATGTATCCCTGAGGTTTATACCACACAGGCTCTCTCTTTGTGCTACAGCGTCTCTGGTTGCTTGTCAACATGAGTTCAGCACCTTTATGAGCCGCGCGTGTTTCAGACGTCAGGGCAGTAGCCGGAACGGGTGTCGCTACTTGGCGTGTCACATGTTGAAGGCGTCCGCCCCCTTGCCATAATTTTTTGTATGTCTTTGAACACTACGAGTCAATAAATTGAAGAGACACAGCAGTGGTGAGTGCCGCCTCTTTTCTTTTCTTACATTGGATGACATTAATTGAGGACTACACTCAGGCTGAGCACCGCTAAACTGCCAAGTTACCAGTGGTCACGCGGGACTGATGTATCGTGCATAGCGTGGTGCTGCCCCATCTATATTTCTTTCATATAAATGTTTTTGATTAATCAGGTCACATAAGGTTTTACAAAGTTTAAAGAGGACCTTTAACCACTCCTGACATGCCTATTTTAATAGCTTCATACATCCCTCATGTAATAATAATTCTGTAGCATCCATTCTTATGTTGTGCCATTCCTTTAATATTTCTACTAGAAGGTATGAATGAATTGCTATTTAGCCTTCAGTAAGGGTACAGAGGGGTGGTAACAAGTTGGGGGTATGTACCTGCACAGTCTGTAATGGCAGCACTGATTAGTGGTGATAAGCGGCATAGGCAATATTAGATTTAGCTATATTTTGCCAATTTTTTGCATAATATTTGCAATCCAGTCAATTTTATCGCGATTGCACAAATCGATGCACATATTTTTTGCGCAATACATGCAACTTCACATTTTATCAGGTCTGAGTAGATATTACTGATTGGTGCACTAATTATTGTTGTCACATTGTGGATTGTGGCGATCACAAATTCTCGAATTTGCTAATTTATGGCAAATATTCGGCCAAAAATTCGCAAAATATCGCAAATTCGAATATTGCCTATGCCGCTCATCCCTAATTACCATTTGTATTTGTAAGATTGAGATTGTTTATATATCTATTGTATTTATCTCTGACATTTTATCATAAATAATATCGATCTTTATATATTATAGGTTTATTGCAATTTTAAGGCAAGTCACATAAAATTTGGCTTTTTCTGAGGATTTCCAAAGTTCATAGTTTCTGAATTGCTTTTATAGGTCTCATCCGTTTACAAGAGCTCATTATGGCCCCTGCCAGATATAACATCCGGTTAAAAATTCGCCAGCTCCCCCCAGAGTCTGAAGATGCCCGACCACTTCTGAAAGAGATGAAGAGAGGAAGAGAATTTCGCATTATTTTTGATTGTAGTCACGTCATGGCAGCACAAATCCTCAAGCAGGTGAGTACAAAAAATAAATTATTCATTGGCTTTGTATTCTGCCCAGCAATCCAATCTTGATTAGAGGCTTGTGGCACTGGTGTTTTTGATTTACTCTTGAACTGTACCGCTGCTTATTAATTTTCACACCGATTGCCCAGTGGGATTCATCACATCTCTCCATATGTTCAGTGTCGTTCATTAGCAAGTGTTAATCTCGGTCCTTCCTGTTACCTGGTGTATGTTCAATCAATATTCGAGGCAAAGACTTTGGTAATTGTTTTTCCTTAATGCTATGTTTTCTTCGTGAACCTTTCTGTTATTTTAACTGGATTGCTTATTGGATTGCAGCTTACTCCCTTCATTAGCAGAGTTATCTAGGCTTTAAATGCACTATATTATACTCACCGTGTTCAATGTGGGATACACTTAAAGAGATTATCATTAACAAATAATATACATATTAATAGCATAATGAATTAATGGGACAAATAGCTACATCGAGTTCTGTATTCTTTTTTTTTTTTATAATAGCATACTTAAAGGGGTGGTGTCACTTCAGGCACTGGTGGCATATTGTTAGGATATGCTACCAATTTCAGATAGGTTTCCACCTCTGGGACCCACACCTATCTCCAAAGTGAATAAGATCATACATTGAAAGAGAGGTGTGCTTTCCAGTCACTTCTTTTGGATTTCTGAAAATAGCTTAATGAGTGTGCTTAGCTATTTTCGCAAGTCCCATACAAATTAATAGAGCGCACATAAAGCAAGCATGGCCACAGCTCCATTTACCTTTATAGGACTGCCATTGCTCAGCTATTTACAGAACTTTTATAGAAACGAATGGTGGACAGCCGCAAAAGCATGGTGTGCTTTCTTTCACTTTGGGGGCCCCATTCTAGAGATAGGTACTGGCCCCAGGGTCTTTGCTCCCTGTTAATGCCTAAACAAGCTGGAAAGGCCTTGAGATGTCTGCTCAACCAATTGCTAGCTTCAGCAATCACCTGCTTGAGCTAGTGATTGGCAGAGTGGATAACTCCAATCAGTTTCTACTTGTCAAGACTGGACGAGGCAGCAGAGACCAGGGCTACCTAAAAAAAAAATGTACAAACAGTTGAGAGCATTTCAGAAAATGCGCTCTTGCAGAAAATATTACACAATGATTTTACATTTAAAGAGGACCTTTCTCCACTCCTGACAGGCCTGTTTTAATAGTGTCATGCTTTCCCTAAGTAATAACAATTCTGGAGCATCTATTCTTATGGCTCTATGTTGTGCCATTCCTTTATTATTTCTACTAGAAGTTATGAAAGAAATGCTAGCAGTCTGCAGTAAGGGTACAGGGGTGGTAACCAGTTGGGAGTGTGTACCTGCACAGACTTACTCTATCCAATCAGTAGTGTTGATAGTGAATATTCTTATCGCAAATTTTTATCGTGAATATCGGCACTTCGAGAAAGTGTTGGAAGGAGAGGAGTGGGATCAATCACAGCATGGTTTCTTTTATTTATGTTTTATCACAGTCTGAAATCTTTGCTTATAAATTTTACTTCCTTGACAACCCCTTTAAGAACACGTTTAAATAGAATCCATTAGTAATCTAATATTCTGCCTCATCTGAGGAGAGTATAATAGAGAAAAATCCTCAACTGGGGGACATTTCATTTTCTAATATCTGTTTTAGTATTTTCATGGAAGAAAACATTAAAATGACTCAGAGAAAGCTTTCTAATAGGGACTGTTGTTGATGATAAATACCGTAGATGTCATATTTATTGTTTTGAATATTATAAACCAAACTGACTAAAGATATTAATGTATAACAACTGATCATAAAGGGACTTAAAAAATTTCCCAAATTTCCAAAAGTTTTGGATTTCAGCAAATCAGAATCATTTGGGTTTTACCTTTCACAAGTCACTCCAAATAGGGGCAGCCATTTTACAGATCAGAAGACAGAGAAGACGGATCAGACGACCTAGGCAGTGGCCTGGTGGGCTTACCCATAATGCCTTGAAGGCAGCGTTTCCTCTGAAACAGCCAATCATGAGGGACTATAGCTGTTAGCAGTGGCGTAGCATGGGATAGGTCCAGGGGCCGGTTGCCCTGAATGAGAAATTGGACGGGGTGCTACGCAATGTTCACTTAAATTTTAAGCCTTCATTATGGCCCCACTCGCCATTGCAGGCCTGCCCCAGAACTTCAGGTCACACAGTACTTGTTCTGAATTCTAGGGCTTCCCACCTCTACAATGCACTCAATTTTCACGGGCCCCAGATCCTGGGACAGGCACAAGCTATGTGGGACTCCAAGATGGCTCTTCCCTCCTGCTGGGGAGGAATATGACACAACTGCAGGGTGGCAAGATGGAGGAGGAGGCAGTGTTAGCTATGAGTCATTTGGAACAGACAACTGGATGAACTCACATTTTTTTTTTTCAGTGTAACTATGTAACAGGCTCAGCCAGGCCACTGCAGGTAACATATATTACACTACCTGCACTCAGAGAGTTAGTACTCAATCGTGTTATCTGTGGTGATTAATGGGACTTCAGGTGCCATCTACAACATACCTGCATTCCAAGAGTAATCACTATGTTATGTGTGGGTTTTCATGAGACTACTGCAGGCAACATCTACTACCTTACCTGCACTCAGAGAGTTATCACTCAATCACTGTGTTATCTGTGGTGTTACATAAGCCTATAGGTGACATCTACTAGATTCTCTGTATTCAGAGAGATATCACTATGTTATCTGTGGTGTTACATGGGATTGCAAGTGGCATCTACTAAATTATCTGTGCTCAGAGAGATATCACTGTGATATATGTAGTGTTAAAATAGGACTGTAGATGTCATCTACTACATTAGCTGTACTCAGAATTTTCACTGTGTTATATGTGGTGGTACACAGGACTGCTGATAGGCAAAAAGGGTTGTGCCAACAGGTTAGGGGGCACAATACTAGGTAATACCCTGGGCACTAACATCCCACAGTATGCCACTGGGTGTTAGGCACTGATGCCTTAATGAATGAGCCATAGCCAGCATAAAACATCCTAACCAGGAAATGCTGCTGCCTTGTCTGGATAGAGACAGGAGTGAAATGATGAAAACGAGTGATAGCAAAACACAGAACACAGAAAACAGAGTTTGGTGAATGTGATTGATAGGGTGCCACTGTGTCACTCTTTGTTTTGTATATATCTAATAGTGCCACCACAAATTGGTGTATTGCTCTGCATCAAGCATTTATACAACACCATTATACTGCAGTCAGATTTTTTTTATACATTTAAATTTTAGTGATGATAGTGTGCCACTGCCTGCTGACACACAGATGTCAAGCACATGACGTCGCTCATAGGTTTGCACACATAGCTACTACCTCCATCCAAATTTCACTTATTGTTCTACAGTACATCGGGACTGGCCAACCTGCGGCTCTCCAGCTGCTGCAAAACTACAACTCCCACCATGCCCTGCTGTAGGCTAATAGCTGTAGGCAGTGTGGGCATGCTGGGAGCTGTAGTTTTGCAACAGCTGGAGAGCCGCAGGTTAGCCATCCCTGTTCTACATCATCATTATACAATAATAACAGCCATAACCAGCAACTATACAGCACACTAGTATAAACTGTGAGATTTCTGATTTTTCCTTCATTACTATGGGTCACAAGGCAGAATAACCAGCCAGACTCAGTGGTGCATCACTTAAAAATAAAATGTTAGGCAAAAAACACAGTGGCAATGGATGGCACAATTTAATTCATGCACCAGTAAGGAAGTGGGTGTATGCAATACTAAAAAGTATAAAAAAATATGACATTGCCATGTAATATTAAACAGGCTGTTTGTTACCACCAGCCACATTCCATTTACCCATAGTAATATATGTCACTGTAACTTTGACATTAATAATATTGTTTTAGTGCTATAGAGCTTGAAACGGACTGCATACCGTCCCAGGAGACCCCAGAATGGCATACACAACTTTTCGAGGCAGTTGGAGCACTTTTGATTTGAATAATATTTAGACCAAATTGAATCTGACGGCTTATTCTATTAAATTGGAGTTTAGACCCAAAACAGATTTCAGAAAATTCGCTCATCTCTACTCTTTTGCTACCACACAAAACATGACATCAAGATGTGACAATAAATGTATAAATTCTGTCAGTCTTATTTTGCTAAATAAAATATTTGGAGAAAATAATAAAGAAAAAAATAATAAAAAATACAAAGTAGTAGTAGTAGTTAGTGATAAGCAAAGCGAGCTTCGGATGTTACATCTGAGGTCGCTTTGTTATGGAGATCCAGCTCTGTACAGTATTGTATAGAGAATGTATGGGCATAGAATGTATGGGCTTTGATGAGCCAAGGTTAGTTATTTGCGACGTCTCACGTTACTTCATTAAATATCTTTGGTAATTGATTTTTAAAGTGCAAAACTACTTTTAAACTTGAAACTGAACTCGGCTTCAGTTCCGAAGTACCAGTCAAAAACAAAGCCAAGTTCGGTTTCACGTTTTAAAGTGGTTTTCCACTTTAAAAATCAATTACTAAAGTTATTCAATGAAGTCACTTACAACTTCGCGAATAATTTACTTTGGCTAATTGGAGCCCATACATTTTAATACTGTATGGAGACCGATCTCCATACAGTATTATGCCGAAATTATAAATGAAGAGACTTTGGATTTAACATCCGAAATTTGCTTCACTCATCACTAGTAGTAGCAGTAGTAATAGATTTGTAATTATCATTTTATACTCATATTATAATCATATATTATAATATAACAGCATTGTGATCATTATGATTATTAATCAAATAATAAAATGTAATATCCAGTAGTTACTTAATAATAAGTATAATCCTGTAGGACTTTGCTTAAGCATTGTTCCTCCTTTTATCATTTTATAGACATTCCCACTGTATATCATATTGAAACTATAGCTGTATACAGTATTACTAGTTTTCTGTCATAATTTTTCTTCTCACCACTTCGCTGTATGCTGTCCCTCTTCCATACCGTAAACTGTGTCACTCCCTTTGGGATGAGTTCACCGTCATTCTACAATAATTTAACTGTTCTTGATATGCAGTTACCCAGTAATGAAATTGCTTGGTTATGTGGAATTATGTAGATTATGTGACAAGTAAAAAGGACTATTGAACAATCAGGCATTTGTTGTATAATTCCGAATTATCACTTTTTGTGTTATAGAGTTATTATTTGAGCAATGGAAAAGATCTTTCTAATAAATACCTTACCTAAGTCTAGGTATTAGTTACTAGAATGTATATGTTCTATACATTAATTGTTTTCCCTGAACCCTTTCAGGTGATCAGAAGAGGGTTCATGTGTCAGGACTTAGCAAATGTACATACTATATCAGCCATCCTTTTAAAGATGGAGGGAGAAAACATGTCAGCTCTCTTGGTTCTTCAGATTGGCTGGGAAGGCCATTCACCAGTTTTAATATTAGGTCATTGAATAAATAAAGGGGTTTTCATGGTAATAGTGTTCTCCATAAAATGTGAGGTAACCAGCCACTGCAGCAAGTGGATGTCTTTGAATGGTTATGCTAAGAGGGCAAATATGCCTCTCAGGCTTATAAAGGATTCTTTTAAAGGAAAGATTGATTATTTTAAACTATTCTTTTCTGAGGGCTATTTTATATCCGGATTCAATAAAAGTCCTAATCACTAGGCTAAAAACAGAACTTACATAGCCTATAGCTATTATATCCTTACTTATTTAAATATGTCCTGGGCCACACTTGGGTCCTTTGTTATTTACACCTACAGTTAAAGTGCCCTTTAGTGCTCCTACCAATAAATGATGTCTCCTTAGTGCAACCTTATATCATTGATGCCCACTTTGTGCCATTAAAATAAAAAATATATAAGTAATACCACTCTACAATATTCATGTATTGCTATACTATAACATTATAGTAGGCTAGGAATGCTCAACCTGCAGCCCTCCAGCTGTTGTAAAACTTCAACTCCCACCATGTCCTGCTGTAGGCTGATAGCTGTAAGCTGTTTGGGAATGCTGGGAGTTGTAGTTTTTCAATAGCTGGAGGGCTGTAGGTTGAGCATGCCTGTAGTAGGCATCTGCTTATTAGGTCTGCAATCACATGGCTATAATGCATTGTAATACTACTGTATGTATTACAAAGCATTGTTTAAACAATTGAATAATCATAGCATCTAGTCTTTCTAAAATGCAATAAAGTGTAAAAAAAAATTAGACCTCCAATAAAATTCATTAAAGTACTTATCATTCCACTCATGAGTAAGGACCGTAATGTTTTTTAAGGTCTGAAATGCATTGTTCGTTGAGTCTTTTCCTGTTCTGAAGATTTTAACCTGATGGAATAAATTTGCAACTTTTAAGAAGCTGGATTTTCCTGTTTTCTCATTTGAAGTTATCATTCCACTCTGTATTGCATGATAAAGGAAAAAAAAAAAGTAAAGGTCATGCAATAAATTCAACCAAAATAGTGCAAGAATAAGATATTCCTGTCTCATAAAAGCAAGCCAAGTTCCATGATAATTAATTGTTAGTATTGAGTGAATCGAAGTTTCACAAATTTCAGGGAAAATTTGATTTACTGCGAAGGTAAATTTCCTTGTGTTTCGTGGTAACACATCGATTTTCCCTGAAAAGGTGATAAAAATTTAAAACAAACAAACATGCTTACCTCATCCATTTGAGTGTAAAGAGGCCCCCGTGGCTTGCTTGAAGATCCCACTCAAAATCTCGTGCACAGTGGCGTATGACGTCACCATGCTGGCCAATGTGATGACGTCATCGCAAACCACGCAAGATTTTGTGCTGGATCATCAAGTAAGACGTCCGTGGTGGCATTTTCGTGACCAAATAGATTAGGTAAGTACAATAAAAAAAAAAAAAAAATTAATTGCAAACATTAAAATCCTTTATTATGGATCTCAGAAATGAACCCAGCATCTAAAGGGGTCAATGACATGCACTTCGTTACGAAGTAAGCCAAATTTTAGAGAACTTCACTCATCTCTAGTCACTATTGATAATCATAGCTCTTCTCTACAAGCTATCTGCATGGACCTACTGGAGTACACTAATTATCTTTATGTCTACAATTTAAAATTATGTTCACCATTCATTTCTCATATGATACTTTTATGCTTCTTTTGCAGGCCATGGCCATGGGAATGATGACAGAATATTATCATTACATCTTTACCACACTGGTAAGGTGCACAATTTAAAAATTGTATTTCTTCTTGATAGTCATTGTCCTCTGTGTCTTTTATTTTTGTATGCTTGTTGTGTTTGTCATACTGAAATCTTTATAATATCTTAACAAAATTAAATATCAGAAAATGAGAGTTTAGGTAAGAGAAAAAACTCTGGGGGTTATTTATGAAGGACGAGGTTTATTACGCCAGTCTTAATAACCCCTTTATCTGGCAGTGCATCTGCCGAAGTTATGAAGAGCCGCAGAAAATGAAAAGTGAGGCGGGCCTGCTGGCCAGTCCCCTTCCCCACCCACACCACTCCCACTTTTTTAAACTTGGCGTGAGCGGGCAAAAGTCGCAGAATGCAGAGCAAATAACCTCTGCGCCACAATCTGCACCAGAAATACGCCTAATATGGGTATATTTCTGGATAATAAATTACCCCCTCTGTATTTAGTAAAAGGAGTTTTTACTATTTTTGATAAATACATTTTTATCAATGTATAAAAGTTTTACATCTTTCTGTCTTTGTTGTTTCAGTTCCCCATGTTTTTCAATATATTAGTTTGCTGTGATTGAATTATCACATTGGCCTAAATTTAATAATGTGATTGCACCTAGACTTTTTCTTAAAAGGCACCAATATTTGATGCAATTTTAGTGCAATCTGGAATATCTAGTTTTAGAAAACTCTACTTTACCCAGCTCACCCCTTGACTGTGGCTTAATAAGGAAGGCGCATGGCCTAAGATGCAACATTTTGCACCAAAATGTCAGCCAATAGGTGGTATGGAATTAGAAAAAAGTGTCTAGCTGTGCACCAAATTTATCAAACAGCCTGAACCGCTGTGGTGAATTTTGCACATTTTTAGACATCCTAGCTAAGCTTACAAACCTGAACATAGGTAGTCCTCCTCCCAGCTATCCAATCTAGGCAATGATCTTTGAGCTAAATACAACAGCTTAATTTACACAAATCTCTCCATCTGCAACAATAATTCTCGAAGACTAGTTTGCTAAGCTGATAGAGAACAAAGATAATAAGACTGATGTAAAATAAATGAAATCTCTTGTATGTAATGATTCTTGCATTTATTGCTGCTTAACATCAGTTATTAAAGAATCACACTTTTTTCACTTATAATTCTAACTAAACACCAATGTTTTGCAGTGTCTTTTATTTCATGCTTCCTCAGTTGAATCCATATATTTTGAGCACTTTCATTTTAGGTAGTTGTTCATGTGATCTCCAGTCTAATTACCCACCATTCCCCAGTCCAATGCATACTTACCTCTGTGAACAGGAAAGTAGTCTCCACTGTGTGGCTGACTTTCTGTAAACTGCAGTATTACCCTATCACCTATCAAATTCCTTCTGACAGCTCTCGGGCATGGTTCATATGTTCAGCTCTCAGGCACTGACAGCTGTTGAGTTCATACATAGGTTAGCACTACATTGATAGCAGTGGATGAAAGTTCAGAAGTGAAAATATAGCTTCTCCTTTCTCCCTTTAGCAGTAACTCTAACTCTACATTTTTTTCCCCCTAGAAACAAGTTTGGGTTGGAAAACATTTTAAAGGGAATCTGCTACCAGCAACCTCCCTATGTAACTGTTTGTATCGACACATAGCTATGGTCTACCTGATTATAAGACTATTTTATTTTTGTTAATCCGAGGTTCCATTCCCTAGTGATTATATTTTTCATTAATATGCAAATGAAGCATTTGGTGCTTTGAGGGCATCCCCATTGCTCCTATTGCATCCAAGCTTCCCTTCTTTTTGTGGTCTGCCCCTCCCTGGCTGCTTTGCCATTGCCTGACCCTGTCAATTAAAGCATCAAGGGAGGAGCTGTCCACAGGAAGGTTCCCTTTGTATTAAAAAAAGACAATCCAAACCAGCGTATTGAGTGTTTGATAAATGCACATAATGAGTAAGGACTGCATGGCATATGGATTCAATGTTCTGTAATATCTGTGCTCAAATGCAATCTCCTGTAGAGATATCAGTGACTTGATGGTGACTGTCAGCATTATAGATAAAGTGCATACACATGAACAGTACCCAAGCTCTGTCTGCTACAGCATTTCATCTCTCCATAACGAATTTGTTTGAAAATAATTTATATTACATATTGTTTGCATATGAATTTTCTTACCAGATACATTCATGAATCATAAATCACTGTGGAATATAAATAAAGAGTATTATTATTATTATTATTATTATTATTATTATTATTATTATTATATACAATTATAGTTTACCTTGCTAACATACACACAATAAGGCTGCTTTTACACTAGCGTTTTTTGCGGATCTGTCATGGATCTGCAAAAACGCTTTGGTTACAATAATATAACCGCATGCATCCGTCATGAATGGATGACATTGTATTATCTCTTCTATTGTGCCAGATTGTGTCAGAGAAAATGGATCCGTCCCCATTGACTTACATCCGTTTGGCTCCGCTTCATCAGGTGGACAGCAAAACGCTGCAGGCAGCATTTTGGTGTCTGACTCCAGAGCAGAATGGTGACTGAACGGAGGCAAACTGATGTATTCTGAGCGGATCATTTTCCATTTAGAATGCGTTAGGGCAAAACTGATCCGTTTTGGACCGCTTTTGAGAGCCCTGAACAGATCTCACAAACAGAAAACAAAAACACAAGTGTGAAAGTAGCCTAACTAGCAAAAAGAGAATATGGCCACTGCCCCATGAACTGGTCTGATTTACCTACATTGGTCCTCAGACATTTTAAGCATGTCTTCCAAGTCTGCCATAAAGATATTTTGCAAGTCACACTCCTTCCATAACAGTTAATGCCATTTGCTTTTAGATATGCATCTTATCCTTTTTAACTGCTGACATAATACCTCTTGGGTAAGGCATTCCACAGTTTGACTACACTGATTGCAAATAAACCTTTCCAGTGTTGATGTCAAAACAAACAAATCATGTGCCAGTTCTTTCTACTCACACATATACTATATAGAAAACGGTATTGGGACAGCTATAGTTATGCCTACAGGAGCTTTTATAACATCCCATTGTAAATCCATAGGCATTTCTACAAGATTTGGAGTCAGTCTGTGGAATTTTTTGCCTGTTCATCCAGAAGAGTATTTGTGAGGTTATTAGGGGTGGACTGGGAACTTAAAGTAGCCCAGGAAAAAACTAAAAATCACTGTAATGTTGTAAGTCTGTCCACATTTACAGAAGTTGAGGAAACACAAGTATATGGGGCCAATAGATTTTGGAAAGGTCAATAATATTATAGTGTCGCACAGAATACCATACCACAGAAGCAAATACCATAGTGTAACACAAAATAGCTCCCCAGAAACTGTCCGTCTGTGGTGACCATCAATAACTGCCACATTCTGTCCTTCTCCTTCTCTAATTGTCTCTAATATGGATATGGAGCAGGGGGCTTAGGACCCTATAGTTCCTCCAGTAGCATATACTCAACCAGCACAGTGAAAATAGCTTCTGTGGTCCTATGGGCATCAGCCCATTGAGAAAATTCCCTGTAGGGTCTATAGCCAGTCCATCTCTGGAGGTCATACACTGAATTGTTGGACAAGAGGGCCTGGCTTGAATTGTTCTTTCTAGTTCTTCCCAAAAGTGTACGAAGGGGCTGAGGAAAAAGTGCAGTCCAAATAAAATTTGCAGTTATTTACTCATTACTAGCTAAGAGTCAAACTTATCCCCTATCCTTTACTCAGCTATCTTCAGCAGTCCCATAGAAAATGGATCGAGCAGAGAACATGCATTCTCAAGTAGCCACTTCATTTATATGGTGACATTAGACACTGGTCTCTTGATTTGTGTGCATCCCAGCAGTGATGCCTGCTCTGATCAGATATGTATCACCTATCCTGTAGCATTTTAGGTATCTGACCATCCGTATGCTTCTCATGACACCACCAAATAGTGCACAGCCCAATAATAATAGGAAGTTTTTTTACAATGATAAGAATTTCCTTCAGGTCATTCTTGACATTCTCATCAATGAGTTGATTGATTCACAAGTTTACACACAATAGATTTTCATAGCAGTATAGAGAATTTACAGTCATTTGATCACCGGAAGAGGCAAATGTTTCCACCTAATTGCTTGCCTAGCCAATATAACTTTGTCCATTCTAGCAAACATTTTTATGTTTACGCACAAAGAAGCATATTAGGCTACAAAGAAGCATTTATGTTATGACTGTTTTATACTCCATCCTTTAGCGACTGATTTTCCATTTCCTTTTTAATTTCTGACTCCACATGATAGAAATAAAAATGTTAAGAACATTGCACTGCACAATAGCCCTTTGATATCTATTTTTATGAAGTTCCTCGGAAAAAAAATCTCTAGGTATTTTAGAAGACGGCAGACAACAAATTTGTGTTGATTACTATCTATTCCTCTAAGCTCGAGGAAAACCTTCTATTAATTATGGCTTACGCATGTAATGTGTGACTATGCCCAGAGGTAGAGAAAGAAGGGATCTGTATTAAATGAGTAGATAAGAAATCTCTATTAACGCCACTGGTGAGCAGTGACAGATATATTGCAGAGGTGATGTTTTAATGCAGAATTCCTTCAGGCTGTGTTCTTAGCTTGTTCTTCGTGAGCCTTAGATTCTGTAGTATGAGGCCCTGGGGATCCTAATGAATTGGCCTATTACCACATACTGTAAGCATCTAAATGCTCCAGAGTCTAAGCTTAGTCCCTTATATTAACACTTGTCTCTGAAAAAAGCAAAATGTCAAATCCTATGGGTAAATACAATATTTTTTAAAAAGGCAATCACAAAAACAAATGTTATACTGTCATTATTTTGCAAATTACATTATTGTATTGATTTTATTGTATATATCACAAACAACAATGCTCTAAAAACAAGCTTTGTACGAGGTATTTGGCCACATGCAGTACAGATATAACATAGCAATCTTATGTTTTACTCTTTTTGTTGATTATTAAAGGGAATGTGTCAGATTTTTCTAATCCAGCATGAATTAAAATGATCTTTACAGACAGAAGTGCCACAAATTATTAGGCTTAGTGGCCAGTGAGAAAACTGCATGATTTCATATTTTTTTTTTTTATAAATAGATAATGACATGGAAAATTAAAAATACCATTACCAAAAAAAACTTCAAAAATATATTAAACATAAAATCATTATTTAAACAATAGATATTTTTTAATGACATATTCTCTTTAAAGAATATGCTTTTCATGAAGATAATACATTGGCGTACATTTACTGATGTGATTGTTCCTGGAATTTGGCTTAAAATATGTTAAACTGGAGCATTTTAGTTTAGACTTGTTGTGAGTCAAATGGTAAAAAAATGAAGATGCATCATGACAGGTTTTTCTAGTTGGGTATGGCTTAGCGGATAAGGAAAGTGGCCTATAAGCAACAATCTGCTCCAAAATTGTTTGGCTAATCAAATTTTATATATGTGATTCCATTAAAAAAGTCTAAAATACTACTGCATGTGTTAGTATTTTTTCCAGCAAAATACGGTATTTATGCCAGACCGCCAAAGGACCCAATTTCAGTGAATAGGATTCTTTTGGTGCCGGCATCATGCGGCACATGCAAGATCCTATGATGGAACAGAATAACGGAATCCTAGCACAGATGTCACTTATTCTTGGTTCTAAAATGGTGTGACAAAATGTTGGTGTGAGGTAACATTAGAAAAAAATGTGTAATCTTGCACCACATTTATCATCCAGCCTGAGCTACTGTGATAAATTTATGCTGTCTTAATATTAGACAAGATTAGTAAATCTGCCCCAATGTGTGTAATAGCATTACTGTGTAAGACTAAGCGTGTATACAAAAATAGCCATCAGTAGCTAAGTTAGACCTCCCACTGGATTCCAAAGCCCAGACTGAACAGACATGGTGTTACAAGCTTTTCCCACAGAACAATATATCAGTCTGCTCAGCTCTTCCTGCTCTATAAGAAGAACACCACATCAGCATTACGTAGACTTGTTTGATTTGCTCTGTGACTCTACTGTCAAACATTGCAATAATGGAAAACAAAAGGGCTAATGGGTAAATGTTAGTTTATCTCTACCTCTACCTTCTGGTCATTTTGATTAGACTTATATATACTAATATGTACATTATGTGGCAATCTCCACATTCCATACATAAGGATAGTTGAAATAATACAACAAGCATCTGTGTTGGTTGAGAGTTGGGCAAAGGTTCATCATTTATCTTAAGAGTCTGACAGATGAAGATGAATGTTAATCTTCAAAAAGATATCAGTAATAAAAACAAGCTTTAAAAACCATTTGTTATAAAATCTGAGTAAAACCCACCAGACACCCAAAGGGCATTTAAGGCCAGGTGTTACTTTAAAGTCTATTGCTAGTAATTAAAGGTCTACATACACAGAAATCTTAAATGGGTTGTCTCACTTCAGCAAGTAGCATTTATTGTGTAGAGAAAGTTATTATAAGGCACTTACTAATGTATTGGTATTATCCTCCTTTGCTTGCTGGATTCATTTTTCCATCACATTATACACTGCTTATTTCCATGGTTACGACGACCACCCTGCAATCCATCAGTGGTAGTCCTGCTTGCAGACTATTGGAAAAAGCACTAGCCTATGTGAGCTCCAATAGTCCTGGCCACCACAGAGGCTGGTGCTTTTTTCTTCAGTGTACAAACAACATAACCACCTCTGATGGATTGCAGGGTGGCCATAAACATGGAAATGAGCAGTGTATAACGGGATATGGATAATAATATTACATAAGTAAGTGTCTTGTATTAACTTTCTATACATAATAAATGCTATTTGCTGAAGTGAGACAACCCCTTTAATGTTGGCATGCAATGACATTCCTGGAGTCTGCGGCTTTGTTTTTTAATGCAGCAGCCCACATTTACTAATGCGTCTGCACCTAAAATCTGTTTAACAAAAGTGGTGCAAAATTGCAGACATTTGTACAATTTGGCACATCTAGGATTTCTAAACTTTTTTTGCCTACATGCTACACAGGGAATAGGGCTTAGCAGAAAGTAGTCAGTGCTTCACATGAAAAAGGGCATGATATTAGACACCATTTGCACTAACATGTTGGTGCAATTCAAGCATAAAAATCTGTCTTAAAGTAAGCCAACCAATAGCTAGTATTGAGTCAGAGAAAGTGTGTATCCCTGCACCACATTTATAATCCAGCCTGAGCCCCTGTGATAAATTTGGTGCAGGTCTAGTCAACCTGCCTAAGCTTATGCCATCTTTACTATTAGTAAATCTGGGCCAGCATGTTCTTGGCATGGTTTTAAATCTAATGTTTTAAACCTTACAAAAGTTTTAAAGCTTACAAAATAAAAACACCACCATACAGTTGTAAACAATGCAATGAAAAACCTAGAAAATCATGCCTTTTTTAAGTATTTAAAAAATGACTAAACTGTGTTTTTTTGTGTGTGTGTAAAGTAACCCTAAATAAGACTACTCCTAAAATGTCAAAGTAAAAGCAAATTATACAAATTGATGGACTTTTATTACCACTATAAAAAAAGAAAAACATTAAGGGTGACAGTTACTAAGATCAGTGTATTGTACACCAGTTTTAACCTTCCCCTACTGACATCAGATGCACCACGATTATTAAAAGACGCGTGCCCAGGGTTGGACTGGCTCACCCAAGGATCCTTCGATGGGCCCAGACTCTGATCCCATAGTGGCCCAAAAGGTCCAGGAGAAAAAAGATATGGAGCTTCCTTTGAAGCCAATCATTCGCCACTAGGGTCTATTTCTTTGAAACAAAATTTGTTACACTGTACCTGAAAGTTGCACTTCAAGAATAATTTCTTCTGGTGGACTCAAGGAACCCCAGTCAAACACTGCACACGGCATTTAATAATTGTAGTGTATCTCTGGAGGTCCATGCGCCAAAACAGAAATCTATACAAGCAAAAGAGCTGCTCTAGGTTTTTGCTATAATCTATGCCAATTTCCTGGCAATCATTATAGCAAATGTGAAGGGCTAGTCCTGTACAGCCTGCTCCTCATCCTGCTCCACTCTCTATTGCCTCTGGCACCTACAACACTTTGAGATGGACTGGCCATTCGTATCTAAAGTTTCGGCAGGAGAGTATAGCACTGCTGTGGTTATCATGCTTAGATAGCGAATTGTTTTGAGTCAGACTCAGGGAGTACTACAGCTACCATAATTGTTAACTACACACTGTTACTGAGAAAATATCGCACTTTAATATACTTTAGAATTTTTGTTGCTATATGTACTACTCCTACTCCTACTTTCAACTTAGTAATGAGACGGTATTTATTGCAACCTGTGGCCTGGTTATTGGCTCCACCATCCCCTGGCCACTTCATCCACACTACTGCACCCCAGCTACCACAAGGCAGGAGCCACAATGCGTATGCCCCAATAGAAGGTATGCCCCACCCACTGAACAGCGCCAGAGGGAAGACTGGCAATGTGAACTGCAAATATTACTACCCCTCTAAAGACCACTGCCACCACTCCCATCTTCTCTGCCTTGTCCCTTCCCTCCAGGTCACTAAACTAATCAACCATGGATCTAGTTTTTTTCCAGTCCCTTTGTTTTGTGGAGTTAAGGATATTGACCAAGCTGAGGTGCTTGAGGCTACAGTGCTGTACTTTTGGATATTTCCAGTGGCTTGTATGATGAGTTGTGGCTGCTTTCTTGGGGAAAGTGTGTCAGGCTGATATACTGTAGCTCAACATCTTTGTCTTTTCATTTCTATTAACTATGACATAGCGATACTAAAGAAAACTTGTGATGGCTATTTCCTTCTTATAGTAAATGTTACACTATATTATGGGCTGAAGATTTAACAGTGATTTAAAAGACTAACAGGACAGCACATGGACGCCAACCATCTGCAGTACATTTTTCAGTTATGTTGCCGGGAGATGCATTCCTTTTTTTGGAGGACATTTTCCGAGTCCCAAGCATCTATCGACCTGTGGTGGACATGATTTTTAGTATAATCGTTTTTTTTATTATTGATTTCAGGAACAAAAAAATTACAAAGTTACGTGGACGCAGCCACGCATAGTTATAGCATGTCATAATACATTTCCATAGATAACATAAGGATAATTAAATGATGCATAAACTTGAGGGTAACAAGGCCGCGTAGACGCAGCCATGTGTTTTTATAGCATAACATAGTGTATCATAAGAAATATCAAATATGTGGCCAGATAGTGAGTATAGGACACCAGGGCAACCACTCGGATGCTGCCAACCTGGTGTCATGAGACCAATAATTATTTAGGACATCGCAAATGTATGCAAACAACTAGGCAATCTAACATTGCCTTAAATTCAAATGCAAAAACATAGTATAAAGTAAAGGAGGGGGGGGGGGAGTGGAGCGCGGGGGGGGGGTTCCTTGATGACTTCCCAGAGCACGGTGCCAAAATAAACTATTACTGAACATAGTGCTTGCTTTTCTGCCAAGGGTCCCATATTTTATCTCTGAGCAGGACGTTGATTAATGATGTTGGTAAGCGACATTCGTATCTACATGTTGTATTCAAGGCAGAAATAACCTCTTCCAAGACTGGAGGATCAGGTGATTGTCAATGGCTTGTAATAACAAGCTTCAAATGTATGAGGATGTAGCCAAACAGGTGTCTAAGAGAATGAGGATACGAAGTGATTCCAATAAACAGTAGCGCTAATGCTGGGGAGGGCGTCACGTGAGTCTTTGCAACCTGCAATAGCATATTGAAAATTTGGTTCCAATACCCCGTGAGTTTCGGGCACAGCCATTGGATATGATATAAAGTCTCTGTACGTCCACACACTCTCCAACAGCACACAGTGGTTTCAGGGTACATGAGGCTAAGTCTGTTGGGAGTAAAGTACCAACGTAGAGTTGTCTTAGTAATCGCCTCGTAGTGTGTCACACATTTGAAGGTAGAAGCTGCATATTTTGTTGCCTCTGCCCAAGCTTCCACAGGAAACACGTTCCACAATTCCCTATCCCAGTGTAGCATCAGTGGCAATTTAACAAATTTATCTTTATCCCCTATTAAGTCGTACAAGTGTCGGGTGTGTTTTGTTCTCCCCAACTGGGGGGATTGAAAGAGAATGGTGATACCCTTGTCAATATGTGTGTCATGTTTATGGAGCAAGTCCAAACAATTCCTAATTCGCAGGTAAGGTAGGAATTCAGAGTTAGGCAGACCAAATTTAATATGTAGATGTTCAAATGTTGTCAACTGTGAGACTACATACAGCTGTTCGGCCGAATGTATCCCTGACCCTCTCCAGACTGACAAATTAATTTCCCCTATAAGCCGTTCCAGGACCAACATCTACAAAACGGGTGGGTCAGGGAAACAGGTAGTTACTTGGGAGCGGTGAAACTGCATCCAAAATGAGCAGGCATGTGGAATAGTGAGGAGAGTGTGTTTAAGTCTTAACGGTTTCCACATGCATTGGCAGAGAAGGTCCCGTAGAGTGCCCCTTGGAATGAAGTGTCTTTCAATATGGATCCAAGGCTTCTCCAAGGCACAGTTCCACCACTCCCTTAAAAAGGAAATACCTATTGAAGAGAAATAATTATTTATGGAGTGGAGGCCAACACCGCCCACTCTCTTCCTCTTTGTCATTATAGAGTGTGCGACCCTCGGTCGACCAGAACCCCATAAATATGAGTGTGGCGTTTCGAAATGTCAGCCTTATACAAATCACGCATCTGTGAGGTGACTTGTTGAATCAGACATCCTCCACTTACAGTTTACGCATCAGACACCCAGGAGTTAATCAAGTAGTCTTTTAATCCGGAGATTGTATTACAAGATATTAAGGGAATCCATATGGTAAAATAATTATGCCACTAATATTCTCCTTGATAAGAACATGAGATACACAGATTCACCTCAGATTTTCCTCAGAATCTCCTCAGAATTAGAGCACACAAAACAGCAATGCATGACAGAGTAAACAGGAAGTGGCTAGACTGAACCAACTAGAAGCAGAAACAGAGGGGGGAGGAGAAGAGAGGAGCATACCAATACACAATTCAAGATACTGAAACAGAACACTCCCCGTCTGGTATTGGTAGATACCACTATGTATATGCATACTATGGAATTGTATAAATAACAATGAATAATGTCCATAAACCTGAAAAGGAAACATGCAATGAGCATTTATTCAAACCAAAAAAGGATATATCTTCAGTTCAGACATAGAGCTGGTAATGGAAACAATCCTAGATGAGCATCTCTGGTAGAAGGAATCTCAACATGGAAGTTCTTTCCATCCGAACTGGAAACGACTTTAGTAATAACTCCAGTAGGCCAGTCGAGACCATTAACTTGTTTGTCTCTTAACAGAACAAATCTCCTTCCTTTATATTGGGCCTTGGTTCTTGCCACCGTATGCATTCTTGCTAGAGGTAGAGGTACTTTCTTATCCACCTTTTCCAGAACTGACTGGTGAGATGTTTTACCTGCTTCCACCGAAACTTATAAAGGTTGTGTTCTTTGAAAACGCCAGATGGCACAAGAATATTTCCTATATTTTCTGGTTTATTCTTCAGTTATCTTTTATGCACCCCAGATGTGGATTTCTTCTTTTTAATACAGGAGGTTGTCTGTTGCTTTCATTAGAAGCTGAGCGAGACTTGGTTCTCCTTGATCTTTCCAAAGATTTAGAATGTGACTTCTCTGTCTGTGTTACCAATTTAGAGCGAGAGCACTTATTTTGCGAGGCTGATTCACATGTAGATTGCTTTCTGTCTGAATCGTGAATGCAAATGCTCATGTCTGCTTTTCACTTCTGAAATGGGATCTGTCTTTGTACGTACGGACTTGGGTTGGTGACATGCAGTATTTGTCATGGACATTGGCGGTGAACTTTTCCCTGTGGTTTTCAGAAAAGGATGAGCAATATGAAGGTGCTCATCCGTTGAAGACTGGGAAGAACTGTGATCCTTTTGAGTGCAATCAACAACTGCAGATGGAACTGAAGGTTCTTACAAAGTATCTGAAATGAACTCTTCCTGTGTTGAAGGAACCTCGTTTATAGAACATTCAGAAGATACTTCTTTTACAGAATTAAACTCATTGTCAAACAGTAGACTGGAAGGCTCAAGTTTCTGCTGTATCTCATCAGAACTACATGAATCAGAAGGCTTGTTGTCAGTGATGATATAGGATTCATTATGATAAACTGTGTGAGGACTGCAAAGCTGGGAAGGGCTTGAAGAGGGCTCCAATTGAAATCCTGAAAGCCTTTCTACAAGCTGCTCTTCTGTCCAGGAACATTCTTCTGCAGCTGACTCCTTGGGATTTAAGCTGCTTTCTGATGTTTTTAGAATATTTGGGCAGGGCATATCTTGCACATAGTAGTGGTTAGGACACTGTCTGAAGTAAGAAGTTTGCCCCCTATTAATACTTCAGTTCTGAAGGAGTGTACTTGGCAGGGTCTGCGGGCTCTGTCCAGACATACATCCCCATGATGATCCAACCCACTGTAAGTTTCTGGGCATATGGAGCATTGAAAGGGCCATTGTGAAGTTCAAGGACCTTATGAGCCTCAAGAATGTCTCTACCTAGCAAGAGTAAGATCTCGGCATGGTTATCAAGGGAGGAATCTTCTGGCTATGTTCCTGAGATGAGGGTGATGCTGTGCGGCTTCAGGTGTGGGAATCTCATCCCTTGTTTCCGGCAATTTGTCACACTCTCCTCAAAGGGCTTTGCTATGAAGACACGGCATTTCCTTAAAGGATGTGGTTTATCATGGATAGGGAAATGATGAACGGGTTCCTTAGGGATTTCATTTCCATTGTTAGTAGTGGGCACAAACCCTGTCTTTTTTTTACTGAAATTAGACCTTTAGAGCCCCCCTGTCTGGGACTGAAAGTCTCGTGTCTCTGTTTAGTAGAGCCAAAGATGTTGGTTCCCAAGGTGTTGAAGCTCGGATCGTTTTTAGCTCTAGCTAAGTCCTTGATGAACTTGCAAAAGAATGAAAATGGTGGAAAGGGAACACAATGTTGCTCCTTGTATTTTGAACCTGTTGTTGCCCATTGGTCTTTAATATTGAGGGGTAATTTCTCCACAATCAGGCCCACACCATGGGAGGTATAAAGAAAGCTGAAACCTGGTAGCTGCGGGTCTCCCTTGATGATTTCAAACTCGAGAAGAAGATCGCTTAATTCCTGGAACCCTTGGCGGTCTGTATTGAATAATCCAGGAAAGGTGTATAGTCGTTTAAAAAAGGCACGTTCAACTACTTCCGAGCCGCCGTATGTCTGCTCAAATCTTTCCCATGCGAGACAAAGGCCTTTGACTGGTTCATAGATATGAACGGTTTTGAGTCTCTTAACACAGTTTGACGACCATGGACCTAGCCATCTAATTAGTAAATCAAATTCTTGCATAAGCGGTACACCAAGGGTTTGAACTGTTGTCTTGAAGGTGGCCTTCCAACTTCTATAGTTCTCTGGGCGATCATCAAAGTTCGTAAGGCTAGTACTGATGAGATCCCTGAGAGTGAGGTACTTAGCGATTGCTGATGCGTTATTTCTTTCCTGCATCATGGCGATGGGAACTTCTCCCTCGCTGGTGTTGTTGGCACCATCTGATGCCCTATGTTTGGGGGTTGGAAGATGGAATGGAGTGGCAGCTGGGTTGAGTGTAAGTGAAGGCTTCACATCTGGTAATGTTGGCGCCAGCGTCTTGGTTGCTATGTAACTAGTCTCAGGAGGTTTTAATGTGATTTGATGAGCTTGAAGCGACTTGGTCTCTAATGGTGCCTGAAATACTGTGTAAGGTGCCAGAGGTTTGAAAGAAAGAGCAATGTCCACTGTACTGGGGTCAACTGTATAGTTATCAGCTGCCTCTTTTTCTACTCGCATGAGTTCAGCAGGCTGGCGTGCAGAGCCCAAATCTTCTGGTGCAAATGCATTGACTTTGCTTTGATCTAGGATGAATTGCAGGGTACAGCCTGGTATTAGATATCTTGGACATAGGATGATAAGCTTCTTCTTCTTCAGCAGCTTCTTCAAGAACTCTGAGTTCAGCCATGGCTGCTGCTTCTTCCCTTTCATTCTGAAGGACCTCCAACTCAGCTTGTATCTCTGCGACTTGTGCCTTAATGGCTGCTTCCTTTCTAATGCAGTGAGCTTGTACCTTTGCTGCTTCCGCTTTTGCGCGTGCTAACACCAATGAGGTACTCAGCGAGAGTGCTGTGAGCGAGACCTTAGCGATAAGGACTGAGCAATAGACTCCCGAGGAACGGGATGAAGCCTTGGAGTGCCTTGAAAGGTTAGAATGGCTGGACGCAGTTTCATATTGTTGTGATATCTTGTCCTCTAGCATTGACTTGACTGCCATAAATCTGCTATATCTTTCATCATTAAGTGCAGTGAGGGTCTTTAATTCTAGGATGAATTCCTCTGAGTTGAGACTTGATAACAGAGAAGAATATTTTTCAGACAGTCTATTATAACTATCATAGGTCTTATTCAATTTTGTACACATGGCCTTTAATTGATCTTCATTATAGCTTGATCCATGTGCTGCATCCATACATTGTTCAGTCTTTTCCCACAAACTGGACAAATTAACACATATCTCAATTTTCTCGGTTAAGAGGGCCTCTTTCATTTTTAATGAGGGTTTAGAAATCCTTCTAGCTGTGTCCTGCATTTCCATCTGTAACACACGAGCGACCTCTAGTGGTGGTTCAGTCTTTTAATAGCCCACAGCAGGCAGACAATATTTACCTCAGAAAACAGGCTGAATACAGTCCCTAGACTGTATGAAACTGAAATTGCTAGAAGCTTCTGCGATCCTAGTGAATGCAGTACTGAGCAGTGTAAGATATTACCTTACTACTGTAGCATAACGGAGACAAATGATGATAGCTTATTACTTGGAGGAGGAGAATATTCTTTTCTTAGGAGAAGGTGAGTACTAAGACAATTCTTTTACTGTGGCGTTTCGAAATGTCAGCCTTATACAAATCACGCATCTGTGAGGTGACTTGTTGAATCAGACATCCTCCACTTACAGTTTACGCATCAGACACCCAAGAGTTAATCAAGTAGTCTTTTAATCCGGAGATTGTATTACAAGATATAAAGGGAATCCAGATGGTAAAAGAATTATGCCACTAATATTCTCCTTGATAAGAACATGAGATACACAGATTCACCTCAGATTTTCCTCAGAATCTCCTCAGAATTAGAGCACACAAAACAGCAATGCATGACAGAGTAAACAGGAAGTGGCTAGACTGAACCAACTAGAAGCAGAAACAGAGGGGGGAGGAGAAGAGAGGAGCATACCAATACACAATTCAAGATACTGAAACAGAACACTCCCCGTCTGGTATTGGTAGATACCACTATGTATATGCATACTATGGAATTGTATAAATAACAATGAATAATGTCCATAAACCTGAAAAGGAAACATGCAATGAGCATTTATTCAAACCAAAAAGGATATATCTTCAGTTCAGACATAGAGCTGGTAATGGAAACAATCCTAGATGAGCATCTCTGGTAGAAGGAATCTCAACATGGAAGTTCTTTCCATCCGAACTGGAAACGACTTTAGTAATAACTCCAGTAGGCCAGTCGAGACCATTAACTTGTTTGTCTCTTAACAGAACAAATCTCCTTCCTTTATATTGGGCCTTGGTTCTTGCCACCGTATGCATTCTTGCTAGAGGTAGAGGTACTTTCTTATCCACCTTTTCCAGAACTGACTGGTGAGATGTTTTACCTGCTTCCACCGAAACTTATAAAGGTTGTGTTCTTTGAAAACGCCAGATGGCACAAGAATATTTCCTATATTTTCTGGTTTATTCTTCAGTTATCTTTTATGCACCCCAGATGTGGATTTCTTCTTTTTAATACAGGAGGTTGTCTGTTGCTTTCATTAGAAGCTGAGCGAGACTTGGTTCTCCTTGATCTTTCCAAAGATTTAGAATGTGACTTCTCTGTCTGTGTTACCAATTTAGAGCGAGAGCACTTATTTTGCGAGGCTGATTCACATGTAGATTGCTTTCTGTCTGAATCGTGAATGCAAATGCTCATGTCTGCTTTTCACTTCTGAAATGGGATCTGTCTTTGTACGTACGGACTTGGGTTGGTGACATGCAGTATTTGTCATGGACATTGGCGGTGAACTTTTCCCTGTGGTTTTCAGAAAAGGATGAGCAATATGAAGGTGCTCATCCGTTGAAGACTGGGAAGAACTGTGATCCTTTTGAGTGCAATCAACAACTGCAGATGGAACTGAAGGTTCTTACAAAGTATCTGAAATGAACTCTTCCTGTGTTGAAGGAACCTCGTTTATAGAACATTCAGAAGATACTTCTTTTACAGAATTAAACTCATTGTCAAACAGTAGACTGGAAGGCTCAAGTTTCTGCTGTATCTCATCAGAACTACATGAATCAGAAGGCTTGTTGTCAGTGATGATATAGGATTCATTATGATAAACTGTGTGAGGACTGCAAAGCTGGGAAGGGCTTGAAGAGGGCTCCAATTGAAATCCTGAAAGCCTTTCTACAAGCTGCTCTTCTGTCCAGGAACATTCTTCTGCAGCTGACTCCTTGGGATTTAAGCTGCTTTCTGATGTTTTTAGAATATTTGGGCAGGGCATATCTTGCACATAGTAGTGGTTAGGACACTGTCTGAAGTAAGAAGTTTGCCCCCCTATTAATACTTCAGTTCTGAAGGAGTGTACTTGGCAGGGTCTGCGGGCTCTGTCCAGACATACATCCCCCATGATGATCCAACCCACTGTAAGTTTCTGGGCATATGGAGCATTGAAAGGGCCATTGTGAAGTTCAAGGACCTTATGAGCCTCAAGAATGTCTCTACCTAGCAAGAGTAAGATCTCGGCATGGTTATCAAGGGGAGGAATCTCTCTGGCTATGTTCCTGAGATGAGGGTGATGCTGTGCGGCTTCAGGTGTGGGAATCTCATCCCTTGTTTCCGGCAATTTGTCACACTCTCCTCAAAGGGCTTTGCTATGAAGACACGGCATTTCCTTAAAGGATGTGGTTTATCATGGATAGGGAAATGATGAACGGGTTCCTTAGGGATTTCATTTCCATTGTTAGTAGTGGGCACAAACCCTGTCTTTTTTTTACTGAAATTAGACCTTTAGAGCCCCCCTGTCTGGGACTGAAAGTCTCGTGTCTCTGTTTAGTAGAGCCAAAGATGTTGGTTCCCAAGGTGTTGAAGCTCGGATCGTTTTTAGCTCTAGCTAAGTCCTTGATGAACTTGCAAAAGAATGAAAATGGTGGAAAGGGAACACAATGTTGCTCCTTGTATTTTGAACCTGTTGTTGCCCATTGGTCTTTAATATTGAGGGTAATTTCTCCACAATCAGGCCCACACCATGGGAGGTATAAAGAAAGCTGAAACCTGGTAGCTGCGGGTCTCCCTTGATGATTTCAAACTCAAGAAGAAGATCGCTTAATTCCTGGAACCCTTGGCGGTCTGTATTGAATAATCCAGGAAAGTTGTATAGTCGTTTAAAAAAGGCACGTTCAACTACTTCCGAGCCGCCGTATGTCTGCTCAAATCTTTCCCATGCGAGACAAAGGCCTTTGACTGGTTCATAGATATGAACGGTTTTGAGTCTCTTAACACAGTTTGACGACCATGGACCTAGCCATCTAATTAGTAAATCAAATTCTTGCATAAGCGGTACACCAAGGGTTTGAACTGTTGTCTTGAAGGTGGCCTTCCAACTTCTATAGTTCTCTGGGCGATCATCAAAGTTCGTAAGGCTAGTACTGATGAGATCCCTGAGAGTGAGGTACTTAGCGATTGCTGATGCGTTATTTCTTTCCTGCATCATGGCGATGGGAACTTCTCCCTCGCTGGTGTTGTTGGCACCATCTGATGCCCTATGTTTGGGGGTTGGAAGATGGAATGGAGTGGCAGCTGGGTTGAGTGTAAGTGAAGGCTTTACATCTGGTAATGTTGGCGCCAGCGTCTTGGTTGCTATGTAACTAGTCTCAGGAGGTTTTAATGTGATTTGATGAGCTTGAAGCGACTTGGTCTCTAATGGTGCCTGAAATACTGTGTAAGGTGCCAGAGGTTTGAAAGAAAGAGCAATGTCCACTGTACTGGGGTCAACTGTATAGTTATCAGCTGCCTCTTTTTCTACTCGCATGAGTTCAGCAGGCTGGCGTGCAGAGCCCAAATCTTCTGGTGCAAATGCATTGACTTTGCTTTGATCTAGGATGAATTGCAGGGTACAGCCGATTAGATATCTTGGACATAGGATGATAAGCTTCTTCTTCTTCAGCAGCTTCTTCAAGAACTCTGAGTTCAGCCATGGCTGCTGCTTCTTCCCTTTCATTCTGAAGGACCTCCAACTCAGCTTGTATCTCTGCGACTTGTGCCTTAATGGCTGCTTCCTTTCTAATGCAGTGAGCTTGTACCTTTGCTGCTTCCGCTTTTGCGCGTGCTAACACCAATGAGGTACTCAGCGAGAGTGCTGTGAGCGAGACCTTAGCGATAAGGACTGAGCAATAGACTCCCGAGGAACGGGATGAAGCCTTGGAGTGCCTTGAAAGGTTAGAATGGCTGGACGCAGTTTCATATTGTTGTGATATCTTGTCCTCTAGCATTGACTTGACTGCCATAAATCTGCTATATCTTTCATCATTAAGTGCAGTGAGGGTCTTTAATTCTAGGATGAATTCCTCTGAGTTGAGACTTGATAACAGAGAAGAATATTTTTCAGACAGTCTATTATAACTATCATAGGTCTTATTCAATTTTGTACACATGGCCTTTAATTGATCTTCATTATAGCTTGATCCATGTGCTGCATCCATACATTGTTCAGTCTTTTCCCACAAACTGGACAAATTAACACATATCTCAATTTTCTCGGTTAAGAGGGCCTCTTTCATTTTTAATGAGGGTTTAGAAATCCTTCTAGCTGTGTCCTGCATTTCCATCTGTAACACAACGAGCGACCTCTAGTGGTGGTTCAGTCTTTTAATAGCCCACAGCAGGCAGACAATATTTACCTCAGAAAACAGGCTGAATACAGTCCCTAGACTGTATGAAACTGAAATTGCTAGAAGCTTCTGCGATCCTAGTGAATGCAGTACTGAGCAGTGTAAGATATTACCTTACTACTGTAGCATAACGGAGACAAATGATGATAGCTTATTACTTGGAGGAGGAGAATATTCTTTTCTTAGGAGAAGGTGAGTACTAAGACAATTCTTTTACTGTGGCGTTTGAAATGTCAGCCTTATACAAATCACGCATCTGTGAGGTGACTTGTTGAATCAGACATCCTCCACTTACAGTTTACGCATCAGACACCCAAGAGTTAATCAAGTAGTCTTTTAATCCGGAGATTGTATTACAAGATATAAAGGGAATCCAGATGGTAAAAGAATTATGCCACTAATATTCTCCTTGATAAGAACATGAGATACACAGATTCACCTCAGATTTTCCTCAGAATCTCCTCAGAATTAGAGCACACAAAACAGCAATGCATGACAGAGTAAACAGGAAGTGGCTAGACTGAACCAACTAGAAGCAGACAGAGAGGGGGGAGGAGAAGAGAGGAGCATACCAATACACAATTCAAGATACTGAAACAGAACAATGAGTTCAGAAGTTTTTGTGCCGTGGTAAAGAATGAGTTTTGTACTGGGATGGGCAGAGCTCTAAACACATATATCAGTTTCGGTAATACCATCATTTAAAACACCGCTACTCAACCTGTCCAGGAGACCTCCTTCATGACGGAGAGCAAGGGAGTATTGGTATTCTGGTATGCGAGCGAACATGGGTATGTCAACGAAATCCCCAGGTATTGAAGTGATGTAGATTGCCAGTCTAGGGTAAACCTGTTTTTCAACTCCTCTAATTCAGATGAGGATATGTTAATAGGGAGGGCTTGGGATTTAGAACTATTAAGCTTGTAGTATGAAAGGTGACCAAAATGGGAAATAATGGAAAACGCCTTCTCCAAGGATTGTCTGGGATTTGAAAGTGTCAAGATGATATAATCGGTGAATAAGGAGATGACATGTGACCTATCCCCAATCTTCACCCCCTCCACTGAAATTCATAGGTGACTATGTTGGGCTAGAGGCTCAAGGGCTAAAATTAATATTAAAAGGGATAGCGGGCACCCTTGGCGCGAGCCATTTGTGATTTGGAAACTATTCGACAGCACACCGTTAACCAGAATCTTGGCTGATGGATTGGAATATAAACCGTGAATGGCATGGATGACAGGTCCAGAGAGCCCCAACCTGGAAAGCCCAGAAAAGGCATATGACCAATGAAGGCGTTCAAATGCCTTTTTTCGGTGTCGATGGTTACCGCTACTATTGCGGTTTTGTGCAGTTCCGCTGCGTTGAACAGATTAAAGAATGGATTTATATTTGATCCTCTGTTGTTTAAGTTTGTTTGTGAGGAGCTTGCCCGCCCTATTGCCCTGCGCATAGAACCGGGCTTTTGAATATAACAAGGATTTGTTGAAATTTCTAGTCAGGATATTTCTCAATTTGTCTCGTTCACTGCGCAGGGTTGCTTTTACCTCAGCAGACGGACAGGATTTGTTGACCCTCTCAAGTTTAGCAATGTTAGTAAGCGTAAGTTTAATTTCCTCCTCCCTCTTCCTCCTATCTACGTGGTTTAACTTAATGAGAAGGCCTCTAACAAAACTTTGTGGGCTTGCCATACGATCAGGGGAACCTCTATGGAGCCCACATTATGTTTGAAAAATTCCTGAATGGCCTGGGTAATTTCAACTGAGTATTTGGTATGAGAAAGGATATAGGTATTGTTTCTCCAGAGAGATGGGAGAACAGACTGACATTTCTCTGCTAAATGGAGCATAATGGGGGTGTGATCGGACTATTGAATCAGCCCAATGTTGGTCTCCATGGTATAGAACAAGACAGTACTATCTACTAGAAACATATCAATCCAGGAGTAAGAAGAGTATATGGGGGAGAAAAATGTAAAGTCACACTCTTCACTATGCTGAGCCAGCCAGATGTCTATCAAACCTTTGGAGAGGAGAAACGCTGCTAGGTTCGAAGAATTTCATCTGGAGAGATTAGTGGAGTAAAGAGAGGGGTCAACAACAGTGTTGAAGTCCCCGCAAATAATCAATTTGCCCTGTTTTACCTGTCGTACGTGTCTCATCACTTTATTAAGAAAGGAAAGTTGACGTTTGTTGAGGGCATATACGTTCACCAATGTCTAAATTATGTTAATCACTCTGCACACCGGAACAACGTATCTGCCCAACCGATCGACCGTCTGAGATAGAATGGAGAAACAGACAGAGTTATTAATAGCAATGAATACCCCCCTAGACCTTGACACATGGTGTGAATGTACAATATTTGTAAATGAACGGTGTTGTAGACGGTAGCATTTTTCTGTAGGAGGTGAAACTCCTGAACACAGAGTATAACTACCCTGTTAGAAGTCGCTTCCTTCGACAGAAAGGCACACTTCTGCGGACTATTTAGACCCTTGACATTAGGAGAAAGAATCTTCAACCCCATGGTAAAGGGTGAAGGCGCTGAATACAAGTGTGCTCAGGGGGACCTCCACCCCGCTCCAGGGAAGTATGAGGGAGAAAATATAACAGTGTCAACAATAATAACAGACTAAACACAAGCAGAGAAAAACGGGCCCGGTAGTAGGAAAAATCCCTACTAGCCTTCAGGGGTGAAGTATCTAACAAGAGGCCGACAGGGGGGAAGCTGTCTGCATATCTGGACAGGTTACATAAACCATAGTGCCCGCGCCTACGAGTAACCGGTTTGGGAGCCTGCACGGTAAAAGGACGCAGATCTCTCTGCGTTTGTGTACCAACATCCTCGGATATTACTCAGCAGGTATTTCAAAAGGCCGCAGAGTTTTGGCCATTAGTCTTAGCACGCAGGGCACTCTGCAGGCCAGTGACTGCATGCTACAGAATATGTCCATCCTATAGCTGTCAGTTGCTTCGTGGATTTCGCTGGTCAGTGGCCCGACGTCCGAGTTCCATGTCCCCTACTGGAATTCACCAGTCGTTGAGCAGTTGTTTCCCTTCCTCAAGGGTATAGATCATGTGGTTGTGGCCATCTTTGTGTATCAGCAATTTTAAGGGGTACCCCACTTATAAGCAATGCCGCTTTGTCTGAGGGCAATGGTAACAGGCAGTAAAGTACATCGCTGGCAGAGAGTAGCCGCAGAGAGGTCTGTAAACAGGTAGACAGAAATATAGGGAGCAGGAAGATGGTCCAGCTTACGGGCCGCAGCCATGACAGCCTCTTTAGTAGAGAAGAAGTGTATACGGGCTAGTGTATCCCTTAGAATCTCTGGCCCCAAGTGCTTTGGTTTTCGGAACCCTATGGGCCCTGTCTATCATAAGGGTCACGGGGCAACAGCTGAGGCAGCAGGGTAGATAACAGCTTCTGGATATAGGGGGTTAATTCAGCGCCATTCACCTCCTCAGGGATCCCCCGGAACATAACATTATTTCTACGGGAGCCTCTAGATTAGCTATTTCACATTTTATAGCTTCCACCTCAGCAGAGAGGTCGTTATGAGCATCAATAACTGCTTTCTGAGAGGCTGCCTAATCATTCACCTTCAATTCCACATGCAACACTCTTTCATCTACCGCCTGCAACTTCGCTGATATGGGGGCCAATAAAGCAGATAAGTCCTGGCACAGGGACGACTTTAATGCAAGTAACATAAGTTTTAAAGTGTCCTCTGAGACCGGTTGAACTGAGGTAGGGAAATTCACAAATACATCCCCTCCAAGCTGGTTTAGTAGTAAGAATGGCGTGGTAGCTGTGGTCTGAGAGTTAGAAGTGACCTTGGGGTCCAGCTGGACTAGGCCTTGTCGACCAAAGCGCGGGCTCCCCGCTGATAGAGATGCTGGCTCGGTGCCATTTTGTGAGGGAATGCTGCCGGGGTATTGCAGCCTTACCTCATCGGGAGTAGGAGGGAGCAATAGTTCCTCAGAGTTTAGGAGATCCAGGGTGAGTCTGGTAGGAGAGAGTGAAGCATCTCCCAGCTCCAGTGACAGCTGTGGAATGTGTGGCAGTGGCTCCGGCCTTCATCTTGGGGCTTGCCTCTTTCAAAGTATCTCTCCAGGCCTTCCCCTCTGAGTTTAGTGAGTGGCTTCTTCGATTTCCCTATCATCGCAGGGATAGTGGGGTGTCTCGATGAGTGAGAGCGGATCTGCCGATGCGGGCTATGCTGTGTGGAAGTTGCTGATGCGCGGGAGCTCCTACTTCAGGCGTCCATCTCAGTCGGCTGCCAAGCCACGCCCGTGGACATGATTTTTATGGGATAACCCCTTTAATGTAGAGTTTTGAAAGATGAGCATGACACAGAGAATATTTCATTGGTGTCTGTCACCAGTGACCTCCATCTCCATCTGTTTGCATAGACATAGCTGTGGTTCACATGATTAAAACACTGCTTTTCTGATTTGAGGCTTCCTTCCTTGGACATGATACTTTTTCTTAATATGCAAATTAGGCCTTTGGTGCACAGAGGGTGTCACCTTTGCTCTTCTTTCACCCAAGCTCCCCTCCTGTCTGCAGCCAGCCTCTCCCTTGCTGCTTTTCCACGTTCTGGCCCTTTTAATAAAAGCAACCAGAGAGGGGCTGGCAACAGAAAGAAGGGGAGTTTATGTGCAACATGAACAATTGCACCAAAGGCCAAATTTACATATTATGAAAAATGTTCATAACTCAGGAATGGAGCCTTTGTTAAATAATATTTGTTAAAAGATCAGGAAACAATTGAAATATGTAGTACTAGGGGTGAAGCAAAGAAGAGGTAGTTTTCATGGCACTATATGGATAAATTCCAGTACTGTCTAATATAAAATGTAGATTTAAATGATATTTTTGTGAACATTTTCAAAAATTCTTATTCATATTTTACATTTTGCCTTTGCAGTGAATTAATAGATAGATATTAAATCCCTATAAAAGTTACGGGTAAGCAGTAACAGATATACTGCACGTGTGATCTTTTAAGGCAGAGTTCCTTCAGGCGGTGTTCTTAGCTTGTTCTGCGTTCGCCTAAGATTCAGTGGTACAAGGCCCTGGGGATCCTAATGAATTGGCCTATTATGTTATACTGAAAGCATCTAAATGCTCCCAAGTCAACACTCAGTACTTTGTGTCAACATTTGGCTCTGTAAAATGCAAGTTTTTGCCAAAAACCAAGGTTGCATACAGTTCAGTGAATCAAACGCTGGCAGATGGTATTCAACAAATGGCTGTTCAATGGTTTTTGGAATATGGGCTTATCCCCATCGCCACCAAGGAAAAATGGAGGCAGAGAAATTAAATTATGAATATACTACAGCAACTTTTACTTAAATCTAGCTTAAGGTCAATGAGTATAAGACTAATGCAGCTCATAAGGAAACTGCATGAAAACATTATTAATATTTAATTTTATCACATTACTCTGAGAATTGGAGCCTGATATGAATGCAAATTCACATTTATTTTGTCAATAATTTTATATATGTCAACATTTGTCCACTAGAATTAGAATAAAATTTGGCTATTAGTGAACATTTTAGTCTAATATGGCTGACATTTAGGATAGGGCTTCACGGCGGCTTGTGTCAAGTGACTTCTTGTCGCAGAAAACTTGGACAACATCTTTTATAATGACAGTCAATGGTGTCGCACTGCGACATGCGACATGATGCGACTGCGACATGACAGTCACAAAAAATCCATCCAAGTTGGATTTCTGTACAACTGTCACATCGCAGTCGCAGCATGTCGCAGCACGACATCATCGACTATCATAATAAATGTTGCGCGACATGAATGAAGCGCTACACATGTCGCACTGTAGTTGTTCCATTTTTATTGCGTGGCTTATTGTTGTGGTGAAGCCCTAGCTTTTGTGTATTTTTTGCAAATCTGTACCTATTTTGTGGGTAAAGGTGGCAGCTGTTACCTTTCCAGCAATATCTACCATATCTTTTATGTCTTTCTTTTCTGCCATTATTGCTTCTGTTAGTTGTGGCACCCAATAGCACTGAATATTAGGGCTGCCTGAGCACTTGAACTAAGCTCTGAAGACACTGCTAACAAGTGACAAAACTAGTGCCAATGATAGAGGCCAAACAAGGAAGTCTAAGAGATAAAAACCATGTATGAGAATAGATGGCTTCAAGTTATGCAGCCAGTTGTATATATGTGAGGACATGAAGCCCTTTCGAAAAATATGCGACTTTCCTTGAACAAAACACTTCACCTCACTGCAGCACGATGTTAAACACTTGATAAATTGAATGAGAGCAGGTTAGACACTTGGTAAACATACACAGCCTGTGATAGTGTCTTATTTAGAAGCACTTCTTGTCTGGTTCATTTATCACCCATCCAAAAAAAAAAAATGCCTTCTTTTATACTGTGGGGTATATAACAGGATGTCCCCACCACTTAAAAATGTATATAGTTATAGAGAAGGATAAAACAGATGCAGCATAATATAGACTGGACATGATGTTTTTTTTGTAGAATGAAATGGATGAGCGTGAGAAAGTGATTGTTCACCTTTGCTATGCTTATTTTTCACCCCCCCAGTGTAGCCAGAAGCACGGTGGTGATCATGCTTACCAGATTCCTGTTGCTGGGTTCCGTCTCCATTGCTCCCCCATGGAGGTCTCATGTCCTGGCTGTAGCTGTGTTGCATGACCCAGTGACAAAAGAAATGGATGACAGCCACTGATGTGTCAGTCACGTGACATGTGTCAAACAGGATGTTGATGCAGGACTTGGAGTGCCTAATGGTGTGCGATGGATCACCCCAGTAGCAGGGATCAGATAAGTTTGCTCACCAACACAGCCTCTCTCAAGCAACAGCCTGGACTTGAAGCAGTTTGGAAGGAAGGAGTACGGGTCTGTGCCTGCTCGTGCCTCCCCCAGAACTGTAGCTGCTGCAGTGCAGACCTAAAAAGCAGCTACCTGCAAGCAAAGGATTGAATTTTTTCCCCATTTTCACAGAAATCCTTTTATTTTGTGGGGTTCAATTTAATTAAGCTGCATACTTAAGTGATTACTGCAGCAATACCCAAGGTGTGCCAGCAATCTACTTGTGTATATTAACACCTTCCCAACATGTGGCGTAGAACATGTGGCGTAATAGTACGTCATATGTCTGGTCCAGAGGTGGCACCATAGCAACCGGATGCCTTCTGTTTCATATAGCAGGCACCCAAAACAGCAGGCACCCGCAGCTAATGTCCGTGACCAGCGGTAATGCCAATCGCAGGCATTTAACCTCTTTGACCACAGCATCTGAGTGTGTGAAATACCGGAAGTTTGCGCTTTTGGGTATGCTCCAGCTCACCGGTGGAGTGATCGGAGCATTCAGAATGACTAGGGCTCCATAGAACCACAGTAAAATCATCATAGACTCCAATGCTAATGCATTGGAGTCTATGAAAGAAGCAATCAAGTGATTGCTTCTTATAGTTCCCTATAGTTACTATAGAAATGTGTAAAAAAAGTTACAAAAAAATAAAAAAACATAAAAATTCAAATCACCCGCCTTTCCCCAAAATAAAAAAATAAATAAGAAATAAACCAAATTTACAAAATACACATGATGGATATCGCCACATGCAAAAATGCTATCAAAATATAAAAATATTTATCCCATATGGAAAAAGGCGAAATAAAAAAAAAATGTCAAAATGGCTGATTTGCCTTTTTTTGGTCGCTTTTCCTCCCACAAAATAATTAAATAAAAAGTGATCAAAAAGTTGTACACCAGAATGTTATCAATGAAAAGTAAAGATTGCCCTGCAAAAAATGAGCCCTCATACAGCTCTACACAGATAACAAAAAAAAGTTATAGCATCCGAAATTAATTTTTCACAAACAATGCGGCAAAACAGGGTAACATCGGTCAACACATCAGGAGGTCTGTTCATTATACCTCCTATAACTATTTTTATGCTTGTAAATTCTGAAAATCTTTAATAAAGAGTTTAAAAGAAAAAAAACATATGTGGTATTGTTGGATTCAGAGAATGAACACCACCAGACAGTTTTATCAGATTTTTTGGGGCGGGTTCAATTTAATTATGCTGCAAATATACGTGATTACTGGAGCAATGGCAGAAATCTATCTTTGTGTATTAAGGTGAAATTGAGAATCAAGACTCAATCATCCTTTTACGTATATTCAGTATCCACATGGTCACATGTTTTTTTGTGGGGGGGGTGTTCAGTTTAATTGTGCTGCATATTTACGTGATAAAAGCAACAATATCTAAGGTGTGACAGCAATCTACCTGTGTGTATTAAGGTGAAATGGTCAAGCCTCAATCATCTGTTTCAGTGAATTTCATTTCGACATGGTTGGAATTTAATCTATATATATATATATATATATATATAAAAATGGAAAAAAATGGCGGCACCGAGAGTCCAAAATATATGAAGTGGGTGCTAGGTCCAAGGGTGTGAGTCCTTACCCATAAATACAAAGAAGAAAAATGGACAGCACTCCAGACGAGGTTTCTTGAAAACGGATGTGATTTAATCACCCATGTGAGAAAAAGAGACAACGTTTCAGCTTTACAATCAAGCCTTTTTCAAGTCAATAACATAAGTGTGAGTGCGCTATTTATGCTCAAACAGTAATGAAAGGATCGCCCCATCAGGTGACATCATATCCTGGGCGTGCACAATAATCGTGATTACCATAAATTATACATCAAATACAGATATACGATCAAACAGTGAATATACAGAAAAATCTGGCTGTAATATATACATATGTATATGGTGAAACCATAAATATACAAGCGAGTGTATTGTGTGCATGATAAAGTGGAAGACCAAGTGAGATTAAAATTAAGGACCGCCCACAGGGGAGATGGGATGGCATGATGATAGGTAAATACAATCCATACGTCACATAGAAAGGTTTGCCCGGTCATTCGATCCTAACCGCATTGTACCGGAAGTGTATGTCACTGCCGGTCATGCGCATTAGACACAAGCTGTGGAGATGGTCATATGAGTAAAGGGCAAAATGACCAATGAATGGCGCGCGCGCGCATATCAAAACTCATGAAGGTGACATAAAAAGGTTTGCCCGATCATTCGATCATAACCGCATTGCACTTTTTTTTTCTTCTTTATATATATATATATATATATATATATATATATATATATATATATTCTTACAAGACACAGGATAGGGAAGCAATCTACCTGTGAGTGATAACAAGAACTTGAGCATCAGGCCTACATCATCCATTTCCTTTATTTATTTATTTTTAAACTGGTTCATTTTAATTAAACCAGCATATAGGTGATCGACACCAATATACATGCCAGTACACAAAAGTATCTGTGAGGGATAAAAGTATGCTTAAATCAGTTTTCCTTTATTTTTGTGTTCACAAACATATTTCCAATCTTTTTTTTATTAGTAATATTAATATGTCCTGATTATATTCAGACCAGCAGAATGCTTACATGATTACTACACCAATAGTTAGGGTTGCACACAAAAGTATCCGGGAGTGATAAAGAATTAGCCTTAAATCCGTTTCCCTATATTCACACGTTTTTAATCAATTTTCTATTTTAGTTTTTTTTGATGTTTTTGATTATATTCCAACTAGCAGTATGTATGCATGTTTACTACAACAATTTCTCAGGAAATGCACACCTGAGAGACCCAAAAATGCACAGGCTATGGAAGGTTTTCAAGTGAAAGATCCAGAGCCAGAATGTGGGTAGTAGCCACACCAACCATCCAGCCAGAAGTATTAACCATTTCAGCCCTTCTAGCTTAAACCCCCTTAATGACCAGACCACTTTTTACAATTCTGTACTACACTACTTTCACGGTTTATTGCTAAGAAACTTACCACCCAAATGAATTTTACCTTCTTTTCTTCTCACTAATAGAGCTTTAATTTGGTGGTATATCATTGCTGCTGACATTTTTACTTTTTTGATATTAATTTTTCTCTAAATTTATTGTTCTACATGTCTTTTATAAAAAAAAATGCAATAAGTGTATATTTATTGGTTTGGGTAAAAGTTATAGCGTTTACAAACTATGGTGCAAAAAAAATTAATTTACGCACTTTGACTTTCTGAGAACCTGTCATGTTTCCTGAGGTTCTACAATGCCCAGACAGTAGATACACCCCACAAATGACCCCATTTCGGAAAGTAGACACCCTAAGGTATTCGCTGACGGGCATAGTGAGTTCATGGAAGTTTTTATTTTTTGTCACAAGTTAGCGGAAATGAAATATTTTTTTTTCTTACAAAGTCTCATATTCCACTAACTTGTGACAAAAAAATTAAATTTTACATGAACTCACCATAGCCCTCACTGAATACCTTGGGGAGTCTACTTTCTAAAATGGGGTCTCTTGTGGGGTATTTATACTGCCCTGGCATTTTAGGGGCCCCTAAAGCGTGAGAAGTAGTTTGGAATCCAAATGCGCTCTTTGAAATCCTAAAGGTACTCAATGGAATTAGGGCCCCTTTGCGCAACTTGGCTGCAAAAAAGTGTCACTCATGTGGTATCTCCGTACTCAGGAGAAGTAGGGCAATGTGTTTTGGGGTGTATTTTTACATATACTGTGTGTGAAAAATATCTCTGCAAATGACAACTTTTTCCATTTTTTTTATACAAAGTTGTCAATTTACAGAGATATTTCTCTCACCCAGCATGCGTATATGTAAAAGTACACCACAAAACACATTTCCCTATTTCTCCTGAGTACGGCGATACCACATGTGTGACAATTTTTTGCAGCCTAGGTGCGCAAAGGGGCCCGAAATCCAATGAGTACCTTTTAGGCATTTGGATTCCAGACTTCTTCTCATGCTTTAGGCCCCCTAAAATGCCAGGGCAGTATAAATACCCCACATGTGACTGCATTTTGGAAAGAAGACACCCCAAGGTATTCCGTGAGGGGCATGGCAAGTTCATAGAAGATTTTTTTTTTTTCTCACAAAATCTCCCTTTCCGCTAACTTGTGACAAAAAGTTAAATCTTTCATGGACTTAATATGCCCCTCAGCGAATACCTTGGGGTATCTTCTTTCCAAAATGGGGTCACATGTGAAGTGCTTGTACTGCCCTGGCATTTGAAGGTTTCCGTAATCATTACATGTATGGCCAGCATTAGGAGTTTCTGCTATTCTCCTTATATTGAGCATATGGGTAATGAGATTTTTTTCCCTGAGACTGCCCAAAAAAAAAGCAAGCCTGTCTTACAAATGGGAGGCTAGCGAAGTACAGGAAGCCGCTGCAATTGATAAAAAAAATATCAAAACTGATCTATTTTTATCGCCGCAGCGCTTGTGTAGTGATTGTGCTGTGATGAAAAAAAGAAATTTGTCACTGCGGCGGGGCGGGCGTGGTGAACACACGTGTGGGCGACCGGTCAGGCCTGATCGGGCAAACACTGTGTTTTGGGTGGAGGGTGAGTTAAGGTGACACTAATACTATTATAGATCTGACTGTGATCAGTTCTGATCACTTACAGATACTATAAAGTACCAATGCTGATTAGCGATACGCTAATGACTGCGGTGCGGTGGGCTGGGCGCTAACTGAAGCTAACTACCTACCAAAGGGGCCTAAACTAACTTAAACCTAACAGTCAATACTGGTGAAAAAAAAAAGTGACAGTTTACACTGATCACTTTTTTCCCTTTCACTATTGATTGACAGGGGTGATCAAGGGGTTAATTGGGGTGATGGGGGGTGATCTGAGGCTAAATGTTTAGTGCTTTGTGTACTCACTGTGATCTGTGCTCTCTGCTGGGATCAACCGACAGAAAGGACCCAGCAGAGAGCACAGAAGCCATTTAATACATTATATTTATAAATATAATGTGTTATATGGCTGGTGGTTCGATTTTTTAAAAGTCACCAACTTGCCAGCACTGATTATTGGCTGGCAGGCTGGTGACCAACTCCTTGTGTGCCTTTTGCCGACCCGCACGTGGGGGCCGCATATGCGCGTCATCTCGCGAGATGGCGCATATATGCGTCCAGGAGGAATATACCGGCCACTCGCAGGACGCATCAGTGCGTTAGGCGGTCAGGAGGTGGTTAATGGTAGTGGTAGTAGTTGGCCGCAGTTGCCCATGCTGGTTTTGGAATGGCGCAATATCATAGTTGAGGAGAAGGAGGATGAGATTGTGTATTGGATAGCTCACTCTTCACAGTTGCAGCTGGATGACTTGGAGGTGTTTTCAGAGTCCGACATCGTGCCATGAAGCCAGGGATCACAGCGTTTCTCCTACCCCTCCTCCTTGCAGCCCCAAAGTGGAGTCCTCTCAGTCTTCATTGTCCTTTCCTAGAGGGGCACCTTCTTTTTTCCTTATAAGTGGCAAGAAATCCCCACCACACCCTATGGCAGATAGTCAAGAGATTATCCCTGTTAACAACTCCCATATAGCCCTTTTTCTCCACAAGGCGGGAACAAAAAAACACAGCGGTGTGCAAGATCTGCAGGATTAAAATAAAACTGTCTCTTAGGGCACAATAGCCAGAATGGCAACCTGTAGACTTGCTTGCTTACAGTGCAGTGACAGGGGTACCATTGACATCAAGCAGTCTGACGATTATTGGATAGCCATGCTTCTAGACTCTAGCTGGCAGGGGAAATTGGGGGAGGACAAATTACGCTATTACCAGATAACACTGTACATGAAGCTTGCTGCAGCTTATGGCGAACAGATGCCTGCCACCAGTGTGTCTGAAAGGGAGGCCCTCTCCACCCCCCACAGAGTCAACCCTGTGGTCGCAGCAGCAGTATGATGGAGGCGTCATATGCCTCTTAATGAATTTGGTACATCTTACTTCCGAGCAGGGACATCAAGACTGGATTATGGGAGCACCAGTCTTGATAAATCTCATCCACTATCTTCTCTCTTAAACTAATTAGCATACTTCTTCCCTGGAAGCATTACATGAATCTTGACAAGGAAACATCACCTGAGAGCTACATGTATATTGTTTCTAACTTTGTAGATACAGCATATAACCCAGTTAAGTGTGAGCAGAGGATAAATAGGACTACTATCTAGTATGTGTTTTAACGCCTTCTGTTTCTACAATTTGTTGTATACAAAAAAAACTAAAATGTTTTTAAGCCTTGTGGTTGCTATCACAGTGTACCCTGAAGAGGTTAACAGTTTCCTGTCCCTATCCCAGTCATCAGATTTCCTGAAACAGCAGATCTTTGTGTGATTAAACACAATAGCCAGACATCCATCTCAGCCAAAGAATGCATTAAGATGTGTTTCTTAGCTGTACCCTTCCACTTTCTGTCTGGCAACCCTACACAGTTGGTTTCATGCCAAGCAAGACACTTTTTGTTATGTTGGATTACTCTTGGGTTTAAAACACTATAAAGATACAATCTCTCAGATTTAAAAGTAAAAAATTCAGGTATAGTACATACATGTATTTCAGCCTGTTGTACAATAAATTATTGAACTTGCCCAAATGATATGTTTTGTTTTGTTTGTTTTGCGTTAACCTATAAAATGTATACATGGTTTCTATCTCCAATTTTATTTATTTTTCGGTCCAAAATGATTTTGATTCATTTATCCTACCTTTTATAGAGGTTGGTGCTCAATTTTTTCTGATATAGAGCTTCAAATACATAATGTTCTGAAAGCCTGTTACCATCATTAAATGGATGCTGTTTTATTATTCGGTTCTATGTGCAAAATTTCCGATTCTTCCTATAGTGGTGACTGCAAGCAACCAAAATGTAGTGTTTTACATCTATATTCTATGCAGGAGCTATGTATCAGAAAAATGGAACACTTTGGCTATAAATATAGAAATTAAGCAGTACCTATTTAGACAAAAAAAATCATACCAAATGATGTTCAAGGATAGATATTGCCCTATAGGTCCTTTTTTAGTCTTATGAGGTACAAATGCCTGCCTTTCAAAGGGATTCTCCAGAGGTACTGTAATCATTGTTAATATATCTCTTATGGTGACTTCAAAGTAATGAAGTCATGCTCTCTATAAGAGATCCACTGCTGATCCTTGTTCTTCTCAACATATTGGAAATGCCAGGAGATTCCTGCTTAGCTAACTCAGATAGCAAGATTGTTCTAATTTAACTCTTTGTAATGGGGAAGAGGGGCATTGCAGTTCTTTTTTTTCTGACTGCTTTAAAGGCATGTTAAGAAACTAATCACTACAGAATGTTGTACCTAGAAGAGTGGATCTCTTATCTCCCACCGATCTCGGTGCCCTAACTTCCTTATCTTATACTAAAGTATCTCAATGAGGCCTTATTTTTACATTTTAGATAATGTATGGGATGGGATGCATGGTAAAACTATTTACTGACCACAAAAAATAGCCACATTTTTTTATGTTTTGTATTTGTTTGAGGAGTTAGCTCATTAATGTTTGTTGTTTTCTTTATTCAGTTTATTGTCTTTTTTATTTTTATGAAAATTTCACTGAAGTCTTCATGAGAAAAATTGCTGGCTTAAAGTGGAGATTTTAGCTATCCTGCTTTTATTCACCATGAAATGACAACTCTGGAACATCTGTCTGTAGATCTCTACATTGTGACATTCCTCTGTTATTCTTTCTGGAAATGTATAAATGTATAGACAACTAGGACTTACAAATTCCCTTGTCAATAGGCGTGACCATACACTTCCTGATACTGTCAGTAATGATTGGACAAAGGACACAGGTCTCATTGGAAAGGGATATGGTAACACCCATTTGTTATTCAGTGGGGAATACTAAAACAGACAGATCAGGAGAGGATCCCGTACACACAAGACAAAAATGACTTTCATCAATGTCTTAGCCATATTAAGCAGCATCAGACATGTATCAGCTCTCTGATACATATGGGACAACTTGCCTGCACAGATTTTATTATTTTGTTTTCTTGATTTGGGGTAGTCACCATTTGCATCACCACTACAGACTTTGTGGCTTGTCAATATTCATTTTGGCAAATTCCAGTCTTGCTTTTTTAAGATTTGCTTTCAACAGTGGTTTCTTCCTCGGTAGTCTTCAATTAAGTTCACTTTGGCAAAGACAGCGACAGATGGTGTGAGCTGACACCGAAGTACATTGACATTGGAAGTTACCTCTCAGCTCTTTGGCAGTTCTTCTGGGTTCTTTGGTTACCATTAGTCCTATCTGTCTCTCCAATTTGTCATAAATTGTCCTTATGCAGCCACGTCCAGGGAGGTTGGCTACAGTCCTGTAAACCTTAAGCTTCTAAATAATATTTGCAATGGTAGCAACATCAAACTATTTGAAGATGGTCTTTACCTTTAACATGTTTGTCTATAATTTTCTAAGATTTCTTTGGCCCAAATTCAGTGATACCAAACGGCATAGTGACTACTATTCATACTTTACTGTATATAGGCAGACTGACTGATTACAAGTTTAAAGACACCTGAAATACTAATTACAGGACATTGCTTAGTTTAACATGTCCCTATGGTGAAATTATGTTTAATGATTTTTGTCCAGTTTCATTAGGTTTTTTTTTTTATTATTGTGTTCAACCACAATTCAAAAACAATGTCTGATTTGTATTAGTTTATTTTCAGTAAGTCTTTATTTATTATTACATTTCTCAGTTTCAAGTAATTTCAGTGAGTTATTTATTTAACGGAACAGTACCAACTATTTTGTCCATGTGTGTATATAAATAACTGTTAGTAGTGAAATACTGATATTGCAGTTGCAATTATACATTCAAATTCATATATGTGTATCTGATATCCATCTCAATTTCTAGCTCAATTTGTACACTATATTACAGTTTTATTAAAATGCTTTTGCCATATAAAACATTGGTTCAGCCTCTGTCAAAATGACTAGCTTTTTATATATCAACTGTTAGGAAACATCATACAAAAACATAATGAATGGTATGTTTTCAACAATGTTTTTTATGCTCCCAAACAGGACCTCTACGCACTGGACCTTGAACCATATCGTTACTCTGGAGTAAATTTAACTGGTTTCCGGATTCTCAATGTGGAAAACCCTTATGTCAGCACCATAGTAGATAAGTGGTCAATGGAACGTCTACAAGCCCCACCAAAGCCGGAGACTGGTCTTCTGGATGGAGTAATGACGGTACGGACAGCAGAGTCAGAGTACTAGCCTGTAATAAATGACTTTAAGGTGACAGATATGTAAAGTGCAATATAAAAGTAGATCCAAAAATGACATCAACCTTAGGTCACCACAGCAGCTTGTGATGCATTATTCTTTGAAGCAGTCAGAATTTACACCTACTTGTATAATTTGACTTGCATGAGACTCATTTACAAGGATTTTTCCATTTTATATATACATTTAGTTTTCCAATACATATCAGAGGTTGTCTATTTTCTTTCCTATGGACCCTAACTGGCAAGGCTTCTATGAATAAAGCCTGTATTACAAAATATGTAATAAAAATTCTTTAGTTTTGCAAACCACAGAAAACCTCACAGATCTGTCTAGAATAAAGATGTAGGACAACTAATTGCATGTCTGTGGACATGTACTCCCCTGTGACAATTGCTTTGACAAATGTTTTATAGAGTAATATGATGGGAACGTGGATTAAATCTGCATGTGATTTATCATGCAATAAAAAAGTTCAAAATCTCCTATCAATTCATAGATAGCGCTATCTATCTATCTATCTATCTATCTATCTACAGTATCTATCTATCTATCTATCTATCTTGTATCTATCTATCTATCTATCTATCTATCTATCGCTATCATCTAGCTTTTTGTATGGGAAAGCTAGAACAACCATGTAATAAAGGGGGCAATTCTCATGTTTTAATAGTGTCCTTGTAACAGAGGCTGCTGTGTGCCCCTTTTCCCCTGCTTACCGTCACGGTCCCGGGTGCCATGTTCAGCGGTGATCTGCGGCCAGTGTTTCCCATTCACCGCTGCAGTCCTGGGCTCTGTCAGTGTAGGTACTGTTGTTCTAGGATCCGCTCCACAGTTTCTTTTCAGCCCTGGCCACAGCATGCTTTCTGCTTGTTTCCTGCAGCATTTCCTTAAGGGCCTGCGCACGTCACTTCCTGGGCTTTGTGGGTTACTTCATGTGACCTCGCTGACCAATCCTATCCCTCCTGCACATATATAAGAGGCTCAGCCCTCTTCCCAGATGCCTCAGTGTCAAGGTCCTTGTGTCCTGCTAAGGTTCTTGATATCCACTTGTGTTCCTGTGTTCCTGACTCATACTTATATTCCTGGATTCTGCTACCCATTTGATCCCTGCCTGCTTGCTTTGACTCTCCTGTTTGCGACCTGGATTGCCTGACCTATTGCTTGTCTGACTTCACCTCTTCCTCATCTTTCTGTCCTGCACTGTTGCTCCTGGTAACGACAGCCTTCTGACAACGCCTGCACCTATGGTACCTTTTTCAAGTACCTCCTTGTCCGCCTGGACCAGCTGCCTTGTTTTTCTATCCATCTCAAGAGGTAGCGACCTGGTGTTCCCCTCGGGAAAGTCTATTCCCACCATCGGGGTACTGTGAAGATCGAGGGGTTCACTTAGACAACGCCCTTAGAGGAGGCAGGACACATGGCACAGTGGGTTCCACCCACTGGTTTGTGATAGTTCTAGGGCAATAATTCTGTGTTAACTATGGTTTCTTTCTTACACTGTATACATTTCATTACCTGTCATCATCAGTGTTATGTCTAGAAGGAGGCACATATTTATTACATTGTATTACAGACTGATTATACAGTTTAGTGTTTATTTTCTGCTAAGTCCTGTGAGAGTCATAAAGGAAAGTAGACACTGAGGTTTATTTGATATTGATTTTATTTATTTTCTGCTTATTACAGGAAGATAGAGGGAGCTTTTGAGAACAGGCATGGAGGAAGATATTATTTATCTCTATGATTATGTTAATGTCCTCGTAAATATTAGAAATTATTGGCTTTGCACTACTAAATGCTCTGAGGCCATACAAAGCAGAATTGTAGTTTTGGCATCAGTTTGTATCTATCTATCTATCTATCTATCTATCTATCGTTCGTTCGTTCGTTCTTTTAAATACATATCTATCTATCTATATTTTAAGTAATATCTATCTATCATTTATCAATATATTTAATAACTATCTATCTATTGTTCATTCTTATATCTATTTGTCTTTCTAAATACTATCTATCATCTATCGATCTATCTATCTATCTATCTATCTATCTATCTATCTATCATTCTAATTACTATCATTCTATCTACCTAGCTATCTTTTTATCTATCATTCTAAGGGCTCATTCAGACGGCCGTATGCTGTCCGCAAAAATGCGGATCCGTTTTTTTGCGAAAAGTCCAGCATGTCCGCAAACAAACGGATTGCATTCAGTTTTTTTGCTGATCCATAGACTTCAATAGGGCCATGTCCTGATTTTCACTGACAAGTATAGGACATGTTTAATTTTTTTGCTGAGCCGTGCTATGGAAGAAAAGGCCCCATAGTAGTGAATGGGACAGCATCTAATCCGCAAAAAACGGATCCGCATTTTTGCGGACAGCATACAGCAGTCTGAATGAGCCCTAACTTCTACCTATCTGACTATCTATCTATTCTATCTATCTACAACCCAATACTAAAAAAGTCAGAGCACTGTAGATGCTTTAATATAGCCAGTAACCCTTAATTTCAAGGAAATGTGTTGTTAGATTTATTTAAAGAGGTTGTGTCAGCTTTAAAAGTTATTTTACTATAATACAGCATGAAAAACTTGTTAATGTTGTAATTTACTTTGTGTTACAAAAGTGCTCCAGCCGTGAGATATTGTCAAAACCCCTGGTATTTAATCTGTATAGTATGTGCACGTCCACACACTATGGTGGTTGCACATCCTTGCACATGCTCAGTTTCATACTTTAACTGGCACCATTTTCTGTTAAAATATGTCACAATAATAATAAAAGAGCTGCAGCAGAAAGGAATGCCCCCTGAGAAAGGACACACCTCCTAAACTGCCAACTTGAAATAAATCTAGCAGAGCAATGAATGTGGTGATCTCTGGATCCATGTGAGGTACAGGGCTGGTTCTAGCTTCATTAGAAATAAATTGTCATCTACTATATAATGTCTAATTCGTTCATTTTTTTTAATGTCATTCATGGCATAACCCCTTTAAAAGAGAATCTGTCAGCAATACCCCTCTGCTGGAGACATTGCTTCTCCGCTCTCTACCTGAGGCTGCGCACCACAGTACATAGAGGTGAGCATCGGCCTTATTGTATGTACTGCGCATGTGGATCACTGCTTCTTCTTGCCACTCCCACATAAGCCCTTTTGTTAAGGGTACTGAGAGAGCTCAAGTGCACTCATTTGAAACTTTTGCATCCCTGTTTAGTAGTTAAAAATAGTCATGAGCGGCAGGGGCTATATGCGAATTTGCGATATTTGACAAATATTTTGTAGAATATTTGTTATATATATTCACGAATGTTCGAAAAAAAACGAATATATAGCACTATATTGAATATAGTGCTGTATATTCCTTACTAGAATATTCATCATTATTTTATGAAGTAGTGAACACAGATGATTGATTCCTCCCTGCTGTCTGGTTCCCCAAAAACAGTCAAAATGAGTCATGAACATTGCCCTCTATTGGTTGCATAGTTTTATGACAAGACTATTGGATGTTGTGAGATCATGAAATCTCACATCCGATGGTATATTCTAACCTGAGGCTTTCCCATGGTGAAATACTAGGGAGCCCGGATAGGTAAGAACTGTTTTTTGGGGAGCCAGACAACAGGGAGGAATCAATCATGAGTGGTCACTACTTCATAAAAAAAATTATGAATATTCTGATAACTAATATAGCACTATATATTGCTATATATTCTTTTTTTAAAATATTTGTCATTTTTTTCCACCTAAACACATGATTTCCCCTGCTTCTTGCTTATGGGCCAATTAATCATTGGCCCACAAGCAAGAAGCAGGGAGCAATCATGTGTTCAGATGGAAAAAAAGACGAATATTCGAACAAACGAATATATAGCAATAAATTCTAAATAATAGTGCTGATATTTGCTAATAAAATTCGCTATTCGAATATTCGTGCTCAACACTAGCTAAAGATACCCAAAGAGCACCTTCTAGTGACCCATGTTCTTTCATTAGAAGAGCTCTGTCACTGCATGACTGCAGCGCTCCCACAGTGATGAAGCCAGTATGGCTGCGCATGTGCAGTACATATAGTGAGGTTGATGCCCGCATTATGTGCTGTGGTGTGCAGGCCCATACTGGGAGCGAAGACAGAGGTATAAGCACACAGAGGAGGTACTGGGCTCTTTGAAGAGGCAGGCTGGGGATCTTTGGAAACTCTCCTGGGCACTTTGTGGCTCATTTGCCTATAGAACTAACTTATTTTTCTTTCAAACACAAATGCAGAGATGGATATAAAAAGATTCCTTTTAATTGAGAAAATTAAAATAAAAAACATAATACAGTACACAATGTAATGCTGGTTGAAACTAATGCTTAACAAAGATATGTAATAAACACATATTGTTTTTTTTTTTTTTTTCAATATTGTAAATAACATATTTGGACATTGTTTACATCCTTTCATTTCTAAAGACTTAAATGGAACTTTTTTTTCTAAATCTTCTATTCGGTTTTTAAGTGTCCTGTAATACTAGGAGCTGCTTTTCTTTAACATTGTTGCTTCTGTTAGATGTTATTGCCATCACATCATTTATCTGCAGCTATTTCTTCCCATTCTGACATCCTTCTATGACCCTATGTATTTTACAACTTTCTTTTTCACTTGGAGAATTCCAGACATGAAATTTTCTGCGTAGCCTGTGGTTGTATCTGTGGAGTGAGCTCCACCTCCAATCACAACCTCTTCAGAGTCCAGATGCCACTAGCCTCCAGTGCTGTTCATCATCTGCTCCTGCAGTAAGGAGGTCACATACACACTCAGTGGTGGATACATTGACAGCTTCAGAGGTTCCAGGTCGTTGGACCAATGTACTGCGGCAGTTCTGGAGCAGGTTCAGAAATTACACTTAGTCTGATTCTAATTTAGCTTTTTTTAAATAGCATTTATCTTCCAATAATTGAGCTTGTTTACTCTGGAAATTAGCAGCTTTTTAATACTACCAATAGCCTTAGTCACAAATGTCAAAATGCATGATCCAGGAGATTACTGAATTCTCTCAATAATCAATATAATTTAGTTCAAAACAAAAAGGTAAAAAAAAGGGCTTATATGGTTTTGCCCATGATTGATGTAAAAAATGTAAATCAGACATCATATAGTACATGACAACTAGTGTAGAGAGAATGGAAATGTCCAAAGTAGACTTTGATCCGAATTTCTGGGAAAATTTGATTTGCTGCAAAGCAGAATTTCCTTGTTTTTTGTGATAATGAATCAATTTGCTCTGAAATGGGGTAAATAAAATAAACCATACTCACCTCATCCATTTGAGAGCAAAGAGCCTGCTGTCACTATCTTGATTGAAGATCCCACGCAAAATGTTGTGCACAGTGACCACGCCGGCCGATGAGATGACATCATCATGAGCTGCATGAGATTTCACTTTGGATCTTCAATCAAGATGGCAGCAGTGGACTCTTTAGGATCAAATGGATTCGATAAGTATGATTTTATTTTTTTATTATTTTTATTATAAATGTTAATATTAATGTGAGAAGCTGCGATCAGCAATGAACGCAGCATCTGAATGGTACAATGATGGGGAGCGGCACACTACTTACAAAGAAATGTGCTTCGCGCCAAATTCATCATGCAGCAAATTTCTTAGCAAAATTCGGCGAAGCAGTTGAATCGAATTTCCAAGAACTTCACTCAACACTAATGACAACCTATAACAAAGCTAAAATCAGCCCTGTACTGCTCATGGAACTAGAGATTTCCCCATTTGTTGCTCTGTCATGTACTGCGTCTACAGCCAAGCCAACTCCGATGCAACCACCTCCAGTTGCTACTGGTAACACAGGCGCCTGCCAGAAAGAACCTGTCAGCATAATACGGCCGTGACAATATATGGGTGCTGAGAATCAACCAAAGCATTAACTCCCCACACCCTATACTTGCTGCCACCAGGTTCGTAAAAAGAACCACACTAAACCTGAGGATCAGGGATTTTGATACTGTAATTGCCAATCTACCATCAATTAGGCATCAATTTGCTCTCTGCCGATCAATATCTTATTGATCGCCTATGACCTATTGCACTTTAACACTTGGGTTCTACGCCAAAATACCTATTTGTCACTTTCCTGGACACAATAATCTCTTCTTAGATGACCCACATCTGATTGGACAGTCCCCATACATATACAATTGTCATACAATTAAAACTTTACCATAACACCAGAATATACCGATTCTCTCCTGAAGGAAGTTGGATTCTCAAGCTGTTAATATTTCAGAGCGGAAGGAAACAGACAATTAAAAAGACATAGTTCTTCTTAATGTAACAAAGTCAGTTATAACAAGATGCGTTTTCAAAGATTTTCAGAAAAATGGTAGACAAGACATAGGACATGAAATGTAAACAAAAGGGGTTTTAACATTGAAAAAATACCTTTACTAAAGCTATTCCTAGGCTCCATTTCTTAGGTTCTGTCTAGAGTCCTGCACATATTTGGTATCTCTGTCAGTGCCGTGACAACCCTGCTCTCTATTCTGCTGCTCTTTCACAAAATGGACTTCTGCATCCAGTTTATATAGACTCTGACTGGTTGCCTAGGAAACCAATAACTCTTACTGAAATGGCTGCCAGTCTGGTGCCACTTCAGTTATTTCTAACAGAAAATTTGCAGATCAGAAATGGTTTAAAACCCCCAAGGGGCAAGTTAATATGTCATGTCCCTGAAATGCAGCTGAATTTAAATGGCTGTGTGTGTGTGTCAGCGAAACATCACTGCGCTGTACTATACACTGTGCTGTGCTACATTGTTTACTATATTAATACACCAATATCATCACATGCTCCAATTGTTCTGCTAGATTTATTTCAAGCTGACAGCTCAGAGGGTGTGTTCATTCTCAGGGGGCTGTCCTTTGTGCTGCAGATTTTTACCTATAACAGTTTCTAAGCATCTAGAACAGGGGTAGGCAACCTTCGGCACTGCAGCTGTTGTGAAACTACAAATCCCAGCATGAATACTTGTTCTGCACGTCTCAGAACTGTCATACAAATGAATGGAGCATGCTGGGAATTGTAGTTTTACAACCACTGGAGTGCCGAAGGTTGCTGACCCCTGCTCTAGAACATATGGCTGGTGACAGCTGAAGAGTTGAACTGAGTATGTATGACCATCTTAGTGAGGTGGACAAGAAATATTGAAAAGAACAAACAGCAGGTGGCGCTATACAGATATATTTTATTAAATAGCTCAGTTGCTGTACTAAATTTGTAATTACATGAAATTACAAAAATATTTTAATCCAGGAGCTGGTGTAAAAATGTAGAATGTTTTGTGGCATGATCCCTTTAAGTAAAAGAAAGAATTAAAAAAACAAAAGACAGCATATGTGATTGAATATGGTCTAGGTTTATTTGACAATGCAGGGACAATAGGGTAAATACATTTTAGGAAATTCGCTCATCTCTAAGGCTACTTTCACTCTCGAGTTTGGTGCAGATCTGTCATGGATCTGCACAAACACATCCGTTCAGATAATACAACCGCATGCATCTGTTCAGAACGGATCAGTTTGTATTATCTTTAACATAGCCAAAACTGATTCGTCTTGAACACCATTAAAAGTCAATGGGGGACGGATCCGTTTTCTATTGTGCCATATTGTGTCAGTGACGGATCTGTTTGGCTCAACGCAAGCAGAGTTTTGGTGTCAGCCTCCAAAGCGGAATGGAGGCAGGACAGAGCCAAACTGATGCATTCTGAGCAGATCCTTATCTATTCAAAATGCATTAAGTGCAAAACTGATCCGTTTTGGACAGCTTGTGAGATCCCTGAACAGATCTCACAAACGGAAACCAAAACGCCAGTGTGAAAGTAGCCGAATTGAGGCTAATGATATAAGGTGCTCACCATTTTTTTTCTTGATGTATGCAGAATACATAATGCTTTTTTTATGCTCTCTGATATACTGGATTGGATAAAATGTAATCCAGTACTGAGCCACTCCCCCTGCACTGATCACATGACGGTGACGTCACCCCAGGTCCTTAGGATTGTCCAAGGTTCGGGTTCAATGAAGCAGCCCCTTATGGATTCCAAATGCCGTTATGGTCTGCGGTAGCAGAATCCATAACGAGATACTACGATAACCCGAACCCGAACTTTGGACGCCGAACAAAAAATAGAAGTTCGCTCAACTCTAGTTAGGAATACAGGCATGAATGTGTATGACCTTGAATAAAGAGGACCTCTGCTCTGTCTGTTTTGGAAAATAATTTTATCCCCATTAAATAACTCTGGAACACCATTTCTTACAACTCTGCATTATGTTCATCCTCTATTATTCTTCTTGGAAATGTCTGAGTGGGACACACTCTGTGGACAAGGAGAATGTTAACATTATAGATTTCCAGATGGAGCAACAAAGAAATGGCACAATGCTCAAACATTATTTCACAGAGAAGACAAGTATATACTGAAACATGATGCATGTCATATATACTTTACTATTGTTTTTTGTATCAGAAAAAGTCTAAAGCTGAGTTTCCACAGAACAGCTATGTGGTGCTACTGCTCTCCATTAACTGTGTGGCAAATCCATTATGATTTGCCACAAATTGCTGCTTTGGTGGTTTCTTGCCAAGTATATGAATCAAAATTAAGAGGATGTGCTTTTACCTGTACTCTCCAATAAACTGCAGCAATTTGTGGCAAACCACCGAGCTCTTGCCCCTGAGTTTCCGGTCAAACAGCACACTATAGTACTGAGGCTGCTACACGGTAAACTTAAGTGAGAGGAAGGGAGACTTAACATAGTGGCCAATCTTGCTGCTTGTTTTTGTGTTTTTTCACTCATATCATAAAGCTATATCGTGGTAAGATTCTTGTCAATCCCAATGCCATTCCCCTTTATTTTAGACAGATGCTGCTCTGACATACGACGCGGTTCATATTGTATCTATTTGCTATCAGAGGGCACCCCAGATGACGGTCAACTCATTACAATGTCATCGACATAAAGCTTGGAGATTTGGCAACCGCTTTATGAACTTCATCAAAGAGGTAAGATACCAATTTGTGAATCAAATTGCATCATTCATTTTGGATAAGGTATAAAAGCAGGTAAACCTTGCTAGTACTTATACCCTTTCACTTTTTGCTATGTGGCTGCCTTGTCCTAACATTAAAAAAAATCTAGTTTTTCCTCATAATTCTGTTTTCAATACCCCATAAGAAAAAGTTAAAACAGAATCAAAATCTTTGCTAATTATTGAAAAGGAAAAACTAAAATATTACATTGACATAAGTATTCAGACCCTTTACTCAGTACTTAGATGAAACACCTTTGACAGCGATTACAGCCTCCAGTCTTCTTGGGTATGATGCCACAAGGTTTGTATATCTAGATTTTGGGGATTTTCTGAAATTCTTTTGTACATGTTCTCTCAGACTCTGTTAGGCTGGATAGGGACCATTGGTGGACAGACATTTTTAGGTCTCTCCAGAAATATTTGATTGAGTTAAAGTCATTACTCTGACTGGGCGACTCCAGTGTTGTCTCAGCTGCGTGCTTCAGGTCATTGTCTTGTTGAAAGGTAAACCTATATTCCAGTCTGAGGTGCAGAGTGCAATGGGTCAGGTTTTCATTAAAAATATCTCTGTACTTTGTTCCATTCAATTTTCTCTCAACACTGACCAGTATCCCTGTTCCAGCTGCTGAAATACACCCTCAAAGCAGGATGTTTGCACCACCATGATGAGCAGTGTCTGATTTCCCCCAGGCATCAAGCTTATAATTGAGGCCAAAACGTTCAACCTTGGTTTCATCAGACCAGAGAATCTTGTTTCTCGTAGTCTCAGATTCCTTTAGTTGTTTTTTTTTTTTTTTGCAAACTCCCGATGGGCTTTCATTTCTATTTTACTAAGAAGAGGCTACTTTCAGCCATAAAGCATGATGTAGTGCTGCAGTGATGGTGGACCTCCTGGAAGTTTCTCCTATCTGCACACAGATTCTTTGGAGATCAGCCAAACTGTGCTGTTCCAATTTTTATTCCTCTATTTCATTGTATTTGCTGTGTTCACAGTATTTATCATTACTATGTTGTGTAACACTGCCACCCTGTGGTTATTCTTATATACATTTATAGTGTGTTATATAAATTTCCATTGCAATGCTCTCCTCCCCTTTTTTGTGACATCACATCCTCTGGAAGATCCGTCTTTCCTCTTTGCTGCAGACTTCAAGCTGGTGAGAGCAATTATTTTTGACCTCTAATATCCTCTAGCATACCCTGATTCCCTGCATTTGTTTTCTCCAAGGCAAATCAATAAATTATCAAAGCTTCACCATTGTATTCTCCTTACTGGATTATCACATGCAACTGGTGCCTATATCTGGAGATATTAGTAAGTTCAGCTATCTACCATTGCTTGTACAGGGACTATCACTCACAACCAATCAGGGGATTTTCTCTAACGTACATTTGTGGCAAAATACAAACTGACCATTGGGTTCTTGGTCACCTTACCAAGGCTCTGCACCCCTGATTACTTAGTTTGGTGGGGCGGCCAGCTCCAGGAAGAGTTCTAATTGTTCCAGACTAAATCCATTTAAGAATGATTGAGGTCATTGTGCTTTTGGGAGCTTTCAGTGCAGCAGAAATGTTGTTGGACCCTTCTCATATCTGTACCTCCACACAATCCTGTCTCTGAGATCTCTATGAAGTTCTTTCTTCCTCATGCTTGTTTTTTTTTCTGCAATGCATTGTCAGCTGTAAGAGCTTATTAAGACAGGGATGTGTCTTTCCAAATCATGTCCAATCAACTGAATTTACCACAGGCGGACACTAATCAAGGTGTAGAATCATTTCAAAGATGATCAAGAGATATGAGAAGACGACCAAAAGGTAAATTTGAAGTGTCATAGCAAAGAGTCAAAAATCATGTTTTCTCTTTCTCTTTATGGGCTATGAACTGGAGATTGATGGGGGAAACCAGGGCTGCAACTTAACAAATGTAAAAAAAGTGAAAGGGTCTGAAAACTTTGTGAATGTACATATTACATTTTGACACCTTCATGAATCATCCTCTCTTGCTTACTAGGATTTTCTAGGATTTTAGAAAAAAAAGAGACAATGTAGGAGGAGATTTTTTGGCTGTACCTAAATGAGTAAATCAGTGGAAGAGGGCCACTTAACTAAAAAAAAAAAAAAAAGGCATTGTAAGCATTGTAGTATGATATGGCTATATGATTTGCTTACTTTTACTTTCGATTCACCTGTCAATTTTGGTAACTCCTTATATTACCAATAAATTAACAATTATGCGCTTCTTTTCTTAGAAATATATTCTGAGCCTTCACTTTATTATTTCTTGCAGACATGTTTTAATAAATCAACAACTGGACCTTAGGAAGATTAGATAGATAAATAGATAGATAGATAGATAGATAGATAGATAGATGGATAGATAGATTAGAGAACAACATACGTAGCGGATGCCTAATCAAAAAAATGTAATGGTAAATAAACCCAATAAGTGAGAATGTAGTACAATAATAGCTTTCAAGGCTGCAGGAAATGTCAACCTTCCTGTACTGTACCTGAAGGCTTTATCAGACTACAATGCATGTTTGCCTGTGGCTGCAGTACATTATGACAATATAGACTTCCAAAACGGTAGACTTTATTATCTGAGGGATTTATGGGTAAAGCACAGAACATGTGAAATTAATTTCAGCCCCAAGGGATATTTTTAAAATAACTGTATTTTAAAATTGGTGCAAAACTGAGTGTATTTCAGACTGATGTAGGACAGAGTAACCACAATGGAAAAAAACTGTGGAGGTTTTGGAGAAAGATGCCAAAAAGGTCAAAGTTGAAATTCTCAAGTTGAGATCTGAGGGAACCATATTTGGACAAAATAAAGAAGAGGATGGGGGGCACTCATAGATGGGAGCCACAACTGCAAATCAATACATTTATTAAAACACCCATAAAATCATACAAATAAAAACCATGCAGTATATAGTATACAATATATACCCCAATGGGTATATATATACAGTCCACCTTGAACGAATTGTCCGACCCAATAGAGTGAATGGGAAGCGCTGCCGGCTCTTGATGTTAAATACGCTTGGTAGCGTTCGATCTCTAGAGAGTAAAACCTCACAGCGGGATAGTACATATAATAGAGAGTGCCTGTATTTTTCTACATTACCACCCTCCTGAAGTTGTGACTTAGAGTATCCTGCAGTCCGTAGCGGAGCATGCTGGGACAGTGGGCGGTATAGCAGAGCTGATGTAGGAAAAATCAGCTGCACAAGGTGTAGTGGTGACAGAGCAGTGACAAGACAGAGAGAGGAGTGTGCACTTATCCACCCACTCGGAAGGATTCATCCATTACATCGCAGAGGACCTGCACTGCACCCGCCTACTCCAGTGACGATTGATCACATGATCCACAGCCGGCCACGTGGGACGCCGCGTTAGACCGAACGGCTTGCCCGGGACGCCGAGCAGAGCTCCGCTACGGACTGCAGGATACTCTAAGTCACAACTTCAGGAGGGCGGTAATGTAGAAAAATACAGGCACTCTCTATTATATGTACTATCCCGCTGTGAGGTTTTACTCTCTAGAGATCGAACGCTACCAAGCGTATTACAAAGCATTGTATTTACCACATGGGTGAATAAATTTCTACACGGTTTGTACTTTGGAGTGCTGTCCTTTTTTCCTTTTTTATATATATATATATATATACATATATATATATATATATATATATATATATATATATATATTTATATATAGAACCCCTCATCGCTAAAGTTAGACAAGATCCTAGGACCAAAGGATTCGGGATATTGGGTGGACCGTGTTTCTCTTTATGCCGATGACGTCTTGTTTTTTATTGATCATACTGATATTACGCTTCCTGAACTTATTCAGATAATTAACAGTTTTGGATCAGTGTAAGTTTTTGACATTAACTGGTCTAAAACTGTGTTAATGCCGCTGGAAAAAATTGATTATCCTATGACAGGCCCCTTGACTATGATGAGAGTCGTTGAGTCTTTTGAAAATCTAGGCTTAACGATTTCTCCTAAAGTAGAATACTTTGTATTACATTGATTAATAAACTAAGATTAAAAATCACAGTATGGCTTCGTCTGCCTCTGTCTAGGGCCAATATTGTATCCTTAGTGAATATTGCCTCAACTTCTCTATACTCTCAGAAATTCCCCAGTTTGGATATAGGACACATTTTTTAAGCTAATTGAGACCCTGATAAATGATTTACTTTGGGGAAGGAAGTGGGTAACGCTTAAAATATTACCTATATAAACCAATTGAACGAAGAGGATTAAATCTTCCGTTCCTTAACGGATACTTTATAGCCTCACAGCTCTGGCTTTATAAACACTGGGAAGGGAGCCCTTTCTGTAGACACTTATTAAGTAGATCTACACATTGTAATATTTTTTCATTGTTAGAGTCCGACTCACTAATTCGATTCCAACAGGATTATAAGGAAACTAGGAGGCTATTCTCTAAATCATGGGGCACTATTAGAGCGTGGGTTGGAATTAAAGGATCACTATATTTGACACCGTTATGGCACAATTATTTTTTACCTGAATTGGAGGATTTAGCACAGGAAAATTTTTGGCAAAAAAATAATGTTTTTTATGTTTCACTACTAGTGGATAATGGAGAAATACTTTCATTTTTTACACAAAGAGTACACACATTAAATTTATTTTAGTTTAGGTATTTACAACTCCATTCAGCACTCACTTATTTAAAACGGAAAGTATTATTACAGATAAATACTAACACAACATTAAATGAACTATTGGGAAACGTGGGTCACAACCTAAGAATTTTGAATATTTATAAACTGTTTGCAGACACAGTATTTAAGGGATTGTTTCCCCTGGTCAAAGAGCGTGGGAATGTGATTCAACGGTTCAGCCATTTGACTGGGGGAATATAATGACAAATCTTTGGTTAGTATCTTATAATTTCAACCACGTTATGGTTCAGTTTAATATTTTACATAGAATATACGTTACACCAGTCTGGCTTAATAGATGTGGGTTGAAAAGTAGCTCTAAGTGTCCAAGATGTAGTTTGTTAGGGGCAGATCATTTACACATGTTCTGGTCCTGCATGCAACTAAGAGAATATTGGGAGATAATAGCCAAACTGATTTCCCAAAAACTTAAATTAGTGATCCCACATATGTTAGAATGTTGTATTTTGGGTGATTTTTTACAGGTTGATTGCCATAGATATAAAAAAAAATCCTATTGGTTAAAATAGCCTTTTTGGCTAGACTTTTAATTTCACAAGTCTGGTTCTCTTCCAATACTCCCACTGTTTATGAATAGTTACATTTGGTCAATAAAATTCTATATAGACAAAGGAAATGCGAAGAGAGTTGGGGTAGGTTTGGGGAGGATGGAGTTCTCAGGCTTCAACTCTCTGCCCCATTAGTGATTTGCTCTGATCTTACAGATGGAGGGCACTAGGTGATGCATCGCAAGGGGTTGGTTGGGGGGTTTTGATCAGATATTTTTGGTGCAGGGAATTAATGGGAAAAAATTATAAATAATGTATTTGTATGGAAAATGTTGTGAAATATTTATTCTTTAATAAATAAAATAAAAAAATTGGTGCAAAAAGAATTCCTACTTTTATTGAAGACAGATGTTGAATTTGCGAACAATCCTAATTTTGCATGGAAATACATTTATTGCAAAAATCCCACAATCTCCCTATCTCCCTATCCTGAGCAGTGTTCTGTTGAGTCAGCAGTTTGATGCCCCTCTAATTGCTACTAACAAGGGGTGTAGCCATAGATGAAACAGGGGAAGCTTTGGGGCCCAACGTCAGAAGGGGCCCGTTCAGGAGAAGAACTGAAAGATTTTATTGTCAGGGCCACCTCAACAGTATAATTACATTATATAAAGTGACAGTATATAGAGTGACATGACATACGGGATATAGTAACATAGTTTATAAGGCCGAAAAAAGACATCTATCCATCCATTTCAGCCTGGAAGTTGATCCTGAGGAAGGCAAATAAAACTGTGAGGTAGAAGACAATTTTCCCCACAGGGGAAAAAAAATCCCTTCCGGACTCTAATCAGCCAATCATAATAACTCCCTGGATCAACAACCCATCTTTAGTAGCTATAGCCTGTAATATTATTACACTCCAGAAATACATCCAGGCCCCTCTTGAACTCTTTTAGTCAACTCACCATCATCACATCCTCAGGCAGAGAATTAGTTTCACTGCTCTTACAGTAAAGAATCCGCTTCTATGTTTGTGTACAAAACTTCTTTGCTCCAGACGCAGAGGATTTCCCCTGGTCACAGTCACAGTCCTGGGGATAAATAGATGGTGCGAGAGATCTCTATACTGACCCTTGATATATTTATACATAACTATTAGATCTCCCCTCAGTTGTCTTTTTTCTAAAGTGAATAAACCTAATTTTGATAATCTTTCAGGGTACTGTAGTCCTCACATTCGAGTTATTACTTTAGTTGCCCTTCTCTGAACCCTCTCCAGTTCTGATTTGTCTGCCTTGTTCACAGGAGCCAAGAACTGTACACAATACTCCATGTGTGGTCTGACTAGTGATTTGTAAAGTGGCAGGACTATGTTCTCATCCCAGGCATCCATGCCCCTTTTGATGCGATCCATTATCTCATTTGCCTTGGCAGCAGCTGCCTGACACTGGTTTCTACAGCTTAGTTTGCTGTTCACTAAAATTCCTAGGTCCTTTTCCATGTCAGTGTTACCCAGTGTTTTAACTTTTAGTATGTATGGGTGACTTGCATTATTCCTTTCCATGTGCATAATCTTACATTTGTCAGTGTTAAACCTCATCTGCCACCTCTCTGCCCAAGCATCCGATCTATCCACATCCCTCTGTAGCAGTATACTGTCCTCTTCCGTGTTAATTACTTTACACAGTTTCATCTGCAAAAATTGATATTTTACTGTGCATGCCTTCTACAAGATCATTAATAAATATATTAAAGAGAATAGGGCCCAATACTGACCCCTGAGGTACTCCACTAGTGACAGTGACCCAATCGGAGTGTGTACCATTAATAAATAGGGATGAGCGGACCTGTGGATGTTCGGGTTTGCCGGGTTCGGTCGAACTTTGGGTCAAAGTTCAGGTTTGATGGGGACCTGAACTTTGGTGCACTAAAATGGCTGTAAAATAGTCATAGTAAAAGCAGGACAGTTGCCCTTCAAACAAATGTGGATAGAAAAATGACTTAAAATAACATAAAATAGAAAAAAATAAAAAATAACAATCTTTAACTAGGAGGCAAAGGTCAAAGTGAAAAAGGAGGTTGAGGAGGCGGTGGACTTGGCGGTCTGAGGTGGAAGCAACGGTGGAGGAGGAGGTAGCCAACACAGTTTTTTTATTATAAAATTTTTTATTTTACTTTTATATTTTATAAATTTGGGAAGACCCCAAAGCATTAGGAAATAGAAAAGAGAATGCAAATAGAAAGTGTGCTGGAGTATAACAATGGCTGGGTGTGGCCGGTATACTTGTCTACTCAGCACAAGGTATGGACAAGTTCTCTGGTTCGTGAGCTTGTCTATGTTGGCTGTGGACAGGCGGCTGCGCAAGTCTGTGATCACCCCTTCCATGGCGTGCTAAACACTCGTTCGGACAATGCACTTGCTGCAGGGCAGGCCAGCAACTCCAAGGCGTAAAAGGCAAGCTAAGGCCATGTGCCTAATTTGGAGACCCAGAAGTTGAATGGGGCAGACCCATCAGTCATTATGTGTAGGCATGTGCACACATACTGATCCACCATGTTGCTGAAATGTAGCCTCTTGCTAAGACGTTCCATATCAGCTGGTTATGTTGGTTGTTGTGGCATGCTAACAAACCTTTTCCATATTTCGGCCATGCTAATCCTCCCTTCTGAGGTGCTGGTGGTGCCCCAGCTGTGTTGGCAACTTCTTTTTCCTCCTCCTCTGCCTTTGCCTTGTGCTTCTACTGAACCCCCGCTGTCAGGTGTGAATGGCGTCAGCAATGCATCTACCAGCGTGTGCTTGTACTTCCGATCACACTCCAGTGACAGAATTAAAGAAAGCACGTTGTTCTTGTAGCGGGGATCCACCAGGTTTGCCACAAGTAATCAGCACTGGTTAGAATGTGGGCAACTCGGCGGTCATTGCGCAGGCAATGCAGCATGTAGCCACTCATGTGTGCCAGGCTGCCCAAAGGCAATGACAAGCTGTCCTCTGTGGGAGGTGTATGATCTGTGTCATCTGTATCCCCCCAGCCACACTCCATTGATGCCAATAAG